>OZ014522.1:285110790-285750290 GCA_963966055.1 Lathyrus aphaca | reverse complement strand
TAAGCCCATTCTATAATAACTAGAAACAATTTCTTAATGCACCTCCCCTTCTATTTCTTTCTTTTTTATTTTTCTGTTTTAGGTATAGTTAGAATTAAATCCTTAAAAAATAGTAAAATTCATCATAAAATTCTATAAAAATTCCAATAGGTTTTTAATTCAATTTAGAAATTTGTGACATTTTTACTTTCTGAATTTTGGAAATTTTTTATTTAATTTCGATTTTCCATGTAATTAGCATTATATTGAATTTCTTTAGTTGCACATAATTTTGCTCCTTTTATTTCTCCCACTTCCCGTGGTATTTTTAGCCCATTCATTTTGCTATGATTAGAGGACTGGTAATAGAACTCAGGATATTTTTTGGTAGATTTTTAGGCCATTTTATCCACTCTTTTGGTAGCTTAATTCATGTAAAATTATGGTTAATTCTTAGGTAGATTTAAGTGACTTTTAGGCATAATTAGGTTCTGAATTTTTAGGATATTTTTTAGCACCATACTATAATCAGGTTAAGGACCATAGAGAATTAATTTCACATTTTTTCCAGGAATTTTACTATTTTTAGTGCATTAATCTTTAGGCCATTGTTACATTGTAAATCCATTTAGTTTAGCTTAGGTTCTTATGGTTCATTAAGGATTAGCTTAGTTAGGTTTAATCTTAGGATTTTAAATGATTTAGTATAGTTTAATTACTGATATTAGAATAGTGTTATTAAATAAATTCCCTTAGTTTTAGGACTTAGGCTTAGAATTTTCAATAAATAAGTTTAGATGAAGTTTAGCCTTGCTTTTGGTTTTATGTCTTAAAATGCAATTTTTAGAATTTATTCCTCATTTCAATTTTAATGCTTTGCCTTATTATTTGAATTTCCCACTTGTATAGGATTCCCCATGTTTCTTAGAATCAACTTAACTTCCTTAGGAAGTAAGTTGAATTCTAATAGTTCTTAGTTCATTTTATTCATTAGGATTAGAAAACCCCATAAACCATTAGGACCACTTTTGAATAAATAACGAAAATTAGGATTGAGTCTTAGTCCCTTAGTTTTTACCTTTTGCAACTTGAGTCTTTCTTTCTCACCTCATGAAGAAAATAATAAAATACCTAATAAAGGTTGAATGTTCATATACGCCATGAGACTTTGTTGCGGAGTACTTATACGCGTCCTGTTTCAGGGCGAGGTGTAAGTATTTACCACGATAGATAGGTCTTAGTATGAGAATGTTCACAAACAAATGCAAAACACTTCTCATAAAAAACTAAAAACAAATAATAAGCGACTATCCTACAGGAACTTCTCTTTCTCATTTCATTCATTCTGAACGTGAACTCGCGACGACTTGTCTCGCATGCAAGACGGTAAATGCACTCGTATCACACGAGCCTGCAACACTTGAGAATAGACATACGCAGTTCCAGCATAAAAAACACAAACAAAAAGTTCCTGCCTGGTTAGGCGAACTACGTCGACTCTGATCCTCATTTTCTCGATGAGGTACGTAGGCAGCGGGGTAGGGCCCGTTCGAGCACATTCTTTATTTTCCCTACATTTTCCCTATTCTTTCCATTCTTTCTCCTTTTCCATTCCTATTCCAGTTCCAGTAGTAGTTTTATCCAGCAACACTTTATTATTTCACCCTTTGAAACAAAACAAGCAAGCGTGGATCCCGTCGGGTACGGCGGACGATCTGGAGGGCTAATACCTTCCCAGGTCGTAACCGACTCCCGAACCCAGATCTTTGGTTCGCAAGGCCTCGTCCTTTCCTTCTTCCTCAGGTTTGTGAAGCATTACCTTTCCCGTTCCTTCGGGATAAAAAAACCTGGATGGCGACTCTACCTTTTATGCGCCACTTTCGCGTTTGTACTAGGATGAAAATCTTGGGAGCGACACTTCTTCACAACAGTTAAGCTTGAATACATACCTCGAGATGAGAATCAGTTTGCAGATGCTTTTGCTACCATTTCATCCATAATCAAAGTACAGACTGCCAATTATGTGCCTCGAATTTTGGTATTCAGACTGGACAGACCGACATATGTCTTCTATGTGGACACTGTTACTGACAACAAGCCTTGGTACCATGACATCAAATGCTTCTTAGAGAATCATACGTACCCACTTGGGGCATCATCAAATGATAAGAAGATATTAAGAAGGATAGCCAGTAGTTTCTTCCTCAATACCGATGGTTCTTTGTACAACCGAAATTTCGACATGGTCTTGCTCAGATGTGTTGACAAGAAGGAAGCAGACCTACTGATGCACGAAGTACATGAAGGTTCTTTCGGTACCCATGCCGGAGGACATGCAATGGCAAAGAAGTTATTAAGATCAGGTTACTACTGGATCACAATGGATGCAGATTGTTGTGCTTATGCCAGAAAATTCCACAAATGCCAGATCTACGCAGATAAAGTGCTTGTGCCTCTGAATCCTTTGAATGTAATGTCTTCACCTTGGCCCTTCGCCATGTGGGGCATTGATATGATTGGAAAGATTGAACCGAATGCTTCAAATGGCCACAGATTCATCCTGGTAGCCATTGATTACTTCACCAAATGGGTTGAAGCAGCTTCATATGCAAATGTCACCCGGCAAGTGGTAGCTCGATTTCTGGAAAGGGATATCATTTGTCGATATGGAGTTCCCGAGCGAATCATTACTGATAATGGTTCCAATTTAAACAACAAGATAATGGCAGAACTTTGTCGGGATTTCAAAATTCAACATCACAACTCTTCTCCTTACAGGTCGAAGATGAATGGAGCTGTTAAGGCAGCCAACAAGAATATAAGAAGATTGTGCAGAAGATGGTAGGCACCTACAAAGACTGGCATGAGATGTTACCATTTTCCTTGCATGGGTACCGAACCTCTATCAGAACATCTACTAGGGCAACACCTTATCAGCTTGTGTATGGTATGGAAGCAGTCCTACTTGTTGAAGTTGAACTACGCTCCTTACGGGTAATGATGGATGTGAAACTGGATGAAGCATAATGGGTCCGATCTCGATATAATCAACTGAGCCTAATTGAGTAGAAGATATTAGCAACCATCTTTCATGGGCAGCTATATCAGAAGCGAATGAAGAAAGCCTTCGATCAGAAAGTCAGATCTCGGGAATACCAAGTGGGAGAGCTGGTGCTGAAAAGACTTCTTCCTCCTCATACAGACCACAGGGGCAAATGGACGCCAAACTACGAAGGCCCATTCATAGTAAAGAAAGTCTTCTCTGGTGGGGCACTGATGCTCACTACTATGGATGGCGAGGATTTTTTATCTCCTGTGAATTGAGATGCAGTTAAAAAATACTTCGCATAAAATGACCCGCTGGATATAAAAATAGAATGTAAGTCCAGGCAAAAATAGGGCATCCCGGCGAGTCAAAAACAGAATAAAAGACTCGGGCAAAAATAAGGGAAAAATAAAAAAATGTACATCCGCTGAGTTGAAAAGCCACATCGGATAGCTCAGGCAAAAATGGGTATCCCGGTGGATTGAAAACCCGAAAGGGCGATCTACGTAAAATCAGGGAATAAGCGAACAACTGCATTCTGAATTCGTCTGTATAACTCACAACAGGGCAAGCTCCGAAAGGACAAAGCTTCGGTCAGAATCAACCTTCCTCAGAAATCAAGATAAGAAGAACGTCAAGGTCATACGGGTCATAGAAAAGGAAGCTCACTGGAGCGTCATCTTTAACATTGCCTACACTTTTATTTTCTCAATTTACAACTATCTCCTCCTTTTAGGGGATTCGCTCCTTTGACTGTACTTGCCTATTAAGGGCACACAAATCAATAAAATCAGAATATTCAGTCACACTTTGTCTTTTACCTCTTGTTTTTTTTTGTAAAATATCCAGAGTTCGTAATACAACATTTTCATGAAAGCATATGAACCATTTTAAATGCTTGCAGGAAGTATATTGCTCTCAAACAAATCTAACTCCTATGACGGAATCCGGTTAAGGATACCTCGGGACACTTTTGCATTTCCTTTATCTTAACAGGTTGCAAATACTCAAGGCAAACAATCCTTCACAGAATGAGGCATATCAAGCATAGTATCCCCAGCCAAGTCATCAATCACATCATCAGCAGAAACCCCTTGACAAAAAGAATCTCCTCTCAAAGTTTCATCCTCCCAAAGGATCCCTTGAGGAATTCATCAATCCCCAGCAGATTACTTCCCAGAAGTTATCTCCTCCCCAAGCGGGACCTCCCGAGCAATGCCTGACAACTTTTCCCAGCAAAGTGATAAAGGTCTTTCCATTCCCCATCAGAATTTCCTGAATTTGCTCATCCTCAGCAGAGTCGGTAGAATTGATTCCCCACGGAGTTGCCTCCACCAGTAGAGCAATTCCTGACATACATCCCCAACGGAGTCAATAAAACTTCCCTGTCGCCAACAGGAGTTCTCCCTCCAGACAAATCAGCCAATGATCTCTTTCCCCAGCTGAGTTCTCCCTCCAGACAGATCAACCAGCGATCTTCATCCCCACAGGATCCGGGTCTCGAATCGATTTTCTCATTTGCATAATCATAGCATTCGCATCATATTCATCAAAATAAGCGTATCATTCCGTCTAATATGAAGCATTACGGAGAAAATCAAACATTTGCATGATCATAAGCCAGGTTCGAGCCAGTCACCTACAAATATCATATTCACTTCATTAGCAAAATACAAAACTCATACTCCCTGTAGATAAAAGCCAAAGCATCCCCTTTGCACTCTCAAACACAAATACCTGTTTATATTTATATATATTTTTTTCGAAACTCGTCTGTGTCGTCTTTCCTCAGTAAGGTCACTAGAATGCCTTCAAAATTCTCAACACAGATATTTGTTCATAACCTGTACATATTCTTTTTTGACACCCTCTCGTGTCATACTTCCCCGGCAAGTCAAACACTCGTCTGTGTCCCTTGCCCAATCTTTCTACACTCGTCCGTGTCATGCACATACTTCACCGGCAGATCATACTTGTACATACTTATACATAAGTCTTCGATACTCATTCATATCTGTCGTACCCCGAAAAATACGACCTCACGCGATCCGAATGGACGGAGCCGCGCGCCGGACGGACTGAAGAGTCGCCACCTAATTCTATTTATTCCCGAAGAGGGAAATGGAAGATATAGATACAACCCGGGAGGAAAAGGATGAGGACATAGGTCAACGGAACCATTGCCTGGGTTCGGGAGTCGGTTATGTAGGGGGAAGGTATTAGCACCCCCTACATCCATCGTACTCGATGGGAACCATCTAAGTTAACGCGTGTGAAAGGATGTCTATGCTTAAACGAATTGCTTGCTAGAGGGAAATGAGTTGAATTATAAGTTAGATTGAACCTAGGTGCTCGGCAAGGATGGAGATCCTCGTGCCTACGTACTCCCGTGTGCAATGGGAAAGTCAGAGCCTCGTAGTTCGGCCTACTAAGGGTAATGGTTGTTGATTTTATTACCTTTCGTCGATGAAAGGGTTTAGGAGTTGAATTGCACTAAAGACTATGGATAGTTTATCTCGCCCAACAAGACAAGCGTCCTGCGTCGAAATAATCGGAGCGAGTAACGAAAGCTCGTTATCCTCCTTTCTACCGCTTAAGGCTCGTGGCGTACAAATCTTCTCGTATTATTAAAGTGTTTTTATTTCCTAAAGCCACTTGACGTTGGATCAAGGGTTTGGATCTAATCGAAATATTTTGGTTTTTTGAGGTTTAGAGGGTAAATGCAAGTGGAGGTTTATTTTTGTGGTTTGTTAGCGAAGCACGAAGCGCTCGGCTCGCAAGGATATGAGGATCCTAATAAACGAAATAATAACTGGAAAATAAAATGCAAGTGTGCAAGTGAGATCGCTTGGCGTTGGACCAAGGATTCAGAATTAAATAAAATGCGGAAAATAAAATACGTACAAAGTTATGGGAGAGGGATACAAAATAAATACAGGGGATTGCGAGAAATAAAGGGTATCATTGTATTTTGCCCAAGAGGAAGCGTGTGTGCAGTGTGTTTGAACTATTCGAAGGCGTTCGGCCTGTCTAATCGGGACGCAACTATTTGAAGGCGTTGGACCTTTTGATCGGGCGCAACTATTCGAAGGCGTTGGACCTTTTTGGGACGCGACGAAATTTGGTTCGTTTACTGCCTTAGAGCCGATTTAATGAAATCGTTCTATGAGGAGTCGAATCGTAATTTGAAATGCAAAATGAATAAATTAAATTGCGAAATATTAAATAAATAATAAATTGAATAACTAAACAAATTAAATAATGAATAAATAATGAATAAAATGAATTAAATTATATTACAAGTGTTTTTTTTTTCAAAATAAAAATAATAGAATAAAAATAAAAGAGGGCCTCATATTGACCGCTCATCACCGATTAAATGTAATCGGGCGAAAAAACGACCTTTTATGATATCATCGGCCCTTTAAAAAAAGAAATTCAAAATCGAGAGATTGCTAACATATATATTTTATTTTATTTTATTTATAAGTCATTTTTCTAAACAAAACAATAAATACCAACTAATAATACTAAAAAAAAAAAACTAACTTATTATATTATTAAAATAAACTAAATTATAAATTTGGTTTCATGAGATGTGTGATATGGATTCACTCAGGATCTGTCCCCACGATCCACACTTAAAAAAAACATTTTGGATAAACAAAAGAGGAAGAACATCATTCATTTTCAGCATTTTTATTTTAATAATAAAAAAAAAAACATGAACCCTTCTTATATTCGTTTTCAACACACAGAACAAAGAGTTTTCAGAACATTGACACATTTCTAAAAAATATGAAAACCAAAAAGGAAACCTACCCTGTTATTTAAAAAAAAGGCAATCTAGTTATTAAAAGCAATATCACAGTGAAAAGAAAAGAAAGAAAAAATTAAATAAGGAATGAGAACAACAATTGCCTCTCACTATACCTCAGGACACATCCTCACCGTCTCTGTGCGTTCTCTCTCAACAACGGCGTTCCTCTCTCTCCGCGCGGATTCTGATTGTGGTGTACAGCTTCGGTTTCGAAATAGGGTCCGCGACGGTGAAGGAACGATGGTGGATGTTCGGTTGTGAGGGTGGCGGATGCGAGCTCGGTTTGCGGATTAATGGTGATGGTTCACACGGTGGGTTTTCGGTTTCACAGCGAGAATCGGTTGGTGATGATTTCACCTCAGTCTGCTTTGGTTTGAGAGTTTTCAGTTCAAAGTTGGTTTTTTCATGGTTCGATGTTTGGAGTTGAATCAATGATGGTGGTTTTGCTGGTGTTTTTCGGCTCAGAGTGGTCGGCGGCTTGGTGGTGGCCGGCGCGGAAAGGGTCCGGCTGAGGGTTTGTTTCTGTGTTTGAGGTTTATGAAATTTGTGTGAAGTTTTTTTTTTGAAGTTTGGTTTGTTGGAATTTCTGCAGGGTAATTGGTTTTCCAATTTTTTTCTTTTTAGAGAGTGAAATGAGAAGGTGCTTTATATAGATAAATTCAAGAAGGGTATTACATAGATTAGAGAGGAAGATAAGGATTAGAATGGATGAGGATGAATGAGCTGGAATAGTTATGCTAGAGTTTTTTTATTGTGGATGGAATCTTGGTTGTTATGCGCGGATGATGAAAATGTGCACCGAGTCCATTGCTAGTGGGATGCTGAAAACTTTATGATGCAAATAATAATTTGGTTTATTTGTTTTTATTTTTGGAAAAAAGATTATGGAATTATTACATTCAGAGATCACATATTTATATATTTTATTAAATAAGATAAAAGGGAGCCACTATAATGAGACGATAATGTCTAAAAATAATAATGACAATTGTAGTAATAATATGATTATATATAATTGAGATATTAAAATAAACTATGATGATGATGATGAAAATATTAATTGAAATGAAAATGACATGATAATGATATTTAAAGATGCAAAAATATGTTAATTGTTGACTTTCTCTCTAAATACATAAATGTATCCTTTTTGTTTATTGGGCTTGTGAAGAAGAAAACTTTGGTTTTTTATGGACTATGGATAAGAAGTGAAAATAAATTAATAAAAAAAAAATGGCTTAGAAATTGACTATGAAATGGATGAAACCAAAATAGAAATTAGAAAAATGGATTTTCTTTTTTTTTTTGGTAACTTTTGTGTAAAAAAAAAAATAGTAAATGGGCCTGAATAATAAAATAAAACTTAATTTTTTATTTTGACAATAAAGTGCACTTTTGGGGTTTTATCGAATATCATACAGGAAAAAAAAAGTACTTATTTTTTTTTGAAAATTTTGAAGTATTTGTTAGACAGAAATGATATAGTGTGTGTTTTAGGATTTTTGGAATATATTGGTAGACAGAAAATAACATGGTACATATTTTTGGATTTTTGAAATAATGGTTAAACAGTAAAAAAAAGAATGGTACGGGTAGGACAAATTTGGGGTATGACAGCTGCCCCTATCGAATTAGGTTAGACCGAGTTAGATGAACTGGCTCGCGTTCAATCTTTCAAGGTATAAGACAATTAGATATTAACAGACTCCAAATTTGTCCGACAAAGAAATATATTTGTGAAAATGACAAATGAAATAAATTGGAAATAATGGGTGACACAGCAAAAAAACAATTGACAAAATAAATCAACTTATCACCAGAGGATGATAAGGCAAATAACTGAAAATAAAATCACTTATCAACAGAGGATGATAAGGCAAATAACTGAAATTAAAATCACTTATCAACATAGGATGATAAGGCAATAAACTGAAAATAAACTCACTTATCAACAGAGGATGATAAGGCAATAAACAGAAAATAAAAATCACTTATCACCAGAGGATGATAAGGCAATAAACAGAAAATAAACTCACTTATCAACAGAGGAAGATAAGGCAATAGATAGAAAAATAAACTCACTTATCGACAGAGGAAGATATGGCAATAAACTGAAAAATAAACTCACTTATCAACAGAGAAAGATAAGGCAATAGACAGAAAAATAAACTCACTTATCAATAGAGGAAGATAAGGCAATAAACTGAAAAATAAACTCTCTTATCAACAGAGGAAGATAAGGCAATAGACAGAAAAATAAACTCACTTATCAACAGAGGAAGATAAGGCAATGGGCAGAAAAATAAACTCACTTATCAACAGAGGAAGATAAGGCAACAGACAGAAAAATAAACTCACTTATCAACAGAGGAAGATAAGGCAATAGACAGAAAAATAAACTCACTTATCAACAGAGGAAGATAAGGCAATTGACTGAAATTTAAACACGGCTATTGAATCCGCCAATAGGATGCATGGAATCTTGACTGATATGATCTTCCGCTGGGGAAAGGACTGGAAACTTGTGTTGATCCTAGATCCTGAACTATGCATGTATGCTCTATTGTTTGAAATGGTATTCCATAAGGATGGAAATACGATGCAAATGTTTATGCACTGAGATGTAAGTTTGAAAATGTTGGGGATATGAAAAGTCTGATTTATTTAGATATGCACATGATGCACATGATGCAAATGATTGATGTAAATGATGCTTATGACTGCATATGATGTACAATGATGCATATGAGCGATTGAAAGGTGCCAGCTTGGTGGAATTTTGGTCAGGTAGTTGCCAATAACGATTGGACTTTGGGTGGGTGGAGGGACTGATTTTCCGACACTCGATCTTCAATGATGTATGATCAGAAGATGGATCTTGAAAGCCTCAAGCTTGATTATCTGCTGATGAGCGAAGCGACTTAATTGACACATGAAGACTGATTTTGCTTCGAATGGTTGCCAATGTCTAGCAAGGACTACTTATCCAGCTAGGGAGAAGAAATAGGAAGATTTGTTCCTTGTTTGCTTGCCCCTGCCTGTACGGTATCTGAAATAAATTTGATGGAGAAGCTTTGACAATGGCCAGGACATGATCTGGCCCTGATTGAGCCTTTGAAGATAATTTGCCCCTGATTGAGCTGTATGTAGATAATTTGCCCCTGATTGAGCTGTATGTAGATAATTTGCCCCTGATTGAGCTGTATGTAGATAATTTGCCCCTGATTGGGCTGATTTTGAAATAAATTGCCCCTGGTTGGGTTGTTGAAGATGATTTTGATTCATGTTGGCACTGATGAAGTTCAAATTTTCTTTTTGATTGCTCCTTGTTAGGATTGTACTGATGTCAAGCACTAATTTGCAATTAAATTGTTCATACACAAATGGTAGTGTTAATGTAAAGTTCATGTAAGTTTTGAAAAAGTCAATTTATTTGAATGCTGTGAAAGTGTGACGAATGGACCGTTAGCCCAAACGAGGTGCTGATTTAGAAAGTGCGTGAAGTATGCAACAAGAATAATGTGCAATCGAGATTGAAGATTAGCCAATATATGGGAGTCAATTTACGCAACTTTGTTGATAGCATGCTTTCAGAATAAACCGTGCCTCAATTAGGACTTTTGAGGGTTGTAACGTGGTCTGGTTAATGGTTTGAGAAACAAAGGTATAAGGCTCAAAGTTTGATTTGTACCCATCCCTTCTTCGTGATGTTCTCCAGTCCTATGTTCAGTTAACTTTACATATGTATTTGTTTTGACTTTGCAAGAGTGAAGATGAAGCTTCAAAGTTTGCTTGAAGTGGCAGTCATCTTTTTTGTTGGTGACCCTTTGATTTGTTTTGGTAATCACCTGATCTTTGCTTTGTTTTTGTTGAGGATTTGAGTTCCTCTTTTGATTTTTTTTCTGACTAAGTCTCCCTTTGGGTGCTCAACTTAGTATTTTTTTCTTTTTTCTATATATATTTTTTTTTGAATGTTGTGACTGCCAAGTCATTTGTTGATGGTCCTCTGACGGGATATCTCATCTTGCGATTCGAAGGTGTAGTCAGGTTAACTGAACAACTACCCTGTCCCGGGTTAAATGTAAGGGTTTGTATCCGAAAGAAACTCCTACTTCTAGGCTCGAAGTGGTTGACTAGGGATTAACTCCTTATATCTCCAGTGTTTGGGGATTTGAAAGAATGCATGTACATCATTGACGAGGTTTTATCCGAAAGCATACCGCAACATTTATGGGTATTTCGTTTTCATCATCCTCCCTCAAATATTTGCTAAAGTGAAGTGAGGGAATATTTTTTTGTGATTTTTGTGATAAATGATAAATAATGAGCGAATGCGAATAGATTGATTCAAAACATGCATAAACATAACATTAACATAACCAAGTACAAACGATAACAATGTTCAGAGCAAATAGTACTTAAACAAACAGTACAAAATAACAGGAATGCGGAAATGATAAATGGCGATGGCTGCCTTAATTTGAGGAATTGAACTTCTCTTGATTTGACTACTTCAAAGTTGGAGACTACTTAGCTTGGTCTTCAACAACCCCTTCAGATGTCTTCACTTGTTGGCATCGTGTGACGGCATTGGATCGTTCTGGACATTTGGATTTCTCGGAGTGAGAGTGAGGTCTTTAGAATTGATCATATCCTGAATCAAGTGTTTGAAAGCATGACAGTTCTCAATTGTGTGACCTGGAGCGCCTTTGTGATACTCACAGCGAGCATTGGCATCATAGTTCCGGGAATTAACAGTCTGAGGTGGCATATCTTTCAACACAAGAGTTCCTTTTTCCATTAGCCCCTTAAAGATTTCGGTATACGTCATAGGCAGGGGATCAATGTGCCTATCATATCCTCTTTGCTGATATGGTGGACGCTGTTGAGGAGCGCGTTGTTGTTGTTGACCAGGCCGTGGTTGATAAGCCTGTTGCTGGTATGGATTGGGCGCATACTGCGCAGCTGCAACCATAGGATGTGGACGTGGTTGATGAGCCATCTGAGGCGGAAATAGAGCTTGAAAGGCCTGCTGATAAGGCATTGGAGGAACTAGATGATATGGCATAGGAGCATATTGTGCAGCAGCAACATAGGGGTACTGATAGTAGGGAACTAGAGCAGGTGCACTCTGTTGAAGATTCCCATTTGCAGTAGAAACGGCGTTTGTTTCGCCCTTTTTATACCCGTTGAAAGGTTTCTTGGCATTGTTCTGGCTGCTAGAGCCTCCTTGGATTTTTCCGCTTTTCAAACCTTCTTCAATTCTTTCTCCGACCATCACAATGTCTGAGAATCCAGAAGATACACTGCTGATTAGCTTTTCGTAGTATTGCCCCTGTAGGGTACCCATGAAGATGTCGATTAGTTCACGGTCAACCAAAGGAGGATGCACTCTGGCGGCTAGCTCTCTCCAGCGTTGGGCGTACTCCTTAAAGGATTCGCTCTCCTTTTGAAACATACTCTGAAGTTGAGTACGATTAGGAGCTAAGTCAGTGTTGTACTTGTACTGCTTTTTAAATGCATCAGATAAATCGAGCCAAGTACGAACATTGTTGCGTTCAAGTTGCATGTACCATTCTAGAGATGCTCCAGACAGGCTGTCTTGGAAGCAATGGATCATAAGCTTATCATCATTGGCATGAGCGGCCATTTTTCTGCAGTACATCCTCAAATGGAGTTCAGGACAGCTGAGGCCTTTGTATTTCTCGAATTCTGGCAATTTGAACTTAGCAGGGATCACAACATCTGGAACTAAGCACATCTCTGAGGCACTCAGAGAAGTTGAGTTGTGTCTTTCTATAATTCGGAGTTTTTCAGCTAACTCGCGACACATCTTCATAGCTTCGGATTCTTGACCAGCATGAGGATTGGTGATTGGAACAGCAGTATGTATCTCATACTCAACTTGATGGTTCTCTTCAGTTTGAGGAAACTGGACTTGAGTTGGAACAAGTTGAGCTTGAGGAATGGCACCAACAGTGACACCAGAAACAGGTATGGGCTGGGAAGTGACCTCTTCAACAGCAGGAGTGAAACCTGGAGGCAAACCATAGACCAGCGGATTTGGAACGGGAACTGAAGGCATTGCTCGTGAGGTAGATCCTTGCACTTGAGCATTGTTCATTGCGGCAGCAGCTTCGCGACGTTCTTCCATCCTTGCCAAAGATTGCAAAGTCTCATAAATCTGGTCAATCTTGCTCTTGACCGAGTCAATCTCTTCCCTCATGGCAGCTTGTTCTTCCTGAATCACGTCCATCAGTCTTCTAGTGTTGGCTCGAGTTAAGTACGGTCGTCTAGCACGATACGGGCGTCGGGAAACCAGCTTGATTTACTGAAGATGGAGGAACATGCAATGAGTTCTCGATTTTGGAATGAAATGCAAGATGAACAAATAATGCAAATGAGATGATATGCAATGCCAGAATCCAGGATCACAAGATCAAGGTCTCACGAGTCCAAGGTACAGCCGGAAGATACTCTGATTAAGAACTCACTGGGTAGACTCTAAAGTTTTAGGGATCCCAAAGTTATCAATTCATATGGCTGTTCATCACACGCGCCATAAGCATGACGGTTGATTGACTCCGCCATATGAATCTATTTTGGGTGAGATCTTCGTATCGACAACCCACGAGAGAAAATTTTCTCGGGAGTCCATACTACGTGATCATCGAAACAAGGTTTAAAACAAAGTCTTGGAGTTATGGAACTTTCTCAACTGTTTGATGCACGTGTCAATTTCATACATTCTTGACAGTCAATCAACTCCATTGAGTAAGTCTATTCCAAGTGAGGTTTTCGTATCGAGCCACGCGAGGGCGAACCCTGGTGCCCAATACTACGCAACCATCAACCGATGTTTTAACCAAAAGGTTCTAAAGGTCCTCAGAGTCGACGACTTTAATGAAAACAACTGAGCACACACGCCAAAAGCTTGACGGTTGTCAGTATTTCCATTAAAATCTACTCCGAGTGAGGTTTTCGTATCGACAACCCACGAGAGAGGTTCTCTCGGGAGCCCATACTACACAACCTCGCTAACTTAAGTTTGTACTCGCAAGCCCGGGTATAGAGCTTTTCCCTCAAGTTCTTTTGCAAAGTATCGATCCAAATTATAGTACCAAGGAGCCACAAGATATATAAAATGGAATGCGATAAAGAAAGCGATAAAAATAAACAAGCAAGGCAAAAAAGCAAACATTCAAACAAGCGCGGGAACCTAGACTAGGCTTGACTCGCATAGGGGTGAACCAGTCCCCAGCAGAGTCGCCAGCTGTCGTACCCCGAAAAATACGACCTCACGCGATCCGAATGGACGGAGCCGCGCGCCGGACGGACTGAAGAGTCGCCACCTAATTCTATTTATTCCCGAAGAGGGAAAGGGAAGATATAGATACAACCCGGGAGGAAAAGGATGAGGACATAGGTCAACGGAACCATTGCCTGGGTTCGGGAGTCGGTTATGTAGGGGGAAGGTATTAGCACCCCCTACATCCATCGTACTCGATGGGAACCATCTAAGTTAACGCGCGTGAAAGGATGTCTATGCTTAAACGAATTGCTTGCTAGAGGGAAATGAGTTCAATTATAAGTTAGATTGAACCTAGGTGCTCGGCAAGGATGGAGATCCTCGTGCCTACGTACTCCCGTGTGCAATGGGAAAGTCAGAGCCTCGTAGTTCGGCCTACTAAGGGTAATGGTTGTTGATTTTATTACCTTTCGTCGATGAAAGGGTTTAGGAGTTGAATTGCACTAAAGACTATGGATAGTTTATCTTGCCCAACAAGACAAGCGTCCTGCGTCGAAATAATCGGAGCGAGTAACGAAAGCTCGTTATCCTCCTTTCTACCGCTTAAGGCTCGTGGCGTACAAATCTTCTCGTATTATTAAAGTGTTTTTATTTCCTAAAGCCACTTGACGTTGGATCAAGGGTTTGGATCTAATCGAAATATTTTGGTTTTTTGAGGTTTAGAGGGTAAATGCAAGTGGAGGTTTATTTTTGTGGTTTGTTAGCGAAGCACGAAGCGCTCGGCTCGCAAGGATATGAGGATCCTAATAAACGAAATAATAACTGGAAAATAAAATGCAAGTGTGCAAGTGAGATCGCTTAGCGTTGGACCAAGGATTCAGAATTAAATAAAATGCGGAAAATAAAATACGTACAAAGTAATGGGAGAGGGATACAAAATAAATACAGGGGATTGCGAGAAATAAAGGGTATCATTGTATTTTGCCCAAGAGGAAGCGTGTGTGCAGTGTGTTTGAACTATTCGAAGGCGTTCGGCCTGTCTAATCGGGACGCAACTATTTGAAGGCGTTGGACCTTTTGATCGGGCGCAACTATTCGAAGGCGTTGGACCTTTTTGGGACGCGACGAAATTTGGTTCGTTTACTGCCTTAGAGCCGATTTAATGAAATCGTTCTATGAGGAGTCGAATCGTAATTTGAAATGCAAAATGAATAAATTAAATTGCGAAATATTAAATAAATAATAAATTGAATAACTAAACAAATTAAATAATGAATAAATAATGAATAAAATGAATTAAATTATATTACAAGTGTTTTTTTTTTCAAAATAAAAATAATAGAATAAAAATAAAAGAGGGCCTCATATTGACCGCTCATCACCGATTAAATGTAATCGGGCGAAAAACGGCCTTTTATGATATCATCGGCCCTTTAAAAAAAGAAATTCAAAATCGAGAGATTGCTAACATATATATTTTATTTTATTTTATTTTTAAGTCATTTTTCTAAACAAAACAATAAATACCAACTAATAATACTAAAAAAAAAAAACTAACTTATTATATTATTAAAATAAACTAAATTATAAATTTGGTTTCATGAGATGTGTGATATGGATTCACTCAGGATCTGTCCCCACGATCCACACTTAAAAAAAACATTTTGGATAAACAAAAGAGGAAGAACATCATTCATTTTCAGCATTTTTATTTTAAAAATAAAAAAAAAACATGAACCCTTCTTATATTCGTTTTCAACACACAGAACAAAGAGTTTTCAGAACATTGACACATTTCTAAAAAATATGAAAACCAAAAAGGAAACCTACCCTGTTATTTAAAAAAAAGGCAATCTAGTTATTAAAAGCAATATCACAGTGAAAAGAAAAGAAAGAAAAAATTAAATAAGGAATGAGAACAACAATTTCCTCTCACTATACCTCAGGACACATCCTCACCGTCTCTGTGCGTTCTCTCTCAACAACGGCGTTCCTCTCTCTCCGCGCGGATTCTGATTGTGGTGTACAGCTTCGGTTTCGAAATAGGGTCTGCGACGGTGAAGGAACGATGGTGGATGTTCGGTTGTGAGGGTGGCGGATGCGAGCTCGGTTTGCAGATTAATGGTGATGGTTCACACGGTGGGTTTTCGGTTTCACGGCGAAATCGGTTGGTGATGATTTCACCTCAGTCTGCTTTGGTTTGAGAGTTTTCAGTTCAAAGTTGGTTTTTTCATGGTTCGATGTTTGGAGTTGAATCAATGATGGTGGTTTTGCTGGTGTTTTTCGGCTCAGAGTGGTCGGCGGCTTGGTGGTGGCCGGCGCGGAAAGGGTCCGGCTGAGGGTTTGTTTCTGTGTTTGAGGTTTATGAAATTTGTGTGAAGTTTTTTTTTTGAAGTTTGGTTTGTTGGAATTTCTGCAGGGTAATTGGTTTTCCAATTTTTTTCTTATTAGAGAGTGAAATGAGAAGGTGCTTTATATAGATAAATTCAAGAAGGGTATTACATAGATTAGAGAGGAAGATAAGGATTAGAATGGATGAGGATGAATGAGCTGGAATAGTTATGCTAGAGTTTTTTTATTGTGGATGGAATCTTGGTTGTTATGCGCGGATGATGAAAATGTGCGCCGAGTCCATTGCTAGTGGGATGCTGAAAACTTTATGATGCAAATAATAATTTGGTTTATTTGTTTTTATTTTTGGAAAAAAGATTATGGAATTATTACATTCAGAGATCACATATTTATATATTTTATTAAATAAGATAAAAGGGAGCCACTATAATGAGACGATAATGTCTAAAAATAATAATGACAATTGTAGTAATAATATGATTATATATAATTGAGATATTAAAATAAACTATGATGATGATGATGAAAATATTAATTGAAATGAAAATGACATGATAATGATATTTAAAGATGCAAAAATATGTTAATTGTTGACTTTCTCTCTAAATACATAAATGTATCCTTTTTGTTTATTGGGCTTGTGAAGAAGAAAACTTTGTTTTTTATGGACTATGGATAAGAAGTGAAAATAAATTAATAAAAAAAAATGGCTTAAAAATTGACTATGAAATGGATGAAACCAAAATAGAAATTAGAAAAATGGATTTTCTTTTTTTTTTGGTAACTTTTGTGTAAAAAAAAAATAGTAAATGGGCCTGAATAATAAAATAAAACTTAATTTTTTATTTTGACAATAAAGTGCACTTTTGGGGTTTTATCGAATATCATACAGGAAAAAAAAGTACTTATTTTTTTTTGAAAATTTTGAAGTATTTGTTAGACAGAAATGATATAGTGTGCGTTTTAGGATTTTTGGAATATATTGGTAGACAGAAAATAACATGGTACATATTTTTGGATTTTTGAAATAATGGTTAAACAGTAAAAAAAAAAATGGTACGGGTAGGACAAATTTGGGGTATGACAATATCTTGTATATATCACCCCTCGGCAGATTAAACACTCGTTTGTGTTCCTTGCTTAACCGATTGATACTCGTCCGTATCATCATCCCTAAAACACATGTCAGCGTTTGTTTCTACCGATACTCATCCGTATTAGGGTCCTAAGGAACAAGCCCAAACACAAACGCAATTTCTGCATATTCAGAACTGAAGCTCATAAACCAGCCACCACAAACTTATTTCAAGCATTTCAGAAGTTTCAAGGGACTAAGTGGAGTGGGTTTGCACAAAGGAAGGGGTCAGAAAGCTCAGAATCAGGTAACCATCAAGAACAATTTTTCCAGAACTCTCATTTTAAGTTCTTAAATGATTCTATATGTCTCTCTAATCATGGTGATGTGTTTAGTTTTCAAAATGGTTAAGAATCAAGCGTGTATTTAACTTTTGAAAGTTTTGTGTATTTTTCCGTTTTGCTTCGATTCATGTTATTCTTGAAATATAAATGTTCTTCGTTGTTGGATTCATGTTTGTTGTTGTTCATTGATAATTTCTGGAGAGTTTGATGCGTTTTTGTGGCGTTTTAAGAGAGATAGGGATTGGGTGTTGCCGGAGAAGATGACCGGAGCTTGCTCCGGTCACCTGAATGTGATTAGGGTTAGTGATTAGGGTTAATTAGTCAGGTTTAAATTTGGACCTTTGGATCTTAGTTCCCACGCGTGTGTATAGCCAGGATGCATCCACTTAAACCCTAATCTTTTAATTAATTTAATTAATTAGGATTAATTAATAAAATTGCCAGATTGAATCTCAGCCTTTAGATCACGCGCGCAGTCAACGTGTTTTCCCCCAGTTTGAATCTCAGCCTTCAGATCCTCATACTTTCATTTAAATTCATTTTTATTTCATTTTAATTGCATTTTCTTTCCACAATTTTTAAAAAATAGCACAAATCATCAAAAAAATCTCATTTCTTGCATTTTTGTTTCAAATATTTTTCTTTACCTGAAAACATTTTTATTTTTTGCATTAAAAAAGTATTTTTAAAATATTTAAATGTTTTATTTAATTAATTAATTAATTGATTTTAATTAATTACAAATGCATTTAGGTTTCTAAAAATAACCAAAAAATTCATGAACCATTCCAATACATTTAGAAACATTTTCAAACTCATCATACAAATTTATTTTTAGGTTTGATCATAATTTCACAATTTTCTTTGAATTAGGGTTCTTAAAAACCACATTTTTTAACCCTAACTTGAAAAATTCATTTCTGCCTAACCATGATGAGTTTGAACTTGATTTTTTTTTCTGCATTGTTTCACATATTGCATATAGTTTCTAGGTTATTTTTCTCATGATTTTATCTTGCATTTTCAATTTAATTTGCATTTTCCCTTTAGAAGCACCCAAAAACCCTATCAAACTTAGGAATTTCATAACTTCCACTAGGTTAAGCTTCTAACCTTCTCCTTTGGGTTGTGATCTTATATGAGATTAGGGTTTTTTTGAGTTCAATTTCAATTTTTTTCATGAGGTATGCTTCTGTTTTGGTCATATGCATCTCATGTTGTCTTAAAACCCTAATTTTGCATCTTCATTTGCATTCTCCTTTGCATATCATCATCATATGAACTTGCCATGACATTTCAATCATTTGTATGACATCTTAGACATCTTAAGACATTCTTGAACATTTCTTGATCATTTCTTCATTCATTTTCTATGCTTTATATTCATTACATTTCATGAACATCCATGTGTTTTCATGCTTCTAAACATGCTTCCTTTGCATCTCATCTTTGTATGATCATTCATATGCATTTTGTATGAATTTGCATCATCTCATATGTCATTTGCATTGCATAATCACTTCTGGCTTTGGTCTTTGCATCTCATTTCATCTCATTTCCTTTTGCTTTATGTCTTATGCATTCATACTAACATTTTCAGGAGCTTTTGGTAAGTTATTTGGGAGGTGGATTTGCCTTCACTTCCCATATCTTTTCATCATTCATATGCATATTTACTTGTTCTTGAAGTGAACTTGCTTCACTTATGCTCCCTCCTTCCCACTTTCTCTCTTTTAAGTTACTTATCTTCTTCAGGAAGTAAGTAACTTATTCTTCTTCTTCCTTCTCTTTTCATCTGCTTCTTCCATTGGTGGCCTTGAAGATCTTTTCTCTTAAGCCTCACAAACCATAGGATTTCCAAGAATTATAACTTTTAGGGTTGTGTATAGTCCCCCATAGCTTTTTACCTTTGAGTCTCCTTGAGTCTCTCTTCTCATCTCTTAATCAGAGGCTAAACTCTTAAAGCTTTAGGACTTTGAATTAGGGTTATGCCTGCATCCTTATCTTAGGATGGAGTGTATAACTTTAATCCTTAGTGTTAAACCTTTAATTTGTTTACACATCTTAATCAAAACACATTAATAATCATTAAGACTTTATCTTGTAACTTGGGCCTTACATTAGGGTTCTATCTCTTCCTTATGGTTAAGAGGGACTAACCCTAGTGTTTAATGGACAAGTCCCCCTCAAGTTTGTCTTACAAACCATAAAATTCATTTCTTAATCTCATCTTCTAATTAAAATTCACTTAATAAAGGCTTGTTATATAATGAATTTAATCCCTAACCGTGGATTAAGTTGAGGTATCTTCCTCAGCTTAAGTGTTCTCATCTATTATCCTTCTATTAGGATGGTGTAATGAGTTCACTAGTCTATGATTAGAGATTAAACTGATTACTTAACACTAAACAAGACCCAAAAACACTTAATAATTACAAGTAGGTTAATGATCTTAATACTATATCATCATGGTAATTAAGTTGAGATGCTTATCTCATACTTAAGTATGCTAATTATCTCTAATCAGGGAGGATATAATGAGTTTACAACCCTTGATTTAGGCTTAAGCTCGTAATCCTATGCAAAACACCAAAAAACAATAAAAAACTGAAAACATAAAAAACAAACAATAATCGTCTCCTCCAGGATTCTTTTCTCATCACACTCATTCACAAACGAGAACTTGCTTCTTCCGTCTAATGCAAGACAGTTAGCACTCGATCCATACGAGTCATACACTTAAGCATAGGCAAGCAAGCAGTTCACAATCAATCTATTTTTAGTCTCTTTGAGTTGAACTACGGTGTTCTGACTTCCTCATTGCACGAGAGGATATGTAGGCATAACTTAACAGTTATCGAACAAAAGTCTCTTTGTCATCCCCCTCTTTCGACATTCTTTTCTAAGCCTCAGTTTCTGAGCAATTCATCTTTTGCACTGACACCTGTATTTTCTTTCCTAGCTTTTGCACACAGATAGCACATACACTTAACCCTTTTAAACACAATCTTGTAAGCGTGGATCCCGTCGAGTACGATGGACAATCTGGGTGCTAATACCTTCCCAGGTCGTAACCAACCCTCTTTCTCAGTTTCTCTGGTTCGCAACCGTCTTATCCATCTCTTTCCAGGTTCATGCAACATTACATTTCCTTTGGGATAAAAATGCCTAGTTGGCGACTCTATTCAATTCAACCTTATTCTTCTCTTTCGCCGACCATTCGCATCTGCACCTTGGGACCTAGTGTCTTTTCAGGGGAGCGACAGACAGCTCAAGCAAAAAAGGGTATCCCGGTGGATTGAAAACCCGAAAGGGCAATGCACGCAAAATCAGGGAATAAGCGAACAAAAACATTCTGAATTCGTCTGTATTGCACTCACGTAACATGGCAAGTTTCGAAAGGACAAAGCATCGGTCAGAATCAACTTTCTTCTGAGAGCAAGATAAGAAGAGCGTTCAGGTCATACAGGTCATAGCAAAGGAAGCTCATTGAAGTGTCAACTTCAGCATTGCCAAATAGGGTTTTTAATTTCTTAATTTGGAGCAATCTCCTCCTTTCAGGGATTAGCTTCCTCATTGTACTTTCCTATTCAGGGCACACAAATCAATAAAGTCGAATATTCATTCACACTTTGTTTGGTACCTTTTTGTTTTGTTTGCAAAATGTCCAAAGTTCGTAATACAACATTTGCATGAAAACATATAAGTCATTTTCAATAAATGCTTGCAGGAAATATGTGCTTTTAAGCAAGCCTAACTCCTATGACAGAATCCGGTTGAGGATACCTCATGGCACTTGTGAGTTTCCTTTGTTGGACAGGTTGCAGGTACTCAAGGCGGACAACCTTTCACAACATGGGGCATATCAAGCATTATATCCCCAGTCAAGCCAGAAGTCACATCATCAGAAGGATTACTTGACGAAAGTATCCCCCCTCGGAGCTTTTATCCCCTCAGAGTATCCCCCACAAATCTGATCCTCCAGCAAGATTACTTCCCAGAAGTTTTCTCCTCCCTAAGCAGGATCTCCCAAAGCAATGCCTGAATCACTTTTTCCCAACAAGTTGTCAGATCTTCTCATCCCCAGCTAGGGATCCCCATAGAGTTCCCCCAGAGCTCTCCAAAAAGGTCGTGCAGTGACCCTTTCTCCCCACAGATCGCCCAGTGATCCCTTCTCCCAGCAGATTCCAGATCTCGAATATCGTTTCTCTCGTTTGCATAATCATAGCATTCACAGCTTTCCTCCCCAAACAAAGCGTAGCATTCCATCTAATATGGAGCATTACGGTAAAAATCAAACATTTGCATGATCATAAGCTAGGTTCGAGCCAGTCACCTGCGAATACCAAAATCACTCCTCCAACAATACGCAAAAACTTATCCCTTGCAAATAAAAGACAAAATATCCTTTTTGCACTCTCAATACAACTACTTGTATATACTTATAATCATTCTGATACTCGTTCATATCTTACTTATACATAATTCTTTGATACTCGTCTGTATCTTTAGTCTATACACACTGTCGAAACACTTATATCATCTTAGTTTTAGGGCTTAAACACTCGTCCGTGTTTATCTCTCCCCAGAAGTCGCCAGCAAAACAACTTTCTATCCGACATTCGTCCTATGTCATGATATCTTTTAGGTGATCGTCCTTCACCTCTTGATGACCGTCTCTCATCATTTATTTTGATGACCGTCCCTCACATGTTATCCAATGGTCGTCTATCGCTCCCCGGATTTCCATCCTGGTACAAACGCGAAAGTGACGCGAAAAGAGGTTAGAGTCGCCAGCCAGGCATTTTTATCCCGAAGGAACGGGAATGGTAATGCTGCACAAACCAGAAGAAAAGAAAAGGAAGGACACGGGTCCTGCGAAACAAAGAGACTGGGTTCGGGAGTCGGTTACGACCTAGGAAGGTATTAGCACCCAGATCGTCCGCCGTACCCAACGAGATCCACGCATGCAAGGAAATCTATTTCAAAGGGTGAGGGGATGAAAGCTACTGGGAAACTGAAACTGAAACTGGATAAAAGAAAAAAAGGGAACTGAAAAAAGGAAATGAAAAGGAAAAATGTAGGGAAAATAAAGATTGTGCTCGAACGGGCCCTACCCCGCTGCCTACGTACCTCATCTGGATATGAGGATCAGAGACACCATAGTTCCCCTGACTAGGGGTGAAAAGATTGCTTGTGAATTAAGGCTTGAACTGCTTTTGTCAATGCTTAGGTGTTGCAGACTCGGACGACGAGTGCGTAACCGTCTTGCAAAATGACAAGTAGGAGCAAGTTCGCGGACGGAGCGAAGGAGATGAGAAAAGAATTCCCGGAGGAAAGACGATTATTGTTTGTTTTTGTTTTTTATGAGCTTTTATTAGTGTGGCACAAGAGAATGAACTCAAGCTCTCTTCCATGGAATGTGTACTTGTTACTACATTCCAAGATGGAATAATAGAAAAGTCACACCAAGCAAGGAGAACTTATCCAAGACTTGTTTCCAAGGGCAAGGGCCCACATTCATTGACTTATTGAATTTATTAGGTGTTTTAGTGATTAAAAATGAAGAAGTATTTTTTAGGGTTTTTCTTGATGAAGATGACCTCATGATCGGACTTGTGCATCATGCTAGACAAATGCACTATTCCAAGATGGAATGAATACATATGCCCCATGGAATAAGGATTTTACACAAGAAGTCACTTCTTTCTTTATTAATGTTTTTTAGATTTTGTTTTGAGATGAGAAGAGAAAGAAACCAAAGGAGCAAAAAGGTAAAATCTAAAATGGGGGAAGACTAAACCTAATATTAGCATGCAAAAGTGGTCCTAAGGTAAATGAGGTTTCAACTATCCTAAGAGAAAAGAAGAACCAAAGAGGAGCAAGAAGAAGAGGAAGCAAGAGGAAGCAAGAGCTAGCAAGCAACTTACTCCTCTAAAGGAGATAAGTTGCTCCTAAAGGGGGGAGGAAAAATAATTGCAACACATGATGGCATAAGGCACATCAAAACACAAAGAGAAAGAAACTTGAAAGGAAAATGATGAAGAGTTGAAATGTGGATGAACATCCACACTTCACTTACCATATGCCCCTGCAAGTGTTAGAAAAATCCAACACATGTTCATCAACAAAACTCATGGAAATGGCATGCTCAAAGTCCATATCAACAAAGATCAAACAAATATCACATTTATGCATACAAGCATTTATGTGTCGAGAACATGGAAGCATGCATCAACCAGCAAGCAAATCACCCTAAACAAACATGTTCAATGATCATATAATGATCCATGGCATTTAAAACCAGTAAGGGGATCGAACATGCTAAAAATAGCCCAAAAAAGGCTCAATGCATCAGTGTTAACCGGTTAACCAAAGCGTTAACCGGTTAACCAGTCAAATCCTGCAAAAAAACAGCACAGAAAGAGGTGCGTTAACCGGTTAACCAATCCGTTAACCGGTTAACACTGTTAAAACAACAACAGATCCTGCAGAAAAAATCAGTTCAAACCAGCTTTTCCGATTAATCTCGCACCAGACCAACCAGTAATTGAGCATGAAAATAGTGTATCAATTCACATTAAATGGCATCATCAAGCTCATGAACATTAATACATAGATCCGATTACAAATCAACCAATCAATTCAAGCAACACAAGCACATGGTGGATCTAAAGCACAAGCATGCAAATAAGCTAAAACAAAGCTAGATCTGAAATTAACCAACCTACAAAGCTGAGGTATGCTTTGGTATTTGTTGATCAAGCTGGAAATGAGAGATCTCGTGATGAACTTTGAAGATCCGGTGCTAAGCTTCATACTCCGTGCAAAATAAATGCAAGAACAAGATCTTGATGCAGAATTTTGGATCCAAAAGCACTTCTAGATCCCAAACCAGACCTGAATCACCGATTAAACTAGCAAAATGATGCAAAGAAGCTATGGATGGAGGTCTAGTTCCAAGATCTACAAACCTCAAGGCAAGGTTATGTGATCTTCAAAGAGGAACTTTGAGTGATTTGGAAAATTGGGAGAGAAAAATAAGAGAATTGTGAGAGAGAAGAATGAAAATTCAGAATGAGAATGAAAATTGTGAGTGAGTCCCCTTTTGGTTTGGAGAGAAATGAATTAAATATGGTTTGGGATCCAAAATTATGGTTTGGCAAAGAGATTAGGATTTAGCAAGGGAATGAGGCTTGAATAAGTGCTCTAGATCCTTCTTTTTAATTTCAAATTAATTCAAAAATGAATAAAAATCAGAAAATGGAAATTGGAACCAAATCACATATGCTGAATTTGCTGCTGGAAATTCAAAATTCGTGGCCGTTAACCGGTTAACGCCAGTGAATTTTGAATTTTCCCTCCTTTTGGTGGGAAACCTCAGGAATCACCCGACGCCAACCGTTTTGACCTGATTTTGATCCTTAATCCTTTCTTTAGGATTTGACCCTGATGTCAACCTTGTAACATGCCTTGTGAGCTTTGAAATTCCCTGATGATTGATCATATGCCTCATGCTAGAACATGCAAGTGTTATGCTTCATTTTTCTATGTAATATGCTAAGGACATGACATGTTGATGATGAATATGATGTGATGATGATGCTAAACAGGAGAGGGCAAATTTGGGGTATTACAGCTGCCCCTATTCAAGCAACTGTTAATCTGAAAAGGACGGTAGCACGGGCTATCGACCATTCAAGATGAACTGTGGTTGAATACCAATAAGACCTGAAATTTTCACTCTGCTGGAGAATGCAAGCAATGGGAAATAAACCAACCAAATGACGCTTTGGCGATTGAAATGGGGAGAAAGCAGACGAGCTCCTTCCGACCTGAATTGTTACTTCTGATAGAAAACTTAGACAGACGAGTCTTCTCGAACAAACCTGTTACGCCAGGTGCTGGACATACGAGCCCTCTTACATTTTGCAATATATGATCTGAGACAGATGAACCTCCTTCGGATAAACCTGTTACGCCAGGACCGGTGATGAACTTAAGTTTGTGGGAGAGATATGCATAATCAGGATAGACGAACCCTCTTCATATATTATCCGTAGATATATGGTTTAAGACAGAAGAGCCTCCTTCGGATAAACCTGTTACTCCAAGTGCAACATTAGGATTTGACTAAACCTCTTCACAAATCTTGCGTAGATGAGCGGTGCTTATGACAGAAGAACCTCCTTCGGATATACCTGTTACGCCAGGACCGGTAACTATTTTGACATTTAATCCCACCGTCAGGACTTCAAACCTCTTCAATACATACGAGTATTGGGTGATCATCAAGAGAACACAAACGAGTGCCATAAGCCAATGATTCAAACGAATATCAGACGATGATCCAAGAAACACAGACGAGCGCTTCTGGCGATGATATAGGCGAATACTAGAAATCCAACACAGACGAGCATTGGGCAACAACAATACAGACGAGTATCCAACAATTCAGATAAGCTTCAAACGAAAAACAAACACAGACGAGTGCTAGAGAGCGCAGATGAGCAACCAGCAAACACCAAACACAGACGAGTGTTGGGGACTATGTATACGAGAAATTATCAAAATGTGAACACATACGAGCATTGGGGCGATGCAGACGAGCAAATAGCGGATGCCAAACACAAACGAGTGTTGGGAGAGACGCGGACGGACAAACATCAAACACAGACGAATGTTGAGGAACATGCATACGAGCAACAACATCCCAGTAAGAAACATAACTCTGTGGGGGGAAAACGTTCATGACCGAGCGAGTGCTGGGAAGCACAGACATCCAGCTGATATCAAACATAGACGAGTGTTGGGGAGCATGCATACAAGCAGTTTATCAATCACTAAACATAGACTGTTTTGTGCAGTGCAGACGGGCATCAACTAAATCAAGCACAGACGAATGCTGAAGAATGCAGACGAGCATCAGAATATTTCAAACTCAGACAAATGCTGAAGAATGCGGACGAGCATCAGAAACTATCATCCATAGGCGACTATTGGGGAAAGAAAACGAGCAATCAACATCCTAGTAAGAAACATCACTCTGCCGAGGAGACATGGATGAAGAATAATTCGCAAACGAGCGAGTGATGGGAAACCAGAAGGATATCCAGCAAATCAAGCACAGACAAGTGATGGGAGATGCAGACGAGCACAAAACGGGCTACCCTGGTTGGCAACAATGATCCCGACTCTGTAGGGGAAAGACCAACTTCAGACCCGACTGGGGATAATGCTCGGTCAGACCCTAGCTAGGGAGAGGATTCTGTGGGGAAATAGGCATTCAGTTGCTCGCTGGGGATAGTCCATAAAGACTCCGATTGGTGACGAACCTCTTCGGTTAGCTTTGCAACTCTGCTGAGGATCCCACTTGCTCTAGCTCATTTGGGAACGGTTCCATCTGAACTCCACTGGGGATAACTATGTCTTTCTCGTGAAGAACAACCACTTGGGGAGACACCGTCACTTGATTAGATTGGAACTCCTACGAGGGATCTCACTACTATAGCTCAGCTGGGGAGCATTCTCTGCTTGGGGAAGTGCAACATCGCCCTGCAAAACCTGCCACAACAGTATACACACAGGTGTCCCGGGGATTTGCAAGGTACGATTTGTTCATTCATTATCACCCGACACTCAAAGATTATTTTAACTGTTTCCATGCAATGTCAATTTTTTTAGAAAGATCAACATGTTTCAAATGCAATGTTGTTTTTGCCAAAAATCCAGGACATTTTTGCAAACAAAGTAAACACAATGCAACACGACTTTTGACTGAATATTCACTCATTGAATGGCCTTTGAATAGACAAAGTTTTACATCAAGAAGGAACTACCTGGAAAGAGGTAGCTACCATAAAATTGAGAAAAGAAACTATCATAATGGCAATGTGCATGGCATTCCAATGAGTTTCCTTCTTGCTATGACCAACATGTATTCAAGACTTTCTGTTCCTGCCTTTGCTTTCTGAAAAAGATGAGGGGATTGATTCCTATCCTTCTGATATTGTCAGGCTGTACAAAACGGTGATTTGGTTCAGATTACCCGGATCGCAATTGTTCGCTTATTCCCTTGTTTTGCGTGGATCTCCCTTTCGGGTTTTCAATCCACCGGGATACCCTTTTTTGCCTGAGCCGTCTGATGTGGCGTTTCAACTCAGCGGGTGTACATTTTTTTTATTTTTTTTCCCTAACTTTTGCCCGAGCTTTTTATTCTGTTTTTAGCTCGCCGGGATGCCCTTTTCTGGCCTATACTTTAATTCTGTTTTTGTGTCCAGCGGGTCTTTTTATGTGAAGTATTTTTTAACTGCATCTGAATTAACAGGAGACTGGAAATCTTCTCCATCCATATTAGTGAGCATTAGCGCCCCACCTGAGAAAACTTTCTTCACTATGAATGGGCCTTCATAGCTCGGAGTCTACTTGCCCCTGTGATCTGAACCTGGAGGAATGATCCTCTTTAACACAATCTAGCCTACTTGATACTCCCGAGTTCGTACTCGTTGGTCGAATGCTTGCTTCATTCTCCTCTGATAAAGCTGACCATGACAGATAGCCGCTAATCTCTTTTCCTCAATTAGGCACAATTGATTGTATCGGGCATGTACCCACTCACCCTCATCAAGCTTCACGTCCATCATCACACGTAATGAATGAATTTCTACCTCAACAGGTAAGACAACTTCCATGCTGTACACTAAGGAGAAAGGAGTTGCCCCAGTTGACGTCCTGACTGACGTTTGGTACCCATGTAGTGCGAATGGTAACATCTCATGCCAATATTTGTAAGTGACAACCATCTTCTGCACAATCTTCTTAATGTTATAGCCTCTACCGCGCCATTCATTTTTGGCTGGTATGGAGAAGAATTGTGATGTTGAATCTTGAAGTCTCGGCACAGCTCTGCCATCATCTTGTTATTCAGATTGGAACCATTGTCAGTAATGATTCGCTCGGGCACTCCGTATTTGCAAATGACGTCTCTTTTCAGAAATCTGGCTACCACTTGACGAGTGACATTGGCATAAGACATTGCTTCAACCCACTTGGTGAAGTAATCAATCGCAACCAAGATGAAACGATGGTCGTTTGAAGTAGTAGGCTCTATCTTCCCGATCATGTCAATGCCCCACATAGAAAAGGGCCAAGGAGATGAAATGACGTTGAGAGGGCTCAGAGGAACATGCACTTTGTCTGCATAAATTTGGCACTTGTGGCACTTACAGGCGTACGAACAACAGTATGCATCCATTGTTAGCCAATAGTATCCTGATCTCAACAATTTCTTAGCCATAGCATGCCCTCCTGCATGAGTACCGAAAGATCCCATGTGGACTTCCTCTATTAACAGGCCTGCTTCGTGTCTATCCACGCATCTGAGCAAGACCATGTCAAAGATCCTCTTATACAAAACTTCATCTGTATTCAAGAAGAAACTAGCAGCAAGTCGTCTCAAGGTCTTCTTGTCATTGGATGATGCCCCGACTTGGTATTCTTGTTTTTCCAGGAAAAGCTTGATATCAAAATACCAAGGTTTCTCATCAGACACTACATCTATAGATAAAGCATAAGCTGGTGCGTCGAGCCTGGAAATGTCAATCCTAGGCACATAGTTCCAACACAAGACTTTGATGGACGAAGAAAGAGTAGCTAATGCATCGGCGAATTGATTCTCATCTCGTGGTATATACTACAGCTTAATCATTGTGAAGAACGTCAATAGTCTTCTGGCATAATCCCTATAAGGAATTACGTGTTCTTGATGTGTATACAACTTGCCGGTAATATGGTTGATGGCGATGGCTGAATCCCCGCATATATCGAGAGTCTTAATCTGAAGGTTAATAGCCTCCTCTATTCCCATTATGCACGCCTCATATTCCGCTTCATTGTTAGTGCACCCAAAAGTAATTCTAGCAGCGAAGGGAAAATGAACACCTTCAGGAGTGATAAGAACATCACCAACTCCACGTCCGTTGATATTGACTGCCCCATCAAACATCAACTTCCATTTGGATTCAGGGTCAGGCCCCTCCTCCGGAAGTGGTTCCTCGCAATATCTTGCCTGGAGGTACACGGTGTCCTCATCAGGGAAATCAAACTTCATCGGCTGATAGTCGTCCTCAAGTGGTTGATGTGCAAGATAATCTGACAATACACTTCCTTTGATGGCTTTCTGGGAAGTATATTGTATGTCATACTCTATTAAGATCATTTTCCACCTTGCAACCCTTCCGGTTAATGTTGGCTTCTCGAAAATGTACTTGACGGGGCCCATTTTTTAGATTAGTAGTGTGGTATGGGTCAACATGTACTGCCTCAGTCGGCGAGCAGCCCATACCAAAGCGCAACAAGTTTTCTCGAGCAGTGAGTAACGAGATTCACAGTTGGTAAACGTTTTGCTAAGGTAGTAAATAGCATGCTCTTTTCAACCAGACTCGTCATGTTGTCCTAGAACACACCCCATTGACCCTTCTAACATAGTCAAGTATATGATAAGTGGCCGTCCTGGAACTGGACGCATTAGGATCGGAGGCTCCTGCAAATATTATTTTATCTTTTCAAAGGCTCTTTGACAGTCCTCGTTCCACCTGACTGTTTGTTCTTTTCTGAAAAATTTGAATATTGGCTCGCATGTGGCAGTTAGATGAGATATAAACCGCGAAATGTAGTTCAATCTCCCTAAAAACCCACACACTTCTTTTTCTGTTTCCAGTGCAGGCATATCTTGTATTGCTTTTACTTTTGCAGGATCTACCTTGATTCCTCTCTGACTAATAATGAAACCCAGCAATTTACCGGAACGCACTCCGAAAGTGCCCTTATTTGGATTCAACCTTAATCTATACTTTATCAATATGTCAAACAGCTTTCTGAGATTGATCAGTGTCGCTCCCACCAAATGGCACCTGGCAAGGAGGGGTATAGACGCGAACGTTCGGTGAAAAGAGAGAACATGAAGATGAACTGAAAAGAGTCGCCAGCTAGGCATTTTTATCCCGAAGGAAAGGTAGTGCTGCATAAACCTAGAAAGATATGGACAAGACGGTCGCGAACCAGAGAAACTGAGAAAGGGGGTTGGTTACAAACTGGGAAGGTATTAGCACCCAGATCATCCGTCGTACTCGACGGGATCCACGCTTGAAAGATTTGTGTTTTAAAGGGGTAGTGTCAGTGCTATTCTGTGTACAAAAAGCAGGAAAAGAATGCAATTGTCAGTGCAAAAGAAGTTTGAAGTGAATAAAAGGAGTACCAGTGCAAGAAAAGCGTGCAATGCTCAAGACCACGAGGCTTTAAAGAATAATGCTGGAAGAAGGGTAATGTACAGAGACTTTTGTTCGATAACTGTTAAGTTATGCATATGTATCCTCTCGTGCAATGAGGAAGTCAGAAGACCGTAGTTCGACTTAAAGAGACTGAAAGATAAATTGACTTGTGAACGACTTACTTGTCTATGCTCAAGTGTATGACCTGTCTGGCTCAGGTGCAAACTGTCTTGCATTAGACGGAAGAAGCAAGTTCTTGTTTTTGATGTTTTCAATCTTTTATTGCTTTTGGTGTTTGTCATAAGAAAATGAGCTTAAGCCTAAACCAAGGGTTAGTAAACTCATCACATCTTCCCTCTAGTTAGGGGTAATGAGAATGCCTTAAGTATGAAGTAAACACCTCACACTTAATCACCATGATGTAGGATTAAGATCATTAACCTACTTGCATTTATTTAGATGTTTTTGGAGTTTTTGTTTAGTGTTAAGTAATGAGTTTAAGCCATAATCAAGGATTTAATGGACCCATTACACCATCCTAATAGAAGGATAATAGATGAGAACATTTAAGATGAGGAAGGCTCCTCAACTTAATCCATGATTAGGGATTAACCTCATGACAAAACAAAACCTTTATTAAAGTGGATTTTAGTTAATGGTAAGGTTAAGAAGTGAATTTTATGGTTTGTAAGACAACTTGAGGGGGACTTGTCCATTAACACTAGGGTTAGTCCTTCTTAACCAATTAAGGAAGAATTAGAACCCTAATGCAAGGCCCAAGTTACAAGCTTGATGTCTTAGTGATTATTAGATGGATTGATTAAAGGATTTAAACACATTAAGGGTTTCACACTTAGGATTAAAATTATACACTCCATCCTAATAGAAGGATACAGGCATAACCCTAATCACAAAGTCTTAAAACCTTAAGGGTTTAGTCCTTGATTATGAGATGAGAAGAGAAGACACAAGAGATGACACAAAGGTAAAACTAATGGGGGACTAATCAAACCCTAATTGTTATCATGCTTGGGTATCCCTAGGGTTTATGAGGCTTGCAAGAGACCTTCAAGGAAAAGCCACCAAGGAAGAAGAAAGATGGAAGGAGGAGAAGCAGAAAGAAACAAGACAACTTACTTCAATTAAGAAGATAAGTTGCTTGGAGAAAGAAAGTGAGGAGGTAACATGAATGAGCGAGCTCACTCCAATACAAAAGTAAAATGCAGCAATGAATGCATAAGAGAGATGGGAAGAGATTGTGAGAAGTGAAGGCAAATTCACTTCTCAAAGACTTACCACCTGAAAAGGTAGCAAAAGGAAATGAAATGAAATGAAAATGAAATGAAATGCAAGGATGAAAACCAAAATCAAAAAGCATGTTCATGAGGCTAATGATGCAAAGAGATGATATAAATGTATGTCATGAGATGACGATGATCATACAAAGGATGGGAATGCAAATGAAGCATAAAGGAAGCATTAAAGTTCATGAATGCATATGGAATGTAATGAAAGCATAACATGGAAAATGGATGATGCAATGACCAAACATGATTTCAATGTGTCCTTAGATGTCTTATATGTCATGTGGATGCACAAAATGTCATGGAAAGTTCATGTATGCAAGCTTATACAAGATGAATGCAAATGAAGATGCAAATTAGGGTTATATGAACATGTGAGATGCAAAACTTAAAAACAGAAGAAAATCATAAGATAAAAAATTGAAAATGGACTTAAGGGAACCCTAAACCTATACTAGTTCACCATCCAAAGGGGAAGGTCAGAAGCTAAACCCTAAGGGAGTTATGAATTTCCTAAGTTTCTAGGGTTTAAAGGGTGATCCTAAAGATAAAATGCCAAAAAAATTGAAGATGAAAGATAAAAATGAAACAAAATTTTTTTTAGATGCTTGAAACCATGTATAACACAATGCAAAACGAATCATTCACAAACTCAACTTGGATCAAAAGTTATGAATTTTTGAAGTTAGGGTTAAAAATATGCAAATTTAAGAACCCTAATTCATTTGAAAAATGTCAAAGCATGATCAAAACCAAAAAGAAATTTTTGTGGTGAGTTTGTAAATGTTTCTAAATGCCTAAGAATGTTCTCTGAATTTTTTTGTGATTTTTAAATACTTAAATGTATTTTTAATTAATTAAAATCAATTAACTAATTAAAAATAACATTTAAATGATTTACTAATATATTTTTAATGCAAAAAAATAAAAATAAAAATATTTTGGGGTTCTGAAAATTAATAAAGGGTTGGATAAAAAATTTCAGAATTTTTTGATGTTTTTTCCTATTTTTAAAAATTCGTACAAATTAAATAGAAATAAATGAAATAAAAATTAATTAAAGGGAAAGTATGCAGAATGGAGAGCTGAGATCAAATCTGGGCTTGTGAGAGTTGACTGGGCGCGCATCTGGACAGCCCAGGTTCAAACTTCATTAAACTGATTTAATTAATTATTAATCCTATAATTAAAACTAAACACAAGATCCAGGCCCTTCAAACACGCGCGGGAGAATCAATCCATGGGCCCATATTCAAATACGAAGCCTTAACCCTAATTAGCCTTAATTACTTTCAGGTGGCCGGAAATGACCTCCGGTCATCTTCTCCGGCCACATCTCCCCTGAGAATCCCCCAAATCACTCCCTAGGCCATATCTGGAGCTCTAAAGCTCCAGATTGGTTCCTCTCACCTTCCTAAGATCAACCCTAACCTCAAAAAGAATTTATTTTCAGCCACAAACAAGATTCGAAGCAATGAGCAAAAATGGTGAAAATTTCAGACCAACCATACATTCTCAATTCTTCGTCATTTTCAAAAATAAATGGTTCAGTGTACTCAGGGGAGCAAACTTAACCATTTAAGAACTTAAAGCATAGATTCTGGAAAAATGTTTTCACATGGCTACCTGAGATGAAGCTTTCAACCCTGGAGCTTTCAGGCTGCTTCTTTGCTTCAAAACGCCTCCAACGACCTCCCTGAAGAAGCTTTGAAGCTTTGCTGAAGTGTTTGTGACCTCCTTTAGAATTTTAGCAAAGTTCAGTTCAAGAGGGAAAAAATCGTATTTTGTGTGTGGTGGTTTTTAGGGCAAAGTGAAGGGTGGTTTGTGATCAGGGATGGATTTGAAGATGAATGGTGGAAGAATTTTTAAGGTTTGATGTTTGTGTTGAGAGTTTCGAATGAAAATGCATAAGAGGGAGTTTTTGTGAATGTTGAGTTATGGGAGAGTTCAGGTTATGTTCTTGTTATGTTTGGCTTGCTTTTGATTAGTATAAGGTATTGTGATTGGTCAAAAAGTTGGTAATGGCATAGTGTGATTGGTATGGTGCAAAATGCAAAAAGTCAAGGTTTGTTGTCCTTTGAGGTATGGGCTGTTTTAGGCCAAGGACAAAGGGGTGTCTGGTGCAGCTTGACACAAGGATATCCATGGAATTCAATTTGTGGCAATTCAGCAAGTTTGTGAGGAGTTGTGGGAGGTTTTGCAATTTTGTGAACTTTTGCCCCTTTTGAAATTTCTTCATGTACAAGTCATGAAATCTTGGTATTCTTGGGCCAATTCTGAGTTTTAAGGCATGTACTATGATGTTATGATGTGTAGAAGTCAATTTGAAGTCATAAAATAGCTTGGCATGAGGTTTTGCAAAAAAATCCCTTTTGGCATGAAACATGAAATTATGTGATTTTTGCCAACTTTGGAAAGCCATAACTTGAGTTCGAAAATGAATTAGATCTTGTTCTTGTAAATTTTGAAAAGGGAATGATCCAATCTACAACTTTCATGAACAATAATTTTTCATTTGAGGCATTTTTGATTAAGAAAGAGGAGGTTGAAAAACTTTCCCAAAATGGAAAGTTTACATTACAAGTCATTTCTATTTTTGGCAACTTTTGGTTTTGCTTATTTTTCTTCAAATTTGTGAACTTCTAAACACTTCAATGATCAAATAAAGACCATATAACTTCATTTTGATAAAAAAATCCACTTTGGGTCCATTGATGGGGGTCTCAGATGCCCTGATTTTGCTCTGACTTGCTCATGAAGTTACCCAGTGATCAGATGACTTCCACAATGATTTTTTCCATCAAAATTGGTATGCATGATCCTTATATCATATTGAGACCAATAGAAACAAGAATGACCCAAAAATTTGGAGTTATGGCCTCTGAAACCAAAACCCTAATTTTAGGTCATCTATATAGTTAAACTTGGCTCTGCTTCCATGCCTTGCAAGTTCTTGTGATTTTCTGACTTCCTTGATCTTGGGAGGATATTATATGATGTTTGAACATACATGGACCCTCTTGAGATGATTGAAGACCTTTGGAGTGGCTCATATGGCTCATGGATTGCTTAGATCACAAACCCTAGATGCAGATGACTTTGAAACAATGCAGTGAAGCAAAAATGCAACATGATGTGATATGATTGAACTTATGCAAATGAAAAGATCACAAGCCATGGTATGAACTTAGTGAGGGAAAATTTGGGGTGTTTACAATCAGATGCCCTTCTTCATCCTGGGACTTGGCGACCATGTCGTCCACATAGAATTCAATTTCTTTGTGTATTATATTGTGGAACAATGTTACCATAGCCCGCTGATATGTTGCCCCGGCATTCTTCAATCCAAAGGGCATAACCTTGTAACAGAATGTACCCCACAGGGTAATGAACGTCATTTTCTACATGTCTTCCGGTGCCATCTTGATATGATTGTACCCGGAGAAGCCATCCATGAAAGAAAACACCGAGAACTGAGCAGTGTTATCTACCAGCACATCGATGTGAGGTAATGGAAAATCATCCTTTGGACTCGCTCTGTTTAGATCCCGATAGTCGACGCACATCCGGACCTTGCCATCTTTCTTTGGTACAGGCACGATGTTAGCTACCCAAGGTGGGTAACTAGTCACAGCAAGGAACCCGGCATCCCACTGCTTCTGCACTTCCTCCTTGATCTTCATAGCCATATCAGGGCTATTTCTTCTCAACTTTTGTTTCACGGGAGGACAGTCTTCCTTTAGTGGCAGCTTATGCACAACGATGTCGGTATCCAACCCTGGCATATCCTGATACGACCAGGCGAAGATATCCACATACTCACGTAGCATACCAATCAACTTTCTCTTGACCTCGGCCTACAGACTAGCCCCAATCTTGATCTCTCTCCTAATATCTTCAGATCCGATGTTGATGATCTCTATTTCTTCCTGATGAGGCTGAATGACCCTTTCCTCTTGTTTCAACAACCTGACCAATTCTTCCGGGAGTTCATAGTCTTCCTCAACCCCTTCATCGGCTTGGTAGATAGAATTGTTAAAGTCATGCATAGTCATAGCAGGAACGTTATCACGAGAATCCGGATGATCAACATTGCACAAATGATGTGCTTATTTCAGAATCTGTAGGAGATGCAAACACACAAAAACACTGGAAAGAAAAACATTACCATTTTATTTGTGAAAATTTTAAAACGAAAGAAAGAGAACATAATTCGCTTGAAAAAAACGTCCTTTATTTCATGGAAAAAGTAAATGCATTAAAAACATGGTGGCCCTACAAATGGATCCGTACACCTCGGGCAGGGTGCAGGATTTGACATGCAGTATGATAAAATGGAAACAAAGAAAATTACTTTGACTGCCAAGTAACTTGAACAAAATCTTCAGCAGCCCAGTTCTGGAGCTCCTCCCCAGGTACCCGTGGGTGAATCCAATTATCCAAGTCGCAGTCACTATCCCTGTTTGCATCTGTTGCACAAACATGGTTGTTGTCGAGCATTCCAGCGCTTGTGAATGATATGGGCTTCCTGCCCTGAGACCAGCTGGACTGACCTGGTTGATATCCAAGACCGAACTTGTCATCCTTCTTTTCCAATTCCAGCAGCTTGCCCCAGCCTTGGGCATTTCCGGATTGAACTACCTCCCTAGATTGCTTGTAGGAGTAGATAGGAGTTCCTTCCTTCTCACTGCTCCGAACTGCTGGAGACAAATTGCTGACATTGACCGTCTCAAAAGCTTGGCAAAGTGTCTCATGGATCTCCCCATCCATTTCTACGTACTTGAAGGTCGACAGATGGCTTACAAAAATATCCTCTTCTCTGCATACTGTAATAACTGGGCCATCTACCACATACTTCAACTTCTGATGCAACGTGGATGTCACTGCGCCAACGGCGTGAATCCAAGGACATCCCAGCAAACAGCTATAAGCGGGTTGGATAACGTAGAGCGTGCTCTTGAATACCTGAGACCCAATCTTCACCGGTAGCTCCACCTCCCCAAACACAGATCTTCAGGACCCATCAAAGGCTTTTACGATCAAATCACTGGGTCGTAAGACAATGCCATCAATAATCAGCTTCATTAAGGCCTTCTTAGGGAGCACATTGAGAGAAGAGCCTATATCTACCAGGACGTGTGATAGAAAAGCGTCCTTACACTCCATGGTGATGTGTAAGGCTTTGTTGTGATTGCATCCTTCAGAAGTGAGATCTCTATATGTGAATCCCAACCCATGACTGGCGTTTATGCTGCCTACTGTAACCCGGTGAACTGACTTTAAACAATGTTGCGGATAGCAAGAGTCGCCACCGACTTTTATTTTATCCATAAGGAAAGGTTATAAAAGAACAGGAAGACCTTAGAGAATATTTTGGGTCCGGGGGGTAGGTTATGAAAAGGGAAGGTATTAGCACCCTTTTCATCCATGGTTATCCATGGGCTCTTAGGTACTTAAGCTCACTTTTGAATTGTTTTGAAAGTGTAGTGTGTGAATAAGAAAATTTTCAGAATAGTTAATAAATAATCCATGTAAGGATGTGTTAAAAACATGTTTGAAAATTTGTTTGAAAATAGTTTAAGTGTGAAAATGTTTTGAAATGAGCTTAAGTACCTAGGAGTAACTTACCCTAATGTTTAAAGGTCTTTCTTATTCTTTATTCTTTCCTTTAGTAAGACTATCCCTACTATAATGGAGTAGGTAGTCCTTACTTTGGATGTTTAGGGACATATGAGGGACAAGTTGATTTTGAAGGCAATGGTGGGGTGTAATAAGCACATATAAGGGACCATCATCATTTTTTGAAAGGGACTCGATCCGTAAAGGCAACCATAAGGGACTTTGATGATTTTTATTCGAGGGACTTGCTTTTATACACCCCACTTAACCATTATTCGTAGGCAACGAGAGGGATACCCTTAGAAAGTGAGACGGCGATTAAAATCGACTTACGTGTGTGAAGTGTTTAATTTAATTATCTTATTAAAAATTATCTAAATTTATTTTAAATAACAAACATATTAACACTCCCTAATTACTAACCATGGCAATAATAATTAAAATAATTACAAAACTACAACCGGGAAACAATTACAAAATTTGTAGTAATAATAAATAAAATAGCAAATTAAATAATAAATAATAAATAATAATAAAGGGGTTAGTAAATAACAATAAATAAAATTAGCAAAAATAATAATAGTAAACATAATTAAATTATAAATGGGTTAGTGATAAAAATAAATAATTTAAAATTAATAAAGCAAAATAATATGATTAGTAAAATAATAATAAGAATAATTAGAATAAAGTTAGAAACATAAAAATAAATATTAACATGGTTAGTAATAAAAATTAATTAAAAGGTTAATAAAATTATAATAAGCAAAAATTAATAACAATATAGTTAATAGTAATAATATAAACCAAAAATAAAAAAAAAAAATTTACATGCATAATTTTTTAATTCATATACTAATTATTAAATTATTTTTTAAATGTATTATAATTTCAATTATTATCAACATATATTCATATTATAAGAAAAAGATAGATTTTAAATATCATATTAAAAATTTAATTCTATTAGTTATTATATTTACAAATTATTTTAACTATATACAAAAATATGATTATCCTAAATTAAATTATTTCTAAATATTAAAAGAGAGTTAATTTGATTTATAAACTTATATATACAAAATAAAAAAACAGAATTAAATTTTTATTTAGAAAAATATTTTAGGGTTTCATAAAATTAGGGTTTTATTTTTAGGGTTTGTGAAAATTAGGGCTAACTTATATACAAAAGTCTATTTTTTTTTTTTTTAATAATCATACAATAATATCTTAATTATTATAAACTATACAAATGAAATTAAAATTAAAGAAAATCAAGAGTTTTTATATTTTTTCTAGAAAAATTGTTTTAAGAGTAATTTAGATTAGAACTAGGTTTATTTTTTTAGGATTTTTAATATAAGGTACATATTATAATTTATTTACATAAAGTAAAAACATAGTTTATGAGAAATTTGTATTCTAGAAAACAAATATGCATGGTTATTATTTATTTATCATTTTGAAACATAGATTCATAGGTTTATATTTAATTTAATATTATAATATCTAAAAAACAAATAAAAGAAAACATATTAAAAAAACTTACCTGACTGGGATTTGAACCCAGGTCAGTTTGATTACAAGCAAGAGGAATCACCACCAAGCCACCACACGCGCGGGTGAAAGAAAGGAGAGAGTAATTGTTTTTGTGCGTTGCCTTTGAAACCCAGGAAAAACAAAGAAATAAAACAAAAAAAAAGGCCTGGGGTTGGATTCGTGCCCAGGACCTTATGTATGCAAGCTAATACGCGCTACCGCCTGGCTGGGAGAGCCCTTCTGATAATACATCAACCACAATATAATATATGTAATACGTAATAATTAAAATGGTAAAACAAACAAAAGTGATGGAACCAGGATTTGAACCCAGGTTCATAAACAACCTACGCGCACAAGCACCTTTCCACCAGGCCAAACAACATCATCTGAAATAATATGAAAATAAAATCATAAAATATTATGTTAATATTTTAAATTTCCAGACGCGCGCCACCTGCATCTTCTTCCTCAAGATACCTGCGATTTTTGCTATGAATTTATCTATGAAATTTCCTGCGAAATTCAAAATACAAGAACCTACGAAAATTGGATTATCACTAAAGCAGTAAAATTTCTCAAAATTAATGACTGTTTCATGATCCCCAGAGTTCACTTGGTTGTTCTATGTCCTTATAATTTGTTTATATTAGGTTTAATGTAAAGCCCTCATCTTATGGCCGAAACCCTAACCATGGTGACTTCTCCAACCTGCATCGAAACTTCAATTAAACCATCCAGAATCAATCAAGAGCTTCATACAAACACAAAACAATGATCACAAGACATTAAAATCCACTCAATATGCAAAATCGAAAAATTGAAATATGATGAACATTATGAATTCGGGTTGTGCCATATATGGTGTTTCAGATGCGAATGATCATTGGGAATGATTCAATGATGTCTCAGAAACATGTTTCAACCTTCAAATTGGTTCAAAAAGGCTTGAATGGAGAAATCCGATTTTTGAGTTTGTGATGAATTTTGACAACTTGAACTTACTCTTGGAGGCTGGAATCCGTGAATGAGCATTAGGTTTGTGTTAAGTATATATAGGTGATTGATTTAGGTCAGAAACAAGGCTTGGTTATGTGAAAATTTGGATCAAAAAATATTGAAAAAGATCAAGTGTTCAAAGTCAAATATTTGGTCATAAGGTCTTGCTATTTTGGGAGGATCTCATGATTTCCTTCTCTTTTGACTCCAATCACACTTTATGATTTTCTAGATTCAATCACAAAAATATCTTTTCATGTTTAATATTTTTTTTTAAATTTAAAATGATTTAAAATGTAATAAATCATAATAAATTAATAAAATAAAATAAAAAATATGAAAATATCATGATAATTTCGTGCAAACCATTATGAAGTGGATTGGGTCATAATTTGAGTGGCCCATTTGAAAAGAAATGATTTTGAACCTCCCTTTTCAACATAAACCATCACAAAATTTCTTAACTTTGCAAAGGCACATCTCCCTCACTTTTAAAGGTATGAGGGTGTTCATGGACTTTTTGGAAAGCTTGAAGAGTCCTCTAAACAACCCCACTGGTTTCAGGTCCATATCATTTACCAATCTCAAGTTATGCCCTTTTGAAGTTGTTGACTTTTTGTTGACTTTTGAAATGACCTATAATGTCTTAGATCATATCTTTCAAATGAAGCATTTTTGGGCTTAACCTTCAACATCAAAGTTGTAGAGAATTCAATTTCCTTCAAAATGAGCTTTGGATGGAGACTTGGTGATGAAGTATGTGAAAGTTATGCCTGGTCAAAGTTCAGTTGACTTTTACTGAGGAAACCCTAATTTAGAAACTCCTGATTATTGATGATCTGGAATCTCCTTGATGAATCATGATCAACCCTTGATCAAATGATGAATTTTACTTCATATACTTGATGTTGGCAAAAAATCATGAAGTTTGACCTTGGTTTGACCACAGTTGACCTCAGTTTGACTTTTTGACTGCATTGACTGATTTTGACTTATCTGATCATCTGACTGAGCAAACTTTTGAGAAAAGTCTTGAAACTTGACATGGGGGTTCTTACACACATATAAGATGTTATGAAACTTACTTGAGGTATTGGAAGTCCATTTAGCCTGATTAAAGTCACAAACCTAATTATGGATGCCCTGCTTAGGAGGTGCATTGTTTGAGGGAATTGTCAACTTCTTTGACCAATTGTGAACTATGTGAACCTTGTGAATCTTCATACAATGTCTTGTGATACCTATGGGAGGTATTGTGAAGCTTGTGAACCTTGTGAACCTCATGAAGTGGCTTTGTAGACCTCATGATCCTCAAGGAAGCTTTGTGATCATTGTGTAACTTGTGAACCTTGTGAACCTTCAAGAAGTGACTTGTGGACTTCATGAACTTCATGAAAGGTCTTGCAAGTGTTGAGAAGCTTGTGAACCTTGTGAACCTTCAAGAAGTGACTTGTAGACTTCATGAACTTCATGAAAGGTATGGAAAGCATTGAAGGACTTGTGAACCTTATGAACCTTCAAGAAGTGACTTGTGGACTTCATGAACTTCATGAAAGGTCTTGCAAGTGTTGGAGAACTTGTGAACCTTGTGAACTTTCTTAGAACACAAAGTCTTGTATTGTGAGGGCAAATTTTGGGGTGCAACAGCTGCCCCTGTTCAATTTTCTGAAACCTGAGGGGTTAGATTGGTATATTTGCCAGTCGTAACCTGGAAGGTTGAAGGGGATTGAACACAAAAGCCCAAAAATTTGCACTCACCAGTGCATAGAGTGATATTGATGGTTGGTTGAACATGATTGAGTGGGCTTAAAGATGCCACTAGGGGAAAGTTCTTCAGCAGTATAATGAGAACTGTCAGGAGTCTGGAGTAATATTGATGTAGCAGTATGTCTTCATGAGGATAGAGCAATGGATAGCTCTAAAGCAGTCTTGAAGAAGTAATATGCCTTCAGGAGGATAAAGCAATGGATAGCTCTAAAGCAGTCTTGAAGATATGATTTCAGGAGGATAGAGCAATGGATAGCTCTAAAGCAGTCTTGAAATAATAATGTAATTGTCTTCAGGAGGATAGAGCAATGGATAGCTCTAAAGCAGTCTTGAAGATATGATTTCAGGAGGATAGAGCAATGGATAGCTCTAAAGCAGTCTTGAAATAATAATGTAATTGTCTTCAGGAGGATAGAGCAATGGATAGCTCTAAAGCAGTCTTGAAGATATGATTTCAGGAGGATAGAGCAATGGATAGCTCTAAAGCAGTCTTGAAGTAGTAATATGATTTCAGGAGGATAGAGCAATCCATAGCTCTAAAGCAGTCTTGAAATAATAATGTGATTTCAGGAGGATAGAGCAATCAATAGCTCTAAAGCAGTCTTGAAGTTATGAGAAGTTATCAGGAGGATAAAGTAACCCTGAGGTTACAATAAAGCAGTCCCAAAGAAGCTCATCAGGAGGATAAAGTAACACTAAGGTTACAATAAAGCAGTCCTGGAGACTATAATTTTGTTCGTTGGATAATTAACCTGAAACAAGGTAGCTTTCTGTATGATAGTGTTAGTTTATGTATTATGTATGCATGTATAATATGATGCACTTAGGTAATGTACTATGCACTCATGGATATGCATGTTATGGTATGATGTAAATGATGTATGTATGACATGATACTGCCGGAAGAGTCTGGATATCTTCGTATAACAACTGCTGGCCAGGGAAAATAAATCCCGATTCGTTGTTGAGGAATATGAGGATCTTGTTCCCGTCTTGTTTGATAATAAGGTATACATAACCTTCCGTATGCTGGGGATAACAAGGTATATATAACCTTCGTCTTCGTTTGATAGTAGGGTAGATATAACCTCCCGTCTTCGTTTGATAGTAGGATAGATATAACCTCCCGTCTTCGTTCGTCGTACTCTTATTGGAAAGTAAATTCCCGAATATCCGTATGAGGATAAAAGAGATGGATATAAATTCCAAGGGAGACATGACTTTATGAAGATGGATTTGTCCTACTGAGAGTTTTGTAACTGTCTTGTAGAGATGAACCGGCGAAGCTTCGTTGAAATCCTTCCCTCGTTCGTCCTTAGTAAATACTATTACCGCATTTTCATGTATTTCTGGTAAACATTAATCATATTAAGAGCATACATGGATTTCTGGTAAACATTAATCATATTCAAAAGCATACATACATTCAAACACAATCAATGGACGTTTCGCTTATGTAAATAGGGTAAAAGTAAATCTGAATTCAAAAGATGGAATTTATTTATATCAAAAAGTGACCCATACATGGGTAAGTTTGTACAAGGAGATATAAACCCTAGTAAGAGGATTTTGTCGTAAAGTTTTACAAAAGAGAATCAGCTATGTGGGAAACAATCCTATTGAGTTTCAATTCTACTATTGCCACTCAAGTATCTCATCTTCTTGCTGTTGAGACGGAAACGATTGGATTGATCTTTATCTGTTCGAGCTTGAATAAGTAGTACAACTGGTTGCAGTTTCATGAGTGATCCAAACGAGACATAGTCATACGCTTTAATCCCTAACTTTTGCCTGGATTGCCCTCTCGGGTTTTCAATCCACCGGGATACCCTTTTTTGCCCAAGCCGCCTTTTCAGGTTTTCGACTTGCCGGGTGTACATCTTTTTATATATATCCCTAATTTTTGCCCAAACCCTTTTGGTTTGCCGGGATGCCCTTATTTTTGCCTAGGCCAGTCAACCTAACGGGTCTCTTTTTATGCGTAGTATTTTTTAACTATGTCTGCGTTTACAGGCTGAGGGAAATCCTCTCCATCCATTGTAGTCAGTATAATGGCACCTCCTGAGAACACTGTCTTGACTACAAATGGTCCTTCATATGTTGGAGTCCACTTGCCCCTAGGATCACCCTGTGGTAATATGATACGCTTGATTACCAAGTCACCAGCCTGATATACTTTTGGCTTAACCTTCTTGTTAAAAGCTTTGATCATTCGCTTTTGGTACATCTGGCCATGACAAACTGCTGCTAACCTCTTCTCATCAATCAAATTTATCTGGTCCAGTCGAGTCTGAATCCACTCATCTTCATCCAAGCCTGCATCCTTCATAATTCTCAAGGAGGGGATCTGAACTTCAATGGGCAGAACTGCTTCCATACCATAGACTAAGGAGAATGGGGTTGCCCCTGTTGAAGTACGTATTGTAGTACGATAACCATGAAGAGCAAATGGTAACATCTCATGCCAATCCTTGTAAGTAATAGTCATCTTCTGTACAATCTTCTTAATGTTCTTATTAGCAGCTTCAACTGCCCCATTCATCTTTGGACGATACGGAGAAGAGTTATGATGCTTAATCTTGAACTGCGTGCAGAGATCAGTAACCATAGTGTTGTTCAGATTAGAGCCATTGTCAGTGATAATCCTTTCAGGGATGCCATACCTACATATGAGATTATTCTTAATGAACCGAGCCACAACATTCTTAGTCACAGATGCATATGAAGCTGCCTCTACCCATTTCGTGAAGTAATCAATAGCCACCAGGATGAAACGATGCCCATTGGAAGCAGTAGGCTTAATCTCACCAATCATATCAATGCCCCACATGGCAAAGGGCCAAGGAGAAGTTAACACATTCAATGGTGATGGAGGTACATGAACTTTATCAGCATAGATTTGACATTTGTGACAAGTTCTGGAGTGTTGATAACAATCAGCTTCCATGGTAGACCAATAGTAACCTGCTCTCAAAATCTTCTTTGCCATAGTATGACCACTAGAATGAGTGCCAAAGGTCCCATCATGCATCTCTTCCATAATCTCAGTTGCTTCCTTCTTATCCACACAACGAAGCATAGTTGAATCATGATTGCGCTTGTACAAAATCCCATTACTCAAAAAGAACTTAGCAGAAAACCTTCTCAAGAACTTCCTATCTTTGACAGTTGCCCCTTCAGGGAACTCCTGAGCTTCAAGATATCTTTTCACCTCATAGAACCAAGGCTTCTCCTCTGCCCCTTCAGTGCCAATCTCATTGCAGTATGCAGGCTTCTCAAATCTATCAATGGTAATCTTAGGAGCTTCATCATCCCAGCTGATCTCAAACATGGATGCCATGGTGGCCAAAGCATCTGCCAACTGATTCTCTTTTCGTGGAATATGTTCAAAGGTAATCTCTTTGAAATGTGGGATCAAGGACAACACATGTTCTCTGTAAGGAATGAGATTATCATGCTTGGTATCCCAATCTCCTTTAATCTGACTCACTACCAGGGCTGAATCTCCATACACATCAAGGAACTGAATCTTCATATCAATAGCAGCTTTCATACCCAGGATACATGCCTCATACTCAGCCATGTTATTGGTACAATGGAAACAAAGTCTGGCAGTAATCGGAGTATGACAACCTTCGGGGGAACTAATCACAACACCAACACCATTACCAAGTGCATTAGCGGCACCATCAAAAACCATAGTCCATCGGGATCCTTGTTCAGGTCCGTCATATTGTCCAGGTTCTTTGGTAACAGTCATAATATCTTCATCAGGGAACTCAAAATTCATTGACTGGTAATCATCCACTGCTTGATGAGCCAAATGATCAGCAACAACACTCCCCTTAATGGCCTTCTGAGTAGTATACTGTATATCATATTCTGTTAAGATCATTTGCCATCTTGCAATTCTTCCGGAGAGAGCAGGTTTCTCAAATATGTACTTGATTGGATCCATTTTTGAAATCAACAAGGTAGTATGGGTCAACATATACTGTCTTAGTCGGCGAGCAGCCCATGCCAAAGCGCAGCAAGTTTTCTCGAGCAGTGAGTATCTTGTTTCACAGTCGGTAAACTTTTTGCTAAGGTAGTATATTGCCTGCTCTTTTCGACCAGACTCGTCATGTTGCCCCAACACACACCCCATTGAGTTGTCTAGAACTGTTAAGTACATAATCAAGGGTCTTCCGTCAACTGGTGGCATCAAAATTGGTGGTTCTAGCAAATATCTCTTGATTTCATCAAAGGCAGTTTGGCACTCATCATTCCATTCCATCACCTGATCTTTCTTCAACAACTTGAAGATTGGCTCACAGATGGTAGTTAATTGGGAAATAAATCTTGCAATGTAGTTCAATCGTCCCAAGAAACCTCTAACCTCCTTCTCAGTACGGGGAGTTGGCATCTCTCGTATAGCTTTCACCTTTGCAGGATCCACTTCAATACCTTTTCCACTGACAATGAAGCCCAGGAGCTTTCCAGATCTAACTCCAAAAGTACACTTGTTTGGATTCAACCTCAATTTGTATTTCTTCAACCTCTCAAACAACTTGTGCAGATGATCAAGATGTTGCTCTTCATTCTGAGATCTGGCTATCATATCATCCACATATACCTCTATCTCATGATGAATCATATCATGAAACAAAGCCACCATAGCACGCTGATATGTTGCCCCTGCATTCTTCAAACCAAATGGCATTACCTTATAACAAAAAGTGCCCCACTGTGTCACAAATGTTGTCTTCTCCATATCTTCAGGTGCCATCTTGATCTGATTATAACCAGAGAACCCATCCATAAAAGAGAATACCTTATGCTGAGCAGTATTGTCTACCAGAATGTCAATATGAGGAAGTGGAAAGTCATCTTTGGGGCTAGCCTTGTTCAAATCTCTGTAGTCCACACACATACGTACCTTACCATCTTTCTTAGGAACTGGTACCACATTTGCAACCCACTGGGGATAAGAAGTTACTGCCAAGAACCCTGCATTGAACTGTTTCATTACCTCTGCCTTGATCTTTTCTGACATTTCAGGACGCATACGACGAACCTTCTGCTTCTTTGGACGACAATCTTCTTTCACTGGCAAACGGTGAACCACAATGTCTGTGTTCAACCCTGGCATATCTTCATAAGACCAAGCAAAGATCTCCACATAGTCACGTAACATCTGAATCAACCTGCTCTTGACACTGTCTTCTAAATCAGCCCCTACCTTGACCTCTTTTCTGTCTTCTTCAGTTCCCAGATTCACAACTTCGACTGGCTCTTCATGTGGCTGTATAGCTTTCTCTTCTTGTTGTAACAACCTAGCAAGCTCTACAGGTATTTCACAATCGTCCTCATTTCCGTCTTCAGTTTGATAGATCGGATTCTCGAAATTGTAATTGGCAATAGTAGAACTGTTATCAACAGGATCCAGAGTGGATGAGGATCTGCATTTAGTGATGTGGGTGTGTGTAAGAACACATAGCTGATAAAGCAAAAATAAAAGAAAAGAAAGACAAGGAACACAATATTTACGAAAACGAAACGTCCACTGATTTTATTGAATGAAGTATGCAAATGAAATGACAGCCCGTAACAAGCACACCATTGTGCCCCGGGTAAGGCACATGGCTTGAAAGTTTTAATGTTTAAGAAATTACAAACTTAAAAACATAACACAGTAATAGTATTTACTCCTGACTAAAGGAGATAGGGATAACATCTTCAGCTTTCCAATTATTGAGTCCAGCATCCACAGTAGGAAAAATCCAAGCATCCAAGTTGTAGTCTTCATCTTGATCTCCCACAGCATTGATAACCCCTTGATTGGTGATACGAGCAGCACGAGCACGACGAACAGCCTTCTGGGACTCTGCAGTGAAACCCAAACCAAACTTGTCAGACTTGTATGGAATATCAGGAAGCTGACCCCAAATAGTACAACCACCTTCATCCACCACAGCTCTAGCATCATTGAGGGAAGCCATTGCCATTGTTGGAGTTTTTCTGATGACCACAGGAACCTTCTTCACAGCAGGAGGAGTCACACAATCATTACCAACCCAAGGAACCACTTCAAATGACTGACACGGAGTCTCAATGTATTCACCTTCCATTTCCAGATACTTGAAAGTGTTTACATGGCTGACAAAGTATTCTTCCTCTCCAAAGACAGTAACAACCTTTCCATTCACCGGATATCTCAACTTTTGGTGCAATGTAGAGGTCACAGCACCTGCCCCATGGATCCAGGGACGACCAAGCAGACAAGAGTATGAAGGACGAATATCCATCACATAAAATGTAGCAGTAAACATCTGAGAGCCAACCTTGATTGGAAGATCAATTTCCCCATGCACTACTCTTCTAGAACCATCAAAAGCCTTTACCACAATATTACTGGGCTTTAACACAGTATCTTCAGGACTCAGCTTGTTCAGGACTTCTTTAGGCAACACATTCAGAGAGGACCCATTGTCTATCAGCACATGAGACAGGGTAGTGCCCCTGCATTCAATTGAAATATGCAAGGCCCTGTTATGATCCCTCTTGGCAGGGGTCAAGTCAGCATCAGAAAACCCTAACCCATTGTCATAGGTCAGGTGGGCAACACAGTTTTCAAATTGGTCCACAGAGATTGCACTGGGCACATGAGCAGACTTCAGAAACTTGATCAAGGACTTGGCATGAGCTTCAGAACACAGCAACAAAGACAACATGGAAATCTTTGAGGGAGTATGCCCCAACTGATCCACAATGTCATAGTCACTCTTGCGAATGATTTTCAATACTTCTTCCATCTGCTTAGAGAGATCATCAGCAGCTGGCACATCAGTAGATACAGGCTCAATAACAGGACCTTTGCCCCGAGCATCAGTGGTGGTAGTAGCAGCAGGAGTAACTGCATTCTTGGAAGCATCTGGAGGAGAGAAGACTCTTCCACTTCGAGTGATCTTGCTAGATCCAGCAATATTATCAATGTCAGCAGGTATATCAGGTAAAGGCTCTTGCTTGACACCATGGATGTAAACATCAGACCCATAGTGCCAAGGCACAGCTTTGTCAGATGTATAAGGAATAGGACCAGGAGTGGTAATGATCAGAGGAGCCACTCTGGCTTCAGCAACAACTTTCACAGGACCTTCAGCAGTAATCTTGATTGGGCCCTGACGAGTGATTTTAATAGGACCCTTTGAAGTGATTCTTACCGGTACTTTGTCAACCATATCAACCTCTTCAATCTTCTTACCCCGAGTCAGATGATCCACCATATCTTCTACAGATGCTGGTCTTCCTTCAAACACTATAGTATACTTATCCATGAGACGTTGAATTCCATCTCTCAAAATGAAGCAATTATCCGGTTTATAAGTACAATACAGACAATCTTCACGACAACCTGGAAAGATCCCAGCTTGTACTAACCTCTTTTTGATAACAGACAATGGTGTGGTCAACTCCATAACTGAATAGACATGCAGATCTTCATCAATGTCTTCATCAATGGCATTGACCGTCTTCTCGTGATTTGGCAGTGGTGCTGTAATCACATTTGGTGGATCAAACTCAATTTCTCCCGCATCAATCATATCTTGAATTTTGTTCTTCAAGACCCAACAATTATTAGTATCGTGTCCTGGACAGTTTGAATGATATGCACATCGTGCATTAGGATTGTACTTGGGAGAGGTAACATTGGGATTCTGAGGAGCCTCCCTCAGGGTAATAAGTTCAGCCTTCAACAAGTGTTGCAATGCCTGAGCCATTGACATGTTGATCTTCGTGAACTGTCTTCTAGCCCTCTGTTGGTTGCCCTGTGGCTGCTCTGTTGTTGCAGGAGTTGGATTTGAAATATGAACTGCACTAACAGACTGATGCCTTCTGTTACGATCAGGTTGGCCATACACAGCATTAGATTCTTTCTTCCCAGTGGGAGGCTTCTTTGCAGTACCTGATGAAGAAGTACCCACTTGGATCTTACCATTCTTGATACCATTCTCTACCCGCTCTCCTGTCATGATCAACTCAGTGAAGCCAGATGATGAGCTTCCAATGAGATGACTATAAAACGGACCATTCAGCGTACACATGAACATATCAACCAATTCCCTGTCAGTCAAAGGGGGTTGAACTCTTCCAGCTAAATCTCTCCATTTCTGAGCATACTCCTTAAAACTTTCTTTGGCACCCATAGACATGCTCTGAAGCTGCATGCGAGTGGGGGCTAAGTCAGCATTGTATTGGTACTGCTTATAGAAAGATTCAGCAAGATCATTCCAGTCTCTGATATTGACACTCTCTAACTGATAATACCACTCCAACTGAGCTCCAGATAAACTCTCTTGAAAGAAATGGATCCACAACTTTTTATCAGCAGTGTGGGGTTGAATTCTTCTGACATAGGACCTCAGATGCAGTTTGGGACAAGAGACCCCATCATAAACAACAAAGGTGGGAACCTTGAAACCAATGGGTATCACAACCCCAGATATCAAACTCAAATCCTCAAAATCCAGCCCAGATGATTTCTGTAATTCCATAGCATCCATCCTATCCACCAGCCTCTTGAACTTGTCTTCATTATGCTCATGGTAGTAGTTAGCCTCAGAATCAGAGTCCCCCACTGTGTTGTGGAGACTGCCTCTCTCTTGCTCAGATTCTTCAGATTCATAGTCTTCAACCTGTTCCTTGGTCTTGACAGGACCTTTGAACCTTCTTCCCATGTTGAGCAACCCAGCAGACCTTCTAGTCTTCTTAGTCTTCTTGGCCAGCAGTGCCTTCAAATCATCTTGCCCCTTGGATAGGTTCAAGATCAGCTCTTGGAACTGTGCATTCTGTGCCTGAAGATCCTTAACTGATTGTTCAAGTGCCATTGCTGAAATAAACAGCGAGAAGATGAGAAACCTGTGTACAATTATAAACCTGTGATGCGATGAAATGATATGGGAATGCATATGCAATGTTTTCAAGGACCGCAGGATTTAAATTTGCTTAAACAGACAAGAAAGTAACTTTTTATTAGTAATAACTTGTTTTGCCTTTTAGGCTTACACAAAATAAAAGTGAAATAAGTACAAAAGATGGGGTTTTAAGTCTCCCATGGACGTTTCCTCTTTGTATTGAGGTATGAGTTGAGGTTTCGTTCCTCATGAAGTTGCTTTGTGAGCTCTAGAATTCTTGCTTGGCTTGCTTTGTAATGAGCCTCGAAAGTATCCCTTTGCTCCTTCAGTTGGATCCATGATCTCTGCAAGTCTTCCTTATCAGTAGGCATGTCTGGGTGAAGGATGGTATAAGATGTGTCTCCTTCAGCAACAGGTTCCATGGTAACTGGTAGGACGGCAGGATATGGCATCATGAGTGTCTGAGCACGAGAGCGTACCCATCTGAGATAAGCCTCCATAGGAATAGTGTACTTAGGCTCCAGTGTCTTACTGTCAATCCTGTTTACCTTTCCCCAAGCTCGTATGAATCTCTGACGGTAACCCTGAAGATCGTTGTCGTAATCAAACACAATACCCTGAATCAACATGTCATGTGGGCCACCGCTCCGAGCGTAACCAAACTGTCGTAAAGCTAGAGAGGGGTTGTAGGTGATGCCTCCCCTTATGCCTAGAAGTGGCACATTAGGAAACTCCCCACAACGGTCAATGATAATGACATTCTCCATAGATCTGGAGCACCAATGAATATCTGAGTGAGAAAGTGACATGATCCTCTTGGACCATCTGAACCCTTGCTCATTCTTCATTACTGAGCGAGGAAGGTGAGAAATAAACCACCTAGAAAGCAAAGGTATGCAGCACATCAAAGTTCCTCTTGCCCTTGTAGTACGGGTGTGAAGAGAATGCAGGATGTCTCCAAGCAATGTAGGCACTGGATTGTGACTCAGGAAAATGTTGATGGCATGAACATCTATGAACTGATCTGGATTGGGGAACAATACTAAGCCATATATCAGCAAGGCTAAGATCTCCTCAAAAGCACCATAGCTCATGGCCTTCAAGAACATTTGAGCTTTATCCACTAATACCTTTGCAAGAATACCCTTGACTCCGCTTCTCGTTTCTAGAACAATGTCAGACTTCTTCAGATGTAGAGCTGCAGCAATAACCTCTGGTTTGGGCTCCTTCTCCAAGCCTGTGAAGGGTCTTTGATCAAGAACAGGTATACCCAGAAGCTTAGAGAACTCCTCCATGGTAGGGACCAACTGATAGTCAGGGAATGTAAAGCAGTGGTGCTTAGGGTCAAAGAACTGAAACAGGACACTCATCATGTCTTCACTGAACCCTGAAGTAACTAGGTCCAATAGGTGACCATGTCTCTTGTTGAACCGGGAGTGACCAGACACTTGAGAAACCAACTCTTTAAGCTTGGGAGGTATCCCCACAAAGTTGATCCTGATGGTGTTTCTACGAGCAGAAGCCATGACCTGGAACAAAGAACAAAGATAAATCCTTTGGTCCTTGAAATGGTTAGGGAAAATGATATGCTTATGATGCATGATGATGTCATGATGTTATGCTCAATCACAAACATGTGGCACACACAAGCAAGTCACACAATAGCCCTAGGTTTAAAGGCTTGCATGAGGTTCAAAGGTAAGTACCCTCCCCTGAAGTTAGATGGTTCATCCTGTCCTACAAAAATAACCAGGTTCTAAGGGATCTCAATATCATTGATCCTTCACAAGGGTGGTTGATCAGAAGGCAACTTACTTGCCAACCAAAACCCTCCAAGTTTAAGATCTCAATGAGCGTAGTATCGAGTGTCAACCAACTTCAGTCTGCACCAAAGCCGGTTACCTCACTACTTTCTAGAGGCCAAGATGAGTTAACTAGGGTTCTAAAAGTTAGTTAATGCATTGACAACATATGGCAGCCTCATATTATCCTCAACTTGACTTAAGGAACATAAGCACCAACCAAGAAGTCGCACTAACTATGGCCACCAGATCAACCGTATCGATATACGTCGTACAGTTTCCTTGGTCTATTGCCATTTACCTAAGGTACACTAGATCCGGGTTAGGACCTTTCACACATAAGAGCACCCCAACAAGTAATATAAAGCAAACAAGGCAAACAATTTAAAGTGATCTTAATTCCTAAGGGTACCCCTCTTTAATTTAGATCCCCAGCAGAGTCGCCAGTTCTGTAACCCGGTGAACTGACTTTAAACAATGTTGCGGATAGCAAGAGTCGCCACCGACTTTTATTTTATCCATAAGGAAAGGTTATAAAAGAACAGGAAGACCTTAGAGAATATTTTGGGTCCGGGGGGTAGGTTATGAAAAGGGAAGGTATTAGCACCCTTTTCATCCATGGTTATCCATGGGCTCTTAGGTACTTAAGCTCACTTTTGAATTGTTTTGAAAGTGTAGTGTGTGAATAAGAAAATTTTCAGAATAGTTAATAAATAATCCATGTAAGGATGTGTTAAAAACATGTTTGAAAATTTGTTTGAAAATAGTTTAAGTGTGAAAATGTTTTGAAATGAGCTTAAGTACCTAGGAGTAACTTACCCTAATGTTTAAAGGTCTTTCTTATTCTTTATTCTTTCCTTTAGTAAGACTATCCCTACTATAATGGAGTAGGTAGTCCTTACTTTGGATGTTTAGGGACATATGAGGGACAAGTTGATTTTGAAGGCAATGGTGGGGTGTAATAAGCACATATAAGGGACCATCATCATTTTTTGAAAGGGACTCGATCCGTAAAGGCAACCATAAGGGACTTTGATGATTTTTATTCGAGGGACTTGCTTTTATACACCCCACTTAACCATTATTCGTAGGCAACGAGAGGGATACCCTTAGAAAGTGAGACGGCGATTAAAATCGACTTACGTGTGTGAAGTGTTTAATTTAATTATCTTATTAAAAATTATCTAAATTTATTTTAAATAACAAACATATTAACACTCCCTAATTACTAACCATGGCAATAATAATTAAAATAATTACAAAACTACAACCGGGAAACAATTACAAAATTTGTAGTAATAATAAATAAAATAGCAAATTAAATAATAAATAATAAATAATAATAAAGGGGTTAGTAAATAACAATAAATAAAATTAGCAAAAATAATAATAGTAAACATAATTAAATTATAAATGGGTTAGTGATAAAAATAAATAATTTAAAATTAATAAAGCAAAATAATATGATTAGTAAAATAATAATAAGAATAATTAGAATAAAGTTAGAAACATAAAAATAAATATTAACATGGTTAGTAATAAAAATTAATTAAAAGGTTAATAAAATTATAATAAGCAAAAATTAATAACAATATAGTTAATAGTAATAATATAAACCAAAAATAAAAAAAAAAAAATTTACATGCATAATTTTTTAATTCATATACTAATTATTAAATTATTTTTTAAATGTATTATAATTTCAATTATTATCAACATATATTCATATTATAAGAAAAAGATAGATTTTAAATATCATATTAAAAATTTAATTCTATTAGTTATTATATTTACAAATTATTTTAACTATATACAAAAATATGATTATCCTAAATTAAATTATTTCTAAATATTAAAAGAGAGTTAATTTGATTTATAAACTTATATATACAAAATAAAAAAACAGAATTAAATTTTTATTTAGAAAAATATTTTAGGGTTTCATAAAATTAGGGTTTTATTTTTAGGGTTTGTGAAAATTAGGGCTAACTTATATACAAAAGTCTATTTTTTTTTTTTTTAATAATCATACAATAATATCTTAATTATTATAAACTATACAAATGAAATTAAAATTAAAGAAAATCAAGAGTTTTTATATTTTTTCTAGAAAAATTGTTTTAAGAGTAATTTAGATTAGAACTAGGTTTATTTTTTTAGGATTTTTAATATAAGGTACATATTATAATTTATTTACATAAAGTAAAAACATAGTTTATGAGAAATTTGTATTCTAGAAAACAAATATGCATGGTTATTATTTATTTATCATTTTGAAACATAGATTCATAGGTTTATATTTAATTTAATATTATAATATCTAAAAAACAAATAAAAGAAAACATATTAAAAAAACTTACCTGACTGGGATTTGAACCCAGGTCAGTTTGATTACAAGCAAGAGGAATCACCACCAAGCCACCACACGCGCGGGTGAAAGAAAGGAGAGAGTAATTGTTTTTGTGCGTTGCCTTTGAAACCCAGGAAAAACAAAGAAATAAAACAAAAAAAAAGGCCTGGGGTTGGATTCGTGCCCAGGACCTTATGTATGCAAGCTAATACGCGCTACCGCCTGGCTGGGAGAGCCCTTCTGATAATACATCAACCACAATATAATATATGTAATACGTAATAATTAAAATGGTAAAACAAACAAAAGTGATGGAACCAGGATTTGAACCCAGGTTCATAAACAACCTACGCGCACAAGCACCTTTCCACCAGGCCAAACAACATCATCTGAAATAATATGAAAATAAAATCATAAAATATTATGTTAATATTTTAAATTTCCAGACGCGCGCCACCTGCATCTTCTTCCTCAAGATACCTGCGATTTTTGCTATGAATTTATCTATGAAATTTCCTGCGAAATTCAAAATACAAGAACCTACGAAAATTGGATTATCACTAAAGCAGTAAAATTTCTCAAAATTAATGACTGTTTCATGATCCCCAGAGTTCACTTGGTTGTTCTATGTCCTTATAATTTGTTTATATTAGGTTTAATGTAAAGCCCTCATCTTATGGCCGAAACCCTAACCATGGTGACTTCTCCAACCTGCATCGAAACTTCAATTAAACCATCCAGAATCAATCAAGAGCTTCATACAAACACAAAACAATGATCACAAGACATTAAAATCCACTCAATATGCAAAATCGAAAAATTGAAATATGATGAACATTATGAATTCGGGTTGTGCCATATATGGTGTTTCAGATGCGAATGATCATTGGGAATGATTCAATGATGTCTCAGAAACATGTTTCAACCTTCAAATTGGTTCAAAAAGGCTTGAATGGAGAAATCCGATTTTTGAGTTTGTGATGAATTTTGACAACTTGAACTTACTCTTGGAGGCTGGAATCCGTGAATGAGCATTAGGTTTGTGTTAAGTATATATAGGTGATTGATTTAGGTCAGAAACAAGGCTTGGTTATGTGAAAATTTGGATCAAAAAATATTGAAAAAGATCAAGTGTTCAAAGTCAAATATTTGGTCATAAGGTCTTGCTATTTTGGGAGGATCTCATGATTTCCTTCTCTTTTGACTCCAATCACACTTTATGATTTTCTAGATTCAATCACAAAAATATCTTTTCATGTTTAATATTTTTTTTTAAATTTAAAATGATTTAAAATGTAATAAATCATAATAAATTAATAAAATAAAATAAAAAATATGAAAATATCATGATAATTTCGTGCAAACCATTATGAAGTGGATTGGGTCATAATTTGAGTGGCCCATTTGAAAAGAAATGATTTTGAACCTCCCTTTTCAACATAAACCATCACAAAATTTCTTAACTTTGCAAAGGCACATCTCCCTCACTTTTAAAGGTATGAGGGTGTTCTTGGACTTTTTGGAAAGCTTGAAGAGTCCTCTAAACAACCCCACTGGTTTCAGGTCCATATCATTTACCAATCTCAAGTTATGCCCTTTTGAAGTTGTTGACTTTTTGTTGACTTTTGAAATGACCTATAATGTCTTAGATCATATCTTTCAAATGAAGCATTTTTGGGCTTAACCTTCAACATCAAAGTTGTAGAGAATTCAATTTCCTTCAAAATGAGCTTTGGATGGAGACTTGGTGATGAAGTATGTGAAAGTTATGCCTGGTCAAAGTTCAGTTGACTTTTACTGAGGAAACCCTAATTTAGAAACTCCTGATTATTGATGATCTGGAATCTCCTTGATGAATCATGATCAACCCTTGATCAAATGATGAATTTTACTTCATATACTTGATGTTGGCAAAAAATCATGAAGTTTGACCTTGGTTTGACCACAGTTGACCTCAGTTTGACTTTTTGACTGCATTGACTGATTTTGACTTATCTGATCATCTGACTGAGCAAACTTTTGAGAAAAGTCTTGAAACTTGACATGGGGGTTCTTACACACATATAAGATGTTATGAAACTTACTTGAGGTATTGGAAGTCCATTTAGCCTGATTAAAGTCACAAACCTAATTATGGATGCCCTGCTTAGGAGGTGCATTGTTTGAGGGAATTGTCAACTTCTTTGACCAATTGTGAACTATGTGAACCTTGTGAATCTTCATACAATGTCTTGTGATACCTATGGGAGGTATTGTGAAGCTTGTGAACCTTGTGAACCTCATGAAGTGGCTTTGTAGACCTCATGATCCTCAAGGAAGCTTTGTGATCATTGTGTAACTTGTGAACCTTGTGAACCTTCAAGAAGTGACTTGTGGACTTCATGAACTTCATGAAAGGTCTTGCAAGTGTTGAGAAGCTTGTGAACCTTGTGAACCTTCAAGAAGTGACTTGTAGACTTCATGAACTTCATGAAAGGTATGGAAAGCATTGAAGGACTTGTGAACCTTATGAACCTTCAAGAAGTGACTTGTGGACTTCATGAACTTCATGAAAGGTCTTGCAAGTGTTGGAGAACTTGTGAACCTTGTGAACTTTCTTAGAACACAAAGTCTTGTATTGTGAGGGCAAATTTTGGGGTGCAACACCTACCACAGCCTCTAACTGGTTGACAGTTATCTCCTGTGGTACATATGCCATTTGCAATACTTTCAGCAAAGCCTCTCGGTGATCTTGGGAACACATCAGCAACGACATAATAGATATCTTGGACGAGGTCTGATTCAGCTGTTCAACCACCTTATAGTCGCTTTTCTTAATTATCCTCATGAACTCCTCGACTTCCTTTTCAAAAGTGCTCTGATCGGCAGCAGGAATTGTCACCTCTTCAGTTGCTATCTGCTTACCCTTAGCCTTTGCAGCAGCTTCAGCTTCAGGATCACCTCTAAGAGCTTGAGGAGCAAAGAGACGTCCATTCCTTGTAAATCCACCAACTCCTCCGACATTCACAACAGCCGGGTCAATTGTCGCTTCTTTACTCTCCACCTTCTGGCCTTCTACATACACGTCCGAGCCATAGTGCCAAGGGACGGCCTTGTTATCAGCATAAGGGACTGGTCCTGGAACAGTAATAGTCACTGGACTCACCTCTGGAACATAGATAGTCACCAGCTCTCTTCTGATAGGAACCTCAGCAGGATCAAAATAAATTGTCATTGTAGACACACAATCTCTTCTATCATCAACTCTGTCGAACTATAGCGACCCCTCGTCAATCAAACACTTCAACCCAGCTCTCAAATCCCCACAACCATTAACAGAATTCATGCAACCTTCACAGTCATAATCACACCCTGGGAATACCTGCCCTTTCAACAATTTGTCCTTCACGACTAACGAGGAAGTCTTCACTTTATCCACATTCAAGATCAAATTCAACCCTTCGCCACCATCAACGGCATTTATCCTGGCTCCTCCATGATTTGCAATGGGGTTTGATGTAACATTTGGAGGTGGTGCAAAGTTAATTGCCTTTGAATCAATCAAGTCCTGGACCTTATGCTGCAATGCCCTGCACTTCTCCGTTGAGTGCTCGGGAGCTCCTGAATGAAATGCGCATCTTGCATTAGCATCGTACCCCACTGGAAGCTCTCCAGGTGAAGGTAGTGTTAATGTCCTCAACTGAACCAATTTCAAGTCTAACAATCTCTGGAGAAGAGCCGTGTACGTCATTGGGATAGCTTCAAGTACCCTGTTAGCTGGACGAGCTTGCCTCTATTGATAAGGCCTTTGTTGATAGTTATTGCGTGGCGGCTGTTGCTATTGTTGCTGTTGTTGCTGTATAGGACCTGTGGGGATGGTGACAGTTGCCACCTGCTCATAAGATCCTCTGTATCCGCGGCCCCGACCTCGACCGTACATAGCATTAGTTTCTCCCTCCCTTCTTCTTAGAGGTCCACCGAAATCCTTTCTCACACCGCTTGAGCTACATGAACTAGTGTCTTGAATTTTTCCCATTTTCAGAAGAGTTTCGACCCTCTCTCCAGCTATCACGATGTCGTTGAACTTTGTTTCCGAACAAGACGCCAGTCTCTCAATAAACACCCCCTGCACCATTCCCATAAACATATTTTCCATCTCATTCTCCAACAAGGGAGGTTGCACTCGAGCAGCAAGCTGACGCCATCTCTGGGCGTACTCTTTGAACCCTTCTTTAGCATTCTGAGACATGGTCTGCAACTGAGTACGAGTTGGATCCATATCTAAATTATACTGATACTCCTTCACGAATGTCTCATCTAAATCCTTCCAGCTTCGGATATTGACCCTGCTAAGCTTCATGTACCATTCCAAGGAAGCTCCTACAAGACTATCCTGGAAGTAATACATTCACAGCTTCTCATCATCTGTATGCGCAGTAATCCTTCCCACAAACAACTGGAGATGAGTTTTCGGGCATGTCGTGCCGTTATACTTATCAAAAGTAGGAACCTTGAACTTGTAGGGAATTCTCACCCCCGGCACCAAGCCCAAATCTGTGATGTCAAACCCTAGAGAACTCTGAGACTGAATAACACGAATCTACTCAACCATTTCTTCGAACCTTCTATTCATGTCAACCCCTTGGCCTTCTGCCTCATCCAGCAAAGCGAATTGCTCGTCTTTCCTATCCATCTGCAGGTTGTTTACTCCATCATTGACAATAGTGACCCCTGGTTGCACCATAGGGATCTCAACATGACGGGCGTCGGACCCATTGCGATTACCTCTATCTACTGTCCCATTGTTCCTGACTTGATTGTTCTCTACCATCTCACACAAACGCTCTTGAGTTTGACCCATCCCAACCATGAGGGTCATGAAGTTGTCCATTCTCGTCCTTAAATCATTCAGATTTGCTTGCATCTATTCCATCGCTTTTTCTCTGTTCACCTTTGTAGGGTATCTGTGCACCGTTGACTGTCTCTGAACCTTCTTGGGAGCTATAGTGCCTGAAAGTGACATGAACGTTAGAACACTAGAGAAATACTTGCAAAACAACAAACACGTTATATGCATGCAATGTAACTATTCATATTTCCATGTCCAGGCATTAATATGCCCCAATTCTGGTATTTTGACGGAAAATACTCCAGATGACCTTTTGGAAACTGACTTTTCAAACTCTTTTGAGGAGTATTCAGACCCTGATGGCTTAGGACGACCAACTTTGCTCATTCAGAAATGGTAATTGGAAAGTATCATTGCATAGCATGAACACACTACCATTAATCAGAGTTATAGACAAAACAACATTCCCCAAAGGGTTACAATTCAATACACAAGACAAGAAGATAAAGCAAGACTCCTACAACAAGCATGTAGGTAGTCTGAATGCAAATAACAATAAACTAAAACCCTAAGCTAAAAGGAAGATCCAGGCTCCTCTCCTGCAGTCACATCCTCTGTCTGGCTCTTCTTGACGCCTGCTCTCAGCTTAAGATCCGCGATTTCCTTCAATGCTTCTTTCAAGGCTAGTTGGCTCTGTTCCAATTGCTGAGTCTTTTCCCTTCGTATCTTGTGAGCTTTTTCGACCTCTTCTTTCTTGAATGTCATCTGCACTTCAAAGAACTCTTCCTTTTCTTTGTACTTCTTCTTCTCTTGTTCTCTTTGGCCCTGTAACCAAGTAATGGATTGACGAGCTTCTCTTAGAGTCTTCACAATCTTCTTGTGCTCTGCTTCTCTCTTTGACTCTGTTAAACCCAATCTCTGAAAATGAGCTTCTCTCCCAGCAAGCTCCTTTTATTTAGCTTCTAAGGTATCCTGCATCTTCTGTAGCTTATCTTCCGCTTCTTGCTTAGCATGGTTGGCATGATGATACAAACTAGCCATTTCAGAATTCTCTACCCGAACCTCGTGCAACTGAGCTTCCAACTTCTTGTAATCTTCAAGAGAAACAGTGGTTTGTACCGGTACCTCTTTTGGATATAGTGGAGCCTCAACTGAAAATGGAAGGAAGAAGGTATCAACCCTACCTTGTATCCAAGCAACAAAAGAGGGATAAGTCTTAGGTTCTATCTTTCCGAATTCTTTCTTACCTTCCCTGACCTTTGTTTCCCAAGCTTGGGATGCTTGAACAACCAACCGCTCATTATTTTCAGCTGGAAAATACAAAGTCTTAGCCATTTCTTCATCTGATGGAGGATCCTTCAGTGGATAACCAAATTGCTTTCTGGACAGCACAGGGTGATGACTTATTACTCCTTTTCTACCTAACAACGGCACATAGGGAAACTCACCACACCTTGTAATAAACTCTTTCCCTACCAAGTTTTTGCTACATCCCTAGGCTATGTCATCAGATGTTAACCCCATCAATCTTCCTCCCACTTCCAATCTTGCTTAAGATCTTTGAACGGTCCTGACTTTGGAAGCTTCTTAGCGAACCATTCGGCAAACACTGGAGCACAACAATTCACATACCCTTTTCTCTTCTCATTTCTGTAAAGGACGCCAAAGTAAAAGTCTCCCAACAACGTAGGTACTGGGTTCCCTTTAATGAAAAGGGTAATAGCCTCCAAGCTTACCCATCCTTTCTCTTCTGGGAAAAGACTTATCCCATAGACCATTAATGCTAACAGCGCATTGAACTCTAACCATTTCCCTCCCAAAGCAAACACATGGGCTTCTGTGATAAGAAAATCTAGAGTAAACCCCTTCCCTTTACTAGCTTCTAGCTCCATCTTCATTCTAATCATACTCAAATGGAAAGCACTTGCAATATCCTTGTACGGGGGATGTAACACCCCCTTTCTATACCCCAAATAAGTAATTAAATCACTTAGGCACATATTAAAATTTCTTCAGAGTATATTTGAAAAACGGTATAAAAGAGCAATGCCACATTATATTTGAAATTTAAAACATGCAACACCTGCTCAATAAAGATATGCAACAAACGGGGTAACTTACATACACAAGGATTTCATCCTTACACCCGTATTCATCAATTCATTAAATAGTGTCGCTCCCACCAAATGAAGCCGAGTCAAATGGGGTACAGACGCGAACGGTCGGCGAAAGAAATGAGAACACACAGGAGTGAACTCAGAAAGACAAGAGTCGCCAGCTAGGCATTTTTATCCCGGAGGAAAGGTAATGCTGCATAGACCTGGGAAAGACATGGATAAGACGGTTGCGAACCAGAGAGACTGAGAAAGGGGATTGGTTACAACCTGGGAAGGTATTAGCACCCAGATTGTCCGTCGTACTCGACGGGATCCACGCTTAAAAGATTTGTGTTTTAAAGGGGTAGTGTCAGTGCAATTTGTGTATCAAAGAGCTGGAAAAGATGTACAGGTGTCAGTGTAAAAGAAGTGAAGTGTATAAGTGAAGTGTCAGTGTAAGAAAAGAGTGAAATGCTCAAGATCATGAGGCTTAAAAGGATGAAACTGGAAGGAGGGGGAATATACAGAGACTTTTGTTCGATAACTGTTAAGTTATGCCTACGTATCCTCTCGTGCAATGAGGAAGTCAGAACACCGTAGTTCGACCCAAAGAGACTGAAAGATGAATTGACTGATGAACTGCTTACTTGTCTATGCTCAAGTGTATGACCTGTCTGGCTCAGGTGCAAATTGTCTTGCATTAGATGGAAGAAGCTAGTTCTCGTTTGTGAGTGAATGAGATGAGAGAAGAATCCCGGAGGAGACGATTATTGTTTGTTTTTGAGTTTTCAGTCTTTTATTGCTTTTGGATGTTTGTCATAAATTAATGAGCTTAAGCCTAAACCAATGGGTTAGTAAACTCACCACATCTTCCCTCTGGTTTGGGGTAATGAGAATACCTTAAGTGTGAAGTCAGATTCTCACACTTAATCACCTTTGATGCAGGATTAAGATCATTAACCTACTTGTGATTATTTAGATGTTTTTGGTGTTTTTGTTTAGTGTTAAGTAATGAGGATAAGCCATAATCAAGGATTAAACAGACTCATTACACCATCCTAATAGAAGGATAATAGATGAGAATGTTTAAGCTGAGGAAGACTCCTCAACTTAATCCATGATTAGGGATTAACCTCATGACAAAACAAAGCCTTTATTAGATGGATTTTAATTAATGATAAGATGAAGAAGTGAGTTTTATGGTTTGTAAGACAACTTGAGGGGGACTTGTCCATTAACACTAGGGTTAGTCCTTCTTAACCAATTAAGGAAGAATTAGAACCCTAATGCAAGGCCCAAGTTACAAGCTTGATGTCTTGATGATTATTAAGTGAATTGATTGAGAGATTTAAACACATTAAGGGTTTAACACTTAGGATTAAAGTTATACACTCCATCCTAATAGAAGGATGCAGGCATAGGCTTAATCCCAAAGCCTTAAAGCCTTTAGGGTTTAGTCCCTGATTATGAGGTGAGAAGAGAAGACTCAAAGAGACACAAAGGTAAAACTAGGAGGGGGACTAATCAAAACCCTAATCATTGTCATGCTTGGTTGTTCCTAAAGTTTATGAGGTTTATCAAAGAAGATCTTCAGTGGAACCACCAGGAAGCAGGTGAAAGGAGCAAGGAGAAAGCAAAGTAACTTGCTTCATTCAAGAAGTCAAGTCACTTGAGGAAAGAAGGTAAGAAGAAAAAGAATGAGCAAGGTCAATCTCAAACACAAACATAAATTCAGCAAGGATGCATAAAAAGAGATGAAGAGAAGTTATGAGAAGTGAAGGCAAATTCACTTCTCAAGATAACTTACCACCTGAAAAGTTAGTGAAAGAAATGCAATGCAATGCCAAATGGAATGAAATGGCATGATGAGAAACAAAACCAGAAGCACATACATGATGTTAATGATGCTATGAGATGCTACAAACATGAGACAACACATGGGGATGATCATACAAGCTCATGGATGCAGATGAAACAAGTTAAGAACCATGAACATACATGAAAAGTTATGAAATGCATATGGCATACAACATGGCAAATGCAGGATGCAATGATCAAACATGCTTTCAATATGTCTTAAGATGTCAAGTGAATCAAATGGATGCATAAAATGTTATGGCAAGTCAAGGTATGAATGCAAATGTAGGATGGATGCATATGGAAGCCCAGATTAGGGTTTATGATCAAAGCATCAAACAAAAAACCAAAATCAGAAGCAAACATCAATATAAAAAAATGAAAATGCATTCAAAGGACCCCTAATCCTACACAAACTCACTGCCCAAAGGAGAAGTTCCAACTCTTAACCTAATTCAAGTTATGATTTTCCTAAGTTTTCTAGGGTTTTAGGGTTCCTTAACAAGAAAATTACCAAACAAATTGAAAATGAAAGATCAAAACATGGCCATTTAATCTCACAAACTACATGCTAAACACAATGCAATGCAAAAAGAATCAAGATCCAACTCTCAATGGTTAGGCAGAAATGATTTTTGAAGTTTGGATCAAAATAATACATCAAAATGATTTTAATTCCATGGGAAATTCTTAAAATGCATCAAGATCAAAAAATAAATTTGGTTTGAGGGTTGGACAATGTTTCTAAATGTTTTTAAATGTTTCATGAATTTTTTGGTGATTTTTAAATACCTAAAAGTATTTTTAATAAATTAATTCTCATTAATTAATTAAAAATAAACTTTTAAATATTTAAAAATACTTTTTTAATGCAAAAAATAAAAATAAAAATTTTTTTGTGTTCTGAAATTAAATAATAACTTGTATAAAAAATTTCAGAATTTTTGAATAAATTTTACTATTTTAAAATAAATGGAGAAAGAAATATAAAATAAATGGAATAAAAATAAAGAAAAAGAAAAGTAAACGCAATGGAGGGCCAGGATGGGTTCTGGGGAGAAGCCTGTTGACTACGCGCGCAGATCAATGGTCCACATTCAAACTTGACTAAACTGAGTTATGAATTAATTAAATGAGATTAGGGCTTAATGAGTGCATCTGGGCCACACATACACGCGCCAAGTCAACCAAGTCAACAGATCCAACGCATCAGATTCAAACTACACTTAATGACATGATTAAGCCCTAATTATTTTCAGGTGGCCGGAGAAGACTTCCGGTCGTCTTCTCCGGTGGGAACCCCACCTGAAAATTCCTAGAATCTTTAAAACGTAACTAAAATGAAATCTAAACAAACAGAAATCCTTCCCACACCTCATTGAATCAAAACCCTAACACAAACATCATTTATATTTCATCAATCTCATGAATCGAAACAAAACAAATTTTAGGGCAAGACTTTCAGAACACGATTAAACTCTCATCTCTTCACCATTTTCAAAACCAACAACATATTCATGACCAGGGAAGCATGTAGAAGCTATTAAGAACTTAAAAATCCATTTCTGGAAAAAAAGTTCTTGAGCTACCTGAGTTTTGAAGCTTTCAGTTTGCAGCTTTCTGACTTCTTTCCTTTGTGTAATCCACTCCTTTTGGTTCCCTGATGATGTCTGGATGCTTAGAAGGAGTTTGTGTTGGCTGGTTTGAGAGTTTGAACAGCTTCTGTTCAAGCTCAGATGAGAATCGTGTTTATGATTCAGGCAGTTTAAGGCAAGGGTGAGGGGTGCTTTGTGACCAGGATGATGAGTTGAGTTGATCTATGAAGTTTGTTTAAGTGTTTGTGGCTTGTTTTCTGAGTTTCGAAGGCTTTTGCTTTTGAGAGTGAAAATGAGAATGTGATCCTTGGGCTTGTTTCAGGCTTGCTGGCTATATGCTTTGGCTTGCAATTAGTTTGTATAAACAATGCTGATTGGTCAGAAGATGTGACATGCCCTTTTGTGATAGGTGTAGCTACTTTTGCAAATTGTCAACTTTGTGTAAGAGAAAGCATGGGTCATGTTCTAGCCAAGTACAAGGGGTGTGGGCTGCTCAGCATGGTGAGGGGAAAGGCTAGGGTTGATCAGCAAGGTAGCTAGCAAGTGGATGCAATGCCATCATGAGTTTTTGCAACTTGGTTTGTCTTTGGTTTTCTATGAGAAAATCTTGCTCCATAGGCCATAAACATGTGATCACTTGGCCATTCTGATTTTTAAGACTTGTGTGATGCTTGTGCAAAGATTAGAGACCATTTTGAAGTCACAAATTGCTTTGGTACAAGAATTTGCAAGTTTTCCATTTGGTGCATAACTTGAAATTTAGTGATTTTTGCCAACTTTGGTGCACCATAACTTTTGATCCAAAATGAATTAGGTCATGTTCTTGTACTTTTTGAAAAGGGAAAGATCTATGCTAAAACTTTCATGACCAAAGTTTTTCCATTTGAAGCATTTTTGGATCAAAAAGTAAGGATTGAAAAGTTGCCTAAAATGACAAATTCCTTAAAAGTCAAACTTGCCCCAAAAAGTCAACTTTGCAAAAACTTGTAATTCTTGAATTTTGTGAACTTCCAACCTCTTCCATGATCAAATAAAGATCATATACACTCAAAATGATGAAGATCACCCCTTGGTTGGGTCATTGGAGGCCTCAGATGCCCTGATTTTGCACTGACTTGTCCAGAAAGTCAACTCTTGATCAGATGACTTCCCCCATGGAATTTCTTCATGAAAATTGATATGCATACTCCCTATACCATATAGAGACCAATAGAAACAAGAATGACCAAAAAATTTGAAGTTATGGCCTCTGAAACCAAAACCCTAATTTCAGGTCATCTGTGCAGTCAAGCCTGGCTCTGCTTCCACACCATTCCCAGTTCTTGTGATTTTTTGACATTCTTGACTTTGAGGGGATATAATATGATGCTTGAACACACATGGACCCCTTTGAAGTGATTGATGGCCTTTGGAGTGGCTCAAGAGGCTCCTGGATTGCTCAGATCACAAACCCTAGATGCAGATGACTTAGAACCAATGCAATGACTCAAAATTGTGGTATGAGATGCTATGATTGTGTTTATGCATATGAAATGATCACAAGCCATGATGTGAATGGGTGAGGGCAAATTTGGGGTGTTTACAGCTGCCCCTATTCAAACATGAGTTAGCTGTGCAGGTTGTAAGCAACGGCTTAACAGGCAAACAAGGTAACTTGTGGTTGAATACCAAAGACAGTCCAAAATTTGCACTCACAGAAAGAAGAAGAAAAGGGATATAGATTGTAAAAGAAAATAAAGTATACTATAAAGTGCGGGCGACGGAGGACGACCGTTGAGCAGAGGATGACTGCTGAGGAAGGAGCAATGACGGGGACGGCCGACATGCTGGGGATAAAAGGGATTATGATGGGGACGACCATCAGGTAAAGCTATAAGATTCTCTGGGGATTAGTAAAAATGATGGGGACGGCCATCAGGCTAAACTGAAAAAGGAAAAGGGACCACGACGGGGACGGCCATCGGGTTAAAGAATAAATGAAATAAACAGATGATGAGGTACGGTCATCAAAGGTGAAGGACGATCACCTAGCAGGGGACGGCTGCTCTGTTGGGTAAGATGAGGGACGGTCATCTAAGGTGGAGGACGACCACCTGGCAGGGTACGGCTGCCGAAAATATCGCGACATAGGATGAATGTCGGATAGAAAAGATCAACGATGGGGACGGCCATCGGATGAGCATGATGGAGGACGACCATCAAGAGGTGGAGGACGACCACCTAGCAGGGGACGGCTGCTCTCAAAGTTTATCATGACATAGGACGAATGCCAGATAACCAAAATCAACAATGGGGATGGCCATCGGATAAAATGATGAAGGACGATCATCAAAAGGTGGAGGACGACCACCTAGCAGGGGACGGCTGCTAAATACCACGACATAGGATGAATGTCGGATAGAAAATCAACGATGGGGACGGCCATCGGGTGAGCATGATGGAGGACGACCATCAAGAGGTGGAGGACGACCACCTAGCAGGGTACGGCTGCTCTCAGGGTTTATCATAACACAGGACGAATGTCAGATAAAAAGAAAATTGTTTTTACTGGGGAATAGTAAACACGGACGAGTGTTTACATCCAAGAAATAAAAGGTATAGGTATTGTGTATAGATTAAAGATGCGGACGAGCATCCTTAAGACTATGATACGGACGAGTATCCGGTAGAAACAAGTACTGACACATGTTCAGAGATGATGATACGGACGAGTATCAGGTAGAAACAAGTACTGACACATGTTCAGAGATGATGATACGGACGAGTATCAACTGGTTAACAGAGAACACGGACGAGTGTTGTATCTGAAAGAATTCTTCTGGGGAATAGTAGACACAGACAAGTATCTATATTCAAGAAGACACAAGTGTTTGACGCAGTGTATGGATTAAAGATGCGGACGAGCATCCTTAAGACTATGATACGGACGAGTATCATGTAGAAACAAACGCTTGACGCATGTTCTGAGATGATGATACGGACGAGTACCAACTGGTTAACAAAGAACACGGACGAGTGTCGAATCTGCGGGGATGTAAATGATGTATACAAGAGACGGACGAGTATCTGTATAAGTATGAGTAGAAAGTATGAGTGATGTATAGATGAGTGTTCAATCTGCTGGGGAGAATGACACAGGCGAGTGCCAAAAGAGAAAGGTGTAGTATAAACAAATATCTGGTATACAAAGTGTTTATGTTACTGTGCTGGGAAAATGACATGGACGGATGTCAAGAAAGTTATATATATACAAGTATTTGTGAGTGCAAAAGGGACGTCTTTGGCTTTCTGCTGGGGATATGACACGGACGAGTGCCACAAGGAGTATGTATTTGCATTGGTGAATGTGAGGCAAACTGCTTTTTCTGGGGAATCAGGGATGGATTCTGCATATTGTTGATGAGTTGATAATATTCACAAGTGTTTGATTCAGATCATGACTTATGATTATGCTATATGTTTGATTTTTGCCGTAATGCTCCGTATTAGACGGAATGCTACGCTTTGTAGGTGAATATGATGCGAATGCTATGATTATGTAAAAGATATCGATCCGGGATGCGGACCCCGTTGCTGTGAAGATCTCTGGTTGATCTGTTTGAAGTGAACATCCCAGCTGGGGATAGGATCGTTAGTAGATCTGATGAAATGATTCTGCTTGGGGAAATGGGTCAATGATAGACCTATTCCTGATAATGAGGGACCCAGCTGGGGGGTTGCAGAAGCTTTCTTCACTCTGTTGTGACTCCTTCGTGCATTGCTCTTCTGAATAGAGGCTGAAATTCTGTGGGGAAATGATTTCCTGGCTTTTGTACTTGACTGAAGAAGAATGATTGGCAACTTGGCTGGGAGAAGCAACAAGTGGCAACTCAGCTGGGGAGAAAGTACTTGGAAAGCTAAGGCCGAGTGAGTGCTGATTTGCCAGCTTGCTGGGATGAAGCTTCCATGCCCCATGTTGCGCCTTTGAATACTTGCAATCCTGCAAAGACAGAGAAACGCACAAGTAATCCCGAGGTATCCCTTACCGGATTCCGTCATAGGAGTTAGATACTCCTAAGAGTAGGTATATTCCTTGTAAGCACGTGTTTTATTTTTAAAGATAGGCATCTGTATTTATGCAATTAGTTTGCTTTAAGATATCAGACATTTTTGCAAATGAACATATACGAGACGTTGTGTGACTGAAAAATCTGATTTTATTAATTCATGTGCCCTGAATTGGCAAGATACAGTCAAAGAAACATATCTCCTGAAATGAGAAGATTGTTACAAATTGAGAAACAAAATGCTGGCAATGTTGACGACGCTTTGAAGGAGCTTCCTCTTGCTATGACTCGTATGACTTTCGACGTTCTTCTCGTCTTGCTTTCTGAAGAAGACTGATTCTGACGGAAGCTTGATCCTTTCGAGGTTTACCAAGTTGTAAGTGATACAGACGAATTTAGATTGCAGTTGTTCGCTTATTCCCTTATTTTGAATGGATCGCCCTTTCGGGTTTTCAATCCATCGGGATACCCATTTTTGCCTGAGTTGTCCAAGGTGGCTTTTCAACTCAGTGGGTGTACATTTTTTTTGTTTATTTTCCCTCATTTTTGCCCGAGTCTTTTATTCTGTTTTTGACTCGCCGGGATGCCCTATTTTTGCCTGGACTTACATTCTGTTTTTATGTCCAGCGGGTCATTTTTTATGCGAAGTATTTTTTAACTGCATCTGAATTCATAGGGGACGGGAAATCTTCACCATCCATGGTGCTGAGCATCAGTGCTCCACCAGAGAAAACTTTCTTTACAACAAATGGTCCTTCATAATTTGGAGTCCATTTGCCCCTGTGGTCTGTATGAGGAGGGAGGATCCTCTTCAACACAAGATCTCCCACTTGGTACTCTCGGTGCCTGACTTTCTGATCAAAGGCTCTCTTCATTCTTTTCTGATACAACTGCCCATGGCAGATGGCAGCCAGTCTTTTCTCTTCGATTAGACTCAGTTGTTCATATCGTGACCGGACCCATTCTGCTTCGTTCAGCTTAACATCCATCAACACTCGTAAAGAGGGTAACTCAACTTCAACAGGTAGGACTGCCTCCATACCATACACAAGCTGATACGGTGTTTCCCCAGTGGATGTTCTGATTGACGTGCGGTACCCATGCAAGGCAAACGGTAGCATCTCATGCCAGTCTTTGTAGGTGACTACCATCTTTTGCACGATCTTCTTGATATTCTTATTAGCCGCCTCGACAGCGCCGTTCATCTTTGGCCTGTAAGGAGAAGAATTGTGGTGTTGGATCTTGAAGTCCCGGCATAACTCAGCCATCATCTTGTTGTTTAGATTGGAACCATTATCAGTAATGATTCGCTCGGGAACTCCGTATCGACAGATGATATCTCTCTTCAGAAATCTGGCTACCACTTGCCTTGTAACATTTGCATATGAAGCTGCTTCAACCCACTTGGTGAAATAGTCAATGGCGACCAGGATGAATCTGTGGCCATTTGAAGCAGTCGGTTCAATCTTGCCAATCATATCAATGCCCCACATAGCAAAGGGTCAGGGTGAAGACATTATATTCAAAGGATTGGGAGGCACATGCACCTTATCTGCATAGATCTGGCATTTGTGGCACTTTCTGGCATAAGCACAACAGTTGGCATCCATTGTGATCCAGTAATAACCTGATCTTAGCAACTTTTTAGCCATGGCATGCCCTCCCGCATGAGTACCAAAGGATCCTTCATGCACCTCGTGCATTAACAAGTCTGCTTCTGCCCTATCAACGCACCTGAGGAGTACCATATCAAAGTTTCTCTTGTATAGGGAACCATCAGTGTTCAGAAAGAAACTACCAGGGAGCCTTCTCAAAGTCTTCTTATCATTGGAAGATGCCCCAAATGGATATGTTTGATCCTCCAAGAAGTACTTAATGTCATGGAACCAAGGCTTATCATCCTTAACAACATCTGCTGCGAACACATATGCTGGTCTGTCAAGTCTGGACACTGAAATTTGAGGTACAAAGTTGGCAGCTTGAACTTTGATCATAGATGAAATGGTAGCCAGAGCATCTGCAAACTGATTCTCGTCCCGAGGGATATACTCAAGCTTGACTGTTGTGAAGAAAGTCAATAACCTCCTTGTATAATCCCTGTAAGGTATCAGATGATCCTGGTGCGTGTACCATTTGCCGTTGGTTTGATTGACTACCAGAGCTGAATCTCCGAATACAGTCAATGTCTTGATCCTGAGGTCAATGGCTTCCTCAAGACCCATAATGCAAGCTTCGTATTCAGCTTCGTTGTTGGTGCAGTTAAAGGTGAGTTTTGCCGAGAAAGGCATGTGAACTCCTTTAGGTGTAATGAGTACTGCACCAACACCACGACCATTCATATTAACAGCCCCATCAAACATCATAGTCCATTCTTCCTTCGGGTCAGGCCCTTCAGTGTGAATAGGATCTTCATGATCTTTCGCTTTTATGAACATGATGTCTTCATCAGGGAAGTCAAATCTCATAGGCTGGTAGTCATCAATAGGTTGCTCAGCAAGATATTCAGATAGTACACTGCCCTTGATGGCTTTCTGAGAGGTGTACTGGATGTCATATTCTGTGAAAATCATCTGCCATCTTGCAACCCGTCCGGTAAGAGCTGGCTTCTCGAAAATGTACTTAACTGGGTCCATTTTTGATATCAACAAGGTGGTGTGGGTCAACATATACTGTCTCAGTCGGCGAGCAGCCCACGCCAAAGCACAGCAAGTTTTCTCGAGCAGTGAATAACGCTGTTCACAGTCGGTAAACTTTTTGCTCAGGTAGTATATTGCATACTCTTTTCGACCAGACTCGTCATGCTGGCCCAGCACGCACCCCATTGACTCTTCTAATACTGTCAGGTACATTATCAGAGGTCTTCCTTCAACTGGAGGCATAAGGATTGGAGGCTCTTGCAGGTATTCTTTGATCTTGTCAAAAGCCTTCTGGCAGTCTTCATTCCAACTGACTGTTTGTTCTTTTCTTAACAGTTTGAACAAGGGTTCACAGGTTGCAGTAAGGTGAGATATGAACCGTGAAATGTAGTTCAATCGTCCTAGGAACCCTCGAACTTCTTTTTCAGACTTCGGTGCAGGCATTTCTTGAATGGCTTTGACTTTATCAGGGTCAACTTCAATCCCTTTCTCGCTTACAATAAATCCCAGCAGCTTACCAGATCGCACCCCGAATGTGCACTTGTTGGGGTTCAGCTTCAGTTGGTACTTCCTCAGACGCTTGAATAACTTCAGCAGATTTACCAGGTGGCCTTCCTCTGTAAGGGACTTGGCAATCATGTCATCCACATAACACTCGATTTCTTTATGGATCATATCGTGGAATAATGTTACCATAGCCCGTTGATATGTTGCACCAGCGTTCTTCAATCCGAATGGCATCACCTTGTAACAGAACGTGCCCCAGGGTGTAATGAAAGTTGTCTTCTCCATGTCTTCAGGTGACATCTTAATCTGATTGTATCCTGAAAATCCGTCCATGAAGGAGAATACCGAGAACTGAGTCGTATTATCAACTAATACATCAATGTGAGGTAATGGGAAGTCATCTTTTGGGCTGGCTCTGTTCAGGTCCCGGTAGTCAACACACATCCTCACTTTGCCGTCTTTCTTAGGCACAGGTACTATATTAGCAACCCATGGTGGATAGCTAGTTACAGCAAGGAACCCGGCGTCCCACTGCTTTTGTACCTCTTCTTTGATCTTCATTGCCATGTCTGGGCGAGTACGGCGCAGTTTCTGTTTAACCGGCGGGCAGTCTTCTCTTAAAGGCAGCTTATGCATAACAATATCGGTATCCAGCCCTGGCATATCTTGATAAGACCAAGCAAACACATCCACATATTCCTGAAGCAGGTCAATCAGCTGTTTCTTCACTGAGTCTTGTAAGAAGGCCCCGATTTTAACTTCTTTCACGTCTTCATCTGTACCAAGATTAATCGTTTCTACCTCCTCCTGATGAGGAGTGATAACCTTCTCCTCTTGTCTCAACAATCTGGCTAACTCTTCAGGAAGCTCGTAATCTTCTTCAACCCCTTCATCAGCTTGATTGATCGGATTGTCAGAGTCATACGAAGTCATAGCCGTGCTGTTGTCGGTGTTGTCTGGAAGGCACTCTCTGCAAGGGTCCAGTTTGTTCATTTTAGTGATTGATTTTAATCTTGTTTAGAAAATTGAAATGAAATTGTCATTTTCAAAACATTGCCATTTATTTTTTGTACAAAAAGAAAAATGGAAAAACAGTGAGCGGAAAAGAAAAAGACTCGTTTACAAAAGATGTCTGATATTTCATTGATTAATCTTGTTGCACAAAAATTACAGATGGCCCGATTACAAAATGAGTCTTGTCATCTTGGGCAAGATGCAAGACTTGATGCATGCTTAAAATATACAGGAAATAATAATTACTCTGCAGGAGTAACTCTTATAATTTCCTGGGAAGACCAGTTTGAGATACTGCTCCCCGGGACCTTTGGACGAATCCAGCTTTCCAGGTTGCCTTCATCTTCCGACTCACCTTCCAAGTTGTTGACAGCATCGGGGGTGAGCATTCCCCCACTAACAAAGTTGGGCTTCTTGGCAGCCTCTGCTTGATCTTCTTGAGTTGGTTTGTAACCCAACCCAAATCTATCTTCTTTCTTCTCCACAGGCAACAGTTTGCCCCAGCCTTGAACGTTTCCTTCTTCCACCACCTTCCGGGCCTGCTGGTAGGATGTCATGGAAGTCCCAAGTACAGCAGAAGTTTCATTAATATTCAGGGCCTCAAACCCTTGACTCATCGTCTCGTGGATCTCCCCGTCCATCTCAATGTATTTATAAGTAGCCAGATGGCTAACAAAAATATCCTCTTCTCCACAAATAGGAACAACTTGGCCTTCCCACTCAAATTTTAACTTCTGGTGAAGGGTAGACGTTACTGCGTCGGCGGCGTGAATCCAAGGTCTACCCAACAAACAGTTGTAGGCAGGCTGAATGTCCATCACGTAGAAGGTCGTTTTGAAAGTCTGTGGGCCAATCGTTACAGGCAACTCGATTTCTCCCAGAACCGATCTCTTAGAGCCGTCAAAGGCTTTCACTACCAAGTTACTGGGTCGTAATGCCAATCCTTCATATTCCAGCTTCACAAGGTCCTTTTTGGGTAAGACATTGAGGGATGATCCTGTGTCTACCAGCACATGGGAAAGAACTGCACCTTTACATTCCATGGTAATGTCCAAGGCCTTGTTATGATTGCGGCCTTCCGAAGTCAAATCAGTGTTGGTGAATCCTAGTCCATTGCTAGCATTAACATTTCCAACCACAGCCTCCAATTGATTGACCGTGATCTCTTCTGGCACATAAGCTGCATGCAAGACTTTGAGTAGTGCATTCCGACGGGCCTCGGAGCACATAAGCAATGATAGAATGGAGATCTTGGAAGGCGTCTGGTGAAGCTGGTCCACTATCTTGTAATCACTTTTCTTGATGATTCTCATGAATTCATCAACTTCTTGGTCAAAAGGTGTCTTTAAAACTTCTTTAGCAACTTGTTCTTCTTGCACCATGCTCTTCCCTTTTGCCTTGGCAGCAGCTTCTGCTTCGGCAGTGGGTCTTTGAATTTGCGGGGCAAAGAGACGTCCGCTTCGAGTGAAGCCTCCGCCTCCTCCCACATTGTCTACTTGTGGTGAAGAAGTTGATGATTCAAAAGTGATTTTCTGTCCTTCGCAGTATAAATCAGAGCCGTAATGCCAAGGGATGGCATTACTGCTTTCATAAGGTACTGGTCCAGGCACTGTGACAGTGACTGGACTGATGGCAGCTGCGGAAGGAACCGTGATAGTCTGTGGATCATAATATATTGTGACTGGTGCTCTGGTAGGAGTGGCACTTTGTGAGTTGTAGGCAGAATCGTTGGCAGGATCATAATAGATTGTAACTGTTGAAACACTTGCATTGTTTGTTGCTGATATTGTAGGAGACATTGCTGGAAGAATGGGTGTTGTTGTTGTAGGAGACTCTGAATGAAGTGGTGCTGAAGTTGTAGAAGGGATGTTTGCTGATATTTGGTCCGTTGAAGTAACAGATGAAGCATTTGTTGATGAAACTGAAGAGTTGTCTGGAACAATGGTTGTTGCAGTTGTAGTAGATTCTGGAACTGTTGTTAATGAGATTGCTGGATTGGTAGGAATTGATGTTGTAATTTGAAGCAGGCCACTCTGGATGAGGCCATCTATGCCATCTCTCAGGTTATCACAACCATTCACTGAAATGTTGCAATAAGCACACCCTAACTCACATCCTGGGAACATTTGACATTCCAGGAGTTGAGCTTTAATCTCCACCAAGGGTGTCCGAATCTGACCCACACTGGTTATCAAGTAAGACGGCTTGTCTTCTTCAATAGCATTGATTCGGGGACCACCATGGTGTGGCATGGGATTCTTGTTGACATTTGGTGGTGGTGCAAAGTTTAAAGCCTTGGAATCCACTAGATCCTGCACTTTCATGTGCAAAGCTCTGCACTTTTCCGTACTATGACCAGGTGCATTTGAGTGAAAGGCACATCTGGCGCTGGCGTCGTAATTTCTGGGCAGACTGTTAGGATCCGGGGGTGCCAACGTCCTTAGCTCAACTAGGTTGAGTTTCAAGAGTTGTGGCAGTAATGTGGCATAGGGCATAGGGATCGGATCGATCACCCTATTGGCCTGAGAAGGTCTCTGTTGGAATGGTCTCTGCTGATTGTTGTTGTTGGTGTTGCTGTTGTTGTAACTTCTTTGAGGAGGATACTGAGTTTGTTGCTGGTAATTTTCTTGCTGAGGTTGATAAGCTGGTTGAGGATGAATTGGAGCGGGAATGGTGACTGCTGCCACAGACCTATGAACATATTGGGGCCTGCCCCTGTTGGTGTGGATAGCATTGGTTTCACCAGTTCTTCTTGGGCCTGCAAAAGGCTTTCTTGGGTTGTTGGACGAGCTTGCACCGTTGTCTGAGATCTTACCCATCTTCAATAGGCTTTCAATTCTCTCCCCGGCTATGACTACATCTGCAAAGCTGGTAGATGAGAAGGCAGCTAGCCTATCAATGTAAGTCCCCTGGAGGGTGTTCATGAACATATCAGCCATCTCCCTCTCTGACATGGGTGGCTGGACAGCAGCAGCAAGCTGTCTCCACCTTTGAGCGTATTCACGGAAGCTTTCCCTGGATGACTGAGACATCCCCATCAGGAGGGTCCTGTTGGGGGCCATATCCAGGTTGTACTGGTACTGCCTAATGAAGGCCTCTGCCAAGTCCTTCCAGCACCTAATGGTTGCTCTTGTCAAGTGGGAGTACCATTCCCTCGATGCTCCAATTAAGCTATCCTCAAAATAAAACATCCATAGCTTTTCGTCCATGGTATAAGCCTTCAGCCTCCCCAGAAAAGACTGTAAATGGGTCCGGGGACAGGAAGTCCCGTTATACTTCTCAAAGCATGGTGGTTTAAATTTGTGAGGGATCCTGACCCCGTCCACTAGACCCATGTCCATAACATCAAATCCCAAAGAATTCTGGGACTCCAAAGACCTTAGTTTCTCAGCAATATCTTCGAGCCTTCTGTCATAGGCTTCCTCCCCAGCTCCCATCACTGTGAACTGATCTTCCTGGGGGTCTTCTTGCAGTACTCTACCTGCTGTGGCAGTCCCTTGCACATTGACAGGGATGTTGATCTCTGGATGCTGGTGGGGTCCAAAGACTGGGGGATTGACATGAGGTTGAACTCTTTCATTGTTGCTTGTCCCAGCAGTCCCTGGATGATGGTCTTCCTGGTTCCTCCCCTCTACTAGTGCTCTTAACCTCTCCTAGCTTTGAGTCATATTGTTCATCACCTCCATAAATTGTGTCATCTGATTCCTCATTTCCAACCTCTCGTTGGTCATTTGATTCCTGACCTCTGTAAGGTCCTGCTGCATTTGATCCATCTGTATGCCCGGAAGATTGTTGCGGGTGGGGTATCTGTGTGGACGGTTGAGTGGAAACCCTCGACGTCGAGCAATAGTTCCTGAGTTTACAACAGAGTTAGTAGCAATAAAACAAAAACCTACAAAACAAAACAAAAGGGTTAGTATGCAATGCAGTATGCTTATTTGCATCCAAGGTATCCGGCTTGGCACTTGGTTTTGACCTTTCCAGACCCTTGAGGAAGATGCTTTTGATGTTGTTTGAAGAATTCAGATAAAACAAACCAACACATATATTACAAAAAGCAAATGATACATAGTTTGTTTTTTCCTTACAATACATGCCCTCTGAGGGGTCAAAAATACAACATAAAGAAAAGTACAGTGAAAAGAAAGCAACAACAAGCAAAAAGTTAAACACCCAGACCAAACTCATCCTCCTGAACTTCCTTGAGAAGTGCCTCAGTCACAGGATCAGCTGGACGCTCTGTAAGATTCCTGATGAGGAGATTCCTTGTAGCCACAGCTGCAGTTAGCTTCTTGTGTTGATTCTGGTCCTTTGACCTCTTTACACCAGCTCTGATCTTCAACTCTGAGATCTCCCTCTGGGCTGCTGCCAGGGCTTCCTGTTGTTGTTTTGCACTAGCTTCCATCTGTTCAATCTTATCCTGAGTCCTTTTGTCCTCCTGAGTACGGGCTTCGGTGATCCTGACCCACCTTGCCTGACTCTCCTTCAGATACAAATCAGTCCTAGTTTTCTGGAATTGGGCCTCTTTGCAGGCATTCTTCAAGATCTGCTCTCCATCCCTAGACTTCTTAATGTAATCCTCAGACTTCTCAATTTTGGCCAGATGCTCCACCCTTAGCTTCTCTAGCCTTTCAATATCCAACCTACCATCACTCCTTTCCCAGAGGGTCTTCTGTAAAGCTTGAGTCAACTTCTCATTCCTCTCTTTCAAATTCTCAAACTCTTCTAGACTGACAGTTGCCGGAGGTGGTGCTGTTGAAGGTCCAGGTACATCTTCAATAGTGAAGGGCATTCCAGTAATTTGAGCTCTGGCATGAGACCACTCATAGTACTGAGCTGAGGCTACATTATTGCATCTCCCAAGAATGGTTACCCCCTTAGTCTGCACATTGTCCCAGGCCCAGGATGCCTGCCTGACAATAGCCAGATTAGGCTTGATCTCACAATAAAGGGTCTCAGTCAGATCCTGTGCTCTAGGAGGATGGACTAATGCATAGCCCAGTTGTCTTTTGAATAGCAGAGGGTTGTAGTTGATACAACCCTTCACTCCAATCAGAGGCACATTGGGAAATTGCCCACAACTTGTGATGATGGCTCTGCCTTTGGTGCTCTGAGTACACCACCTGATGTCCTCTGAGGTTAGAGCAACAAGCCTCTTAGCCCAATTTCTTTGCTGGTGAGGGTTCAAGAATGCATTAGTCTTTGGCAAATGCTTGAGCAGCCAAGTATGGAACAAAGGAGCACAACATCTCACTAACCTTCCCCTTTGCTTTTCATTCCTTTGATGAACAGAGTAGTAAAGATCTCCCAGTAAGGTGGGCACTGGGTTTCTCAGGATGAAAAGATGGATTGCATTCTTGCTAACAAACCTAGGCTCATCTGCAAAGAGTATGACCCCATATATGCTAAGGGCCAACAGAGCACAGACTGCCCTCCACTCCCCCAGGGAGGCCTTCAGACTAGCCTGAGAAGTCAAGAAATCCAGATGAAAACCAGAGATTCCAGCTTTAGATGTCAAATTCTGCTCAATTAGAACTAGTTCCAGATGCAATGCCTTTGCCACCTCTTCATTACTAGGAAAAGCCATCTCAGGGTTGAAGGGGATTCCACCCCTTATAGGTACACCAACCAATGATGAATACTCCTCCAGCAAGGGTCCCAACTGAAAATTCTGGAAGGTGAAGCACCTCAGAGGGGGATCATAGAACTGCAGGCAAGTATGTATCAAGCTCCTCTGTGAAGGGTCCAAGTCCAATACCACATCAAGGATTCCTCCATAATGTTCTCTGAAATATGGTATATGGTCTGGAGTAATCAGGGTCTGAATCCTCCTGATGCTAGCTAGCTCAGGCTCAAAGAAGTGATAGGAGATGTTACTTTTCTTAGGTGCCATGTTGCTGAAGAATGGGTGCTGATGATGATGACTGAGAAAAACACTGAAGATGGGCCACTGATAGGCTGAGACTGAGGATGCAGGTGACTGAAGCAGGTAGCTGATAGCTGAAGCAAGTGCTGATGAAGATAGGTCTATGCTGAAGAAGGGGTCAAAACCAAGCCAAATGATAGGATGGATACCCTGAAAAACAAATAAACACATGTCAAAATGATGCAATGAGGATGTATGCAAATGATATGCAAGGGTTTGTGACTGAGCTGGATCTGATTAACTGCTCTGATATAGGTCCATATATGTTCAAGAAATCCAGATGGAGGTTCAGAAGTCCAGTAACCAAGGCGGGGGACTCAAATAGAGAGTCACATGTCCAGGGTTAAAAATCACAAGAACTGTCCCAACATGGAGTACTCTTTAATCAAAACAAGGTAACAGGGTATGCTGAGGTCAAGGGTACCTGCAAACCTGTAAACAGCCCAACCCCCCTCACAGGTGATGTTCTAAAACAAGGATCCTCAGATTCGGATCAGTTATGAGAAGTGTAAACACTTCTAACCCGGAGGTACAGTGTTTACAATAACCATAAAAGATCCTCCTCTAATTCACCTCAGTTTCTGAAGGTCAATACTAAAGGTCATCCAGACTTAGCAGGCTTCCCAGATAGCCCTAGTACTACAGGAAATCTGCAGCACAGAGTTCTCAAGAAGAAACCCATATCTTAACCGTGTTTCATATTCCCGCACCAGACCGAAATGGAATGGGAAAGAATATGAACCACTCTAGCCTAGGTGTCACTCAGGTCCCAGGTATAGGAACTTAATTCTCATCAGAACACCCACCCACCAAAGCAACAAAACCGATCCAGCACAGACAGCATGACAGTATGATATATATGCACAAAGCTATAAAGAAAGCAATAAACAAAACTGTACATAAAGTAGTAAATAAAACAAATATACAAACACAGATAGCACATAACACCCCAGTAAACACCAATCAAACAAGCGCTAGGAGGAACCCACAAAAAGAACCAGAAGCCCTGGTTACAGTATAAGGGTCCCCAGCAGAGTCGCCAAGCTTTCGCTCCCACCAAATGAAGCCGGGTCAAATGGGGTACAGACGCGAACGGTCGGCGAAAGAAATGAGAACACACAGGAGTGAACTCAGAAAGACAAGAGTCGCCAGCTAGGAATTTTTATCCCGGAGGAAAGGTAATGTTGCATAGACCTGGGAAAGACATGGATAAGACGGTTGCGAACCAGAGAGACTGAGAAAGGGGGTTGGTTACAACCTGGGAAGGTACTAGCACCCAGATTGTCCGTCGTACTCGACGGGATCCACGCTTAAAAGATTTGTGTTTTAAAGGGGTAGTGTCAGTGCAATTTGTGTATCAAAGAGCTGGAAAAGATGTACAGGTGTCAGTGTAAAAGAAGTGAAGTGTATAAGTGAAGTGTCAGTGTAAGAAAAGAGTGAAATGCTCAAGATCATGAGGCTTAAAAGGATGAAACTGGAAGGAGAGGGAATATACAGAGACTTTTGTTCGATAACTATTAAGTTATGCCTACGTATCCTCTCGTGCAATGAGGAAGTCAGAACACCGTAGTTCGACCCAAAGAGACTGAAAGATGAATTGACTGATGAACTGCTTACTTGTCTATGCTCAAGTGTATGACCTGTCTGGCTCAGGTGCAAACTGTCTTGCATTAGACGGAAGAAGCTAGTTCTCATTTGTGAGTGAATGAGATGAGAGAAGAATCCCGGAGGAGACGATTATTGTTTGTTTTTGAGTTTTCAGTCTTTTATTGCTTTTGGATGTTTGTCATAAATTAATGAGCTTAAGCCTAAACCAATGGGTTAGTAAACTCATCACATCTTCCCTCTGGTTTGGGGTAATGAGAATACCTTAAGTGTGAAGTCAGATTCTCACACTTAATCACCTTTGATGCAGGATTAAGATCATTAACCTACTTGTGATTATTTAGATGTTTTTGGTGTTTTTGTTTAGTGTTAAGTAATGAGGTTAAGCCATAATCAAGGATTAAACAGACTCATTACACCATCCTAATAGAAGGATAATAGATGAGAATGTTTAAGCTGAGGAAGACTCCTCAACTTAATCCATGATTAGGGATTAACCTCATGACAAAACAAAGCCTTTATTAGATGGATTTTAATTAATGATAAGATGAAGAAGTGAGTTTTATGGTTTGTAAGACAACTTGAGGGGGACTTGTCCATTAACACTAGGGTTAGTCCTTCTTAACCAATTAAGGAAGAATTAGAACCCTAATGCAAGGCCCAAGTTACAAGCTTGATGTCTTGATGATTATTAAGTGAATTGATTTAGAGATTTAAACACATTAAGGGTTTAACACTTAGGATTAAAGTTATACACTCCATCCTAATAGAAGGATGCAGGCATATGCTTAATCCCAAAGCCTTAAAGCCTTTAGGGTTTAGTCCCTGATTATGAGGTGAGAAGAGAAGACTCAAAGAGACACAAAGGTAAAACTAGGAGGGGGACTAATCAAAACCCTAATCATTGTCATGCTTGGTTGTTCCTAAAGTTTATGAGGTTTATCAAAGAAGATCTTCAGTGGAACCACCAGGAAGCAGGTGAAAGGAGCAAGGAGAAAGCAAAGTAACTTGCTTTATTCAAGAAGTCAAGTCACTTGAGGAAAGAAGGTAAGAAGAAAAAGAATGAGCAAGGTCAATCTCAAACACAAACATAAATGCAGCAAGGATGCATAAAAAGAGATGAAGAGAAGTTATGAGAAGTGAAGGCAAATTCACTTCTCAAGATAACTTACCACCTGAAAAGTTAGTGAAAGAAATGCAATGCAATGCCAAATGGAATGAAATGGCATGATGAGAAACAAAACCAGAAGCACATACATGATGTTAATGATGCTATGAGATGCTACAAACATGAGACAACACATGGGGATGATCATACAAGCTCATGGATGCAGATGAAACAAGTTAAGAACCATGAACATACATGAAAAGTTATGAAATGCATATGGCATACAACATGGCAAATGCAAGATGCAATGATCAAACATGCTTTCAATATGTCTTAAGATGTCAAGTGAATCAAATGGATGCATAAAATGTTATGGCAAGTCAAGGTATGAATGCAAATGTAGGATGGATGCATATGGAAGCCCAAATTAGGGTTTATGATCAAAGCATCAAATAAAAAACCAAAATCAGAAGCAAACATCAATATAAAAAAATGAAAATGCATTCAAAGGACCCCTAATCCTACACAAACTCACTGCCCAAAGGAGAGGTTCCAACTCTTAACCTAATTCAAGTTATGATTTTCCTAAGTTTTCTAGGGTTTTAGGGTTCCTTAACAAGAAAATTACCAAACAAATTGAAAATGAAAGATCAAAACATGGCCATTTAATCTCACAAACTACATGCTAAACACAATGCAATGCAAAAAGAATCAAGATCCAACTCTCAATGGTTAGGCAGAAATGATTTTTGAAGTTTGGATCAAAATAATACATCAAAATGATTTTAATTCCATGGGAAATTCTTAAAATGCATCAAGATCAAAAAATAAATTTGGTTTGAGGGTTGGACAATGTTTCTAAATGTTTTTAAATGTTTCATGAATTTTTTGGTGATTTTTAAATACCTAAAAGTATTTTTAATAAATTAATTCTCATTAATTAATAAAAAATAAACTTTTAAATATTTAAAAATAATTTTTTAATGCAAAAAATAAAAATAAAAATTTTTTTGTGTTCTGAAATTAAATAATAACTTGTATAAAAAATTTCAGAATTTTTGAATAAATTTTACTATTTTAAAATAAATGGAGAAACAAATATAAAATAAATGGAATAAAAATAAAGAAAAAGAAAAGTAAACGCAATGGAGGGCCAGGATGGGTTCTGGGGAGAAGCCTGTTGACTACGCGCGCAGATCAATGGTCCATATTCAAACTTGACTAAACTGAGTTATGAATTAATTAAATGAGATTAGGGCTTAATGAGTGCATCTGGGCCACACATACACGCGCCAAGTCAACCAAGTCAACAGATCCAACGCATCAGATTCAAACTACACTTAATGACATGATTAAGCCCTAATTATTTTCAGGTGGCCGGAGAAGACTTCCGGTCGTCTTCTCCGGTGGGAACCCCACCTGAAAATTCCTAGAATCTTCAAAACGTAACTAAAATGAAATCTAAACAAACAGAAATCCTTCCCACACCTCACTGAATCAAAACCCCAACACAAACATCATTTATATTTCATCAATCTCATGAATCGAAACAAAACAAATTTTAGGGCAAGACTTTCAGAACACGATTAAACTCTCATCTCTTCACCATTTTCAAAACCAACAACATATTCATGACCAGGGAAGCATGTAGAAGCTATTAAGAACTTAAAAATCCATTTCTGGAAAAAAAGTTCTTGAGCTACCTGAGTTTTGAAGCTTTCAGTTTGCAGCTTTCTGACTTCTTTCCTTTGTGTAATCCACTCCTTTTGGTTCCCTGATGATGTCTGGATGCTTAGAAGGAGTTTGTGTTGGCTGGTTTGAGAGTTTGAACAGCTTCTGTTCAAGCTCAGATGAGAATCGTGTTTATGATTCAGGCAGTTTAAGGCAAGGGTGAGGGGTGCTTTGTGACCAGGATGATGAGTTGAGTTGATCTATGAAGTTTGTTTAAGTGCTTGTGGCTTGTTTTCTGAGTTTCGAAGGCTTTTGCTTTTGAGAGTGAAAATGAGAATGTGATCCTTGGGCTTGTTTCAGGCTTGTTGGCTATATGCTTTGGCTTGCAATTAGTTTGTATAAACAATGCTGATTGGTCAGAAGATGTGACATGCCCTTTTGTGATAGGTGTAGCTACTTTTGCAAATTGTCAACTTTGTGTAAGAGAAAGCATGGGTCATGTTCTAGCCAAGTACAAGGGGTGTGGGCTGCTCAGCATGGTGAGGGGAAAGGCTAGGGTTGATCAGCAAGGTAGCTAGCAAGTGGATGCAATGCCATCATGAGTTTTTGCAACTTGGTTTGTCTTTGGTTTTCTATGAGAAAATCTTGCTCCATAGGCCATAAACATGTGATCTCTTGGCCCATTCTGATTTTTAAGACTTGTGTGATGCTTGTGCAAAGATTAGAGACCATTTTGAAGTCACAAATTGCTTTGGTACAAGAATTTGCAAGTTTTCCATTTGGTGCATAACTTGAAATTTAGTGATTTTTGCCAACTTTGGTGCACCATAACTTTTGATCCAAAATGAATTAGGTCATGTTCTTGTACTTTTTGAAAAGGGAAAGATCTATTCTACAACTTTCATGACCAAAGTTTTTCCATTTGAAGCATTTTTGGATCAAAAAGTAAGGATTGAAAAGTTGCCTAAAATGACAAATTCCTTAAAAGTCAAACTTGCCCCAAAAAGTCAACTTTGCAAAAACTTGTAATTCTTGAATTTTGTGAACTTCCACCCTCTTCCATGATCAAATAAATATCATATACACTCAAAATGATGAAGATCACCCCTTGGTTGGGTCATTGGAGGCCTCAGATGCCCTGATTTTGCACTGACTTGTCCAGAAAGTCAACTCTTGATCAGATGACTTCCCCATGGAATTTCTTCATGAAAATTGATATGCATACTCCCTATACCATATAGAGACCAATAGAAACAAGAATGACCAAAAAATTTGAAGTTATGGCCTCTGAAACCAAAACCCTAATTTCAGGTCATCTGTGCAGTCAAGCCTGGCTCTGCTTCCACACCATTCCCAGTTCTTGTGATTTTTTGACATTCTTGACTTTGAGGGGATATAATATGATGCTTGAACACACATGGACCCCTTTGAAGTGATTTATGGCCTTTGGAGTGGCTCAAGAGGCTCCTGGATTGCTCAGATCACAAACCCTAGATGCAGATGACTTAGAACCAATGCAATGACTCAAAATTGTGGTATGAGATGCTATGATTGTGTTTATGCATATGAAATGATCACAAGCCATGATATGAATGGGTGAGGGAAAATTTGGGGTGTTTACAAATAGCAGAAAACAAAACATAACAATTTCAAACTTATATACTTATCATAAATATATCTGCAAGTTTGAATCACCAAAATACTTCCATGTTTACATAAAACATATCACATCAAAACACATATACAAATGTATTCACAAAAAGGCATCAAGCCAATCCTAGCTACCAGGTGCTATATATCAAAGCCGACTGACCTAAAAGATGAAGACGAACTTCACAAAAATATCATCCAGCAACCTACTCTGCAATGCCTCATAGAGCATCATAAAACAGTAGAAGGGTGAGAAACATTATCATAATAGCATTGCATATAATTATATATCTCAACATATAAAAATGCACATAAAACATATTCTCACCACACATTTTATTCCTCATCACCTATACACATCGCAACGTGTACATACACAAATCAAGCATGTTCATCATGCACCAATTCACTAATTCACATAAATTTACATCATTTATGTTTATTCCTCAATTCTATTCATTCCGCATAAACATACGTCCAGCTATGTTTAATCACACATATACATTACAAATGTATAAATCACATACATATACATATATCAAACATGCATATTTACCAGCAAGTATGTTTCATCACACATATTATCATCTCCATAACACTCCAAATAAACATATGCACATTCATGTTTATTTCTGCATATCATAATTAAAATGATAAAAATGCAACTCATAGAGACCGACACACGACTCTATGCAAATGCAAATGCGGTACCGACTCAACATTTCAACAGGTTCTCTCAGGAACCAAATGTAATCGTCGCTTGTTACCTAAAGTAACTCCCCGTCGGGCATACAATGTTCCCCATTGCTCACACCCCACATAGGCACACAATGTTTATGGACCCAAAAGCACTTCTAGATCCCAAACCAGACCTGAATCACCGATTAAACCAACAAAATGATGCAAAGAAGCTATGTATGGATGTCTAGTTCCAAGATCTACACACCTCAAGGCAAGGTTATGTGATCTTCAAAGAGGAACTTTGAGTGATTTGGAAAATTGGGAGAGAAAAGTGAGAGAATTGTGAGAGAGAAGAGTGAAAATTTAGAATGAGAATGAAAATTGTGAGTGAGTTCCTTTTTGGTTTGGAGAGAAATGAATTAAATATGGTTTTGGTTTGGGGCCCAAAAATTAGGTTTGGGATCCAAAATTATGGTTTGGCAAAGAGATTAGGATTTAGCAATGGAATGAGGCTTGGATAAGTGCTCTAGATCCTTCCTTTTAATTTCCAATTAATTCAAAAATGAATAAAAATCAGAAATTGGAAATTGGAACCAAATCACACATGCTGAATTTGCTGCTGGAAATTCAAAATTCGTGGCCGTTAACTGATTAACCAATCCGTTAACCGGTTAACGCCAGTGAATTTTGAATTTTCCCTCCTTTTGGTGGGAAACCTCAGGAATCACCCGGCGCCAACCGTTTTGACCTGATTTTGATCCTTAATCCTTTCTTTAGCCTTTGACCCTGATGTCAACCTTGTAACATGCCTTGTGAGCTTTGAAATTCCATGATGATTGATCATATGCTTCATGCTGGAACATGCAAGTGATATGCTTCATTTTTCTATGTAATATGCTAAGGACATGACATGCTGATGATGAATATGATATTATGATGATGCTAAACAGGAGAGGGAAAATTTGGGGTGTTACACCGTCCCCATCGTCGATCTTTTTTTATCTGGCATTCGTCCTATGTCGAGATAATCTCCAACAGAGCAGCCGTCCCCTTCTAGGTGATCGTCCTTCACCTCTTGATGACCGTCCCTCATCATTTGCTTTGATGACCGTACCTCATCATTCATCCGATGGCCGTCCCCATCGTCGATCATTTTATCCGACATTCGTCCTATGTCGCGATAACTCTCAGCAGTCGTACCCTGCTCGATGATCGTCCTTCACCTTTTGATGACTGTACCTCATCATTCATCTGATGGCCGTCCCCATCGTCGATCTTTTTATCCGACATTCGTCCTATGTCGCGATAACTCTCAGCAGCTGTACCCTGCTCGGTGATCGTCCTTCACCTTTTGATGACCGTCCCTCATCATTTATTTACTATTCACCCGATGGTCGTCCCCGTCGTGGTTTCTTTATTCTTCAACCTGATGGCCGTCCCTGTTAGTGCTTTTAAATCCCCAGTAAAGTCGCCTTTCTTTACCCGATAGCCGTCCCCGTCAGTGCATTTCTCACCGTTTGTATCCCCAGCAGTCGTCCTCTGCTCGATGCTCATTCTCCATTGCTATTATTTAACATCATTTTGTACGATACAATTTATATCCCTTTGCTTCTTTTTTCCCCAGAGAGTGCAAATTTTGGACTGTCTTGGTATTCAACCACAAGTTATCTTGTTTGTCTGTTAAGCCAGGCGCTTAGATCCTACACATCTAACTCATGCTTGAATAGGGGCAGCTGTAAATACCCCAAATTTTCCCTCTCACTTTTATCACATCTTGACTTATGATTATCATCATTGCATAACCAAATACCACATTCCACAATGCATAATCACCCTTTAAACATTTCATCTACATAGTTGTATCTAGGGTTTGTGATCAGATGAATCCTAGAAGTGGTGTGAGCTATCTCAGAGGCCATGAAGCATGCCAAGAGGGGTCATGAGTGTTCTATGATCATCTTATTCCCCCATTGGTCCATTGAGGTCAAGAAATGTCCAAACACTGCAGAGGTATGGAAGCTAAGTTGAGGCTCCTACATAGATGACCTAAAATTAGGGTTTTGGTTTTGAAGGCCTTACACCCAAATTTCTTGGTCATTCTTGTTACTATTGGTCCATATATGTTATAAGGAGAATGTGTATCAAATTTCATGGAAAAAATTCAATAGGGAAGTCATCTGATCAAATGGTAACTTCTTGAGCAAGAAAAGTCAGATTCTGGGCACCTAAGGCCCCCAACAATGGTTCCAAAGGGTCATCATCATCATTTTGAAGTTATATGATCTTTATTTGATCATTGGAATGCTTGTAAGTTCACAAAGTTGAAGAAAAATGAGAAAGCCAAAACATGCCAAAATTGGAAATGACTTGTAATGTAAACTTTCTATTTTGGGAAAGATTTTCAACCTCCTCTTTCTTGATCAAAATGGTTTCAAATGAAATTTCTTCAAACATGAAAGTTGTAGATTGAATCCTCCCATTTTCAAAAAGTATAAGAACTCATTCTGATTCATCCTTGAACTCAAGTTATGGCCTTGCAAAGTTGGCAAAAATCTTGTAAATTTCATGTTCATGTCAAAGAGGGATTTTTGCATATTGGCATTTCAAGCTTCTAAGTGACCTCTAATGTGCTCAAATGTATCATAACATGTTCAAGCAACTTCATAACATCAGAATTGGCCCAAGAATTCAAGGATTTCATGGTTTGATTCAAAAGAAATTTCAAAATAGCCAAGTTGCATAAACATTTAGAACACTTGATCAAAGCATTACAACTGCATTCTATTGATCCAAGGGCCATCCATGATCCAAGCTGAGGCTATTGTCGCTCCCCTGAAAAGACACCGAGGTCCCAAGGTGTAGAAGCGAGCGGTCAGCGAAAGGAGAAAATGAGGTTGAATTGAATAGAGTCGCCAGCTAGGCATTTTTATCCCGAAGGAAAGGTACTGTTGCATAAACCTGGAAAGAGATGGATAAGACAGTTGCGAACCAGAGAAACTGAGAAAGGGGGTTGGTTACGACCTGGTAAGGTATTAGCACCCAGATCGTCCGTCGTACTCGACGGGATCCACGCTTACAAGATTATGTTTAAAAGGGGTAAGTGTATGTGCTATCTGTGTGCAAAAACTAGGAATGAATGTACAGGTGTTAGTGCAAAAGGTGTGAATTGCTCAGGAACTGAGGCGTAAAAAGAGAATGCTGAAAGAGGGGGAAAGACACAAAGACTTTTGTTCGATAACTGTTAAGTAATGCCTACGTATCCTCTTGTGCAATGAGGAAGTCAGAACAACGTAGTTCGACTCAAAGAGACTGAAAAATGAAATTGACTGTGAACTGCTTGCTTGTCTATGCTAAAGTGTATGACTTGTCTGTCTCGAGTCCTAACTGTCTTGCATTAGACGGAAGAAGCAAGTTCTTGTTTGTGAATGAGTGTAATGAGAAAAGAATCCCGGAGGAGAAGATTATTGTTTGTTTTTGTGTTTTTCAGTTTTTTATTGTTTTTGGTGGTTTGCATAGGATTATGAGCTTAAGCCTAAATCAAGGGCTTGTAAACTCATTATATCCTCCCTGAGTAGGGATACTGAGCCTACTTAAGTATGAGATAAGCACCTCAACTTAATTACCATGATGATGTAGGATTAAGATCATTAACCTACTTATGATTATTTAGATGTTTGTGGTCTTTTTGTTTAGTGTTAAGTAATGAGTTTAATCTCTAATCATAGATTTGTGAACTCATTACACCATCCTAATAGAAGGATAATAGATGAGAACATGTAAGCTGATGAAGATACCTCAACTTAATCCATGGTTAGGGATTAAATTCATTATACAACAAGCCTATATTAAGTGGATTTTAATTAAAGGATGAGATTAAGAAGTGGATTTTAAGTTTGTAATACAACTTGAGGAGGACTTGTCCATTAAACACTAGGGTTAGTCCCTCTTAACCATAAGGAAGTGATAGAACCCTAATGTAAGGCCCAAGTTACAAGATAAAGTCTTAGTGATTATTAATGTGTTTTGATTAAGAGGTAAAAACAAATTAAAGGTTTAACACTTAGGATTAAAGTTTTACACTCCATCCTAAGATAAGGATGCAGGCATAACCCTAATTCAAAGTCCTAAAGCTTTAAGAGTTTAGCCTTTGATTAAGAGATGAGAAGAGAGACTCAAGGAGACTCAAAGGCAAAAGACTAGGGAGGACTATACACAACCCTAAAAGTTATCATGCTTAGACATCCTATGGTTTGTGAGGCTTAAGAGGAAATATCTTCAAGGCCACCAATGGAAGAAGTAGATGAAAGGAGAAGGAGAAAGAAGAACAAGTTACTTACTTCCTGAGGAAGATAAGTAACTTGAAAGAAAGAAAGTAAGAAGGGTGGAGCATAAGTGAAATAGATTCACTTCAAAGACATGTAAATATGCATATGCAAAGGAAAGAAGAGGTGGGAGGTGAAGGCAAATTCACATCCCAGATAACTTACCCAAAAGCTCCTGAAATGTTCGTATGAATGCATAAGACATAAAGCAAAAGGAAATAAAGTGAAATGAGATGCAAGGACCAAAGTCAGAAGTGAATGTGCAATGTAAATGCATTGTGAGATGATGCAAAGTCATACAAGATGTGTAATGCCCAAATAATTATTTATTATTTTTTTTAATATTTAAGTATTCATTGTGGTTAGTCGGTATATTTAATGTTATGGTAATTTAATCGATAAGTCGAAAATTTAGTCGAAAGTCGTAGAAAATAGTATAAGAAAAAATAATATAGTTGTTGTGTTATTTGAGTAAGTGGGCTTATTATTGTGTGCTAATTAGTAAAATGGGAGGTGTTATGTTTAGGCCCATTAGAAATTATAATATTTAGTTAATTTAATAAAAGAAATAAAAATATAAGTGATGGAAACATAAGAAAGAAACAAAAGTTGGAAAAGTTAGAAAAAGAGGAATTTTGGGAACTGCTGTACGAACGTGAGAGAACAAGAAGCGAATTCCGGAATCCGAATGTAAGAGAAAACTTCAATCCAATCTAAAGTAAGGGTGGGTTTGATCCTTATAATCGGGTATGAATCGATACTTTGAGTCGGGTTGATCTGGGTAGTTAGGTCGATATTTTTCTTCGTTGATTTTGCGGCTATTATGGAATTTACTGTCAATTGATTGTTATGAAAACCTACTGTCAATAGATTGAGTAGAAGTTGTGTTGCTATGTTGTTGAGTTATGGATTATAAATAAATAAAAGAAATGTGAAATTTATATTTGACGCAGTGTTAGAAGAAAAGTTTTTTTTCTGGAAAAATAAATAGAGTTAGGAAGAAGATGGAAGTTTGGGGAAGGGCCCACATGGATGGTGCACGCCATCCTCCTTTTTCATCATCTGTGGCGCAAGCCACATATTTGGAGTGTGGCTCAGGCCACTAGGATATGTGGCGCAGGCCACACTAACTATGGCGGGGGCCACTAGTTAGTGGGGGTCCTGTAGCCTACTTTAGTCTCCAATTTTGATTAATTACAACAATTAATTCATTTATATAGTTCATTAGTATATTAAACTACAATTAATTTATTTATATAATTCATTAGTATATTAAATCATACTCTTGGAAGATTAGAAACATTATTAACTCAGGATGTTATTATTTTATCAAATGAATTAGCATCCGTATTAAATGATTCATTACAGGAGTCTTATCTATCAGTGTAATTGAAGGAGAACAAAATAACAGTAACTTACTTAGAATTTTGGCAAATAAATACAGGTTTAGTAAATTAGTAGAAGCAGTGACAGTAGCATGAATTCCATAGCAGATAACTTTTAACAAAACATAGAAAATCCCAGTTTTGTAATAAAGTCATATTAATCGCAGAAAGTAGAAAACAATGTTGAATTAGTCGGTTTAGCCGAATTAGGCGGAAAACTTAGTTGCCCGGAATTTAACGAAATTCGTCGGGTTAAGTCGGGTAATATGATAGTTGATTTTAATGAGTTGTTTTGCTGAAAATTATGTTGCAAATTGTTACTACAAGTACAGCTGAGTTGAAGTGTTGTTTCGATTTACAGAATAGTTCTTAAGTTGCTATATCGGAGGCTTTTATGCAAAAGTTGGTTTCTAAGTTGCTTATGTCGGATAAGTTGATATGTATTGTTCATGTGGCTATGTCGTATGCGTGTAATGTCCTATATGTCATGTAAATTCATATGCATTTTGTCGGAGCCGTTGCTCACACCATGTTGGCCTGGATAGGCAAAAGTTGAAAGTTGAAGGCTTATGCCTTAATGCCTTGGTAAATTGGCAGATTTTAAGTTGGGAGCTTTACTCCGAATGGTACCACATGCATAACTAGTCGAGTCTCATTAAAGTTGCATTCTTGTTGGTTTGTTGTATTGATATTTAACAAAATTTGTGAAGTGGTGTTTGTTTACGATCCTTAATCACTATATTGTTTTTCATATACTGCTTATAATTATCGTAACTCACCCCTTTTGTTGAATATTGTCTTATGTGACAACATGCAGGTAATCCTGAGAAGTAGTCAGTTACCATTAGTCAAGTCGGTGGTCAGTCGCTCTGATACGTAGCACTCGGGGGGATTGTCGCGTGTCTGCTTTGTTGATCTTTTATTATTGCTGAATTTTATTTAGTCGAAGAACTTAGAGTTGCTTGATTCCTACTTTGAAGTTGTTATTATGTTGTTTAAAGATGCTATGAAACGCTTTATGAATCCGCTGCGTAAGATTTTATGAAGTTGAACTATTGGAGTGAATGACATTATTTTGTTGAATTTAAGAAAAAGTGTTACGTATTTAGTATGATTTCCTTAAATTGGAATTGTTCAAAGTTGAATTTGTAATATCCCGTTTTGTAGATAAAATTTACTAACTCTGATTTTGTTTATAATTCGTGGGTAGAAAATGGGGTGTTACAAGATGCATATGAATGGTCATAAAAGTATGAGATGCTATGGAAGCATCTTTAGATGCATGAAAACACATGAATGTTCATGAAATGTAATGGATGAAAAACATAGCAAATGAATGAAGAAATGATCAAGCAATGTTCAAGCATGTCTTAAGATGTCTAAGATGTCATACAAATTCTTTAAATGTTATGGCAAGTTCACATGGTGATGATATGCAAAGGAGAATGCAAATGAAGATGCAAAATTAGGGTTTTAAGGCAACATGAGATGCATATGACCAAAACAGAAGCATGCTTCATGATAAAAAAAATTGAAATCAAGCTCAAACAAACCCTAATCCCATATGAGATCACACCCCAAAGGAGAAAGTCAGAAGCCTAACCTAGTGGAAGTTATGAAATTTCTAAGTTTGCTAGGGTTTTTGGGTGCTTCTAAAGGGAAAATGCAAATAAAATTTAAAATGCAAGATAAAATCATGTGAAACAATGCAAAAAGAAAAAAGTTCAAACTCATCATGGTTAGGCAGAAATGAATTTTTCAAGTTAGGGTTAAAAATGTGATTCTTAAGAACCCTGAATTAAAGAAAATTGTGAAGTTATGATCAAACCTAAAAAGAAATTTATATGATGAGTTTGAAAATGTTTCTAAATGTATTGGGATGGTTCATGAATTTTTTTGTGATTTTTAGAAACCTAAATGCATTTTTAATTAATTAAAATCCATTAATTAATTAAAAATAACATTTAAATATTTTTAAAATATTTTTTTAATGCAAAAAATAAAATAAAAAATGTTTTCTGGTTAAGAAAAATATTTAAATCAAAAATGCAAAAAATGGTATTTTTTTGATGAGTTTTGATATTTTAAATAAAATGCACAAAAGAAATGAATAAAAATGAAATAAAAATTGATTTAATGGAAAGTATGTTGATCTGAGGGCTCAGATTCAAACTGGGGTGGAGGGAATTGACTGCACGCGCGTTTGGATGGATGAGATTCAATCTGACTTAAATAATTAAATAATCCTAATTAAGCTAATAAATTATGGATTAGGGCTTTAATGGAGCATCTGGGCCGTCCAACACGCGCGGGAAGCAAGGATCTAAAGGCTGAAATTAAAACTAACCCTAAACCCTAATTAAACCCTTAATGACTCTCAAGTGGCCGGAGAAGACCTCCGGTCATCTTCTCCGACCAGACATTCATGATATCTCACTCCATAGGCTAACCCAGACCCTCTAAAGCTCCAGAATCAATTCTCTAACATCCCTAAGCATGAATCCAGCATCAAACAACATTTATATTCCACCAAAATCATGAATCGAAGCAAAACGGAAAAATACACAAAACTTTAAGAAGTTAAGTACATGCTTCATTCTTAACCATTTTGAAAACTAAACACATCACAATGATTAGAGAGACATATAGAATCATTTAAGAACTTAAAATGGAAGTTCTGGAAAAAATGTTCTTGATGATACCTGAGATGAAGCTTTGCAGTTTTGAGCTTTCTGGCCTCTTCCCTTGTGCAAATCAAATCCAATGGTCACCTTGATGCTAATGAGGAGCATATAACAAGTTTGTGGTGGCTATTTTGAGGTGTGTGGTTCTTGTTTTGCAGAAATCGTGTTTTGGTTATGGGGGTTTTCAGGCCATGGGAATGGGTGCTTTATGATCCTGAGGATAAGTGGTGATGATTGGTGAAGGAATATTTTAGTTTTGATAGTTGTGCTGAGAGTTTCGAAGACTTGAAGTTTTTGCTTGTTTTTGTGCAATCTGAGTTGTGTTGTGTTTCGGGCTCCAAGATCATATGAAATGAGGTCCATGAGGCTTGTATGTGATGTCTTGATTGGTCAGAAAGTTGGTAGTGGCATAGTTTGATTGGTATGGGTAAACTTGCAAAAAAGTCAATTTTGTGTACTTAGAGGTATGGCACGAGTCAGAGTTGCTTCAAGGGGTGTCTTGGCCTCAGCTTGCATCAAGGATGGCCATAGGATCAGATTACATGAGCTGTAACAAGTGGATGAAGAGTTTCCAAGGTTTTTGCAACTTTCCCTCTTTGAGAATTTTGTGAAAATGGTTTGATGAAACTTGCAATCCAAGGCACAATTCTGGTCCAAATGCATTGCACTATGTTTGTATGATGTTTAGAAATCAATTAGAGGTCATGAAAGGGCTTGAAACTTGAATTTGCAAAATTCCCTCTTTGGCATGAACTTGAAAATTAAAGGATTTTTGCCAACTTTGAAAGGCCATATCTTGAGTTCTAGGATGAATCAAGACATGTTCTTGTACTTTTTAAAAATGGGAGAACATAATCTACAACTTTCATGCCCAAGAATATTTCATTTGAAGCATTTTTGGTCATGAAAGAATTGGTTGAAAATCTTTCCCAAAATGGAAAGTTTCCATTACAAGTCATTTCCAAAAATAGCAAGTTTGCATTTGGCTCAAAATTATTCAATCTTGTGAACTTCTAACCACTTCTAAGATCAAATAAAGATCATAGAACCTCAAAATGATGAATGTGACCCTTTGGTACCCTTGATGGAGGCCTCAGATGCCCTGATTTTGACTTTACTTGCTCAAGAAGTAACCCAATGATCAGATGACTTCCACAGTGAATTTATTCATCAAATTTGGTACACATGATCCTTATAACATATTAATACCATTAGAAACAAGAATGACCAAAAAATTTGGGATTAAGGCCTCTGAAACCAAAACCCTAATTTTAAGTCATCTGTGTAGGAAATCTCCAATCTGCCTCTATTCCTTTGCCATTCTTTGTGATTTCTTGACTTTTGTGAACTTTAGGGTGCATATTATAATCATGGAACACACATGGACCCTCTTGGGAAGCTTTAAGACCATTGGGATGGCTCATATCACTTCTTGGATTGCTCAGATCATAAACCTTGGATGCAGATGAAATGGAACTATTCAGTGAGATGTAATGCCTATGCTTATGCAAAAAAAAATGAAAGATCACAAGCCATGGTGTGAGAAAAAGTGAGGGAAAATTTAGGGTGTTTACATCTTCCCCTATTCAAGCATGAGTTAGTTGTGCAGGGTGTAAGCGCCTGGCTTAACAGACAAATCAAATAACTTGTGGTAGAATACCGAAGACAGTCCGAAATTTGCACTCGCTGGGGAGAAGAAGAAAAGGGATATAAATTGTAAAAGACAGTATAATATGATTATCAAATGAAAGCTATGGAGGACGACCATCGAGAAGAGGACGACTACTGGGGGTAAAACGGTAGGCAAAGCAATGACGGGGACGACCATCATGCTAGGAAATAAAGAAAACGCGACGGGGACGGCCATCGGGTAGGGAAGTAAAATTCTCCGGGGATTGAGAAAAGCATTGATGGGGACAGCCATTAGGCATGAAAAATAAAATAACAACGATAGAGACGGCCATCGGGCTACACTGATGAAGGACGATCACCAGGAAAAAGGGACCACGACGGAGACGGCCATCGGGTTAAAGAATAAATGAAATATTTGATGAGGGACGGTCATCAAAGGTGAAGGACGATCACCTAGCAGGGGACGGCTGCTCTATATCACGACATAGGACGAATGCCGGATAGAAAAGGTCAACGATGGGGACGGCCATCTGATAAACATGATAAAGGACGATCATCAAGAGGTGAAGGACGATCATCTAGCAGGTTACGGCTGCTCTTGGGGATTATCGCGACATAGGAGGAAAGTCGGATAACAAGATCGACAATGGGGACGGCCATCGGATAAATGATAAGGGACGGTCATCAAAAGGTGAAGGACGATCACCTAGCAGGGGACGGCTGCTCTTTATCATGACATAGTACGAATGTCAGATAGAAGGTTCCAATAATAGGGATTCCACTGGTGAAAGGATAAGGGACGGTCATCCAAAGGTGAAGGACGATCACCTGGAAGGGGACGGCTACCGAAAATATCACGACATAGGACGAATGCCGGGAAAAAAAAGTTGTTTTGCTGGTGACTTACTGGGGAATGGTAAACACGGACGAGTGCTTACACTTTGAAATAAAAGGTATAAGTGTTTGACGGTGTATATAGACTAAAGATGCGGACGATCATCCTTAGGACCATGATACGAACGAGTATCGATAGAAGCAAACGCTGACACGTGTTTAAGGATGATGATATGGACGAGTATCAATCGGTTAAGAAAGGAACACGGACGAGTGTTAAATCTATCGAAGGGTGATATATATAAGATACAGACGAGTATTGAAGACTTTTGTATGAGCCTGTGCAAGCATTGATCTGCTTTGGATATATGTGCAATACACGGACGGGTGTTTGACTTGCTGGGGAAGTACGACATGGACGAGTGTTGAGAAAGAGCATATATAAATATGAACAGGCATCAGCTTTTGAGAGTGCAAAGGGGATGTTTTGGTTTTTATCTGCAGTGAATATGAGTTTTTACATATTGTTGGTGAAGTGATGATGGTATTTGCAAGTGATTGGCTCGAACCTGGCTTATGATCTTGCAAATGTTTGATTTTTGCCGTAATGCTCCGTACCAGACGGAATGTTACGCTTATTTGGTGAATATGATGTGAATGCTATGATTATGCAAATGAGAAACCTGATCCGAGATTTGGATCCTGTGGGGAGAAAGATCTCTAGATAATTTGTCCGGATGGGGAACTCAGCTTGGGGATCGAGATCATTGATTGATCTGTCCGGAGGGAGAACTTAGTTGGGGAGGAGGAAGTTTCAGCAACTCCGTTGGGAATGTGTTTCAGGCATTGCTCTTCCGGGGAGGCAACTCTGTGGGGGAACAATTCCACCAATTCTGCTGAGGATGAGGGAAATCTGGCATCTCTGATGGGAAATAGAAAGTTCTTTGACCGCTTTGCTGTGGAAGTGTTGTCAGCCATTGCTCGGGAGGTTCCGCTTGGGGGGGAGATAACTTATGGGAAGTAGTATGCTAGGGATTTAATGCTTGATATGCCCCATGTTGCGAAAGATTGTCTGTCTTGAGTACCTGCAACCTGTTAAGACAAAGGAAACGCACAAGTGTCCCGAGGTATCCTTAACCGGATTTCGTCATAGGAGTTAGATTTTCCTGAGAGCAACATATTTCCTGCAAGCATTTATTAAAATGGCTCATATGTTTCATGCAAGTGTTGTATTATGAACATTGGACATTTTGCAAACGAAACAAAAATGTATAGAACAAAGTGTGACTGAAACTTCAGATTTTATTGATTTGTGTGCCCTGAATCAGCAAGTACATTCAAAGAAGCGAATCCCCTGAAAGGAGGAGATTGATGTAAATTGAGAAAGTAAAAGTGTTGGCAATGTTGAAAATGACGCTCCGGTGAGCTCCCTTTGCTATGACCCATATGACCTTGACTTTCTTCTTATCTTGCTTTCTGCAGAAGGCTGATTCTGACTGACGCTTTGTCCTTTCGGAGCTTCCCATGAGTGATACAGACGAATTCAGAATGCAATTGTTCGCTTATTCCCTGATTTTGTGTGGATCGCCCTTTCAGGTTTTCAATCCACCGGATACCCATTTTTGCCTAAGCTGTCTGATGTGGCTTTTCAACTCAGCGGGTGTACATTTTTTTGTTTGTTGAGTTTTTCCCTTATTTTTGCCCGAGTCTTTTATTCTGTTTTTGACTCGCCGGGATGCCCTATTTTTGCCTGGACTTACATTCTGTTTTTATGTCCAGTGGGTCATTTTATGCGAAGTATTTTTTAACTGCATCTGAATTCACGGGAGACGGGAAGTCTTCACAATCCATGGTTGCGAGCACCAGTGCCCCACCCGAGAAGACTTTAGTTATCACATAGGGACCTTCATAGTTTGGTTTCCATTTGCCCATGTGGTCTGTATGAGGAGGAAAGATTCTTTTCAGAACAAGCTCCCCCACTTGGTATTCCCGAGATCTGACTTTCTGATCGAAGGCTTTCTTCATTCGCTTCTGATATAACTGCCCATGACAGATGGCTGCTAATCTCCTCTCTTCAATGAGGCTCAGTTGGTTATATCGAGATCGAACCCATTCTGCTTCATCCAGTTTCACATCCATCATTACCCGTAAGGAGGGTAGTTCAACTTAAACAGGTAGGACAGCTTTGATACTGTACACAAGTTGATAAAGTGTTGCCCCGGTAGATGTTCTGATAGAGGTTCGGTACCCATGCAGGGCAAATGGTAGCATTTCGTGCCAATCTTTATAGGTAACTACCATCTTTTGCACAATCTTCTTGATATTCTTGTTAGCAGCCTCAACAACACCATTCATCTTTGGCCTGTAAGAGGAAGAGTTGTGATGTTGAATTTTGAAGTCCCGACAAAGTTCTACCATCATCTTGTTGTTAAGATTGGAACCATTATCAGTAATGATTCGCTCGGGAACTCCATATCGACAGATGATATCCCTTTTCAGAAATCGAGCTACCACTTGCCTGGTGACATTTGCATACGAAGCTGCTTCAACCCACTTGGTGAAGTAATCAATGGCTACCAGGATGAATCTGTGACCATTTGAATCAGTCGGTTCAATCTTTCCAATCATATCAATGCCCCACATGGCGAAGGGCCAAGGTGAAGACATTACATTCAAAGGATTCGGAGGCACATGCACTTTATCTGCGTAGATCTGGCATTTATGGAATTTTCTAGCATAAGCACAATAGTCTGCATCCATCGTGATCTAGTAGTAACCTGGTCTTATCAATTTCTTTGCCATTGCATGTCCTCCGGCATGGGTACCGAAAGAACCTTCATGTACTTCGTGCATCAGGAGGTATGCTTCTTTCTTGTCAACACATCAAAGCAGGACCATGTCGAAGTTTCGCTTGTACAAAGAGCCATAAGTATTTAGGAAGAAACTATCAGCTAGCCTTCTTAATGTCTTCTTATCATTTGATGATGCCCCGGGTGGGTATGTCTAAGTTTCCAAGAAGCATTTGATGTCGTGGAACCAAGGCTTGTTGTCAGTAACAGTGTCCATAGAGAATACATATGATGGTCGGTCCAGTCTGGATACCAAAATCTGAGGTACATAATTAACAGCTTGTACTTTGATCATGGATGAAATGGTAGCCAAAGCATCTGCAAACGGATTCTCATCTCGAGGGATGTATTCAAGCTTAACTATAGTGAAGAAGGTCAACACTCTCCTCGTATAGTCACGGTAGGGAATCAGATGCTCTTGATGAGTGTACCACCTGCCGTTGGTCTGGTTGATTACCAAAGCCGAATGTCCGAATACATTCAAGGTTTTGATCCTGAGGTCAATGGCTTCCTCAAGACCCATGATACAAGCTTCGTATTCTACTTTATTGTTAGTGTAGGCAAAGGTGCATTTTTCCGAGAAAGGCATATGAACTCCTTTAGGTGTGATAAGTACTGCACCAACTCCGCGACTATTACAATTAACTGCCTCGTCAAACATCATAGTCCATGCTTCTTCTCGGTCAGGCCCTTCAGTGTGAACAGGCTCTTCATAATCTTTTGCTTTCAAGAACATGATGTCTTCATCAGGGAAGTCAAATCTCATAGGTTGGTAATCATCAATGGGTTGCTCATCCAGATAGTCAGACAATACACTACCTTTGATGGCCTTTTGAGAGGTGTACTGAATTTCATATTCTGTTAGAATCATTTTCCATCTTGCAACCCTTCTGGTAAGTGCTGGTTTCTCAAATATGTGCTTGATTGGATCCATCTTTGAGATCAATAAGTTAGTATGAGTCATCATATACTGTCTTAGTCGACGAGCAGCTCACGCTAAAGCACAACAAGTTTTCTCGAGTAGTGAATAACGTTGTTCACAGTCGGTAAACTTTTTTCTTATGTAGTATATTGCATACTCTTTTCGACCAGACTCGTCATGCTGGCCCAACACACACCCCATTAACTCTTCTAATACTGTCAGATACATGATTATCGGTCTTCCTTCGATTGGAGGCATGAGAATTGGAGGTTCTTGCAGATACTCTTTGATCTTGTCAAAAGCTCTCTGACAATCATTGTTCCACCTGACTGTTTGTTCCTTTCTTAACAACTTGAACAATGGTTCACAGGTTACAGTGAGATGAGATATGAACCTTGAGATGTAGTTCAATCTACCTAAGAACCCTCGAACTTCTTTCTCAGTCTTGGGTGCAGCCATTTCCTGAATAGCTTTGACTTTGTCGGGATCAACCTCAATTCCCTTTTCACTTATAATAAAACCCATTAGTTTACCAGAACGTACCCAGAATTTGCATTTGTTAGGGTTCAAGTTCAACTGATACTTCCTCAGACGCTTGAACAGTTTTAGTAGATTTACCAGATGATCTTCCTATGTAAGGGACTTGGTAATCATATCATCCACATAGCACTCGATTTATTTGTGAATCATATCATGGAATAATGTTACCATAGCCCGTTGGTATGTTGCACCGGCGTTCTTTAGACCAAACGGCATTACCTTGTAGCAGAATGTCCCCCAAGGTGTGATGAAAGTTGTCTTCTCCATTTCTTCAGGTGACATCTTAATCTGATTGTATCCAGAAAATCCATCCATAAAGGAAAATACCGAGAACTGAGCCGTGTTATCTACCAATACACCAATGTAAGGTAATGGGAAATCATCTTTCGGGCTAGCTCTGTTCAGATCCCGGAAATCCACACACATACGTACCTTGCCACCCTTCTTAGGTACGGGTACAATGTTAGAAACCCATGGCGAGTAACTAGTTACAGCGAGAAAACCGGCGTCCCACTACTTTTGTACTTCCTCTTTAATATTCATGGCCATATCCGGGCGAGTACGGCGTAGCTTCTATTTGACTGGAGGAAAATCTTCTCTCAATGGTAACATGTGCATAACAATATCCATATCTAGACCTGACATATCTTATAGGACCAAGCAAAGACGTCGACATATTCCTAAAGCATACTGATGAGCTGTTCTTTCACTGGAGCTTGCAGACTGGCCCCGATCTTTACCTCTTTCACATCTTCCTCGGTACCAAGATTGATAGTTTCAACCTCCTCCAGACGAGGAGCAATCACTTTTTACTCTTGCCTCAACAACCTAGCCAACTCTTCAAGCAAATCATAGTCTTCATCAACCCCTTCATCTGCTTGATTAATTGGATTGTCGAAGTCATACAAGGTCATAGCAGTGCTGTTGTCGGTGCAATCTGGAGGATTATCTCTGCAAGGGTTGAGATTTGTTCATTTTAGTGATTGATTTTAATCTTGTTTAGAAAAAAGTGAATGGAGTTATTATTGAAAAACATTGCAATTTATTGTTTTGTGCGAAAACAATAAAAATGAAAAGACAGTGAGCGAAAAAAGATCGTTTGCAAAAAATGTCCATTTGTTCATTAATCATTCATTTGCACAAAATACACATATGGCCCTATTACAAAATGGGTCCTGACACCTTGGGCAAGATGCAGGACTTGATGCATGCTTAAACAGGAAATAATAATTACTCTGCAGAAGTAATCCTTATAATTTCCTGGGAAGACCAGTTAAGGACTTGTTGGCCTGGGACCTTTGGACGAATCTAGCTTTCCAAGTTGAAGCCACTTTCAGCCTCGTCTTCCACATTGTTGATTGCATCTGGGGTTAGCATTCCCCCACTGAAAAGTTTGGGAGCTTCAGCAGCCTCCTCTTGGACCTGTCGGGATGGTTTGTAACCCAACCCGAACTTGTCTTCCTTGATCTAAACTAGCAGCAGCTTGCCCCAGCCCTGGGCATTCCCGTCTTCAACAACCTTCTGAGCTTGCTTATAAGAGGAGATTGAATTACCAGACACTTCAGCTGTTGCTTCATTGACATTGAGGGCCTCAAACCCTTGGCTCATTGTCTCATGGATCTCTCTGTCCATCTCAATATACTTGTAAGTAGCTAGATGACTAACGAAGATATCCTATTCCCCGCAGATTGTGATGATTTGACCGTCCCATTTGTATTTCAACTTCTGGTGAAAGGTTGACGTTACAGCGCCAACGACATGAATCCATGGCCGACCCAACAAACAACTATATGCAGGCTGAATGTCCATCACGTAGAAGACAGTTTTGAAGATTTGTGGGCCAATCAACACAAGCAGCTCAATTTCCCCAAGAACCGATCTTTTAGAACCGTCGAAGGCTCTCACTACCAGGTTACTTGGACGCAGTGCGAGACCATCGTATTCCATCTTGACCAAAGCTTTCTTCGGAAGAACATTGAGTGATGACCCAGTGTCAACCAAGACGTGAGAGAGGACAACTCCTTTACACTCCAAAGTAATGTGCAGAGCCTTATTATGGTTGCGACCCTCCGTAGTTAGATCAGCATCAGTAAAACCTAGCCCATGGCTAGTATTGACATTTGAAACCACTGTCTCTAGTTGATTAACCGTAATCTCTTCTGGCACGTAAGTTGCACGCAGGACTTTGAGAAGTGCATTCATGTGAGCTTCGGAACACATCAACAGTGATAGAATAGAGATTTTGGAGGGGGTCGGATGGAGCTGGTCCACAACTTTATAGTCACTCTTCTTAATTATTCTCATGAACTCATCTACATCCTTCTCAAAGGATGTCTTCTGAGTTTCCTTGGCAACAGGTTCTTCAGGCACCACACTCTTGCCTTTAGCCTTGGCAGCAGCTTCTGCTTCAGCATTCGTTCTTTGGAATTGTGAGGCAAAGAGACGTCCGCTTCGAGTGAAGCCTCCGCCTCCCCCACATTGTCAATCTGTGGTATAGAAGTGTCAAGAGTGACTTTCTTTCCATCGCAATACAAATCTGAGCCATAGTGACAAGGCACGGCACTGCTGCTATCATATGGAACTGGTCCTGGTACTGTGATAGTAACTGGACTGATTGTTGCGGAAGAAGGAACTGAGACAGTCTGAGGTTCATAATAAATTGTGACAGGAGGTCTGACCGGAGATGGTGCTGGTGATGATGGTTGCTGTTGTTGATGGAGATGTTAATGTGATTTGTTGGAAGAATCTGGAATATGGATCGTTTTCGGATCATAGTAAATGGTAACCGTGGAAATGTCTTCATTGATGGTTGTTGTTTTTGTAGAAGGATGTGTTGAACTAATGTTTGTTGAAGTTGAAGAAGGGATGGTTGTTGATGTTGTAGAAGAATCTGTTGGAATGATTGTTGTTGAAGTTGTAGGAGTGATATCTGTTACATTTGATGGAATGATGCGTGCTGGAGTTATAGAAGGAATGGTTGTTGATGTTGTAGGATCTAGAACTATTGAAGTGATCTGTAAAGTGCCTTCCTTGATAAGATTGTCGATACCGGTCTTCAAATTTGCACAACCATTGATAGAAGTTTTGCAGGCTTCACAATGGGCCTCACAACCCGGGAACACTTGGCACTTCAAAAGTTGGGCTTTAACCTCGGCCTGAGGTGTTTGAATACTTACAACATTGTCAATTAGGTTCATCGGTTGATCCTCCTCAATAGCATTTATCCTAGGCCCACCATGGCTAGGCATAGGATTCTTGGTAACACTTGGAGGAGGTGAAAAGTTAACTGCCTTAGAATCAATCAGATCCTGAACCTTCATGTGCAAGGCTATGCACTTCTCTGTAGTATGGCCAAGTGCATTTGAGTGGAAGGCACGCCGGGCATTAACATCATAGTTTCTTGGAAGGTTCTGGGGATCTAGGGGAGCCAGAGTCCTTAATTCAATCAAGTTGAGCTTTAATAATTATGGAAGTAAGACAGCATATGGCATTGGAATAGGATCAATAACCCTGTTGACTTGTGAAGGCCTCTGTTGAAACGGCCGTTGTTGCTGATTATTATTGTTGTAGGATCTCTGTTGAGGAAATTGTTGTTGCGGTGGGAAGTGTTGTGGTTGTGGAGAATACTGTTGTTGAGGTGTTGGAGCTGGAATGGTAACAGCAGCAACTGATCTTGGCATGTATTGAGTCCTACCTCTTCCCATGTGTACTGAATTGGTTTCACCTGTCCTACGAGGTCCTGCAAAAGGTTTCCTTGTATTGCTGGAACTGGCACCATTGTCTGAAATTTTGCCCATCTTCAATAGACTCTCAATTCTTTCCCCAGCTATAACTACATCCGCAAAGTTGGTGGATGAGAAAGCAGCAATTTTGTCAATGTATGTCCCCTGTAGGGTGTTCATAAACATGTCGGCCATCTCTCTTTCAGACATTGGAGGTTGGACAGCAGCAGCAAGCTATCTCCATCTTTGGGCATATTCCCGGAAGCTTTCTCTTGAAGACTGTGACATACCCATTAGGATAGTCATGTTGGGAGCCATGTCTAAGTTATATTGATACTGGCGTATGAAAGCTTCAGCCAAATCCTTCCAGTTTCTAACTGTTGCCCTGGACAGGTGAGAGTACCATTCACGGGATGCCCCGGTCAGACTGTCTTCGAAGTAGAACATCCACAACTTTTCGTCCATGGTATAAGCCTTTAATCTTCCCAGAAAGGTGCGCAGGTGAGTATGTGGACAAGAGGTACCGTTATATCTCTCAAAGCAAGGGGGTTTGAATTTGTGAGGAATCCTGACTCCCTCAACCAGACCCATGTCCATAACATCAAATCCCAAAGAGTTTTGGGACTCCAGAGATCTCAGCTTCTCTGCTATTTCGTTCAGACGACGATCATAGGCTTCATCCCCAGCACCAATTACTGTAAATTGTTCCTCTTGAAGGTCTTCTTGCAAGGCACGACCTCCAGTGTTTCCTTGGGTATTTCTGATAGCATTGATCTCAGGATTGAGGTGAGGCCCAAACTCTGGCGCATCTGTTCGTGGTTTCCCGTGATCATTGTTGCTTGTACTTCCTGTACCCGGATGATTATCTTCTAGATTTTTCCGCTCAACCAACTCTCTTAATCTCTTCTGACTTTGAGCCAACCCAGTCATTACTACCATGAATTGGTTCATCTGAGCCCTCATCTCAGTTCTCTCATTAGCCATCTGAGTTTTCACGTCAGTCAAATCTTGTTGTACTTGGTCCATCTGTAAGCTCGAAAGGTTGTTTCTTGTAGGATACAGGTGAACTCTGTTGATGGGGAAAACCCTCCTATGAGCAATGTTTCCTAAAACCACAACAAAGTGAGAAAACAATAACAAAAATACCTACAAAACAAAGAATGAGGTTAATATGCAATGCATCATGTCTATTTGTCTTCCAAGGGTATGCGGTTTGGTTCTTTGGTTTTGACCTTCTAGACCTCTGGGAATGATGATGTTTGAAGAGAAATGAAGCCCAACACATAAACCATATATTTCAAAAAGGTCAAAATACATAGTTTAATTACAATAAGTTCCCATGGTGGGTCAAAATACAACAAAATCAAGAAATACAACCAAATTATCATGAGAGATAAAGTACAACCAAAAGGAAATGCAAATACAAAGAAATCAAACATCCAGCCCAAAGTCATCCTCTCTGACTTCCTTTAGGAGAGCATCAGTCACTGGTCCAACTGGATGCTCAGTGATGGTCCTGATAAGAAGGTTCCCGGTGGCAATAGCACTTGTCAACTTCTTATACTTGTCTTGGTCCTTTGATTTCTTCAACCCCGCCCGGAGTTTCAACTCAGAGATTTCCTTCTGTGCTGCTAACAAGGCTTCCTGACTCTTCTTCTCATTAGCCTCCAACTGCTCTATCCTAGCCTGGATCTTCTGATCTTCCTGTGAATGAGCCTCAGTGATCTTGATCCACCTAGCCTGACTCTCTTCCAAGTAGTGCTCAACTTTGGCCTTCTGAATCTTGGCTTCTTTGCAAACATTCTTTAATACCAGCTCCCCTGCCCGGGCTCTTCTGATGTAATCATCTGTCTTCACAATCTTGGTCATATGCTCGATCCGGATTTTCTCTAACCTCTCATTGTCCAGACGACTATCATTCCTTTCCCATAGGGTCTTCTTCAGGGCTTCAGAGAGCTGAGCATTCCTTTACTTCAACTTCTCAAACTCCTCTAAACTGATTGTGGCTACAGGCTCTACTGCTGATGGCCCTGGCACATCCTCCAGGGTAAATGGCATGCGGGTGATCTGTCCTCTGATGCGAAACCAATCAATGTACTGAGCTGAAGCTATGTTGTTGCACTTGCCAAGAATAGTAGTCCCTTTTGTCTAAATGTTATCCCAAGCCCAGGCTGTTTGTCGGACGATGGCATGATTATTCGGAACATCACAATAAAGGATCTATGCTAAATCTTGATCTCTTGGTGGATGTACCAAGGCATACCCTAGTTTCCTTTTGAAAAGCAAAGGATTGTAGTTGATGCAACCCTTCACTCCAATAAGAGGTACATTGGGATACTGCCCACAGCTGGTAATTATATCTCTGCCCTTGGTGCTTTGAGTGCACCCCCTGATGTCTTCTGAAGTGAGAGCAATCATTCTCTTAGCCCAATTTCTTGATTGATGAGGATTCAAGAAAGCTTTTGTCTTTGGCAATTGCTTCAGTAACCAACAGTAAAAGAGAGGTGCACAACATCTGACTAGTCTTCCCCTCTGCTTCTCATTTATTTGATGCACTGAGTAATAGAAATCCCCTAGCAAGGTAGGAACTGGATTCTTCAGCAAGAAGAGATGGATATAATTCTTGATTACAAACTTAGGCTCGTATGCAAACAAGATGATTCCATATATACCAAGAGCCAGGAGAGCACAAACAGTTTCCCACTTCCCAACTGTAGCATGACTGGTGTCCTGAGTGATCATGAAGTCCAAATGGAGGCCTGTGATTCCAGCCTTGGTGGTCATATACTGATCAATGATGGTGGTTTCCAAATACAGAGCCTTAGATATGTCTTCATTCCAAGGAGCAGTCAAGTCAGGGTTGAAAGGAATCCCTCTCCTGATGGGGACACCCAACAACATGGAAAACTCTTCTAACAAAGGACCCATCTGAAAGTCTGGAAATGTAAAACATCAAAGAGGAGGGTCATAGGACTGAAGGCAAGTATGAATCATGCTCCTCTGTGATGCATCCAAGACCATGATCATGTCCATAATACCACCATAATGTTCCCTAAATAAAGGGACATGATCAGGAGTGATAAGTGCCTGAATCTTCCTGATGCCTGCTAAGGAGGGCTCAAAGAAATGATAAGTGATGTTGCTCTTCCTGGATGAGTCCATACTGACAATGGATGCTGATGAAGATAGCTGAGGAGAATAACAACTTAAGAAGACCTCTGATGAAGATAACTGATGAATATATCTGATGAAGATGTATGAGCAGAAGAACATTCAAAACAAAACCAAATAAGATGTGGATACCCTGTAAAACAAATAGACAAATGTTAAAATGATGCAAAATGATGTATGCAGAATGATATGCAAGGGTTTGTGTTCAGGTGATGGATTTGTTATTTGCTTTGATAGGGTCCATGTGTGTTCATAAGTCCAGATGGAGGCTAGAGAACCAGTAACAAGGTGGGGGACTCAAATAAAGAGTCACAAGTCCAGGGTTTCATAGAATCAGTCTAACATAGTGTAACCTTAACAATATTAGTAACAGGTGTAACACCCCAAAATTTGCCCTCTAATTTATTACCACTAACTGGCTTATACTCTATCCACATGCATCCTCCATTAGGTCACTTGCTTCACAATCATGAAATACATCTGCTCCTAGGGCATGGGGTCAAGAAATTCCTGGTAATTTGAATTGGCCTTATCCATAGATGATTTGGGGGGGGGGGTCGTACAAAATTCAATTAGCCCATCCATCAACTTTCCTAATTATACCAAACATTTTCATGACTAATTAGTTATTCTACCATAACAATTTTCATGGTATTGAAGCTGCTATCAAGGGTACAAATGGAAGTATTCTGGAAAATAACTTAAGCACTTTGGGTCCACTCATATTAATGTTGGTGATCTTATACTTGCAGAGATTAAATTTGTCTCTAAAAAATGGCAGAGTGATTCAAAATAGTGATACAGAAAAAAGTCAAAGAAATGTTTCAATAAGGTTCAAGGGAAACCCCAAAAATCCAATTGCAAATTAATGGGAAAATCAATAGAAACTTACTGATATTGAAGATAGAATATGAGAAACTCAAAAAAGGGTTCAGTTACAACAAATTCAATAATTCTCATAACAGGTAACAAAAATCAGTTTACAGCAGAAACTGATATAACAGATATCAGAACAGGAAAAAAGAAGAAAAAAAAGGAATTACAATTACATCCAAAGTAGCCGAATTAAAAAAAAGGAAAAGGTCCTTTGCTCAGAAATTGAAATTTTAAAGAAGGACCCTCTAACTCTTCATTACTTTCAAATTCGCCTCTCGCAATTTCCGTCAACCTTCACGTACTAAACCTTCATCATCAATTTCCAACTTCGATCCTCCCTCCAGTCTTCATAATTCAATTGCTTCGGTTTACCTACACAAGTAACAAAAATTCTAACTGAATCTAACATTTCCTTAACCGAAATCAGATATAAACTTCAGCAATAAAACAGAATTTCCTAACAACTTCATAACTAATCTAACTAACTTAGAAATCCATAACAGAAAATACAACTGTTTTACCTGAAGTCCCAGAGAACCCTTGAAGCCATTATAAAAACCGGATTCATGCTGCAGTTGTGGCTGAGTGCTTCGATCTTTTCTTCCCCCAATTCACCATTCCCCATCCTCTTCTTCACTTCATCCTCCATTCTCCACCTCAAAAAAAACTCCAACAATCTTCATCATGGCAAAAATTCAGAATCATCATTCTCAGTGTCAGTAAAAAAACTTCATCACCATCCTCTTCTTCCATGCTTCAGCCCTATTTTCTTCATCATCTCCAAACCAAATCATCTCCTTCGCAGGACTTCCGCAACCTGCAACCTCATTCACCTTCATCGCACAAGAAGCAATAATAACCTGCAATTTCCGAATACAATAAGCAACAAAAAAAAGCGGACCATGTAACAGAGGCATAGAGGATTCGAAATCAAGATTGCAAGTGAGTCAAAGAAGTGCATACCTAATTGCTGTATTTCTGGATTGGGCGAAAAGGCGATTCCGCTTCGAGCTTCAACCTGCTTCATCATTATCATTGCTGAACCAACAGAAAACCTATCGAGAAGCAACAAACTTTGTAAATCCGCGTTCTCAACAAACTTTATCAGCAATGGCGCCTTCGAGTTTATCAAGAATCACTCCATCGAGATTCCGTGGGCTCTGAGTATCGATTTGCACGAAACGAACAAACGCGAAAACATATGTCAGAATATAGAAATTGGATGAGAGAGTATGAAAACGGAGGCGAAGAGATACCGAATCTGAATCGCGAATTTGAATTGCGAATCCAAGACGAAGAACGGCCGCAGAGGAGGACGGTGACACATTCTTCACTGTGACCTTGGCACCGCGATAATGAACAAAGAGAGATCCTCGTAAGGGCACAACGACTGACAAATCGAGTCACTCACCACCAATCTTCCGCTACCGTCAATTGCTTCAACGATTTCAATTTTTGCTTCAACGATTTTAATACAGGTAAGCTCGTCTTTGTGATTTCTTGATTCCTTGTTGATTCGACGACGGTTGACGTTAAAAGGCAATGAGAGAGAGAAGTTGGCCGGAGAGGGAGGCCATGACGGTGGTTAGGGTTCGTATTCGGGAAAGGGGAAGTTGAGAGTGAGAGGGTGGCGGTGTAGGAGAAAGAGAATTAGGGGTTTTTGTTTGGTGAAGAAGATAAGAAGGGGATGACGGAGAAGATGGTGGTGAGGCAGAAGTGGCGACGGGAAAGGTTGAGGAAGGAGATGGTCGCCGTTAACAAGGGCAAGAAAAGGGGGCTTAGGGTTTGCTTTAGAAGTTTTGTCGTCCCTTTCATTTTATTCCCTTTCTTCTTCTTTTTTTCTTTTTCTTTTTTTATAAGTTTAGATTTAATTAAGGATTAAAGGAAATAATGATTAATTAATTATGATAATCACCACCATTAAAAGTCTTAAAGAACCATTAAAACCAATCAAATCTCCACCACCGCCCAAGATATTGAAGAGATAGGATTTGGTGAAGATAGGTTTCCTTGGAGTGGTCCACTCCGGCGGTGACAAGTGTCACCGTCCGGTTGGACCACTAGATTTCAATCCTATGTGAACCATCCCACCGTAAGCTCCATGCAACCCCAGGCTCCTGCGCCATTGGGACTTGCAAAATGCTATTAACACCCTCCATGTGCGGCCCAACCAATCTGTTAACTTAAAAAAACTTTCTTATTGCACCCCTTCTCCATTTTCCTTTCATTTTAAATTTCTATTTCGCACCATTTCATATTAATTCATAAATAAATACTAAAACAAATAATAAAATTCCCCAAAAATTATGGTAGAATATTAAGCCATTTTAGAAACATTCCCAATTTTTATTTTCTGAATTTAACCATTTTTCGATTTAATTTCGATTTTCCATTTAATTGGTTTTAGATCGAATTCCTTCATAAACGCATAAATTTGTACAATTTATTTTTGCCACTTCCCATAACATTTTTTGCCCATTCGTTTTACTATGATTAGAGGACAAATTAAAGTACCTAGAATATTTTTAGTGTATTTTTTAGGACTTTTTTTCTACTGTTTTGTTAGTGTGATTTGTATAAATTTAGGATTGAACCTTAGATGAGTTTAGGTGATCATTTAGCATAGTTAGATTTAGAAATTTTAAGAGATTTTTTAATACAATGTTATAATCAGGTTAAAGACCCTAGGAAATTAATTTCACATTTTTTCCATGACTTTTGATATTTTTTGTCATTTTAATTCATTTCATCATATTATGCATATTCATGATTCATGCCACTCACTAACTATTCTCTTTTTTTGGTGCAAGGTATTTTCCGAGGATTTTTCTTATGGACTTGGATATTTTTGTGCCTCAATTATGTTTGAGTGCTTTGTGATGTAATAGCTTAGTACTTGTATGCTTTTATAGTTTCTATAATTAGGATAGAAAAGATAAAACGAATCGATAGAAAACAAAATCTCAAAAATGAAATAAATAAGATATTCGATCCAACGTCGAGTATATTTTCAAATAAATAAATAAAGATTGCATGTGACTTTAGGATCCCTCGATTACCATCGTTCCACTCCATTCAACCAAAAGCAAGCCTTGTATGTTGCACACCATAAGTCGTGCGTCTTAGCACCACGCAATCGACCCACCCGATCCATTGTTGCATCCCATTTACTTTTCATTCACGTTTTTTACCCACCATGACTTAGGAGGACCATATTGTTCACTATTAACTCTTGTATTCTCATTTCTAGTTTAATATCTCTTAGGTAGATTTATTATTTCAAACCTCACTAACCATAGGCCATCATTAAATTCCATTGATTTAGGGTAAGTCTAGTTTCCCTTAGAAGTTTCCTTTTATAACTTGAGTCTCACTTCTCTTCTTAAAATAAAATCAAAAACACTTAATAAAGGAAAAGGTGTACAATGCATCACGAGCCTTAAGCCATACGGGAAATGACTAGTGGAGGTCTCCTTCACTCTTCTAGGATGCTTTACAAACGTTCCATTGGGGGCGATCTTGGAAAGTATTCGCTCCTGCATCATAGTCTTTAGTGTTGTACATTCAATAAACACAATCTCAAAAATACTTCTTATAAAAGACAACAAACCAAGAAGTCACGTCTTCTCATCTCATCTCATACTCTTTGTGGACGAACATGACTTGTCTCGACAGTTCCAACAGCGATACGGTAAACACCCTCGAGTCAGAGCCGGTAACACCTGAGCTAGAACTATGGCAACGTCATCCTAAAAATCACAAACGAGTTTCAGCAATAGTTAGACGAACTACGGCGTCTCTGATCCTCATTTATCCCGATGAGGTACGTAGGCAGTGGGGTAGGGCCCATTCGAGCACAATCTTTATTTTCCCTACATTTTCCCCCTTTATTTCCATTTGTCAATTCCATTTCTTTTCTCATTTCCATTTCATTCCAGATAGCCATTCTTTTATTCAAACATCGTATTATTTCTTACCCTTTTAAAGCAGATTAACAAGCATGGATCCCGTCGGTTACAGCGGACGGATTGGGGTGCTAATACCTTCCCAATTCGTAACCGACTTCCGTATCCAGATCTTTGGTTCGCAAGGCCTCGTCTTTTTCCTTCTTCCTTAGGTTTGTGCAACATTACCTTTCCCATTCCTTCGGGATAAAAATGTTTGGCTGGCGACTCTAACTTTTCTGCGCCACTTTCGCGTTTGTACTAGGATGAAAATCCCAGGAGCGACAGCTGGCGACTCTGCTGGGGACTTTTAGAAATTCTAATTTCCCCTTTGAGAGTCAATCCTAGCGATTGTCTGTTTCTGTTTTCTTCGGGTGCTTATTCATTCGCTGGTATGCTTTAGTTTAGCTTTACTATTTTTTATAGTTTATCGCTTTACTTCATAGCTTTATTTACAGCTTTCCGCACTTTACTTTACTGTCGCATATAATGGCATATACTGTACTGGCTGTTCTGGTTTTCCTTGGCGGGATGGGATTATTGTGAGATAAGCCAAACACCCGGCTTGAGTATACACATAGGATTTAGAGTGGGCAGTTGTGTGACTTGCGTGGTCTTGAGCACGTGTAGTTTTCACGAGTCCCACACCCAGATCAGGCTCTCTTGGGATATGTTCTATACTGCCTAGGCAGACCATAGAATGTTCCCACCTGAGCTGCTAACACTGGGAACCGATCATCGAGGACCTTAGTGGAAACAACCCTCTCCAGTGGTGACAATGGCAGACCACATTACGTGGCAAACCCATTCTCACCCGAGGGCCCACTAGGAAATCGCATAGGATGACCTTGTTCTCTCGTAGGAACCTGGTTAAAGCAATTGGTCGTATGACGGTAGTATTGTACCCTTCGGGATGAATGTACTATTGTTTCTCGACTTCAGTGCTTGAAGCCGGGAACTTATGAGGGATGCTTGTTTTTTCCGGAATTCAGCTTAGGCCTCCCTGAGTAGTACATAATGCCAAACCGATTCTCTGATTTGGTCATGAGCCATTTTTCGGAAATGGTGAATGTATTATTGCTATTCGGCTTTGAGAGTCCGTGATGTTGACCCGTAGTAGCACACCCGTGAGATTGGGAGGGGTTTACAGGTTTGCAGGAACCCTAAAAACTTCCAACATACCCGCTTTTGCCAGTATTACTCCGTGTTATGATCCGGTCCTATATGATACTTGGTTGAGAATTCTGGAACTTCTGCACAGAGATACTGATATCATGATCTTCACCAACACTTGGTTATCTGATCCACACCAGCATCGGACCGCTGACCGCATGCCAGTTGCATACATGACATCATGGCATTTTAGCATACATGTTCAGTTACTTCTAAGGATACCATATCTGAATTATGTCGGATTTTTTCTGCATTAAAACTTGGATCAAAACAGATGGACTCCTTGGAAATAACTGAACATGAAATTTGCATACATCCTTGCATTTTTGACAGGTATTCAGGGACAACTTCTTATCCTGACTTGGTTTCTCTTCAGAATGGCCAATTCAAATCACGACTGGCAAGGTTTAGACATGGAACAACTCTGAGCGGAGATGACTGAGATGAAGGCCCAACTGGGGCATGTTATAGTGGACATTCGAGCATTGTCCCAGGATCAGAAATTGCTGAGGGAAGAATTCAACTTGATGAAGACTCAGATAAAGCTGCTTACAGGAATCATGAATGCTATGTCGAAAAAGGAAAATATTTGTGTGTCTGCTTTTCAAATAGAAGATCATGCTTCTCCCATCTCTTTGGGATGTCCAATAAATCAGGGTTCTTTAGATGGATTTCCTCTACAGTTCGAATCTCTTCACCAGCAATCGCCACTCGGTAGTCAGGAAGAGCATTAGATAGGAACCAACTCCACATGTGAACTGAATGATCCTACACCAATCGTTACCAAAGAAGTGAGCACTTTCTTTCCTTATCAGGGATCCTCCTCAGCTACTACGCCTTGGTTTCCAGGAGAAATACTTCAACCGATTTCGGCTATAGCTCCTCCATTGCTAGCAACCCATCATCAACAGGTTCAAGAAAGGGTTATTGATCTGATACCCATGTCTTATGCTGAATTATGCCCACAACTATTCAAAAAGGGGTTGATTGAGTGTCACGAGCTAACTCCTCCTTCAGGTGTAATTACTTTTGGATTGACCGGACTGGAAGTACCGCAAGATAAAGCATGCAGGAATACAAAAGAGATGGTCAATTTTCCTTCTTCTAGAATCATTGCTCAGGCCAAGTCTTCAAAGGGGCTACATCAACAATCTTCATTCACTCCTCGGCCGAATATGAGTAAGAGAGTACAGAGACATGTCAGGCGTCCAACGCAATGTCAACAACAAAGTTTTCAATCACAACCACAGGGTCAGCAACAACAGGTACAGAGACTGTTTCAGGCAAGAACAAGAGCGAGGAACCGCAGACTTGATCCTATCCCATGTCCATATGTTGTATTGCTTCCAGAACTTCTGAAGTTGAACCTGGTTGAGCTCCGTACCATGTGAGCTCCTTCTGCTGATAATCTACCACCAAATTTTGATCCTAATTCCAGGTGCGAATTCCATTCAGGTGCGAATTCCATTCAGGTGCCCAGGGGCACAGTATTGAGAAATGTTGGGCTTTTCAAAACAAGGTACAAGACCTAGTTGAGTCCAAGGCAATCAATTTTTCTCCTCATCCAAAGGTATTCCAGAATCTGATGACTAATCACGACGGAATCGGTGTCACAGTTATTCTACCAGATGGTCCACGTTAAGCTGAATTCTTCGAGTTAATCACCCAGGACGCCAGGGTATTCATAAAGCAAATAGAGCCAGCAGTATTCAAATACTCTCAGTGATGGCATTTATGTGCTTGCCTTTCTTCATTGTTCATTTTCATCCCTATTGAGGGGAACTACGTCGCTCTGATTCTTCATTGGTCATCAGTCAATGGAGATACGTAGGCAGAAGATCATTAGGTCTTTCCGAGCAACCTTATGGGGCAACTTTACTCCCCAGCTTCACTTCTCCCTTCAGACGTCTCGTGTCAGAGTCAGAATAGCTAGAAGAAGAAGTATGACTTCCATGGTTGGGCATGCAACTGCAAATTGAAGATTACAAGTCTGTGAAAGAGCTATTGATCACTGAAAGTATCCAAGACTGACAGGTCCAGACAGAGCCAAAGTCTCCTCAACTACGGCAATACTCAGTTTCTTTATTGCATTTCCATTTGTAGTTTCTTTTATATGTTAAACATTTGTCTACATGTATGAAGTTTGTTTGCTTTTGAATGTTAGTAATAATAAAACTCACATGTTTTTCTTGAAGTAAATTCATTTGCATTCACTTATAATTTTTCATGTGTACATCGCAATACCAGTTGTCGTGCTTAAATTCTATGAAGGAGAATGACGAAACAAAAACGCAAAATCTCTAATTGTGTGCTCTCAAGTAAGGCCCTGTTGACGATGTACAGGCTTTGTTTCAAATCCCTAAACACTGGAGATATAAGGAAGATAGACCCTTGCTAACCCCTTTGAGCCTTGAAGTAGGAGTTTCTTTTCACATGAAAAAACCCTCACATGTAACCCAGGGGCAGGGTAGACATCAGCTAGTCGGACCAAGCGTTCAGGCTTTCATAAAGGAGTGTATTTGAAGATCCATTGCATTCTACTATGTTAATCAAGAGGTCCAAAGACCCGAAACCACAATGGTTACCCAAGTCAAAAGGTCCAAAGATTGAAAACCACAATGGTTATCCTCCGTTGACCAAAGAATGAGGCAGTCACAGCCCTCGCGAAGCAATCAAGACAAATAGTGTCACACAACTTGTTCAAAATGCAAAAAATAAAAAGAAAAGAAAAAAGCCCGCTAAGTCGAAACTTGAAAACAAGCGACTTAGGCAAAAGTTACGGCATCCCGCTGGACTTCACAATCAAAGATTCACAAGAATCAGTCCAGGCAAAAGTTAGGGATAAGCAAAATAACGCAAAAGCGAAAGACGGAAAGGATTACACAAGAAAGATCCTCAAATGAGAACAAATTCGTGTGACACAGACACGAAAGATAGAGGAGTGACTGACTCTCAACAATAACCAAATTGGTGCTTGAACTGATAGCAGCAATGGTTCCTCAATCAACACGAAACCCTTATGAAAGATGAATGCTTGTGAAAACTAGCTAAATGTAGGAATGGAGAACATCACGAAGAGTGGGTGGGCACAAATAAATTCCGAGCCTATATCCTTTGTTTCTATAACCGTGAACCAGGCCACGATACAACCCTCAAAAGTCCTAACTGAAACAGGGTTAATTTGAGAGCGTACTACTACGAGGCCGCGTTCCTGATTCCTATGAGTTATGCTAAAAGACATTTGTTGGTATTGCATGTACATACTTTCATTCAAAATAAGGCCGTATCTTAACCAGTGATTCGCTCATGAAGGTTAGCGATCCATTTTCAAAACTTTGAGATTTACATGTGCGTTGCATTAGAATTTTCATTCTAAGAATAAACATTTCTCGCTTGCATACATTTGTTTGGCATCATAAATGGTTCACATGCAGAAATTCAATCCAGAAGCTCAAGTTTGCCAAGTTGAGAAGTCTAAAACTTCTGAAGGATTGTCACGTCGAGGTACACTTTTTCGAGAAAGCTTCATTGAGTAGGGACTTTCCTAACTAGTCATGGTAAGAGCTAGCCAATCTGGGGCAGTTGCGTTGAGCAATCTCTTCAAGTTTCAGTCAAACTGGGGAAATCACCTCGAGATTCAAATCTCTCCAAGAGCGAAGATTAGTCAGTCAAGTGAAAAACTATTCAAGTACTCGTACTGGGGCAGGCCACCCCAATAGTACGAGAGTTCATTCTTTCCCGAAGACAGACGATCGGAAGCATTTACCCGAAGTTTAGAATACCGTGGTCACTTGTCAAGCCAACTATCTCGATACAAACTCATCCGCATTGACAATGGTTACCTCCCCAGCAAGGTTGTTACGCTAGATCATGCAGTCGTTATGATACCTAAGAGTTTAAAGACACAAAGTCTTTTGTAAAATCCTCTTGAGGCAAAATCCATACGGAAGCAACTGATCCCCAGCACGAGACAACTTGAAATCTTTCCACCTCAGCAAGACGTGTCTCGATGTTGTCATCACCAACAGGAAAATAGGAGTTATCTTCACTAAAGTCAGCAGTTTTTCCTTCAGATGGTTTCCTTGATCTCAGTTCCTCAACAGATCTAAGGCAACTCCCATTCCCCTAGAAGATTTCAGATAAATCATTCTCCTCCCCAACAGCTCCATAAGAGTGGATAATCCCCAGTAGTCGAGGTATCCCCTGGCACAGTCCTCGAATCTAAAGTCCAATTTATTTTTGGCAAAGGTGATAATTCGGGACAGATGAATTATTCACACTCTTCTCCAATGGAGATGTTATCCCCACAGGACTTCTGGGGATTGAACACGCGATCATTGTGTTCCCCACAGAGTTAGCAGAGACTTTTTACTTCTGCGTTAGGAATTTCTTTCACATTCGCACCAGTTCATTAACAATACTCAAGACATAACATCCCCAGCGTCATGGGACAATATGCCATGCAATTCAACATATGCAAAAGTCCAGCCACAGACTGGCCAAAGTCCATCTTCGGGTGGCAAGTTTCAAAAGTCCCCCACAGTGGGCAAAAGTCTCCCACAGTGAGCAAAAGTCCCCCACAGTGGGCAAAAGTCTCCCACAGTGAGCAAAAGTCCAGCCACAGACTGGCCAAAGTCCGTCTTCGGGTGGCAAATTTCAAAAGTCTCCCACAGTGAGCAAAAGTCCAGCCGCAGACTGGCCAAAGTCCATCTTCGGGTGGCAAATTTCAAAAGTCTCCCACAGTGAGCAGAAGTCCACCCGCAGTGTGGAAAATCTCCAAGTCCACCCGCAGCGTGGCAATTCATTCAAAAGTCCCCCACAGTGGGCAAAAGTCTCCCACAGCGAGCAAAAGTCCCCCACAGTGGGCAAAAGTCCCCCACAGTGGGCAAAAGTCTCCCATAGTGAGCAAAAGTCCAGCCGCAGACTGGCCAAAGTCCATCTTTGGGTGGAAAATTTCAAAAGTCCCCCGCAGTGGGCAAAAGTCTCCCGTAGTGAGCAAAAGTCCAGCCGCAGACTGGCCAAAGTCCATCTTCGGGTGGCAGATTTCACAGTCCATCCGCAGACTGGCCAAAGTCCATCTTCGGGTGGCAAATCTCTAAAGTTTCTCGTAGTGAGCAGAAGTCTCCTGTAGTGAGCAAAAGTCTCCCGTAGTAAGCAGAAGTCCACCCGCAGTGTGGCAAATCCTCAAAGTCCACCCGCAGTGTGGAAAATTGTCGAAAGTCCACCCGCAGTGTGGTAAAGTATCTGAAGCCCAACCGCAGATTGGAAAAAGTCCATCCTCAGGGTGGCAAAGGATCTTAAAATTCTATCGCAAGCTGATCAAAGTCCACCCACAGTGTAGCAAGTCGTTATTCGTCTAACTCCATCCAATAATACATCACTAAGGCATTGTTGCAGCCTATCAAAGTCCACCCGCAGCGTGGCAAGTCAGTAGCCATCTGACATCACCTAAAAGGCATCCCCCGTTCACTATTCTTCATATCATAATTATATCCAATCAGAGTTCGTTCGGTGGAGTTTATTTCTCTGTTTCTTCCGTCACATAGTGCAAATTTTCTGGTTGTTTCTAGTATTCAATCCCTGCATACTTCCAACGTCTGAAAGCAACTGCTATCATCCATTCAAGTCTACAGTGATTGAATAGGGGCAGCTGTAACACCCTAAAATTTGCCCTCTAATTTATTACCACTAACTGGCTTATACTCTATCCACATGCATCCTCCATTAGGTCACTTCCTTCACAATCATGAAATACATTGGCTCCTAGGGCATGGGGTCAAGAAATTCCTGGTAATTTGAATTAGCCTTATCCAGAGATGATTTGGGGGGTTCGTATCTCAACCAAGTCGGAGCAAAGGTTGAATACGCATAAGTCATGAAGGATGAACGTATCCTAAGTAATAGGGCATTTCCTCAGCACGAAAAGGTGCCTTTCATCGTATCTTTTTCTCAAAGAGTGGTTCATGATAATCATGGTATCATAGTCTTCTCATTTGGGCATCACTTACAAGTTAATAAGGTTGGAGGTCGAATTTGAGGGATTGATTAAATACAAAAATAGTTTTTGAATCTGAAGTTAGGAATGGATTGGATGTGGCATATTTTGGTCAGAAGAATAATTGGGTATTTAGGATACTAGTCCATCAAATACCCAAGTCTTTTTTTTCTTATATCCATTGAAGTGAAGAGAGCATATCCTCCATTTTTCAAACAAATTAATTAAGCCCATTTTTGAAACCCAATTCTATTTTGATGAGCCGTTTCCCTTTAATTTGTTTGTTCAAATACCCCCATGTCATTTTCTATATTCATATTAAACTGAGCTCAACATTCATTTTCTTCCTTTCCATTATTTGATCCTTAATGGTTCATTCCTATGTATATCCACTAGTCAAAATAAAATTTGCAAGCCATTTTGTTTCCTACAAAATTCAATTAGCCCATCCATCAACTTTCCTAATTATACCAAACATTTTCATGACTAATTAGTTATTCTACCATAACAATTTTCATGGTATTGAAGCTGCTATCAAGGGTACAAATGGAAGTATTCTGGAAAATAACTTAAGCACTTTGGGTCCACTCATATTAATGTTGGTGATCTTATACTTGCAGAGATTAAATTTGGCTCTAAAAAATGGCAGAGTGATTCAAAATAGTGATACAGAAAAAAGTCAAAGAAATGTTTCAATAAGGTTCAAGGGAAACCCCAAAAATTCAATTGCAAATTAATGGGAAATCAATAGAAACTTACTGATATTGAAGATAGAATATGAGAAACTCAAAAAAGGGTTCAGTTACAACAAATTCAATAATTCTCATAACAGGTAACAAAAATCAGTTTACAGCAGAAACTGATATAACAGATATCAGAACAGGAAAAAAGAAGAAAAAAAGGAATTACAATTACATCCAAAGTAGCCGAATTAAAAAAAAAGGAAAAGGTCCTTTGCTCAGAAATTGAAATTTTAAAGAAGGACCCTCTAACTCTTCATTACTTTCAAATTCGCCTCTCGCAATTTCCGTCAACCTTCACGTACTAAACCTTCATCATCAATTTCCAACTTTGATCCTCCCTCCAATCTTCATAATTCAATTGCTTCGGTTTACCTACACAAGTAACAAAAATTCTAACTGAATCTAACATTTCCTTAACCGAAATCAGATATAAACTTCAACAATAAAACAGAATTTCCTAACAACTTCATAACTAATCTAACTAACTTAGAAATCCATAACAGAAAATACAACTGTTTTACCTGAAGTCCCAGAGAACCCTTGAAGCCATTATAAAAACCGAATTCTTACTGCAGTTGTAGCTGAGTGCTTCGATCTTTTCTTCCCCCAATTCACCATTCCCCATCCTCTTCTTCACTTCATCCTCCATTCTCCACCTCAAAAAAAACTCCAACAATCTTCATCACGGCAAAAATTCAGAATCATCATTCTCAGTGTCAGTAAAAAACTTCATCACCATCCTCTTCTTCCATGCTTCATCCCTATTTTCTTCATCATCTCCAAACCAAATCATCTCCATCGCAGGACTTCCGCAACCTGCAACCTCCTTCACCTTCATCGCACAAGCAACAATAATAACTTGCAATTTCCGAATACAATAAGCCACAAAAAATAGCGGACCATGTAACAGAGGCATAGAGGATTCGAAATCAAGATTGCAAGTGAGTCAAAGAAGTGCATACCTAATTGCTATATTTCTGGATTGGGCGAAAAGGTGATTTCGCTTCGAGCTTCAACCTGCTTCATCATTATCATTGCTGAACCAACAGAAAACCTATCGAGAAGCAACAAACTTTGTCAATCCGCGTTCTCAACAAACTTTATCAGCAATGGCGCCTTCGAGTTTATCAAGAATCATTCCATCGAGATTCTGTGGGCACAACGACTCTGAATCACGAATTTGAATTGCGAATCCAAGACGAAGAACGGCCACAGCGGAGGACGGTGACACATTCTTCACTGTGACCTTGGCACCGCGATAATTAACAAAGAGAGATCCTCACAAGGGCACAACGACTGACAAATCGAGTCACTCACCACCAATCTTCCGCTACCGTCAATTGCTTCAACGATTTCAATTTTTTCTTCAACGATTTTAATACAGGTAAGCTCGTCTTTGTGATTTCTTGATTCCGTGTTGATTCGACGACGGTTGACGTTAAAAGGCAATGAGAGAGAGAAGTTGGCCGGAGAGGGAGGCCATGACGGCGGTTAGGGTTCGTATTCGGGAAAGGGGAAGTTGAGAGTGAGAGGGTGGCGGTGTAGGAGAAAGCGAATTAGGGGTTTTTATTTGGTGAAAAAGATAAGAAGGGGATGACGGAGAAGATGGTGGTGAGGCAGAAGCGACGACGGGAAAGGTTGAGGAAGGAGATGGCCGCCGTGAACAAGGGCAAGAAAAGGGGGCTTAGGGTTTGCTTTAGAAGTTTTGTCGTCCCTTTCATTTTATTCCCTTTCTTCTTCTTTTTTTCTTTTTCTTTTTTTATAAGTTTATATTTAATTAAGGATTAAAGGAAATAATGATTAATTAATTATGATAATCACCACCATTAAAAGTCTTAAAGAACCATTAAAACCAATCAAATCTCCACCACCACCCAAGATATTGAAGAGATAGGATTTGGTGAAGATAGGTTTCCTTGGAGTGGTCCACTCCGGCGGTGACAAGTGTCACCGTCCGGTTTGACCACACGATTTCAATCCTATGCGAATCATCCCACCGTAAGCTCCATGCAACCCCAGGTTCCTGCGCCATTGGGCCTTGCGAAATGCTATTAATACCCTCCATGTGCGGCCCAACCAATCTTTTAACTTAAAAAAACTTTCTTATTGCACCCTTTCTCCATTTTCCTTTCATTTTAAATTTCTATTTTGCACCATTTCATATTAATTCATAAATAAATACTAAAACAATAATAAAATTCCCCAAATATTATGGTAGAATATTAAGCCATTTTAGAAACATTCCCAATTTTTATTTTCTGAATTTAACCATTTTTCGATTTAATTTCGATTTTCCATTTAATTGGTGTATTTTTTAGGACTTTTTTTCTACTGTTTTGTTAGTGTGAATTGTATAAATTTAGGATTGAACCTTAGATGAGTTTAGGTGATCATTTAGCATAGTTAGATTTAGAAATTTTAAGAGATTTTTTAATACAATGTTATAATCAGGTTAAAGACCCTAGGAAATTAATTTCACATTTTTTCCATGACTTTTGATATTTTTTGTCATTTTAATTCATTTCATCATATTATGCATATTCATGATTCATGCCATTCACTAACTATTCTCTTTTTTTTGTGCAAGGTATTTTCCGAGGATTTTTCTTATGGACTTGGATATTTTTGTGCCTCAATTATGTTTGAGTGCTTTGTGATGTAATAGCTTAGTACTTGTATGCTTTTATAGTTTCTATAATTAGGATAGAAAAGATAAAACGAATCGATAGAAAACAAAATCTCAAAAATGAAATAAATAAAAATATTTGATCCAACGTCGAGTATATTTTCAAATAAATAAATAAAGATTGCATGTGACTTTAGGATCCCTCGATTACCATCGTTCCACTCCATTCAACCAAAAGCAAGCCTTGTATGTTGCACACCATAAGTCGTGCGTCTTAGCACCACGCAATCGACCCACCCGATCCATTGTTGCATCCCATTTACATTTCATTCACGTTTTTTACCCACCATGACTTAGGAGGACCATATTGTTCACTATTAACTCTTGTATTCTCATTTCTAGTTTAATATCTCTTAGGTAGATTTATTATTTCAAACCTCACTAACCATAGGCCATCATTAAACTCCATTGATTTAGGGTAAGTCTAGTTTCCCTTAGAAGTTTCCTTTTATAACTTGAGTCTCACTTCTCTTCTTAAAATAAAATCAAAAACACTTAATAAAGGAAAAGGTGTACAATGCATCACGAGCCTTAAGCCATACGGGAAATGACTAGTGGAGGTCTCCTTCACTCTTCTAGGATGCTTTACAAACGTTCCATTGGGGGCGATCTTGGAAAGTATTCGCTCCTGCATCATAGTCTTTAGTGTTGTACATTCAATAAACACAATCTCAAAAATACTTCTTATAAAAGACAACAAACCAAGAAGTCACGTCTTCTCATCTCATCTCATACTCTTTGCGGACGAACATGACTTGTCTCGACAGTTCCAACAGCGATACGGTAAACACCCTCGAGTCAGAGCCGGTAACACCTGAGCTAGAACTATGGCAACGTCATCCTAAAAATCACAAACGAGTTTCAGCCATAGTTAGACGAACTACGGCGTCTCTGATCCTCATTTATCCCGATGAGGTACGTAGGCAGCGGGGTAGGGCCCATTCGAGCACAATCTTTATTTTCCCTACATTTTCCCCCTTTATTTCCATTTGTCAATTCCATTTCTTTTCTCATTTCCATTTCATTCCAGATAGCCATTCTTTTATTCAAACAGCGTATTATTTCTTACCCTTTGAAAGCAGATTAACAAGCGTGGATCCCGTCGGGTACGGCGGACGGATTGGGGTGCTAATACCTTCCCAATTCGTAACCGACTTCCGTATCCAGATCTTTGGTTCGCAAGGCCTCGTCCTTTTCCTTCTTCCTTAGGTTTGTGCAACATTACCTTTCCCATTCCTTCGGGATAAAAATGTCTTGCTGGCGACTCTAACTTTTTCGCGCCACTTTCGCGTTTGTACTAGGATGAAAATCCCGGGAGCGACAACAGTGTATGATGAGGTCAAGGGTTCCTGCAAACCTATAAACATCCCAACCCACTCACAGGTATTGTTCTAGAACAAGGATCCTCAGACTTGGATTTATTATGAGAAGTGTAAACACTTCTAACCCGAAGGTACAGTGCTTACCCTAATCATAAAGAATCCTCCTCTAATTTACCTCAGATGTTGAAGGTCATCTAAAAAGGTCATCCAGACATAGCAGGCTTCCCAGATAGCCCTAGTACTACAGGAAATCCGTAGCACAAAGTTCTCAAGAAGAAACCCATGTATGAACCGTGTTTCATATTCCCGAACCAGACCGAAATGGAATGGGAAAGAATATGAAGCCACTTGAATCCTATGTGTCACTCAGGCTCCCGGTGTGGAACCTTACTCACTAAGATACCCCTACCACAAGGTAAAAAACAAATCCAGCACAGGTGATATGATGACAATAATATGAAATGCATAAAACAGTAAATGAAAGCGATAAAGTAAATGCAACAAATAAAGCTATACAGAAAGCAATAAATAAAGCAAAAACAAAAGCACACATAGCACATAACACCCCCATAAACACAAATCATACAAGCACTAGGAGAAACCCACAAAAAGAACCATAAGCTCTGGTTGCAAAGATAAATTCCCCAGCAAAGTCGCCAAGTTGTCGCTCCCCTGAAAATACACTGGGGTCCCAAGGTGCAGACGCGAACGATCGGCGAAAGGAGAAAATGAGGTTGAATTGAATAGAGTCGCCATCTAGGCAATTTTATCCTGAAGTAAAGGTACTGCTGCATAAACCTGGAAAGAGATGGATAAGACAGTTACGAACCAGAGAAACTGAGAAAGAGGGTTGGTTACGACCTGGGAAGGTATTAGCACCCAGATCGTCCGTCGTACTCGACGGGATCCACGCTTACAAGATTATGTTTAAAAGGGTAAGTGTATGTGCTATCTGTGTGCAAAAACTAGGAATGAATGTACAGGTGTCAGTGCAAAAGGTGTGAATTTCTAAGGAACTGATGCTTAAAAAAATAATGCTGAAAGAGGGGGAAAGACACAAAGACTTTTGTTCGATAACTATTAAGTTATGCCTATGTATCCTCTCGTGCAATGACGAAGTCAGAACACCGTAGTTCGACTCAAAGACAATGAAAAATGAAATTGACTGTGAACTGCTTGCTTGTCTATGCTCAAGTGTATGACTTGTCTGGCTTGAGTGCTAACTGTCTTGCATTAGACGGAAGAAGCAAGTTCTCGTTTGTGAATGAGTGTGATGAGAAATGAATCCCGGAGGAGACGATTATTGTTTGTTTTTGTGTTTTCAGTTTTTTATTGTTTTTGGTGGTTTGCATAGGATTATGAGCTTAAGCCTAAATCAAGGGCTTGTAAACTCATTATATTCTCCCTGATTAGGGATATTGAGCCTACTTAAGTATGAGATAAGCACCTCAACTTAATTACCATGATAATGTAGGATTATGATCATTAACCTACTTGTGATTGTTTAGATGTTTTTGGTCTTTTTGTTTAGTGTTAAGTAATGAGTTTAATCTCTAATCACAGATTAGTGAACTCATTACACCATCCTAATAGAAGGATAATAGATGAGAACACTTAAGCTGAGGAAGATACCTCAACTTAATCCATGGTTAGGGATTAAATTCATTATATAACAAGCCTTTATTAAGTGGATTTTAATTAAAGGATGAGATTAAGAAGTGTATTTTAAGTTTGTAAGACAACTTGAGGAGGACTTGTCCATTAAACACTAGGGTTAGTCCCTCTTAACCATAAGGAAGAGATAGATCCCTAATGTAAAGACCAAGTTACAAGATAAAGTCTTAGTTATTATTTATGTGTTTTGATTAAGAGGTGAAAACAAATTAAAGGTTTAACACTAAGGATTAAAGTTATACACTCCATCCAGAGATAAGGATGCAGGCATAACCCTAATTCAAAGTCCTAAAGCTTTAAGAGTTTAGCCTCTGATTAAGAGATGAGAAGAGAGACTCAACGAGACTCAAAGGAAAAAGACTAGGGGGGACTATACACAACCCTAAAAGTTATCATGCTTGGACATCCTATGGTTTGTGAGGCTTAAGAGGAAAGATCTTCAAGGCCACCAATGGAAGAAGCAGATGAAAGGAGAAGGCGAAAGAAGAACAAGTTACTTACTTCCTGAGGAAGATAAGTAACTTGAAAGAAAGAAAGTAAGAAGGGTGGAGCATAAGTGAAATAGATTCACTTCAAAGACATGTAAATATGCATATGCAAAGGAAAGAAGAGGTTGGAGGTGAAGGCAAATCCACCTCCCAGATAACTTATCCAAAAGCTCCTGAAATGTTAGTATAAATGCATAAGACATAAAGCAAAAGGAAATGAAGTGAAATGAGATGCAAGGACCAAAGTCAGAAGTGAATGTGCAATGTAAATGCATTGTGAGATGATGCAAAGTAATACAATATGCATATGAATGGTCATACAAGTATGAGATGTTATGGAAACATCTTTAGATGCATGAAAACACATGAATGTTCATGAAATGTAATGGATGCAAAACATAGAAAATGAATGAAGAAATGATAAAGAAACGTTCAAGCATGTCTTAAGATGTCTAAGATGTCAACAAATGCTTGAAATGTTATGGCAAGTTCATATGGTGATGATATGCAAAGGAGAATGCAAATGAAGATGCAAAATTAGGGTTTTAAGGCAACATGAGATGCATATGACCAAAACAGAAGCATGCTTCATGATAAAAAATTTAAATCAAGCTCAAACATACCCTAATCCCATATGAGATCACACCCCAAAGGAGAAAGTCAGAAGCCTAACCTAGTGGAATACAAATTGAAAATGCAAGATAAAATCATGAATGCCAAAAGAATCAAGTTCTAACTCATCATGGTTAGGCAGAAATGAATTTTTCAAGTTAGGGTTAAAAAATGTGATTTTTAAGAACCCTAAATTAAAGAAATTTGTGACGTTATGATCAAACCTAAAAAGAAATTTATATGATGAGTTTTAAAATGTTTCTAAATGTATTGGGATGGTTCATGAATTTTTTGGTGATTTTTAGAAACCTAAATGCATTTTTAATTAATTAAAATCCATTAATTAATTAAAAATAACATTTAAATATTTTTAAAATATTTTTTAATGCAAAAAATAAAATAAAAAATGTTTTCTGGTTAAGAAAAATATTTAAATAAAAAATGCAAGAAATGGTATTTTTTGATGAGTTTTGATATTTTAAATAAAATGCACAAACGAAATGAATAAAAATGAAATAAAAATTGATTTAATGGAAAGTATGCTGATCTGAGGGCTCAGATTCAAACTGGGGTGGAGGGAATTGACTGCGCGCGCGTTTGGGTGGATGAGATTCAATCTGACTTAAATAATTAAATAATCCTAATTAAGCTAATTAATTATGGATTAGGGCTTTAATGGAGCATCTGGGCCGTCCAACACGCGCGAGAAGCAAGGATATAAAGGCTGAAATTCAAACTAACCCTAAACCCTAATTAAACCCTTAATGATTCTCAGGTGGCTGGAGAAGACCTCCGGTCATCTTCTCCGGCCAGACCTTCATGCTATCTCACTCCCTAGGCTAACCCATACCCTCTAAAGCTCCAGAATCAATCCTCTAACATCCATAAGCATGAATCCAGCATCAAACAACATTTATATTCCACCAAAATCATGAATCGAAGCAAAACGGAAAAATACACAAAACTTTCAGAAGTTAAATACATACTTGATTCTTCACCATTTTGAAAACTAAACACATCACCATGATTAGAGAGACATATAGAATAATCTAAGAACTTAAAATGGAAGTTCTGGAAAAAAATGTTCTTGATGATACCTGAGATGAAGCTTTGCAGTTTTGAGCTTTCTGGCCTCCTCCCTTGTGCAAATTAACTCCAATGGTCACCCTGATGCTAATGAGGAGCTTAGATCAAGTTTTTGGTGGCTATTTTGAGGTGTGTGGTTCTGGTTTTGCAGAAATCGTGTTTTGGTTATGGGGGTTTTCAGGCCATGGAAATGGGTGCTTTGTGATCCTGAGGATAAGTGGAGATGATTGGTGAAGGAATATTTTAGTTTTGATGGTTGTGCTGAGAGTTTCGAAGACTTGAAGTTTTTGCAAGTTTTTGTGCAATCTGAGTTGTGTTGTGTTTCATATGAAATGAGATCCATGAGGCTTGTATGTGATGTTTTGATTGGTCAGAAAGTTGGTAGTGGCATAATTTGATTGGTATGAGCAAAGTTGCAAAAACGTCAATTTTGTGTACTTGGAGGTATGGAACGAGTCATAGTTGCTTCAAGGGGTGTCTTGGCCTCATCTTGCATCAAGGATGGCCATAGGATCAGATTACATGAGCTGTAACAAGTGGATGAAGAGTTTCCAAGGTTTTTGCAACTTTCCCTCTTTGAGAATTTTGTGAAAATGGTTTGATGAAACTTGCAATCCAAGGCACAATTCTGGTCCAAATGCAATGCACTATGTTTGTATGATGTTTAGAAATCAATTAGAGGTCATGAAATGGCTTGAAACTTGAATTTGCAAAATTCCCTCTTTGGCATGAACTTGAAAATTATAGGATTTTTGCCAACTTTGAAAGGACATATCTTGAGTTCTAGGATGAATCAAGACATGTTCTTGTACTTTTTGAAAATGGGAGAACATAATCTACAAATTGCATGCCCAAGAATTTTTCATTTGAAGCATTTTTGGTTATGAAAGAATTGGTTGAAAATCTTTCCCAAAATGGAAAGTTTCCATTACAAGTCATTTCCAAAAATAGCAAGTTTGCATTTGGCTCAAAATTCTTCAATCTTGTGAACTTCTAACCACTTATAAGATCAAATAAAGATCATAGAACCTCAAAATGATGAATGTGAACCTTTGGTACCCTTGATGGAGGCCTCAGATGCCCTGATTTTGACTTTACTTACTCAAGAAGTTACCCAATGATCAGATGACTTCCACAGTGAATTTCTTCATCAAATTTGGTACACATGATCCTTATAACATATTAAGACCATTAGAAACAAGAATGACCAAAAAATTTGGGATTAAGGCCTCTGAAACCAAAATCCTATTTTTAGGTCATCTGTGTAGGAAATCTCCAGTCTGCCTCTATGCCTTTGCCATTATTTGTGATTTCTTGACTTTTGTGAACTTTGGGGTGCATATTATGATCATGGAACACACATGGATCCTCTTAGGAAGCTTTAAGACCATTGGGATGGCTCAGATCACTTCTTGGATTGCTCAGAACACAAACCCTAGATGCAGATGAAATGGAACTATGCAGTGAGCTGTAATGCCTATGCTTATGAAAAAAAATGAAAGATCACAAGCCATGGTGTGAGAAAAAGTGAGGGCAAATTTGGGGTGTTTACAACAATCCATGCTCAGAAACCAGCTCTGCCATGGCCCATACCTATGGTACATAATTCTTGACTTTTTTGCATTTTCTCCCATACGAATCACACAGTACCAAACCAACTATCCTGACCAATGGTATGGCTCATACACACCCTCAAGGCTATAAATATGCAAGCTTCATGGCCTGAAAGAACACACAACTTCAAATTGCCAAAAATTCCTCAAAACCTTCATGCTATCGAATTTCACAAACCAGCCAACAAAAACCAAACTTTTTATCACCATTCAACTCCTCATAGCCTAAGGATCATTTCCCACCCATCACCATAGCCTGAAACAAGCCCAAACACAAACATGATTTCTGCTTTGTCAGAACTGAAACTCATAAACCAACCACTCTAAGCTCATTTCAAGCTTGCCAATAGCTTCAAGAGGTCAAAGGGGGTTGGATTGCACAAGAGGAGGGCCCAGAAAGCTCCATTTCAAAGAACTTCAACTCAGGTAACCTTCATGAACTTTTTTCCAGAAGCATGATTTTAAGTTCTAAAATGACTCCCCATGCTTCCTTAATCACACTGATATGATTAGAATTGAAAATAGGTTAGAAATGAGGATTTCATGATGTTATGAAATTTTTGACCTAGAACTTGTTTGATTCGATTCAGCCTGAATATGCATGATAAATGAATTTTGTTTGTGGATTCATGTTCTATGGTGTTAGAGGAGTAATTTTGGGCAAGAAATTAGGAGTTTAGATGCTTGTGTAGGATTATGGGATTTTGTCTCACCGGAGAAGACGACCGGAGCTTAGCTTCGGTCACCTGAAAGTGATTAGGGTTTAATCACGTTTAATTCTCCAGATTCATTCCTGGCCATTGGATGGTGATTAGGGTTAGGCATTGAACGACTTAGACTAGCTCATTAAACATTAATTTTGATTAATTAAATTAATTATAGTTAATTAGGTCAGATTAAATGTCATTCACTAGATCACGCGAGAAAGGCAGTTTTGAATGTAGGCCTTAGGATCCTCATACCTCAAGTCAACGTGACTACCCATCTGGACCCTTGATCCCTTCAACTTTCAATCTCAGCCTTTTCTTTGAATTACTTTTCATTTTATTTTTATTTATTTCATTTTATTTTCTTCATTTATTTAAAAATAGCAAAAATCATTTAAAAATTCTGAAATTTTTCATCATCACCTTGATAAATTATTCAGAACCCAAAAATATTTTTATTTTTATTTTTTCCATTAAAAATGCATTTTTAGATAATTTAATTGTATATTTTATTTAATTAAGTCCATTTAATTAATTAAAAATACTTTAAAGTATCTAAAAATCACAAAAAAAAATCAGAGAGGTTCTTTAAACATTTAGAAACATTTACAAACTTATCCCAAAAATTTCTTTTTGATTTTGATCAGACTTTTCCATTTTCCTTTGAATTAGGGTTCCTAACTTTCATATTTTTCAACCCTAACTTCAAAAATTCATTTCTCTCAAACCAAGATGAGTTTGCATTTGATTCTTTTGGCAATCTTTCACACTTGACCTCTAGTTTCTAAATATATTTTTGTCACATTTTTATCTTGCATTTTCAAATTAATGTGCATTTTCCCTTTGATAAATATCCAAAACCCTAGCCAATCTTAGGATAACCATAACTTGAATTTGGTAAACCTTTAGACCCCCCCCTTTAGATGGTGATTTCATGAGTGCTTAGGGTCCCCTTGGATGCATTTTCAATTTTTTATCTCTTGATTTGTTTATGCTTTTGAATTTGTTCATATCTTGCTTTCAAACTAACCATTTCAGGTGTATTTGGTAAGTTAATCAGGATGTGGATGTGCATCCACATCCAACCTCTCTTCCTCCCTTTATTTTTATGCATTTTTTGTGTGTTTAAAGTGAATCTCATTCACTTATGTTTTCTCTTGTTCCTAGGTTACTTAACTTCTTCATGAAGTAAGTAACCTAATCCTTTTCTCTCTCTCTCTCTCTCTTTTCATATGCTTCTCTTCCTTTGGTGGCCAACTTGAAGACTTCTCTTGATGCCTCACAAACTATTAGGAACATCCAAGCATGATAAATTTAGGGTTGTACATAGTCCCCCCTAATTTTTACCTTTTGAGTCTCTTTGAGTCTCTCTCTCATCTCATAATCAAGGCTAAGCAGTTAAAGCTTTGGGACTCTGAATTAGGGTTATGCATGTATCCTTATCTTAGGATGGAGTGTATAACTTTGATCCTTAGTGCTAAACCTTTAAGTTGTTTTCACCTTCAATCAAAAAACACCTAATAATCATTAAAGACTTAAGCTTGTAACTTGGGCCTTATATTAGGGTTACATCTCTTGCTGGTGGCTCAGAGGGACTAACCCTAGTGTTCAATGGACAAGTCCCCCTATTGCTAAAGTTTTTCAAACATAAAAAAAAACTTCTTCATCTAATCTTTAATTAAAAACCACTTAATAAAGGCTTGTTATATAATGAATTTAATCCCTAACCATGGATTAAGTTGAGGTATCTTCCTGAGCTTAAGTGTTCTCATCTATCATCCTTCTCTTAGGATGGTGTAATGAGTTCACTAATCTTTGATTGGAGATTAAACTCATTACTTAACACTAAACAAAAACCCAAAAACACTTAATAATTACCAAGGTAGGTTAATGATCTTAATCCTATATCATCAAGGTAATTAAGTTGGGATCTTCATCCCATGCTTAAGTAGGCTCATTATCCCTAATCAGGGAGGATATGATGAGTTTACAAACCTTTGATTTAGGCTTGAGCTCATTTCCCTATGCAAAACACCAAAGCCAATAAAAAACTCAAAACACAAAAACAAACAATAAACGTCTCCTTCGAGATTCTTTTCTCATCATATTCACTCTGAAAACGAGAACTCCCTTCTCCCGTCTAATGCAAGACAGTTAGCACTCGAGCCAGACGAGTCATACACTTGAGCATAGACAAGCAAGCAGTTCACAACAAAAACATCTAAGTCTCTTTGAGTCGAACTATGGTGTTCTGACTTCCTCATTGCACGAGAGGATATGTAGGCATAACTTAACAGTTATTGAACAAAAGTCCCCAGGTCTCCCCCCCCCCCTCTCCTTCTTCCAGCTTTTCTTTTCAAAACCCTAATCTTGAATTCCATATCCTTTTGCACCTACACTCTGTACATTCTAGATTTTTATACACAATTACACATACACTTTACCCCCTTTAAACACAATCAAGCATGCATGGATCCCGTCGAGTACGACAGACGATCTGGGTGCTAATACCTTCCCAAGTCGTAACCAACCCCCTTTCTCAGTTTCTTTGGTTTGCAACCGTCTTATCCATATCTTTCCAGGTTTATGCAGCATTACCTTTCCTTCGGGATAAAAATGCATAGATGGAGACTCTATTCAACCTTTAACCTCCAACATCGCCGACGGTTCGCGTTTGCACTGGGACGAATGTCCGGGGAGCGACAGGCTGCGATTTTGGAAGGTGGTTCGGTGGTTCACTCACTCGGTTTTGGCTCAGATTGGCATTTATGTTCGTTTTGTGTTTTTTCGGATAGGTTTCGATTTGAGTTAGATTTCGATTTGTTTTGGTTTCCACGAGTTCAGGTTTGAAGGTTTTGCATTTTAATGGAGTTTTGAAAGGGTTCTATTTCAGATCGGTTTGGTTTATGAAGAAGAAGGTGACTAGTGAATTGATTGTGTCTGTTTTTCTTTTCTGCGTTTTTTATTTTTTTGGTTTGAAGATTTTTTTGCTTTTTTTATACTTGGTTTGATTTTTGCAGGGATGGTTTAAGGTTTATGGATTGATGACGACTTTTCGCGATTTCAAGGTTATTTTCGGTGGAGGTTTGCGGGTCGAAAGCGTTTGTTGCGGTGGTTTTAAGGTTTTGTCGGTGTTTCTCGATTCTGTGATTTTAGTGGATTTTGTGTTGCGGTTTATGTTAGAGAGTGGGTATGGCGGCGGTGAATATGAAGGTTCGAGTTTTGGTGGTTTTGCGTGATTTAGATTATGGCGGTGTTTCTCGCGGTGTATTTTGGTGGTATTGTTTCTTTTTCCGGATTTGATTTTTTTTGGGTTTGTCTGGTTTAATGATTTTCGGTGGTCACAACTCTTTTGTATTTGTTCATTTGTGATTTATGTGTTCTTGAAAGGTGAAGGTGGATGTGAAAATAAGGGGTTGTTTGGGTTGTTTATCAGAGTATTATGGTTTCTGCAGCATTTGTTTAGACTGTCCAAGCTTGGAATTTGAGTGTGAATACGAGTGATTAAGTAGAGGATTTGGATTGAGGGTGATTTGGAGAATTTGCAGAGTAATTTGGATAAGATTGAAACAAACAGGCTGTGAAAAATTGGTGTTGTTGTGCTGGTTGTAGTGCATGTTGCGTTAACATAAGTGGAAATTGGGAGTTGGAAGGATTTGTCCTGGTGCAGAGATTTTGTGAAAATAAGTAAAAAGTTGTCGTTTGTGTAATGTGATAAATCGTGTGGGGTCATAGTGAAGGGAAAATTTATGTGGATGCTATGTAAATAATAATAATGCTGTAAAACAAGATGTTGTGTGTGGAAAAGATGTTGTAACATTGATTTTAGAAACAAGATATAATAATAATAATAATAATAATAATAATAATAATTGAAATAAAAATAAACAATAACAAATATAAGAAAAAATTAATGATGATAATAATAATAATAATGGTAAAGAAAATAAAATTGGTTTGAAAATGGGTATGACTAATAATGGATTGTGAAATCATGGAATTTTGGATAATAATATAAAAAATAGATTTTAAAATAAAATAAAATTGGATAATAAAATTAGAAGATAAAAGAAAAATTGTTTTTTAGAAACAAATATCTAGGAACCAAATATAAATGATTTTTTTTTAAATAGAAAGAAAGTGTAATGACAAGAGCTGACGATTAAAACTGGCAAGTTGGGTGACACAAAAAACGAAACAGGTTGACTGAATATAAATAAATCGCTATCACCAAAAGGATGATAAGGCGACCCCAACACTCGATCTTCGACGATCGATCTGGATGTCGAGTGACAAAAAATTAAATAATTGTTACCACCAAAAGGATGGTATGACGACCCCCGTCACCAAAAGGAATACCGAGTGACTGAAAAATTAAAATAATCACTATCACCAAAAGGATGATAAGACAACCCCCGTCACCAAAAGGAATACCGAGTGACTAAAAATTAAATAATCGTTACCACCAAAAGGATGATAAGACGACCCGTGTCACCAAAAGGAATATCGAGTGACCGAAAATTAAATAATTGTTACCACCAAAAGGATGGTATGACGACCCCATCACCAAAAGGAATACCGAGTGACTGAAAATTAAATAATTGTTACCACCAAAAGGATGGTATGACAACCCCCCGTCACCAAAAGGAAAACCGAGTGACTGAAAATTAAAATAATCGTTACCACCAAAAGGATGGTATGACGACCCCCGTCACAAAAAGGAATACCGAGTGACTGAAAATTAAATAATTGTTACCACCAAAAGGATGGTATGACGATCCCCGTCACCAAAAGGAATACCGAGTGAGCGAAAATTAAAATAATCATTACCACCAAAAGGATGGTATGACGACCTGGTTGATAAATGCTGGTAAAATGAGTAGAATTGCTTGGGGAAACAAACAAAAGGTGAAGAAAATGATCCAATGGGGGACGACCACTGAAAAACACTGGGTAAAAAATTTTCTTGGAGAAATAATGAATAACTGAGAAACGAAGTTTCAAAAACAAAAGTTGAAGAGAAAAGTTTCATGGGGAACACCCACTGGATTTGCTGAGGAGAGGCCTGGAATCTTTGATTGATGTTGGATCCTGACTTATGCTTGTATGCATCTTTTTTTGAAATGGTATTCCATAATGATGGAAATACAATGCAAATGCATATGCAATGAGATGCAAGTTGAAATGTTGGGGATATGAAAAGTCTGATTTGTTTATGTTAGCAAATGATGTATATGATGAAGATGATGCAAAATGATGCATAATGATGCATATGAGCGATTGGTAATTGATGAAAGGTGCCATCTTGGTGGACTTTGGTTTGGTCTTTGCCAATAATGATTGGACTTTGGGTGGGTGGAAGGGTTCGATTCCCCGACACTTGATCTTTGACAGACGTGTGGTCAGAAGATGAATCTGGAAGCTCCAAGTTCGGCCACTTGCTGATGAGAGAAGCGACTTGATTGACGCATGGAAATTGTTTTTGCTTTGAATGGTTGCCAACATCTGGCAAGATCTGCTTGTTCAGTTGGGCAATAGAGATAGGAATATTTGCTCCTGGTTTGCTTGCCCCTGTCTGGAGGGTATTTGATTCTGGTGGGGAAGCTTTGAGAGTAATCATGACATGATCTACCCCAGTGATTGGATTTGGTAGATATATGCCCCTGATTGAGCTTTTGAAGATGATTTACCCCTGATTGAGCTATTGAGTGAGGGTGATTTTCCTTTGATTGAAATATTTTGAGGAAGTCTTGATTCATGTTAGCACCAATGAAGTTCAAGTTCCACTTTGATTGCCCCTTGTTGGGATTGCTTTGATGCTAAGCATTGATTTGTAATTAAATTGTTCATACACAAGTGGTAGTGTTAATACAACGTTCATGCAAGTTTTGAAAAAAGTCAATTTATTTGAATGATAGTGATAGTGTGACGAATGGACTGTTAGTCCAAACGAGGTGTTGATTTTGAAAGTGAGTGAAAGATGCAGCAAGAAGAATATGCTATCAATATTGAAGATTAGAAAATATATGGGAATCATTTTACGCAACCTTGTTGGTAACATGCTTTCAGAATAAACCCTGCCTCATTTAGGACTTTCATGGGTTGTAACGTGGTCTGGTTCATGGTTTGAGAAACAAAGGTATAAGGATCAAATGATTTGTACCCAACCATCTTCGTGGTGTTCTCTAGTCCTACGTTCAGTTAACTCTACACAAACATTTGTTTTCGACGTTGCAAGAGTGAAGATGAAGCTTTGAGGTTCGCTTGGAAGTGGCAGTCATCTTATTTTGTTTGTGGATGTCGGTGAACCTTTGATTATTGATTTGGTGGTCACATGATCCTTGTTTTGTTTTTGCTGAGGATATGAGCTCCACTTCTTGATTCGTTCTTTTTTTTACTAAGTCTCCCTTCGGGTGCTCAACTTAGTGGTTTTCTTTGAATTTATGCCTAAGTCTCCCTTTGGGTGCTCAACTTAGGGTTTTTTTTCTTTGATTTTGTTTTGCTTTAGTCTCCCTTTGGGTGCTCAACTTAACAATTTATTTTTTTCTTGCCTAAATCTCCCGTTGGGTGCTCGATTTAGCGGTTTTTTTCTTTTTTGTTCTCGCCTAAGTCTCCCCTTGGGTGCTCGACATAGCGGTTTTCTTTTTTCCTTTTTTTGTTGTATTTTGTTGAATGTTGTGACTGCCAAGTCATTTGTTGATGGTCCTCGAACAGGATTTCTCAGCTTGCAATTTGAAGGTGTATCCAGGTCAACTGAACAACTACCCTGCCCCAGGTTAAGTGTAATATATGAAAGAAACTTCTACTTCTAGGCTCGAAGTGGTTGATTAGAGATTAACATCTTATCTCTCCAGTGTTTGAGGATTTTAGAAAAAAGGCATTTACATCATTGACGAGGTTTTATCCTAAAGCATACCGCAACAATTATGGGTATTTCGTTTTCATCATCCTCCCTCAAATCTTTGTTAAAGTGAAGTGAGGAAATGTTTTTGTGATTTTTGTGATAAATGATAAATAATGAGCGAATGCGAATAGACTAATTCAAAACATGCATAAACATAATATTAACAAAACCAAGTACAAATGACAATGTTCAGAGCAAACAGTACTTTAAACAAACAATACAAAATAACAAGAATGTGGAATGGTAAATGGTGACGACTGCCTAGATTTGAGGAATTGAACTTCTCTTGATTGATTGTTGGCTTTAAAGTTGGAGACTACTCAGTTTGGTCTTCGAAAACCCCTTCAAAAGCTTTCACTTGCGGGCCCCGTGCGGCGGCAATGGATTTGCCTTGACATTTGGATTCCTTTGAGTGAAGGTGAGATCCTTAGAGTCGACCAGGTCTTAAACTTTGTGCTTGAAGGCCTTGCATTTCTCGATTATGTGACCTAGAGAACCTTTGTGATATCCACAGTGAGCATTGGCATCATAGTCTCGGGGAATACCAGTTTGAGGTGGCATATCCTTCAAAGTAAGAGATCCATTTGCCATTAACCCGTTGAAGATTTCGCCATATGACATGGGCAGTGGATCAAAGTTTCTATCAGGCCTCCTCTGCTGATTTGGCTGGCGCTGTTGAGGAGCGCATTGTTGTTGTTGTTGTTGTTGTTGATGGGGCTGTTGTTGTGGATAAGTCGGTTGCTGGTATGGAACAGGTGCATATTGCGTAGCTGCAATTTGAGGATATGGGCGTTATTGTTAAGACATCTGAGGTGGAAATGGAGCTTGAATAACTTGCTGATAAGGCATTGGAGGAATTGGCTGATATGGCACAGGAGCATATTGCGCAGCAGCAATATATGGGTATTGGTAGTAGGGTAATGAAGTAGGCGAACTCTGTTGAGGTTTTCCACTTGAAGTAGAAATGGCATTGTTTCGCCTTTCTTGTACTCGTTGATAGGCTTCTTGACACTAGCTTGGATTCTAGAACCTCCCTAAATATTTCCACTTTTCAGACCTTCTTCGATTATTTCTCCAACAATCACCATGTCCGAGAAACCAGAAGACACGCTACTGATCATCTTTTCGTAGTATTGCCCTTGTAAGGTACCTATGAAGATATCAATCAGTTAAGGATCAACAAATGGTGGATGCACTATGGAAGCTAGCTCCCTCAAGCGTTGTATGTACTCTTTGAAGGATCCGGTTGAGTACGGTTCGGAGCTAAGTCATTGTTGTACTTGTATTTCTTTTTAAATGCATCAGACAATTCAAGCCAAGTACACACATTATTGCTTTCAAGTTGCATGTACCATTCTAGAGATGCTCCAGACAGACTCTCTTGGAAGCAATGGATCATGAGCTTATCATCTTTAGCGTGGGCGGCCATTTTTCTGCAATACATCCTCAAATGGAGTTCAGGACAACTGGGGCCTTTGTATTTCTCAAATTCCGGTAGCCTGAACTTAGAAGGGATCACAACATATGGAACTAAGCACATGTTTGAGGCACTAAGAGAGGTTAAATTGTGTCCTTCCATGATTCATAGTTTTTCAGCTAACTCACGACATATCTTCATCGCTTCAGAATCTTGAACAACCTGAGGGTTGGTGATTGGAACATCAATATGCATCTCGTACTCAATTTATTGATCCTCTTCAGCATGAGGAATGTGAACCTGAGTTGGAATTGATTGAGCTTGAGGAATAGCACCGAGAGTAACACCAGAGATAGGTATTGGTTGAAAAGTGACCTATTCAAAAACAGTAGTATAGCCTGGAGGCAAACCATATACCAAAGGATTTGGAATAGGAACTGAAGGCATTGTGTGCGAGGTAGATCCTTGCACGAGAACATTATTCATTTGGCAGCGGCTTCGTGACGTTCTTCCATTCTAGCCAAGGCTTGTATAGTCTCATAAATCTGGTCGATCTTGCTCTTGACCGAGTCTATCTCCTCCCTCATAGCAGTTTTCTCTTGTTGAATCTGATCCATCAGGCTTCTAGTGTTGGCTCGAGTTAGATACGGGTGTCGGGAAAGATACAGGCGTCGAGAAACCAGCTTGAATTACTGAAGATGGAGGAACATGAAATGAGTTTTCGGATTTGGAATGAAATGCAAGATGAACAATTAATGAAAATAAAATGATATGCAATGTCAGAAACTAAGATCCTTAATCACGAGATCCCATGAGTCCGAGGTACAAATGGAGGATACTCTGATCACGAACTCACTGGGTAAACTCTAAAGTTTGAGGAACCCCAAAGTTGTCAATTCATATGGTTGTTCATCCGACATGCCATAAATATGACGGTTGAATAACTCCCTCATATGAATCTCATTTGGGTGAGGTTTTCGTATCGAACTACACGATAGCAACCTCTTGGTGCCCCATACTACGCAACCATCGACACCTGGTTTCAAACAAAAGTCTCAGAGTTATGGACTTGTCTCAACTGTTTGTTGGACATGTCGATAACTCGACAGTCAGTCAACTCCATTGAGAAAGTCTATTATGAGTGAGATCTTCGTATCGAACTACACAAGAGTAATCCCTCGGTGCCGCATACTACGCGGCCATCAACCTTATGTTTGAGCCCAAAAGTTTAAGGTTCTAAGGTCCTTAGAGTCGACGATCCTAATGAAAACACTAATCATCCACGCCATCAATATGATGGTCGTCAACATCTACACTGGAATCTACTCCAAGCGAGGTCTTCGTATCAAACGTCCATGAGATAATTTCTCTCGGGAGCCAATACTACACAACCTCTCCTAATGTTTGTACTCAGAAGCCCGGGTATAGAACCTTTCCCTCAAGTTTCTTTTGCGATCAAAGTATCGATCCAAATCATAGTACCAAGGAGCCACAAGATATATAAGATGGAATGCGATAAAGAAAATGATAAAAACAAACAAATAAATCATAAGAGCAAACATCCAAACAAGCGTGGAAACCTAGACTAGGCTTGACTCGCATAGGGGTGAACCAGTCCCCAATAGAGTCACCAGCTGTCACACCCCGAAAAATAAAGACCTTACACGATCTAAAAGATAGAGCCACGCGATGGGCAGACATGAGAGTCGCCACCTAATTCTATTTATTCCCATGAGGGGAAAAGGGAAAATATAGATAAATCACGGGAAGAAAGGATAAAGACAAAGGTCTTGCAACCATTTCCTGGGTTTGGAAGTCGGTTATACAGGAGGGAGGTATTAGCACCCCCTACATCCATCGTACTCGATGAGAACCATCTAATTTGTCACACGCGAAAGGATGTCTAAGCTTAATGAATTACTTGCTAGAGGGAAATGAGTATGAATTATAAGTTTGATTGATCCTAGGTGCTCGGCAAGTATTGAGATCCTTGTGCCTACGTACTCCCTCATGCAATGGGAAAGTCAGAGCCTCGTAGTTCGTCCTACTAAGGTTGGTGGTTGTTGAATTTATTAAATTTCTTTGATGAAAGGATTTAGGAGTCGAATTGCACTAAAGACTATGAGTAGTTTATTCCGCTCGATCCGGACCAACGTCTGGCAACGAAATAATCAGAGTAAGTAACGACAACTTGTAGTCCTCCTTTTTACTACTTAAGGCTCGTGGCGTATAATTCTTCTCGTTTTATTAGAGTGTTTTATTTCCTAAGACCGCTTGACATTGGACCAAGGGTTTTGATCTAAAAAGAAACGTTTTGATTTTTTGAGGTTAGGGGGTGAATACAAATGGAGTTTTATTTTGTGGTTTGTTAGCAAGGCACAACGCGCTCGGCTCTCAAGGTTATGTGGATCCTAGTAAACGAAATGATAACCGAAAAATAAAGTGCGAGTGTGTGTGAGTGCAACCACTTGGCGTTGGACCAAGGTTCACGAACTAAGCGAGATCTAAACTAGTCCCTAAGGGTGCTCCTAGCGATCTAAACGATAAATGCGGAAAATAAATAAAGTGTGTACATGAAATGGGGGAGGGATACAAAATAAATTACACGGGATTGCACAAAATTAAAGTTCTCGTTGTATTTTTCCCAAGAGTAAGCGTATGTGCAGTGTACCAAATTATTTGGAGGCGTTGGACCTTTTTATTTGATCGGATGCGTTAAAATGTAGCTTTTTAACTACCTTAGAGCCGATTCAATGTTTAGAATCGTTCTATGAGGAGTCGAGCGTTAATTTGTATTGAAATGCGAGAAATAAAATAAAGTAAACAAACTAAATAAAATAAAATGATCTCATCATTAATCGAAATTATAAGTCGGCTCGAGACAAATCTCAAGATTATATAGATGTTCATCGACCATAACAATTAAATAAACAATAAAATAAAATAAACTAAACTAAATGGGCTCATATTGATCAAATTTTCCGACTTAATGAAATCGGATACAACTTGACCTTTTAATATATCATCGGCCCTCAATTATAAAATAAAACTAAAAATAATAATAATCAAAAGAAATAAATTAAAATAAAAAAGGAGAATAAAGTAATAAGAAGATATGAAATCAATAACTAAAATCAACTACCAAATAAATATTAATAAAACTCAGCAAGAAACATGAAAATCTATATAAAAAAACAATTAAAAATGACAATAATAATAAAATAAATAATGATAAAAAGAAATAAAAGAAGAACAGGGGGTGCTGGAGTCAGATCTGTGTGGTGTATGCATATAATAATTTTAGTCTGGATATTGTGTGAATAATAAAATATGATAGTGGTCTGAACTCAAAACAAATAACAACAGAATTTTGCTTTTATAATAAAACCAATGTAAAAAAAATAAATTAAAAGTGAAATGTTAGCATCGGACAAAGAAAAGAAAAGTGGAAACACGAGTTTTAAAAACTGAGATAAAAAACAACCTAAACGGCGGTACCCTCTTCGTCTCAACTCGTGATCTATTTCTCAAACTGTATTTTGAATCCAAATCGATCTCTCTCTACGGATTCTCTCACGGATGCGTTCGATTTTGATTTCGGCGGTGAAGTTTCGTGGTGGTGGTGCGTTATTGAAGGTATTTTCGTGATTAAGGTTCGAAGATTTCGCGATGATTTCGTGAAGCGATTTGCATCGGTTGGTTTCGGTTTTGTGGTGAGTGATTGGTTCTCTTCTCCGGCGATGAGGTTTGTGTTCGGACCACAAGATTTGGCCGCGATTTTGGAAGGTAGTTCGGTGGTTCACTCACTCGGTTTTGGCTCAGATTGGCGTTTCGGTTTGTTTTGTGTTTTTTCGGATAGGTTTCTATTTGAGTTAGATTTCGATCTGTTTCGGTTTCTGGGAGTTCAAGTTTGAAGGTTTTTGAAGGTTTTTCGTTTTAATGGATTTTGGAAAGGGTTCGATTTCGGATCGGTTTGGTTTATGAAGAAGAAGGTGAATAGTGAATTGATTGTGTCTATTTTTCTTTTCTGCGTTTTTCAATTTTTTTGGTTTAAAGATTTTTTTGCTTTTTTTTTAAAACTTGGTTTGATTTTTGCAGGGATGGTTTAAGGTTTATGGCTTGATGACGACTTTGTGCGATTTCAAGGTTATTTTCGGTGGAGGTTTGCGGGTCGATGGCGTTTGTTGCGGTAGTTTTAAGGTTTGGTCGGTGTTTCTCGATTGTGTGGTTTTAGTGGATTTTGTGTTGCGGTTTATGTTGGAGAGTGGGTATTGCGGCGGTGAATATGAAGGTTCGAGTTTTTGTGGTTTTACGTGATTTGGATTATGGCAGTGTTTCTCGCGGTGTATTTCGGTGGTATTGTTTCTATTTCTGGATTTGATTTTTTTGGGTTTGTCTGATTTAATGATTTTCAGTGGTCACAACTCTTTTGTTTTTATTTGTTTGTGGTTTATGTGTTCTTGAAAGGTGAAGGTGGATGTGAAAATAAGGGGTTGTTTGGGTTGTTTATCAAAGTATTCTGGTTTGTGTTTGAGGAATAAATATGTTGAATTTTTTTGATTTTTTTTAAGCTTGGGAAATAATTTTTTGCAGCATTTGTTTAGATTGTCCAAGCTTAGAATTTGAGTGTGAATATGAGTGATTAAATAGAGGAGTTGGATTGAGGGTGATTTGTAAAATTTGCAGAGTAATTTGGATAAGATTGAAACAAACAGGCTGTAAAAAATTAGTGTGAAAATTGGTGTTGTTGTGCTGGTTGTAGTGCATGTTGCGTTAATGTGAGTGAAAATTGGGAGTGGGAAGGATTTGTTTTGGTGCAAATATTTTGTGAAAATAAATAAAAAGTTGTCGTTTGTTCAGTGTGAGAAATCGTGTGGGGTCATAGTGAAGGGAAAAATTATGCTGATGCTATGTAAATAATAATAATGTTGTATAACAAGATGTTGTGTGTGGAAAAGATGTTGTAACATTGATTTTAGAAACAAGATATAATAATAATAATAGTAATAATAATAATAAAAATAATAATAATAATAACAATAATAATAAAAATAATTGAAATAAAAAATAAACAATAACAAATAAATATAAGAAAAAGTTAATGATAATAATAATAATAATAATAATAATAATAATGGTAAAGAAAATAAAATTGGTTTGAAAATGGGTATGACTAATAATGGGTTGTGAAATCATGGAATTTTGGATAATAATATAAAAGTAGATTTTAAACTAAAATAAAATTGGATAATAAAATTAGAAGATAAAAGAAAAATTGTTTTTTAGAAACAAATATCTAGGAACCTAATATAAAATGATTTCTTTTTAAATAGAAAGAAATTGATAATAATATGAAAAGTGATAATCTGACAAATGCTTCTTCACGACGCACAACGACGCACAAAAACTTGACTTTACAAATCTGAGAAAAACCATGACTCGATCTGAACAAACTGAAACATATTTTCAGATTTTTGAATAGTGGCTAAAAATAATGTACATGTAGGACAAATTTGGGGTATGACACTAAGCATTCAATTTAGCTTCCGTCCTGGTAAGGTTCTTTCCAATTATCATCTTCGAAGATCTCAGGAGATGGGATTTTCATTATGTTAGAGTAGGTAGTCTCTTCTTTTTCCATTTCTCGTCTGCATTCGTCAATGACTTCTAAAAGGTAACATGTATCATCTATGGCTAGAGCTTGGAGGATTTGGGTTAGAATAAATTCTACTTTCTCCCCTCCTACTTCGAACGTCGGCATGCCTTTCTTCAGATCGATGATAGCTCTGACTGTGACTAAAATGGTCCTCCTAGTATGATAGGGGTTGTAGCATCTTCCTTTATGTCCATGATTATGAAATTAGTCGGGATGTAGAACTGGCTTATTCGTGCGGGAATGTTCTCTAGAATACCAACCGGGAATTTTTCTGAATGATCGGCTAGTTGAACTGACATCTTGGTTGGTCTCAGTTGTCCCATGGCGAGCTTCTTGCAAATTGATAATGGCATAACACTTATAATTGCTCATAAATCCCATAGGGCTTTGTCTATGACAAACTTTCCTATTACACAAGGAATAGAGAAACTTCCTGGATCCTTCAGTTTATGAGGCATGTTATTTTGAATAATTGCGTTACACTCAGTATTAAGTGTAACTGTTTCATTCTCCTCGAATTTATTTTTGTTAGATAATATCTCTTTTAGAAATTTAGTGTATGAGGGCATCTGAGTAATAGCTTCTGTGAAAGGTATGGTGATGTTTAACTATTTTAGAAGCTCTACGAATTTCTTGAATTGTCCCATAGTTTTAGAATTTGTTAACCGTTGGAGGTACGAAATTAGTGGTTTATATGGTGGTGGAGGTACATAAGGTTTTTCCATTTCCTCGGCCTCCTGTTCCTTGGCTTCCTTTCCCTGTAGTTTATTGTTTTTCGTAGTTGATTTCTCAGGCTGTTGATACATGGCTGGGTTTTCGGTTCTAGGATTGGTGTGTCCGTCTAATTCTTTTCTGCTTCTTAGTATAACTGCATTTGCATGACCTTTAGGATTTCATTGTGGTTGTCCAGGAACATTCCAGCTGGGGCAGCAGTAGATGATTGTTGTTGGGCTACTTGAGAGATTTGGGTTTCTAACATCTTATTATTAGTAGCCAATGCATCTACTTTGGACACCAATTGTTTGATCTGCTCACTAGTATGGTTGTTCTGGTTCAGGAAATCCTTGTTTGTTTGAGTTTGTGTGGCAATGAAGTTTTCCATCATTAGTTCAAGGTTTGATTTCCTAGGAGCGTTTGGATTGGTTGCGGCATCTTTTTGGTATCCTGGTGGTACAACTGGTGCTTGGTTAGGCGCATACAACACATTGTTGTTCTTGTAAGAGAAATTTGGATGATTGTATCATCCTGGGTTATAGGTATTAGAATAAGGATTTTCTTGAGCATTGTTCACCTGATCTGTGGTTGATCTGGAAGGAAGTTGGCATTCAGGTGATGTGTGTCCTGGGATTCCATAAATTTCGCAATTTGGAGTCACTGGAGCCACGGTGGCTGGTGGTGTTATGGTAAGGTTATCAATTTTATTAGCTATGGCATCCATCTTGGCATTTACGTGATCGAAACTGTTCACTTCGTACATTCCTCCTTTAGTTTGGTTCTTTTCTACAGGTGTTCTTTCTCCTCCCCATTGGCAATGATTTTGAGCCATATTTTCAATGAGGTTGTAGGCTTCTTCGTATAGTTTATCTATAAGAGCGCCGCCTGCGGAAGTGTCTATCGTCATCCTAGTGTTGTATAGTAGTCCATGATAGAAGGTTATGATGGTTACCCAATTTTAAAACCCATGGTGTGGATATAATCTTAACAGATCCTTGTATCTTTCCCATGCTTCGTAAAGCGATTCAGCATCTTTTTGTCGAAATCATTAATTTGAGCTCTCAGGATAGTTGTCTTGCTTGGCGAGAAATATCAATATAAGAAACCTTTCTTCAGTTATGCCCATGTTGTAACAAAGTTGGCTGGTAGCGATTGTAACCATGCCATAGCTCTATCTCTTAAAGAGAACAGAAAGAGTCTCAGTTTTACTACGTCTTGTGTTACACCATTCGCTTTCATTTTATCTGTGTATTGCACGAACTTTTTCAGATGCTCATTGGGATCATCTGTAGGATTCTCGGAAAACTGGTTCTGTTGTATAACTTGTAGTAGTGAAGGTTTCAGTTCAAAATCGTTATGGGTTATGGCTAGGGCGGCAATATTGTTGTGCGGTTCTTGTTAATTTAGAGTCGAATAGGACTTGAGTGAACGTGGTGCGGCTCTATTTTCAGACATGATTGATTCTTCAACTGGTTCTCGTATAATTTCTTCAGGAATAAAGGTTTCATTGGGTTCAGTTTAGCGTCTTGAACTTATGAAATGTTCTACTTCGTCGATATGGGGTTCTAAGTCTTTGCCTCGGGAGCGAGTACTGGGCATACAATCGAAAAAGGAAAGGTAAATTTGTTGCCTTAGTGTAGACAGCGCAACAACGAATTGCATTATTGACTAAATCTAAGTCCCCGACAACGACGCCAAAAACTTGATCGCGACTTTCTGAGTCGAAAGGTTACTAACTGCAAGTGCACAGTCTATCGCGTAGTAATAAAAGATATCGATCCCACAGAGACTCGATAATCAACCTAACGATATCGGGTGTTACTATGTTTAGCTAAGGCGAGTGATATTTTTAGTTTTAGAAGGTGATAAATTAATTAAGTTAAATTAATAATAATAATATCGGTAAGTAATTGATTCTCCTTCGTGAATTCAATAGAGGGTCGGCTTATTAAGGTTTGTTAAGTTATATCTCCGTAGAAACTGTTGGTTTAAAAGTCGTTAAATCACACTTTCGTGGTCTTGCCTATTACTATACTCCTAAGTTCAATTGAGCGCTCTCGGTGTGTCAATTCAAGTTAAAAAATAAGTTTTGGAAACCTAAAGGTTTTATTGGTTTTAAAGCGCTTTCGCTGTATTTAAAACAATGCTCGATTTCAGCTATCTGATTATGATCTCACACTCTCGTGGTCTTAATCCTAATCTTTTATACTCTCTTACTCTCGTAACGAAAGTTGTTAATATTAAGAAATCTAAACCGAAAAGTAACTTAATTTAAGATATTAGCCTAGTTCTATCGAATTTGTTTCGATTAGACAATTACATACTGATTAATGGTTTATCCAAACATATTAAATAAAAACAAAGAAAGGTAGAAGAAGAAGAATTGCATAATAATAATAATAAATGGCATAATAATTAAACAATAAAGCATTAAAAATAGAAACCTGGTTGCAATGTTCTTGATCAACCAAACTTGAAGAAACTTAAAAGCTAAAACAAATATGCAGTGGCTAGAAAGAATTATAATAGTGATAGCTTCCTAATGATGGAAACTATCACTTAGGTTTGGTAATGGAAAAATATAAGCGATGCTAGAAAAATAAATTTGAACTTCGAACGACAATGCAGAAGAAATTTGGGGTATGAACGAAGCTCCCATTGAAGTTTGCAGTAGCTTCTAATTATAGCCTCCAAGGTTTGGTTTGTTGAGAACTTGACAGAATGGATTTAGCTTGGGCTTTGATTGATGAGCTTGGAAGTAGGTTGATTAGGGTAGAGATAATTTCTATGTTGAATGAGAAGAAAACGCATAACGTCTTTCTGTTTTGAATTCTGATACGTAAATAGGTTTCTAGAAATTTAGTTGTGACGATCAACTTAAACATGGGACGAGCAACTTGAGCTAGTGAAGAGCGTATTGGACTTGGGACGGTCATCTTGGATTAGTGACGGTCGTCACTCATCCATGACGGTCGTCCCACAGTAAAAATGAAGAATTCTTACATTCTTCTTCTGTTTCTATCTGTTTTGCTTCATTTCTTGTCCAATAAGTCTTATTTTCATATTTTTCTTCCAAAAGTCAAGTTTAATCGAATACCTGCAAAACAAACACAAAAATCGTTTAAGATCGTTAAAAATGTATAAATTAAATGTTAAATGATCAGAAACTGTATTAAATAATTGATACAAATTCGAGTTATCAGATGATATATGGGAACCACCTTTCTGCTGGGGATAGGAGTTGTATGGCGTCTCTCGCTGGGGAGAAAAGGTAGAAAAAATCTCTTGGTAGGAATACTCTCTGCTTGGGGAACGCAACCCTTCTTGATATCTTGCTCTAAAAAACATTATAATCTATAGAGACAATGATTGGGGAAAAGACTTCCACAATGTTTCATGTTGCAAATAATTCTTTCTTCCAATCTCTTGGCTGAAAACCCTACAACAGAATTGCACACACATGCCCCAGGGAATTTTACAGTTTGAATCCACCACCTGGTAATATTCAACATTCAAAGCAATTTTAAATGTTTTCCCATGCATGTTATTGTAAAGCCACCCTGTTTAAATGCAATGTTTTTTATCAAAAATTCAGGACATTTTTGCAAACAAAACATTTAAAATAAAGACAAAAATGAAGCTTTTTGATTGAATAATTCTTTTTATTGATAGGCCTCTGAATAGGAAAAGTACATCAAGAAGAAATCCCCTAGAAATAGGTGATCACCGTAAATTGAGAAAAGAAACTATCCTAATGGCAATGTGAAAACGACCTTCCAATGAGTTTCAATTCTGCTAAGACCAGTATGTCTTCAAGATTTTTCCACTTACCTTGCTTTCTGAATAGGAGGATTGGACTAATTCCTATCCTTTGGAGATTTCTAGATTGAATGAGACGATGATGTAGTACAGATAACTCAGATCACAATAATTCGCTTATTCCCTATTTTGTGTGGATCGCCCTTTTGGGTTTTCAATCCACTGGGATACCCTTTTTTCCTGAGTTGTCCAATGCGGATTTTTCAACTCACCGAGTGTACTTTTTTTTTATTTATATCCCTAATTGTTTCCCGAGCATTTAATTTTGTTTTTGGCTCACCGAGATTCCCTTTTTTCCCGGACTCTTTATTTTGTTTTTGTCCAACGGGTCTCTTTTATGCGAAGTATTTTTTAATTGCGTCTGAGTTAACAGGGGATGGAAAGTCTTCGCCATCTGTAAACACCCCAAATTTGCCCTCACTAATATCACACCATGGTTTGTGATCTTTCATGTTTGCATTAGCATAGGCATACCACCTCACATTGCATATTTGTTTCATCTGCATAGTTCAGGTTCATCTGCATCTAGGGTTTGTGATCTGAGCAATCCAAGGATCCATTTGACCCATCCCACAGGTCTTAAGGCATTCAAAGAGGGTATATATGTGTTCTACCATCATATTGTGTCCCTAAAATTTCATGTAAGTCAAGAAATCCCAAGAACTGGCAAGGCATGGAAGCAGAGCTAGGGTTTTCCCAACACAGATGACCAAAATTAGGGTTTTGGTTTTAGAGGCCTTAACTCCAGATTTTTGGGCCATTGTTGATTCTAATGTTCTTAATATGTCATAAGGATCATGTGTACCAAGTTTGATGAAGAAATTCATTGTGGAAGTCATGTGTTCACTGGGTAACTTCTTGAGCTAGTTAAGTTAAAATCAGGGCATCTGAGGCCCATAACAATGGAACCAAAGGGGCATTTTCATCATATTGAAGTTCTATGATCTTTATTTGATCTTAGAAGAGGTTGGAAGTTCACAAGATTGAATAATTTTGAGCCATTTGCAAAGTTGCCAAAAATGGAAATGACTTGTAATGGAAACTTTCCATTTTGGGAAAGTTTTTCAACCTCCTCTTTCATGACCAAAAATGCTTCAAATGAAAAATTCTTGGTCATGAAAGTTGTAGATTAGGTCTTTCCCTTTTCAAAAAGTACAAGAACATGTCTTGATTCATCCTAGAACTCAAGATATGGCCTTTCAAAGTTGGAAAAAATCCTAAAATTTTCATGTTTCATGTCAAAGAGGGATTTTGCAAAATGGCATGTTCCAACATTCTAATGACTTCAAATGTGTAGAAATATGCCATAACATGATCAAACAACTTAAAAGCATCAAAATTGGCCCAAGAATTAGATCATTTCATGCCTTGAATCACAAGAAACACCAAAGAGGGAAAATTTGCAAAACACATAGAAACCCTAGCTGCAAGTGTTCCAGCTCATCAATTTCAATCCTATGGCCTTCCTTGATCCATGCTGAGCCCATCCATGCCCCTAATCCAGCTCTGACTCGTGCCATGCCTCAAGTACACCTAAGCTTGACTTTTTGCAAAACCACCCATACCAATCAAGTTAGGCCACCACCCACTCTCTGACCAATCAAGACATGATATACAAACATTATGGAACCAAAACACACAATGCTTGAAGCCTGAAACCTCCCCAAACTCAGATTACACAAAACTTGCACAAAACTTCATCTCTTCGAATCTCCCAACTCAGCCATCAAAACTTCAAAATTCTTTCACCAATCATCTCCACACAACCCCAGGATCATTTCCCACCCCTCACATTGGCCTGAAACCATCTTAAACAAAAACACAATTTCAGCTTCCTCTGAACTGAAACTCACAAATCAGCCAACATAAACGTGTTTCAAGCTTGCCAGAAGCACAAAGGGGTTCATTGGAGTGGAAAAGCACCAAGGAGGTGGCCAAAAAGCTCCATATAGCAAAGCTTCATCTCAGGTATACCCCAAGAAATTTTCTTCTAGAACCTTGATTTCTTGTTATAAGTGATTCTATGTGTTGCACTGATCATCCTGATATGTTTAAAATTGAAAATGATTGAGAAATAAGCATTTCATGATCTCTGAAAGTTTTTTGACCTAAAAACGTTTTGATTCGATTCAGCTTTAATATGTGAAATAAATATGTTTTGGTTGATTATTCTTGTTGTATGATGTTTGGGGGTTGACTCTGGGCAGAGAGATTAAGTTTTAGAGGCTTAGGGAAAGAGATAGCGTTTTTGCTCGCCAGAGAAGATGACCGGAACACTGTTCCGGTCATCTGAAAGTTGTTAGGATTAATCTGTGTAATTAGTGAAGTTTGAATGTGAGCCTTTGGATGTGAGTTCACGGGCGTGTTTGAACGGCCAAGATTGCCTCATTTATCCCTAATCAGGATTAATTAAAATTAATTCATTTAATTAACTCAGATTAATTTGTGACCATTAGATCACGCGCCAGATGGAGTTTTAAACCCAAGCCCTTAGATGCGTGTACCTAAAGTCAAGGTGACTTCACATCTAGACCATTGATTCCCTCAAGATCCAATCTGAACCACTCATTTGCATTACTTTTATTTTTTCTTTTAATTATTTCATATTTATTTTCATATAATTATTAAAAATAGCAAAAATGACTTAAAATATCTGAAAATATTTATCAAACCTTTTATTAATTTTCAGAACCCAAAAATATTTTTATTTTTAATTTTTGCATTAAAAAAGTATTTTTAAATCATTTAAATGTTTTATTTAATTAATTAATTCATTTTAATTAATTAAAAATACATTTAAGTATTTAAAAATCACCAAAAAAATCAGAGAGCATTCTAAGACATTTAGAAACATTTACAAACTAACCTTATAAATTTATTTTTGGTTTTGATCATACTTTGGGATTTTTCAATGAATTAGGGTTCTTAAAAAGTTCATTTTTCTAAACCTAGCTTCAAAAATTCATAACCCTAAACCTTAGTTGAGTTTTCGAATGGTTCTTTTTGCATTGTTCTATGCATGTCTTCTAGCATCCAAAAACATTTTTGTTTCATTTTTATCTTTCATTTTCAATTTGTTTGGCCTTTTACATTAAAGATCACCCAAAAAACCCTAGCAAACTTAGAAAATCCATAACTCCTCCTAGGTTTAGCTTCTGACCTCCCCCTTTGGATGGTAACCTAGCATAGGTTTAGGGTTCCTTTTAGTGCATTTTCAATTGTTTATCTTGTGCATTGCTTCTGTTTTGGTCATGAGCATCTCATACTTCCATAAAACCCTAATTTTACATGTTCATTTGCATTCATCTTGCATATGCATCAATACATGAACTTGCCATGACATTTCTTGCATTCAAATATCATATTATACATCTTAGGACATGACAAAATCATGCTTGATCATTTATTCATTCATTTGGTATGCTTTGCATTCATAACATTTCATGAACATCCATGTGTTTCCATGCTTCTAACTTGCTTCCTTTGCATCCCATCTCTCATATAAGCATACATATGCATCATGTGTGACTTTGCATCATCTCATGACTCATTTTCATTACATATTCACTTCTGACTTTGATCATAGCACCTTTGTTTGATGCATTTGCATTTCATTTCTTTCTTTACATGTTCAACTAACATTTCAGGGGCTTATGGTAAGTTGTTTAAGGTGTGGATGTGCATCCAAATCTAACTTCTCTTTCTCTCTGATTTTTGAACATTATACTTGTGTTTGAAGTGAATTTCATTCACTTTTTCCTCTTACTTTCTTTTCTTTCTCTTAGTTTTACTTTTCTTCTTAAATGAAGTAAGTAACCTAATCCTCCTTTCTTCTCTTTTCATCTGCTTCTTCCTTGGTGGCTTCCTTGAAGATCTCTCTTAAGCCTTACAAAGCATAGGAACATTCAAGCATTATAATAATTAGGGTTGTGATTAGTCCCCCTAGCTTCTTTTTTGCCTTTGAGTCTCCTTGAGTCTCTCTTCTCATCTTCATAATCAGAGACTAAACTCTTAAAGTTTTAGGACTTTGGAATTAGGGTTATGCCTGCATCCTTCTCTTAGGATGGAGTGTATAACTTTAATCCTAAGTGTTAAATCTTTAATTTGTTTAAACCTCTTAATCAAATCATCTTAATAATCACCAAGACTTCATCTTGTAACTTGGGTCTTACATTAGGGTTCTAATTCTTCCTTTATGGTTAAGAAGGACTAACCCTAGTGTTTAATGGACAAGTCCCCCTCAAGTTGTCTTACAAACCATAAAATCCACTTCTTAATCTTACCCTTTAATTAAAATCCATTTAATAAAGGCTTGGTTATATAATGAATTTAATCCCTAACCATGGATTAAGTTGAGGTATCTTCCTCAGCTTAAGTGTTCTCATCTATTATCCTTCTATTAGGATAGTGTAATGATTCCACTAATCTGTGATTAGAGATTAAACTCATTACTTAACACTAAACAAAAACCCAAAAACATCTAAATAATCACAAGTAGGTTAATGATCTTAATCCTACATCATCATGGCAAATTAAGTTGAGGTGCTTATCTCATACTTAAGTGTTCTCATTATCCCTAATCACAGGGAGGATATAATGAGTTTACAAGCCTTTGATTTAGGCTTAAGCTCATTAACTTATGCAAAACACCAAAAACAATAACAAAACTGAAAACACAAAAATAAACAATAATCGTCTCCTTCGGGATTCTTTTCTCATCACACTCATTCATAAACGAGAACTTGCTTCTTCCGTCTAATGCAAGACAGTTAGCACTCGAGCCAGACGAGTCATACACTTAAGCATAGATAGGTAAGCAGTTCACAGTCAATTTATCTTTCAGTCTCTTTGTGTCGAACTACGGTGTTCTGACGTCCTCATTGCACGCGAGGATATGTAGGCATAACTTAACTATTATCGAACAAAAGTCTCTTTGTCATCCCCCCTCTTCCAGCATTCTTTTAAAAGCCTCAGTTCTGGAGCATTCACCGTTTTGCACTAACACTTGTATATTTCTTTTCCAACTTTTGCGCACAGATAGCACCTACACCTACCCCTTTAAACACAATCTTGTAAGCGTGGATCCCGTCGAGTACGATGGAAAATCTGGGTGCTAATACTTTCCCAGGTTGAAACCAACCCCCTTTCTCAGTTTCTCTGGTTCGCAACCGTCTTATCCATCTTCTTCTAGGTTTATGCAGCATTACCTTTCCTTTGGGATAAAAATGCCTAGCTGGCGACTCTGTTTATTTCACCTTCATTCTCTCCTTTTCGCCGACCGTTCGCACTTGTACCGGGATGCAAATCTTCGGGAGCGACAGCTTGGCGACTCTTCTGGGGAACCTTATCTTGCAACCAGGGCTTCTGGTTCTTTTTGTGGGTTTCTCCTAGCGCTTGTTTGATTTGTGTTTACGGGGGTGTTATGTGCTACTTGTGCTTATTTATTTATTGCTTTCTGTACAACTTTATTTATTGCTTTCATTTACAGTTTTATGCATTTCATACTGTTATTATCATATCATTAGTGTTGGATCTGTGTTTACCTTGGTGGGAGGGATTTTTGAGTGATTAAGGTTCCATACCGGGGACCTGAGTGACACATAGGATAGAGTGGCTTCATATTCTTTCCCATTCCATTTCGGTCTGGTGCGGGAATATGAAACACGGTTCAGACATGGGTTTCTTCTTGAGAACTCTGTGCTACGGATTTCCTGTAGTACTAGGGCTATCTGGGAAGCCTGCTAAGTCTGGATGACCTTTTTATGACCTTCAGCATCTGAGGTGAATTAGAGGAGGATATTTTATGGCTATTGTAAACACTGTACCTCCGGGTTAGAAGTGTTTACACTTCTCATAACTGATCCAAGTCTGAGGATCCTTGTTCTAGAACAATACATGTGAGGGGGTTGGGATGTTTACAGGTTTGTAGGAACCCTTGGCCACATCATACCTTGTTACTAGTTTTGTTAAGGTTGTATCATTTTGGACTGTTCTTGTGAAACCCTGGACTTGTGACTCTTTATTTGAGCCCCCCACCTGGTTACTGGTTTTCTAAGCCTTCATCCGGACTTATGAACACACATGGACCCTATCAAGGCAGATAACAGATCCAGCACTTGATCACAAACCCTTTGCATATCATTCTGCATACATCATTTTGCATCATTTAACATTTGTCTATTTGTTTTTACAGGGTATCCACATTGTATCTTTGGTTTGGTTTTGACCTGTTCTACTGCTCAGATTCCTCCAGTTATCTTCATCAGAGACCCTTCTCCAGTTATCTTCGTCAGAGATTCTTTACAACCTTCTTCACCAGTAATCTTCATCAGAGACTCCTCTCTAGTGGTCTTCATCAGTAGTTACTCTCAGCCTTCTTCACCAGCATCCATTGTCAGCATGGACACTTCCAGAAAGAGCAACATCACATACCATTTCTTTGAGCCCACTTTGACAGGCATTAGACAGATCCAGTCTCTCATCACTCCTGATCATGTCCCTTTATTTAGGGAACATTATGGTGGCATTTTGGACATGATCATGGACCTGGATGCCTCCCAGAGGAGCATGATTCACACCTGTCTCCAGTTTTATGACCCTCCTTTGAGATGTTTCCCCTTCCCACACTTTCAGTTAGGACCATTGATGGAAGAGTTCTCCATGTTGTTAGGTGTCCCTATCAGGAGAGGGATTCCTTTCAACCCTGAGATGGTTGCTCCCAAGAATGAAGATATAGCTAAGGCCTTGCACTTGGAGCCTACCCTCATTGATCAGAGCATGACCACTAAGGCTGGGGTTCCTGGCCTTCACTTGGATTTCTTGATCTTCCAGGCCACCCTGCATGCTGCAGAAGGGAAGTGGGATGTTGTTTGTGAATTTCTAGCCCTCAGCATATATGGAGTTATTTTGTTTGCAGACGAGCCAAAGTTTGTAAGCAAGAATGCTATTCACCTGTTCTTATTGAGGAACCCAGTCCCTACCTTGCTTGGAGACTTTTACTACTCGGTGCACCAAAGGAATGAGAAGCAAAGGGGGAGATTGGTCAGATGTTGTGCACCCCTCTTCTACTGTTGGCTGTTAAGGCACTTGTCAAAGTCAGACACTTTCCTGAATCCTCGCCAGCCAAGGAACTGGGCTAAGATATTGATTGCCCTTACATCAGAAGACATCAGATGGTGTACTCAGAGCACCAAGGGCAAAGATATCATTACTAGCTGTGGGCAATATCCCAATGTACCCTTGATTGGAGTAAAAGGTTGCGTCAACTACAACCCCTTGCTTTTCAAGAGGAAATTAGGGTATGCTTTGGTACATCCCCTAAGAGGGCAAGATTTGACAGAAACCCTCTATTGTGACATCCAGCACAATTCTGCTATTGTCAGACAGGCAGCCTGGGCCTGGGACAACATTCAGACTAAGGGGACAGCTATCCTTGGCAAGTGCAACAACATAGCCTCAACTCAGTATCTTGACTGGTCTCGTGTTAGGGGACAGATCACTAGTTTTCCGTTCACCTTAGAGGATTTACCTGGACCATCAGCAGTGCAGCCTGCAGCCACTGTCAGTTTAGAGGAGTTTGAGAAACTGAAGGAAAGGAATGCTCAGCTCTCTGAAGCTTTGAAGAAGACCCTCTGGGAGAGGAATGACAGTCGTCTAGATAATGAAAGGTTAGAAAAGCTCTGGATTGAGCACTTGACCAAGATTGAGAAGACGGATGACTACATTAGAAAGGCTAGAGCAGGGGAGCTAGTGTTGAAGAATGCTTGCAAGGAAGCTAAGACTCAGAAGGCTAGAGCTGAGAATTATCTTGAGGAGAGCCAGGCTAGGTGGATCAGGATCACTGAGGCTCGTGCACGGGAAGATCAAAGAACTCAAGCTAAGATAGAGCAGTTGGAGGCTAATGAGAAGAAGCATCAGGCAGCTTTGTTGGCAGCACAGAAGGAGATCTCTGAGTTAAAGCTCTGAGAGGGGTTGAAGAGGTCAAAGGATCAGGATAAGCACAAGAAGTTGACCAGTGCCATTGCCACCAAGAACCTTCTCATCAGGACCATTACAGAGCACCCAATAGGTCTAGTGACTAAGGCTCTCCTGAAGGAAGTCAGGGAGGATGACTTTGGATTGGACGTTTGATTTCCTTGTACTTGATTTTCCTTTGTACTTTTGATTTTGTTTATGTATTTTGACCCACCATGGGGACTTTATTGTAATCAAACTATGTATTTTCACATTTTTTGTAATATATGGTTTGTATTATTTCATGAGCTTTATCTCTTCAACATCAGCATCTCCTCGAGGTCTGGAAAGGTCAAAACCAAAGAACCAAATCGGATACCTTTGGAAGACAAATAGGCATCCTGCATTGCATACTAACATTTTCTCTTTGTTTTGTAGGTTTTTGTTTTGTTGTTGTTTCTCACTTTGTTGTGGTCTCAGGAAACATTGCTTGTAGAAGAGTGTTCCCCGTCAATAGAGTGCACCGGTATCCGACAAGAAACAACCTTCCGGGATTACAAATGGATCAGGTTTAACAAGACTTGACTTATGTGAGGACCCAAATGACCAATGAGAGGACAAAGATGAGGGCCCAAATGAATCAATTTATGGCAGTTATGATTGGTTTGGCTCAGAGCCAGGAGAGACTGAGAGAGTTAGTCGAGCGGCAAACTCCCGAGGAAAACCATCAAGGTACAAGGGGTACCAGTAACAACGATCACGTACAGCCTCGTACTGATCTACCAGAGTTTGGACCTCACCTGAACCCAAACATCAATGCTATAAGAAACACCTAAGGTAACACTGGAGGAAGGGCTTTGCAGGAAGACCCTCAAGAAGAACAGTTTATTGTGGTTGGGGCTGGATACGAAGTTTACGATCGTCGGTTGGATGGAATTGCAGAGAAGCTAAGGTCTCTTGAATCCCAAAACTCTCTAGGTTTTGATGTCATGGACATGGGATTGGTGGAAGGGGTTAGAATTCCTCACAAGTTCAAACCCCCTTGTTTTGAAAGATACAATGGCACATCCCTCCCACGTACCCACCTTCAGTCTTTCCTGGGGAGATTGAAAGCCTACACCATGGATGAGAAACTGTGGATGTTTTACTTCGAGGATAGCTTGACAGGGGCATCCCGAGAATGGTACTCACACTTGACAAGAGCCACAGTTAGAAATTGGAAAGACTTGGCAGAAGCTTTCATCCGTCAATATCAGTATAATCTGGACATGGCTCCAAACAGAACCCTTCTGATGGGAATGTCACAATCTTCCCGTGAGAGCTTCAGAGAGTATGCCCAAAGGTGGAGGCAACTAGCTGCTGCTATTCAACCCCCAATGTCAGAAAGGGAGATGGCAGACATGTTCATGAATACTCTCCAGGGTACCTATATTGACAAATTGGCTGCATTTTCTTCTACCAGCTTTGCAGACGTGGTGATAGTTGGGGAAAGAATTGAGAGCTTACTGAAGATGGGAAATATTTCTGACAACGGTGCCAGATCAAGCAATGCAAGGAAGCCATTTGCTGGGCCCCGTAGATCTGGTGAAACAAATTTTATACATGTGGGAAGAGGAAGACCCCAATATATGCCCAGATCAGTTGCTGCCGTCACTATTCCTACTCTACCTCCTCAATATACTCAACAACCACAGCACTTTCCTCAACAGCCACAGTTTCCTCAACAGAGATCCTACAACAACAATAACAACAATCAACAACAACGCCCTTTTCAACAGCGGCCATCTCAGATCAACAGGGTGATTGACCCTATTCCAATGCCATATGCCACACTACTGCCACAACTCCTAAAGCTCAATCTGGTTGAGTTGACGACATTGGCTCCACCTGATCCTCAGAACCTTCCGAGAAATTACGATGTCAACGCTAGGTGTGCTTTTCATTCTAATGCACCTGGTCACTCCACAGAAAAATGCAGGGCTCTGCATATGAAGGTCCAGGATCTGGTAGATTCAAAGGCCCTGAACTTTACACCACCTCCCAATGTCATGAAAAATCCTATGCCAAGCCACAGTGGGCCAAGGATTAATGCTATAGAGGAAGGTTCACCCATGAGTTTGATTGAAGATATTGCAAGTATTCAGACACCCTGGCAGAGGTTAAAGCTCAGGTTTTGAAATGCCAAGTGTTTCCAGGTTGTGAGGCATGTTGTGAATCATGCAAGGTTTCCGAGAACGAGTGTGCAAGCTTGAGGAATGGCATCAATGGCTTGATCAAAGAAGGCATTCTGCAAATAACAACAACAACAGCTACAACACCAGCAAATCCTTTTACAACAACAAGTGATTCTTCTACAACTACAACAACAATTGTTTCTACTGACTCGTCTACAACTTCAGCAACCACTTCTTCCATCACTTTAACAAACAACAGTTCCATCTCATCTCCTTCTACAACTTCAGCAATCACCAACAATGACGTCTCCACAGTTACTATTTATTATGACCCTACAACGGTCCCAAACTCCAACAACTTTCAACAACAATCTCAGCAACAATTTCAACAACAAACAAGCTTCAATTCATCACCTCCAACATCCACAAGAAGTCTTGTCACTATCTTCTATGATCCACAGACAATAACGATTCCAACCTCTGCTGCAATAAGCCCAGTCACCATCACGGTGCCAGGGCCAATTCCATTTATAAAGACAATGTTGTACCTTGGCATTATGGTGCAGATCTTTACTGCAACGGAGAAAAAGTCCTTCTTGATTCTTAAGTTCCTACCTCACAAGTGGATAATGTCGGGGGAGGCGGAGGCTTCACCCAAAGCGGACGCCTCTTTGCATCACAAGCTCCAAGAACTAGTACTGAGGCAGAAGCTGCTGCCAAAGCCAAAGGAAAGAGTGTGGCACCTGAAGAACCTGCACCAAAAGAGACTCATAAATCATCCTTTGATCAGGATGTGGATGAACTTATGAGGACAATTAAAAGAAGTGACTATAAAGTTGTGGATCAGCTCCACCAGACTCCTTCTAAGATCTCCATCTTATCCCTGTTGTTGTGTTCCGAAGCTCACCGGGATGCACTAATTTAAGTTCTGCACGCTTCCTATATGCCAGAGGAGATCACAGTGAATCAGCTTGAAATAGTGGTGTCTAATGTCAATACTAGCCATAGGCTAGGTTTCACCAATGCTGATTTGACAACATAAGGACGTCACCACAACAAAGCTTTGCACATAACCCTGGAGTGCAAAGGGGCTGTACTCTCTCATGTTCTTGTGGACACTGGGTCTTCACTCAATGTCCTACCAAAGAAAGCCCTTGTCAAGCTCGAATATGATGGAATAGCTCTCCGACCAAGCAATCTTGTGGTCAGGGCCTTTGATGGCTCGAAGAGGTCTGTCCTTGGAGAGGTGGAGTTGCTAGTGATAATCGGTCCGCAGATCTTTCAGACTACTTTCTATGTGATGGAGATACAGCCGGCCTACAGCTGTTTGTTGGGTCGACCATGGATTGACGCTGCTGGCGCAGTAACGTCGACCCTTCACCAGAAATTAAAATATGAGTGGGAAGGACAGATTATCACCATCTGTGGTGAGGAAGACATATTTGTTAGCCATTTGGCTACACACAAATACATTGAGATGGATGGTGAAATCCATGAAACCATGAGCCAAGGGTTCGAGGATCTAAACATCAATGAGGCGACGACTGAAGTATTTTCTGCATCCCAGGAGGATAGGATGGGTACTTCAATTGTCTCCTATCAGCAAGCCCGAAAGGTTGTTGAAGGTGGTAATGCCCAAGGCTGGGGCAAGCTACTGCCGGTGGAGAAGAAGGAAGACAGATTTGGTTTGGGTTACAGACCATTCCGACAAGATCAATAAGAGGCTGCAAAGGATCCCAAGTTCGTCAGTGGGGGGATGCTCACCCCAGATGTTGTTAACAACCTAGAAGACGAGGCGGAAAGTGACCGCAACCTGAAGAGTTGGATACGTCCAAGGATCTCGGGGCACCAAGTCCTTAACTGGTCTTCCCAGGAAATTATAAGGGTTACTCCTACAGAGTAATTATTATTTCATGCCTTTTTTAGCATGCATCAAGTCTTGCATCTTGCCCAAGGTGTCAGGACTCATTTTGTAATAGGGCCATATTGTAATTTTGTGCAAATGAATTATCAATGAATATCGGACATCTTTTGCAAATAAGTCTCTTTTTTGCTCACTGTCTTTTCATTTTTTTACTTTTGTACAAAACAATAAAATGGCAATGTTTTCAAAATAAATAACTTCATTTTCACTTTTTCTAAACAAGATTAAAATTGATCACTAAACCCTTGCAGAGATTATCCTCCAGATTGCACCAACAACAACACTGTTATGACCTTGTATGACTTCGACAATCCAATTAATCAAGCTGATGAAGGGGTTGAAGAAGACTATGAGTTACCCAAAGAGTTATCCAGGTTGTTGAGGTAAGACGAGAAAGTGATCACTCCTCATCAGGAGGAAGTTGAAACAGTTAATCTTGGTACCGAAGAGGATTTGAAAGAAGTAAAAATTGGGGCCAGTCTGCAGGCTTCAGTAAAAGAACAGCTCATTGGCATGCTTTGAGAATACGTCGACGTCTTTGCTTGGTCCTATCAAGACATGCTAGGTCTAGACACAAATATTGTTATGCACAAGCTGCCCTTGAAAGAAGATTGCCCTCCAGTGAAGCAAAAGCTACGTCGTACTCGTCCAAATATGGCCATGAAGATTAAGGAAGAAGTACAAAAACAGTGGGACGCCGGTTTCCTTGCTGTAACTAGTTACCCGCCGTGGGTGGCTAACATTGTACCAGTGCCTAAGAAGGATGGCAAAGTACGTATGTGTGTAGATTACCGGGATCTGAACCACTCATTTGCATTACTTTTCTTTTTTCTTTTAATTATTTCATATTTATTTTCATATAATTATTAAAAATAGCAAAAATGACTTAAAAAATCTGAAATTTTTTATCAAACCTTTTATTAATTTTCTGAACCCAAAAATATTTTTATTTTTAATTTTTGCATTAAAAAGTATTTTTAAATCTTTTAAATGTTTTATTTAATTAATTAATTCATTTTAATTTATTAAAAATACATTTAAGTATTTAAAAATCACCAAAAAAATCAGAGAGCATTCTAAGACATTTACAAACATTTACAAACTCACCTTATAAAATTCTTTTTGGTTTTGATCATACTTTGGGATTTTTCAATGAATTAGGGTTCTTAAAAAGTTCATTATTCTAACCTTAGCTTCAAAAATCCATAACCCTAAACCTAAGTTGAGTTTGTGAATGGTTCTTTTTGCATTGTTATATGCATGTCTTCTAGCATCCAAAAACATTTTTGTTTCATTTTTATCTTGCATTTTCAATTTGTTTGGCATTTTACATTAAAGATCACCCAAAAAACCCTAGCAAACTTAGAAAATCCATAACTCCTTCTAGGTTTAGCTTCTGACCGCCCCCTTTGGATGGTAACCTAGCATAGGTTTAGGGTTCCTTTGAGTGCATTTTCAATTTTTTATCTTGTGCATTGCTTCTGTTTTGGTCATGAGCATCTCATACTTCCATAAAACCCTAATTTTACATGTTCATTTGCATTCATCTTGCATATGCATCAATACATGAACTTTCCATGACATTTCTTGCATTCATATATCATCTTAGACATCTTAGGACATGACAAAATCATGCTTGATCATTTATTCATTCATTTGGTATGCTTTGCATTCATAACATTTCATGAACATCCATGTCTTTCCATGCTTCTAACTTGCTTCCTTTGCATCCCATCTCTCATATAAGCATACATATGCATCATGTGTGACTTTGCATCATCGCATGACTCATTTACATTACATATTCCCTTCTGACTTTGATCATAGCACCTTTGTTTTATGCATTTGCATTTCATTTCTTTCTTTACATGTTCAACTAACATTTCAGGGGCTTATGGTAAGTTGTTTAAGGTGTGGATGTGCATCCACATCTAACTTCTCTTTGTCTCTTATTTTTTAACATTATACTTGTGTTTGAAGTGAATTTCATTCACTTGTTCCTCTTCCTTTCTTTTCTTTCTCTTAGGTTTACATATCTTCTTAAATGAAGTAAGTAACCTAATCCTCCTTTCTTCTCTTTTCATCTGCTTCTTCCTTGGTGGCTTCCTTGAAGATCTCTCTTAAGCCTTACAAAGCATAGGAACATCCAAGCATTATAATAATTAGGGTTGTGATTAGTCCCCCTAGCTTCTTTTTTGGCTTTTAGTCTCCTTGAGTCTCTCTTCTCATCTTCATAATCAGAGACTAAACTCTTAAAGTTTTAGGACTTTGGAATTAGGGTTATGCCTGCATCCTTCTCTTAAGATGGAGTGTATAACTTTAATCCTAAGTGTTAAACCTTTAATTTGTTTAAACCTCTTAATCAAATTATCTTAATAATCACCAAGATTTCATCTTGTAAATTGGGCCTTACATTAGGGTTCTAATTCTTCCTTTATGGTTAAAAAGGACTAACCCTAGTGTTTAATGGACTAGTCCCCCTCAAGTTGTCTTACAAACCATAAAATCCACTTCTTAATCTTACCCTTTAATTAAAATCCATTTAATAAAGGCTTGGTTATATAATGAATTTAATCCCTAACCATGGATTAAGTTGAGGTATCTTCTTCAGCTTAAGTGTTCTCATCTATTATACTTCTATTAGGATAGTGTAATGAGTCCACTAATCTGTGATTAGAGATTAAACTCATTACTTAACACTAAACAAAAACCCAAAAACATCTAAATAATCACAAGTAGGTTAATGATCTTAATCCTACATCATCATGGCAAATTAAGTTGAGGTGCTTATCTCGTACTTAAGTGTTCTCATTATCCCTAATCACCGGGAGGATATAATGAGTTTACAAGCCTTTGATTTAGGCTTAAGCTCATTAACTTATGCAAAACACCAAAAACAATAACAAAACTGAAAACACAAAAGCAAACAATAATCGTCTCCTTCGGGATTCTTTTCTCATCACACTCATTCATAAACGAGAACTTTCTTCTTCCGTCTAATGCAAGACAGTTAGCACTCGAGCCAGACGAGTCATACACTTGAGCATAGATAGGTAAGCAGTTCACAGTCAATTTATCTTTCAGTCTCTTTGTGTCGAACTACGGTGTTCTGACGTCCTCATTGCACGCGAGGATACGTAGGTATAACTTAACTGTTATCGAACAAAAGTCTCTTTGTCATCCCCCCTCTTCCAGCATTCTTTTAAAAGCCTCAGTTCCGGAGCATTCACCTTTTTGCACTGACACTTGTATATTTATTTTCCAGCTTTTGCACACAGATAGCACCTACACCTACCCCTTTAAATACAATATTTTAAGCGTGGATCCCGTCGAGTACGACGGACAATCTGGGTGCTAATACCTTCCCAGGTTGAAACCAACCCCCTTTCTCAGTTTCTTTGGTTCGCAACCGTCTTATCCATCTTCTTCTAGGTTTATGTAGCATTACCTTTCCTTCGGTATAAAAATGCCTAGCTGGCGACTCTGTTTATTTCACCTTCATTCTCTCCTTTTCACCGACCGTTCACGCTTGTACCAGGATGCAAATCTTCGGGAGCAACACCATCCATGGTTGTAACCATTAAGGCTCCGCCTGAGAAAACCTTTTTAACCACGTATGGACCATCATAGTTAAGAGTCCATTTGCCCCTGTGACCTGAACTTGGAGGAAGGATTCTTTTGAGCACAAGTTCACCAACTTGATACTCCCGAGGACGCACTCTCTGATTGAATGTCCGCTTCATTCTCCTCTGATATAGTTGACCATGGCACACAACTACTAGTTTCTTCTCTTTAATCATACTCAACTAGTTGTACCAGGCACAAACACATTCTGCTTCATCCAGTTTGACATCCATCATCACCCGCAGTGACAGAATCTCAACTTCAACTGGTAGAAAGATTCCATACCATACACAATTGAGAAATTTGTTGCCCCAATAGATGTCCTAACTGATGTTCGGTACCCATGCAAAGAGAATGGTAACATCTCATGCCATTTCTTATATGTCACCACCATTTTCTGCACAATCTTCTAAATGTTCTTATTGGCCGCTTCAACAGTGTAACACCCTGATTTTTAACAGCGAGAGTGTAATACCCCAAATTTGCCCTCTCCTGTTTAGCATCATCATCATATCATATTCATCATAAGCATGTCATGTCCTTAGCATATTACATAGAAAAATGAAGCATAGCATTTGCATGGTCTGGCATAAGGCATGTGATCAATCATCAGGGAAATTCGAAGCTCACAAGGCAGGTAACAAGGTTGACATCAGGGTCAAAGCCTAAAGAAAGGATTGAGGATCAAAATCAGATCAAAACAGTTGGCGCCGGGTGATTCCTGAGGGTTCCCACCAAAATAAGGGAAAATTCAAAATTCACTGGCGTTAACCAGTTAACGGATCGGTTAACCGGTTAACGGCCATGAATTTTGAATTTCCAGCAGCAAATTCAGCATGTGTGATTTGGTTCCAATTTCCATTTTCTGATTTTTTTTATTCATTTTTGAATTAATTGGAAATTAAAAAGAAGGATCAAGAGCACTTGCCCAAGCCTAATTCAATTACTACATCCTAATCTCTTTGCCAAACCATATTTAATCCATTTTTCTCCAAACCAAAGAAAAAAATTCTCTCACAATTTTCATTCTCATTCTGAATTTTCAGTCTTCTCTCACTTTTTCTCCCAATTTTCCAAATCACTCAAAGTTCCTCTTTGAAGATCACATAGCCTTGCATTGAGGTGTGTAGATCTTGGAACTAGACCTCCATCCATAGCTTCTTTGCAGCATTTTTTTGGTTTAATTGGTGATTCAGATCTGGTTTGGGATCTAGAAGTGATTTTGGATCCAAAATTCTGCATCAAGATCTTGTTCTTGCATTTATTTTGCACGGAGTGTGAAGCTTGGCACCGGATCTTCAAAGTTTTGCGCGAGATCTATCGTTTTCAGCTCGATCAACAATTACCAAAGCATACCCCAGCTTTGTAGGTTGGTTAATTTCAAATCTAGCTCTGTTTTAGCTTATTTGTATGCTTGCGCTTTAGATCCGCCACGTGCTTGCGTATTTGCTTGTGTTGCTTGAATTGATTGATTGATTGGTGACCGGATCTATGTATTAATGTTCATGACCTTGATGATTCCATTTAATGTGAATTGATACATTATTTTCATGCTCAAATGCTTGCTGGTCTGGTGTAAGATTGTCTGGAAGAGCTTTTTGTAAGCTGATTTTCTGTAGGATTGTTTTTGTCTTAACAGCGTTAACCGGTTAACAGATTGGTTAACCGGTTAACGCACCTGTTCTGTGCTGTTTTTTCTGCAGGTTTTAATTGGTTAACCGGTTAACGCTTTAGTTAACCGGTTAACACTGATGCAGTGAGCCATTTTTGGACTATTTTTAACATGTTTGATCCCCTTACGTATTTTAAATGCCATGGATCATTGTATGATCATTGAATATGATTGTTTGGGTGATTTTCTTGTTGATTGATGCATGCTTTCGTGTTATCGACACGTAAATGCTTGTGTGAGCTATGTTTGGCATGATTGTTTGATCTTGGTTGGTGTGAACTTTGAGCATGCTAATCCCATGATTTTATTGATGAACATGTGTTGGATTTTGCTAATACTTGCAGGGGCTTATGGTAAGTGAATTGTGGATGTTCATCCATATTTCAACTCTTCACCCTTTTCCTTTTAAGTTGCTTTCTCTTTGTGTTTTGATGTGCCTTATGCCATCATGTAATTCAACTCTTTTCTTCCCCTTTAGGAGCAACTTATCTCCTTTAGAGGAGTAAGTTGCTTGCTAGCTCTTGCTTCCTCTTCTTCTTGTTCCTCTTTGGTTCTTCTTTCTTCATTAGGATAGTTGAAACCTCACTAACCTTAGGACCACTTTTGCATGCTAATATTAGGTTTAGTCTTTCCCCATTTTAGACTCTTACCTTTTTTCTCCTTTGGTTTCTTTCTCTTCTCATCTCAAAACAAAATCTAAAAAAAAACATTAATAAAGAAAGAAGTGACTTCTTGTGTAAAAGCCTTATTCCATGGGGCATATGTATTCATTCCATCTTGGAATAGTGCATTTGTATAGCATGATGCACAAGTCGGATCATGAAGTCATCATCATCAAGAAAAACCCTAAAAAATACTTCTTCATTTTTAATCACCAAAAACACATAATAAATTCAACAAGTCAATGAATTTGGGCCTTTGCCCTTGGAAACAAGTCTTGGATAAATTCTCCTTGCTTTGTGTGCTTATTCTATTATTCCATCTTGGAATGTAGTAGCAAGTACACATTCCATGGAAGAGAGCTTGAGTTAATTCTCTTGTGCCACACAAATAAAAAGCTCTAAAAAAACATAAACAAACAATAATCGTCTTTCCTTCGGGAATTCTTTTCTCATCTCCTTCGCTTCGTCCACAAACTTGCTTCTTCTTGTCATTATGCAAGACGGTAACGCACTCGTCGCCCGAGCCTGCAACACCTGAGCATTGACATAGGCAGTTCAAGCCTTAAGACACAAGCAATCTTTTCCACCCCTAGTTAGGGGAACTACGGCGTCTCTGATCCTCATGTCCAGATGAGGTACGTAGGCAGCGGGGTAGGGCTCGTTCGAGCACACTCTTTATTTTCCCTACATTTTACCCTTTCATTTCTTTTTTTTAGTTCCCTTTTCATTTTCTTTTTATCCAGTTGCGGTTTCAGTTTTTGCAGCAGCTTTCATTCCTTCACCCTTTGAAACAGATTTCTTTGCAAGCGTGGATCCCGTCGGGTACTGCGGACGATCTGGGGTGCTAATACCTTCCCAGGTCGTAACTGACTCCCAAACTCAGTTTCTTTGGTTCGCAGGACCCGTGTCCTTCCTTTTCTTTTCTTCTAGTTTGTGCAGCATTACCATTCCCGTCCCTTCAGGATAAAAATGTCTGGCTGGTGACTCTACCTCTTTCCGCGCCACTTTCGCGTTTGTACCAGGATGGAAATCTGGGGAGCGACAGAGAGTGTTAGTTTTAAATATAATAATTTCCAAAATATGTAAAAATAGCCATTTTTTTAATACGATCAATAGCAAGTAATATTGTTTTGAGAACTCAACATTTTTTCTTAAAATAAATTAGTTTAAATATTTTCAAAACGTAAATATATTACATAATCAAACGACCTAGCGCTAAAGGATAGTAAGATTAGATGGTTTATAATATAATCCTAAAACAATGGAAAATAAGTCCTTGACACACACTCACACAGGAGAGCTACCCCAAGGAGAATAGTCTAACCATGCATAAAGAAAATCTATGGAATAAGCTAAAAAGAAATATGTTTGTATACCACATAACCAAACCCTGAAACGCCTAACGACATCCGCAATACCCGTCTGGCCCAGCTCCGCATAAACCACTACACGCACTCAACAGGGTATGATCAGAACCCTCCTCGTCATCTCCAATCTCGAAGTCATGCTCAGAGGGATCCTCAGTATCGTCGTCTGCGACATCGTCCGTAACTGGCTTAGGTAACAACACGCGTACTAGGTCAACGGGAGGGGGTTCGTCGACGGTGAAGATGTCACGAGTAAAAGTCGAGTATAACTCTACTGGCTCCCTATAAAAGAAATATTATTAAAGTATTCTTAGATACGTATATTTCTCTTCACAGTAACGCTTATACTTATAAAGAAAGTTAATTCAAAAATTTCAAAAGTTTTAAGTTTATAAAAATACATTGACCAGTAATAATAACTATGTTTTTAACACTTATCATCATTTTCATTATTATAATAACCATATATAATTATCATCTATATCAACTGTAACACATAGTCCTTTTTTTCCTTTTTTTTGTATGTGTATATAGAAGAAAAATATAGTTGTGAATTATAGGACACTTACTACTAAAAAAAAGGCATACCAGGTTGTTGTTTGGAACCTTTAAAATAAAATTATGTTCATGTATATTTTGACATATATTTAAATCATAACATACCTTAAAAACATAATTATGCTAACTTAAAGTTAATCTCCTTTAAATTTTTATTTTATTTTAAAATTGTATACTTATTGTAATACCTCAAAATTCGCCCTCTTATTTTCATGGAATTTGGCATATCACTTTAAATACTCAAATATATAGCATGACCCAAAACATTGCATCATAACCATCATAGCAAAAGCATAAGGTTTGTAATCAATAGTTGAAGCAATTGATGACCATCCAAAGACAATAAAAGGGAAATATGACTTCTCAATATTGTGCAAAGGGTTCAGAACATCCCACAAGTTTTTATTTGAGGCTACAAGTCCTAGAAAGAAGTGGATTGATCAAAGGAGTCAAGCAGTGCAACATCTCCTAACAAAAGGGGGCTAAATTAGGGTTTCTAATTAACTGGGCTTCCCAAAGAAATTTTAATTCAAACTTGATCTCATTGTTTTCTACATGATATTGGGTACCTATGGTTGAAATTTCATCCATGGAATCATTGTGGAAGGTCTTCAATTGTTCAGTTGATTGGAAATCAAGGAATTGGGGAAAAGTCAACCAGACTGAGTAAAAAGTCAACTCCTGACTTTTTGAGATCAAATTCATGAAATTAAGGTCACAAGGAACCTATGGACCAAATTTGATCAAGAAATGATGGAGGAATCATGAAAAATCAAGAAAACCAAAACTTACAATTTTTGGAAAATTAGGGTTTCCAAAAATGGCAAGTTTTGGTCATTTTACAGCCAATTTCAATAGAGGCTTTCTCCCAAAATAAAAGTCAAATGAAAATTCCACTTGGGTTGTTTGAAAGAGGACATATTGAGCTTCAAATCCATCGGTGGAGCACATTCATAGCATTAAAATTGAGAGAGTTATGATCTTGCAAAGTTTGGACAAATCAAGGAAAAACAGGGCAAGAGGCAGGGCATGCCTTGCAGCCTACACGCGTGACCTGCCAGGTATTTTGTAAAACAGATGGTGTGCTACAAGTATAGCAATTTTTCTTCAACAAGATGACCTCAAATTGATTTTTTTCAACATCAAAGTTGTTCATTATTGCATTCTCTACAAGTTTCATGTTTGAGGATTTTTCATATGATCAATTGTGTGAAAGTTATGAGAGGTCAAAGTATGGAGATTCAAACTGAAAATACATAGACCATTTGTCCAAGGCACGCCAAGCTTGTGCAAGCTAATTATGAAGTTTTGTGACATGAAACTCAATGGTCATTTTGAGAAACTTAGAGTCATTGTTTCATTATGGACCAAACATCAAACTTGTTATAGGCAATGTTCTCTTCAAATTCAGCACAAGAAATGCATGGTGTGATGCCTTGGTCATGAAGTTACATCCTTGGGAAGATCTCAATGTGCAACTGGGTTTTCTTGCTTGCCAAAGTATTGGATCATAGAGTGAATTCAAACCAGATCAGTTTGTGTATCAATTTCAGCTCACATTGTTCACTAAGGTGCAACATTTAGAGTGCAAGGCATCTTATGTGGCATGATCACCATAGCTGCCATGCACCATATTGAGGAATCATGCACATGGGAAACTTCAAATATTGAACACAGGCTGCATTGATCTCATCCACAACTCATCACCTCAAGCTCATCATAATTTCCATGGACATTACCACATTTGATCCAGCTCGTGCAAACTAATTCAGCATTCCATTATTTGCTTCAGCTCATGGTAACTCACTCAAACTCACCATAACTAAATCCAACTCGGTTCTAACAAACTTGACTCACTTAACCACACATCCAACTGTTAACCATGGTGAGTTAAGGCCTAACCACACCTATATAAGTTTTTCTCCAACTGAATTACACTTCACTCTCTCATTTTGATAAACAATCACCCGAAAGCTTCAACTTTTCTCTCTGCATTTTCATTGCAATTTGGCTCGAGCTAGCTTCATCTTCATTAATCTTGCTCCATTATTCCATTATTCATGATCATCATCAACCTAAATAACATTTCCATGGAATAATTCAGTGGAAATATCTGAGTTGCACCACTGCAAATCATTGCAATTTGTTAAGATTTTCACTCATCTTGAACAATCATAGCTCAAGATTCATCAAGTTATCATCAACATCATGATTGGCACGAGTTTCATGGATCAAAGAGCTTGAACACATCAAGATCCAATCTCTGCATCATCTCTGCATTTTCAAAGCTGCATCAAGTTTCACCTTCACTCGAGTGTTTATTTCACTCAATCAAGCATCAAGAGCAATAATCAAGCACATTGGAATCTCCTCTCTGGCCTTTCTTCAACATTTGACATCTCTGCAATTCAGGTTCCTCTGAGATTTAACTTGCACATTTCCAGTTTATTTAGCTCATTTTGTGTTGCTTGAAGCTTGCTAAAAGCATTGGACTCACAGACTAGTTGATATGCACCTTAGGTGGTTAGTTTCAGTTTTAGGGCAAGAACTTCTTGGCTTCGATTTGATCATTGTGTGCGTGATAAATGAAATTTGAGGCTAGATTAGTGATGTATGAAGCATGAAGAACAAATTGATAGCTTTGGTTTTCATTTTCATGATGGTTTGAGGTTGCCATGGCTAGAGTAGTGTCGGAGAAGATGACAGGAGAATATCTTCGGGCATCTGAATAGTAACCCTAGGTTTATTGCAATTTTATAACACAGCCGCCCGATCCTGTCCATCTAACGCTCACAAACTTGACACCACATTAAAATTCACGTGCTCCTCATGTGCCATGAAAATGGACTTAATCCTCAGACTCCTATTTGCATCCCTCTCTTTAAAAAGCCCAGTCCAATTCAGTATAATTTCTTACTAAACACACCCCTGCGCCAATTTTATTCTTTTTTATTTTTCATTTTATTTCCAATTCCATTTTGATTTTTTAAAAATATCAATTGACCTCCAAAAATTCCAAATAAATTCACTCATGATCTTTGACATTTTTAGAAATTTCCATATTTTTTAATTCCATTTTTATTCATTGTTTGAGCCAGAATTAATTTTCCAATTAATTTCCTTCACATTTTCTTCTTTTTTTGACCAATTGCTTTGTTCATTTTATTTATTTCAAACCATAAATGATTTTGAGTCCATTATTTTTTCTATATCCAGAGGACACCCTGAGGGTCCTAAAAATAATTTTTGCTTATTTACTAGGTCATTTTTGGCACCTTTTTGAGTCCATCCTTTTGCCTTAATCACCATAAACCCTAATACACTTTGAACCATCATTTGTGGGAATAAAAATGTGAGTTTTTGTGAGATTTTTCAGAGGTATGTCACCTTCTAGATTTTGTATTTGAATGCCCATTTTCATAATTTTAAAATGTTTTTTGATATTTTTCCAAGTATCTTGTACTAAAAGTCATATTTTGGTCCTTTTTCTCACTTCCTTTTGTTCAAAATTGGTAAGGCATCTATGTCATTCACTTGAGGTCACAAATGTGAGTCCATTGGGTCCTATTAGAGGTAATTTAATGTTGTTTATCCATTTTAAGTCATCACCTTTTGATTTTTGTTGATTTCTTGATCCATAAGTCACATATACGTTCATTGGCCCTAATCTTTCTTCTCTTTTCATCTTCATACCTCAAAATGTATCCCATGAGTATGTCAACCATGTTACATCATTATTATGCATCTTATAAGTGTTCCACAATCATATTTATGTATTAACTTCATCTAATAAGTCTTCATGTCTCATTTAGTTCCATATGACACTTGGAAACTCCAAAATCAAATCGTTTGTTCCATTAATCCTAATGGTATTTACCCTAGCTCATTTGTGGTTAATTTTTTTGGGCCTAAGCTTCATTATAACAATTCATCAAGCCCCTGGTTTTTTAATGGGAAGTTAAAATCCCTTTTATCATGTTTGACTTTATTCTAAGTCCTTTTCTTCCTTTGAAGTTCCATGTTCATTTCTTCTTATTCTCACTTCATTCAACATAGTGCTTGAATCTTTTTCACTTGAATCTCTTTGCTCCCATTTTGTTTCATAAATTAAGACACCTTCATTTAGTGTGTACTTCTGGATTTTACATTCATCTTTGACTTCATGCAAGCTTACCATGCTTAACCATTTAAGTTTCTCATATGACTTCACTTTAACTCCTATTAGGGTTTAGCTTCATTTTAGGGTATAGTTTGAAGTTGTTCATCCTTATGGATTTAGAATACTTTGGTATGAGTTAGATACTTACTTTAGAAGCTTGTTATCATCCTTATGGCTTTAGAATACTTTGTCATGCTTACGTATTCAAATTGCTTATGTGTTCAAATTGCTTCATCATGCTAATTTTTGTTTTGTAGAGGGGAAGATTGAGGTAAGCATAACTTCATTTCTATCTCTTATGCATTATGATTATTTTTGCCTTAGCACCATGTGCTTTGCTCTTAGGCTTTCCCTTTCTTTAGAGACAACTTAACTTCCTTAGGAAGTAAGTTAGTTTCTAACTCTCTTTTCTTCCTCTTTAGGATTAGAAAACTTCACAAACCATTAAGATCCCTTTTTTTTGCATATGATAAATGACTTAGGGTTGGGTCTTAGTCCCCCTTAGTTTTGCCCTTTCTCCATTTGAGTCTTCTTCTCTCATCTTCAAACAAAATCCAAAAGATGCCTAATAAATGCTTGAAATAGTCTCTTGTGTATAGCCTTATTCCATGGGGCACTCATTTTCATTCCATCTTGGAATAGTGTGAGCTTGTCTAGCATGATGTACAAGTCTAATCATGAGACTATCTTCACAAAGAAAACATAAAAGACACTTCTTCACAAGCTACAAAAACATGTGATAAGTTCAACAAGCTAGTGAACTTAGACCCTAATCTTTGGAAACAAGTCTTGGATAAATTCTCCTTACTTTGTGTGCTTGTTCTACTATTCCATCTTGGAATGTAGTAGCAAGTACACATTCCATGGAAAATAGTTTGAATTCACTTCCTGGTGCCAAATTCATAAAAACTCTTAAAAAGCAAACAACAAACAATAAGCGAATTTCCTGCGGGAATTCTCTTCTCACCTCATTCATTCTCAACACGAACTTGCGACGACTTTTCTCGCATGCAAGACGGTAAATGCACTCGTACCAGACAAGCCTGCAACACCTGAGTATAGACATAAGCAGTTCCAACTATAAAAAAACACAAACAAATAGTTCCTACCTTAGTTAGGCGAACTACGTCGACTCTGATCCTCATTCTCCCGATGAGGTACGTAGGCAGCGGGGTAGGGACCGTTCGAGCATATTCTTTATTTTCCCTACATTTTACTGTTTCTTTTCATTCCCCCTTTCCACCCCTTTCTCATTTCCATTCTCATTCCAGTTAGCGGTTTTGTTCAGTAGCACTTTTATCACCCTTGGAAACAAACAAGCAAGCGTGGATCCCGTCGGGTACACCGGACAATATGGAGTACTAATACCTTCCTAGTTTATAGCCGACTCCCGAACCCATATCTTTGGTTCGAAAGGCCTCGTCCTTTCCTTTTCTCTTAGGTTTGTGAAACATTACCTTTCCCATTCATTCGGCATAAAAGTGTCTGGCTGGCGACTCTACCTTTTCCGCGCCACTTTTGCGTTTGTACTAGGATGAAAATCCCTGGAGCGACAGCTGGCAACTCTGCTGGGGACCAAACCCAGAATCTCTGGTTTCCCTCGTAGAGTCAATCCTAGCTCATGTTTGCTTTTGTTTTTTTGGGTGTTTATATGTGTGTTGGTGTGTGTTTATTTACTGTTTTTGCTTACAGTTTACTTTACAATATTTATTTTACATGCATCATATATTGGACTGTGCAGGTTTCATTTTTTCTGTGGGATGGGATTTGTTACTGTTGGATAAGCCAAATACCCGGCTTGAGTGCACCTAGGACTTAGAGTGGTTCAACTTTGGCTTCATGGCATCTTGCTATGTTGGTATTAGTGAGTTCCACGCCCTGACTTGCGAGCTTCTTGGAAATGTATTGATGCCGGAATATTTCTGGGGCAATACACAACCTTGATAGTTATGTGCAGTCAGGGGACCGATCATTGAGAACCTTTGTGGAAACATCCCTCTCCTGTGATGACAATGGCAGACCATATTTGTTGGCAAACCCACTCGCATCCGCGGGCCCACTGGGAACTCGCATAGGATGGCATGGTTCTCTCATGGGAATCCAGTTGAGGCAAATTGTTCGTATGACGATAGTATTGTAACCTTCGAGATGAATGTACTATTGTTTCTCGATTCAGTGCTTGAAGCTGGGGACTTATGAGGGATGCTTGTTTCCTTGGACTCAGTTGAGACCTCCCTGAGTAGTACATAATGCCAAACTGATTCCTTGATTTGGTCTTGAGCCTTTTCTCGGAAATGGTGAACGTATTATTGCTATTCGGCTTTGAGATTCCGTGATGTTGACCTGAGTAGCACACCCGTGAGATTGGGAGGGGTTTACAGGTTTGCAGGAACCTTAAGACCTTTAACACCTACTATACTAGTATGATTCAGTATTGTGATCTGTTCTCTTTGAACCTCTGATCAGAGAGATGATTATTTTGATGTGGTGATGTTGTGACCCTGCACAGACACTTGCTGATAAGATTGACACTGCACAGAGACATCACTGATCACATGCTTTGCCTTGCATAAGCATCATGACATCATTAATCACATGTGTTATTTTTATTCTCAGGGTTCATATTACTCCTGATTCTCGGTCGCATTTCTACTTCAGGATGGAAATTCCAAGGAAGAAGAATGTTCACTACACTTTCCCGCAACCAGAAATGAAAGGTATTCAAAAGATGATCAGCTTGATGAATGACAAGGTTCTGGATGACTTCAGAAAAGGGTATGGATGAATCTTGGAATATGTGAATAAACTAACAGTTGACCAAAGGGACAACCTTCACTCCTTGCTACAATTTTATGATCCACAGTTGCGAGTCTTTGTGTTCCCAAATTACCTTTTGGCTCCTACATTTTAAGAGATCTCCATCATCCTTAGGATTCCCATCAAAAGTGGTGCTCCTTATTATGGATTAGAGAAGATAACTTTATGCAGAGACATAGCTGATATTTTCCATTTGGATTTGTCCAAAGTTAGTAGAGGACTGGTGTAAACACCCCAAATTTGCCCTCACCCATTCACACCATGGCTTGTGATCATTTCATGTGCATAGATTCAATCATATCATCTCATATCTCACTTTTGATTCACTGCATAGATTCAAAGTCATCTGCACCTAGAGTTTGTGATCTGAGCAATCCAAGAGCTTCTTGAGCCACTCCAAAGGCCACCAATCACTTCAAGGGGATCCATGTGTGTTCATCTATCATATTACATCCTCTCAAGGTCAAGATTTCAAAAGAATCACAAGAACTAGGGTTTGAATGGATGCAGAGCCAGGTTTGACTGCACAGTTGACCTAAAATTAGGGTTTTGGTTTCAGAGGCCATAACACCCAATTTTTTGGTCATTCTTGTTTCCATTGGTCTCTATTAAGTATAAGGAGTATGCATATCAATTTTCATGAAGAAATTCCATGGGGAAGTCATCTGATCAAGGGTTGACTTTCTGGACAAGTCAGTGCAAAATTAGGGCATCTGAGGCTCCCAATGGCTCAACCAATGGGTGATCTTCATCATTCTGAGTGTATATGATCTTTATTTGATCATGGAAGAAGCTTGAAACTCACAAAAATCAAGAATTTAGGGTTTTTGCAAAAGTTGACTTTTTGGGCATAGTTGACTTTTCAAGAATGCTTCATTTTAGGTCATTTTTCAAGCCTTGCTTTTTGATCCAAAAATGCTTCAAATGGAAAAACTTTGGTCATGAAAGTTGTAGAATACATTTTTCCCTTTTCAAAAAGTACAAGAACATGATCAAATTCTTCTTGGATCAAAAGTTATGGTGTGACAAAGTTAGCAAAAATCATTGATTTTCAAGGCATGCTTCAAATGTGAATTTTGCAAAATCATGAACCAAAGCCATTTGTAACTTCTAATTCACTTCAAACCATGACATAAACATTCTACATGTCCTAAAAATCAGAATTGGACCAAAGATCACATGTGTTTAGTTCATGTAACAAGGCATTTTTCATGAAAGTTTCAAAAAGTGGCAACTTGCAAAACCACTCATCACACTTCCTACAACTTGCAACCTTGGATGCTGACTTTGGCTAGCCTTTCCCCTCACCCTTGCTGCACAGCCCGTGCCTTGTACTAAGCCTAGAACCAAGCCATGCTTCTCTTACACAAAAGGTGGACTTTGAGCAAAAGCAAACTTACCAATCAATAAGGGCCAGGTCACATCATCTGACCTATGGGATTAAAATATACTATCCTTTGGCAAGCCAAACATATGAAGAGGCCAGGCTGAAACACTTCACTACAACACACATACAAACTCACTTTTTTTTGCAAATTGCTTCGAATCTCTCTGCCCAGCCAGAAAACACCCAAACCATTTTCACCAAGCACCTCACCATGTTCCATTGAGTAGAAACCAGCCAAGAACCAGGCCTGAAACAAGCTGTAACCCCTCTGCACCATTTTCACTCCAACTTGCAGTTTCATTCGAAACTCTCTCCACAGCTCACAAACATCAAAACAAACTCCATAGACCTTCTCCACTCATCATCTGGACCACAAACAACCACCTACATTGGCCTGAAACTGCCTGAATCACCATTGCCATTTCCAACTGAGCTTGAGCAGAAGCTTCACAAACTCTTCATCCAGCCAGCATAAACTTCTCCAAAGCATTCAAGCATCACCAGAGGGTCAAGTGGAGTGGATTACACCAAGAGGGGAGGTCAGAAAGTCATCAGAGTAAAAGCTTCGAATCTCAGGTAGCTCAAGAACTTTTTTTCCAGAAATGGATTTTTAAGTTCTAAACTTGTTCTACATGTCTTCCTGATCATGAATATGCTTTTAGTTTCGAAAATGGTGATGAATTGAGGATTTAATTGCTTCCTGAAACTTTCCTGCCCTAGTTTTTGTTTGCTTCGATTCAGCCATTTCGTGAATGATAAATTTGTTTTGAGTGGGGGTTTTGAATCGTGAGCTTGTGGGAATCATTTCTGTGTTCTTAGAATTCATTTTAGATGCGTATGGAGTGAGTTTGAGGTTTGGGGTGAACGGAGAAGATGACCGGAACACTGTTCCGGTCATCTGAAAGTGTTTAACGGCGAGATTAGGGCATAAGCATTGATTAGTGAAATTTGAATTCTGGCCGTGAGATCTGGCGCCAAGTCAACTCCCGCGCGTGTAACTTTGAATCTGGTCCCTAGGATTAGCTGACTTCTCATTAATTCATTTAAAATTCATTTAAATTCATTTTCTTTTCATTTGTTTTGCATAATTTATTTAAAATAGTAAAAATGTCTTAAAAATTATGAAACTTTTTCTCAAGAGTTTTAATAATTTTTATGACACAAAAATATTTTTGTTTTCATTTTTATCATTAAAAAAGTATTTTTAAATATTTGAAAGATTATTTTTAATTGATTAATGAGAATTAATTTATTAAAAATACTTTTAGGTATTTAAAAATCACCAAAAAATTCATGAAATGTTCTAAGACATTTAGGAACATTGTCCAACCTTCAAACCAAATTTCTTTTTGGATCTTGATGCATTTTGAGAATTTTTCATTGAATTAAAATCATTTTTGTGCATTATTTTGATCCTAAGTTCAAAAAATCATTTCTGCCTATCTATGAAGAGTTGGACATTGATCCTTCTTGCATTGCATTGTGTTTAGCATGTTGTTTTTGAGGTAAAAAGGCCATGATTTGATCTTTCATTTTCCATTTGTTTGATAATTTTCTTGTTTAGAAACCCTAAAAAACCCTAAAATCTTAGAAATTCATAACTTAAAATTGGTTAAGAGTTGAGACCTCCCCTTTGGACATTGGTTTAGTATAAGATTAGGGGTCCTTTGTGTGGCATTTTCCATTTTTTATAATGTTGTTTGCTTCTGGTTTTGGTTTTTGTTTGATGTTTGGTTCATAAACCCTAATTTGGGCTTCCATATGCATCCATCTTGCATTCTCTTGCATAACATGACTTGCCATGACATTTCAAGCATCCATTTGATTCATTTGACATCATAAGACATATTGAAAGCATGTTTGATCATTGCATCATGTATTTGCCATGTTGTATGCCATGTGCACTTCATAACTTTTCATGTATGATCATGTGTTCTAACTTGCTTCATTTGCATTCATGAACTTGTATGATCATTTCCATGTGCTGCCTCATGTTTGTAACATCTCATAGCATCATTATCATCTCATGTTTGCTTCTGGTTTTGTTTCTCATCATGTCATCTCATCTCATTTTGCATTGTATTGCATATCTTTTCTAACCTTTCAGGTGGTAAGTGACTTTGAGAAGTGGATTTGCCTTCACTTCTCATAACTTCTCTTCATCTCTTTTTTATGCATCCTTGCTGCATTTTGTATGTGTTTGAGATTGAGCTTGATCATTCTTCTTCATCTCACTTTCTTTCTTCAAGTGACTTGACTTCTTGAATGAAGCAAGTTACTTTGCTTCTCTTGATCCTTTCATCTGCTTCCTGGTGGTTCCTTTGAAGATTGTTCTTGTAAAACCTCACAAACCTTAGGAACAACCAAGCATGATAATGATTAGGGTTTTGATTAGTCCCCCTTTTTAGTTTTACCTTTGTGTCTCCTTTGAGTCTTCTCTTCTCATCTCATAATTAGGGACTAAACCCTAAAGGCTTTAAGGCTTTGTGATTAAGCTTATGCCTGCATCCTTCTATTAGGATGGAGTGTATAACTTTAATCCTAAGTGTTAAACTCTTAATGTGTTTAAATCTCTTAATCAATCCACTTAATAATCATCAAGACATCACACTTGTAACTTGGGCCTTGCATTAGGGTTCTAATTCTTCCTTAATTGGTTAAGAAGGACTAACCATAGTGTTAATGGACAAGTCCCCCTCAAGTTGTCTTACAAATCATAAAATTCACTTCATCATCATACCATTAAAAAAAAATCCACCTAATCAAAGGTTTTGTTTTGTCATGAGTTTAATCCCTAATCATGGATTAAGTTGAGGAGTCTTCCTCAGCTTAAACATTCTCATCTATTATCCTTCTATTAGGATGGTGTAATGAGTCTGTTTAATCCTTGATTATGGCTTAACCTCATTACTTAACACTAAACAAAAACACCAAAAACATCTAAATAATCACAAGTAGGTTAATGATCTTAATCCTACATCAAAGGTGATTAAGTGTGAGAATCCGACTTCACACTTAAGGTATTCTCATTACCCCTAATCAGAGGGAAGATGTGATGAGCTTACTAAATCCATTGGTTTAGGCTTAAGCTCATTAACTTATGACAAACTTTCAAAAGCAATAAAAGACTGAAAACTCAAAAACAAACAATAATCGTCTCCTTCGGGATTCTTTTCTCATCACCTTCACTCACAACCGAGAACTAGCTTCTTCCGTCTAATGCAAGACAGTTTGCACCTGAGCCAGACAGGTCATACACTTGAGCATAGGCAAGTAAGCAGTTCATCAGTCAATTCATCTTTCAGTCTCTTTGGGTCGAACTACGGTGTTCTGACTTCCTCATTGCACGAGAGGATACGTAGGCATAACTTAACGGTTATCGAACAAAAGTCTTTGTACATTCCCCCTCCTTTCAGCATTATTCTTCAAGCCTCATGGTCATGAGCATACTCCTTCCTCACACTGACACTTTCATACTGCACTTCACACTTCTCTCACACTGACTCCTGTACATTCTTTCCCAGCTATTTTTCACACAAAATTGCACTGACACTACCCCTTTAAAACACAAATCTTCTAAGCGTGGATCCCGTCGAGTACGACGGACAATCTGGGTGCTAATACCTTCCCAGGTTGTAACCAACCCCCTTTCTCAGTCTCTCTGGTTCGCAACCGTCTTATCCATCTCTTTCTAGGCCTATGCAGCATTGCCTTTCCTCCGGGATAAAAATGCCTAGCTGGCGACTCTATTCATTCTCCAGTGAGTTCACGGCTGTGTGTTCTCACTGTCCCCTTCGCCGACCGTTCGCGTCTGTACCCCTTTTGACCCGGTGTCACTTGGCGGGAGCGACAGCTTGGCGACTCTGCTGGGGAAACCCTTATATTGCAACCAGGGCTTCTGGTTCTTTTTGTGGGTTCCTCCTAGCGCTTGGTTGATTTGTGTTTATTGGGGTGTTATGTGCTTATTTGTGTTTGTATATTTTTTTTATTTTTTATTTTTTATTTACTGCTCTCTGTACAGCTTTATTTATTGCTTTCTTTACAGTTTTTTTTCATATATCATACTGTCATGCTGGATCTGGTTTTGCTTTGGTGGGTGGGGTTTCACTGAGAGTTAAGGTCCTATACCTGGGACCTGAGTGACACATAGGCTAGAGTGAATCATATTCTTTCCCATTCCATTTCGGTCTGGTGCGGGAATATGAAACACGGTTCAGATATGGGTTTCTTCTTGAGAACTCTGTGTTGCAGATTTCCTGCAATGCTAGGGCTATCTGGGAAGCCTGCTAAGTCTGGATGACCTTTAGTTTTGACCTTCAGAAACTGGGGTGAATTAGAGGAGGAACTTTTATGGTTATTGTAAACATTGTACCTCCGGGTTAGAAGTGTTTACACTTCTCATAACTGATCCAAGTCTGAGGATCCTTGTTTTAGAACACCACCTGTGAGGGGGTTGGGCTGTTTACAGGTTTGCAGGTACCTTGACCTCAGAATACCCTGTTACTTTGCTTGTTAAGAGTACTTCATTTTGGGACAGTTCTTGTGATTCTAAAACCCTGGACATGTGGCTCTTTATTTGAGTCCCCCACCTTGGTTACTGGATCTATAGACCTCCATCTGGAATTCTTGAACATACTTGAACCTATATCAGAGCACTTGATCAGATCCAGCTCAGGCACAGACCCTTGCATATCATTTGCATACATACTCATTGCATCATATTGACATTTGCTTATTTGTGTTTCAGGGTATCCATCTTCATTTGGTTCTGGTTTTGACCCCATCTTCAGTATTGACCCATCTTCATCAGCATCTGCTTCAGTTATCTGCACCAGCCAATCAGTGGCCATTTCTTCAGTATTATCATCAGCACCTGTCTCTACTCAGTCTTCAGCATCATGGCTCCTAAAAAGAGCAACATCACCTATCACTTCTTCCAGCCAGAGTTATCAGACATCAGGAGGATTCAGACCCTGATTACTCCAGATCACATACCATTGTTCAGGGAACATTATGGAGATATACTTGATATGGTTATGGATCTGGACCCTTCACAGAGAAGCCTGATCCACACTTGCATTCAGTTCTATGATCCCCCACTGAGATGTTTCACTTTCCAAGACTTTCAGTTGGGCCCTCTATTAGAAGAGTACTCCTCATTGGTTGGTTTGCCTATCAGGGGTGGAATCCCTTTCAACCCTGAGATGGTCTCTCCTGGTAATGGAGAAATAGCCAAGGCTTTGCATCTGGAACCTGTTCTGGTTGAGCAGCATATGACTTCTAAAGCTGGAATCCCTGGCTTCCATCTGGATTTCTTGATCTCTCAAGCTACCCTGAAATCTTCTTTAGGAGAGTGGAAAGCTGTTTGTGCCTTGTTGGCTTTGAGTATATATGGAATTGTATTGTTTGCAGATGAGCCTCGATTCATTAGCAAAAATGCAATCCATCTGTTCATCTTGAAGAACCCAGTGCCCACTTTATTGGGGGACCTCTATTATTCAGTGCATCAGAGGAATGAAAAACAGAGGGGAAGATTAGTGAGGTGTTGTGCTCCATTGTTCCACACTTGGCTTCTCAGGCATTTACCCAGGACAGATGCATTTTTGAACCCTCATCAGCAGAGAAACTGGGCTAAGAGACTCACTGCCCTAACTTCAGCAGATATCAGATGGTGTACTCGAAGCACCAAGGGCAGGGATATCATCACCAGCTGTGGGCATTTTCCTAATGTGCCTTTGATAGGAGTTAAGGGTAGTATCAATTACAACCCTCTGCTGTTTAGACGACAATTAGGCTATGCATTGGTCCACACTCTTAAGGCACAGGATTTGGTTGAGACTCTTTATTGCGAGAACAAGCTTAATCTGGCTATTGTTAGGCAGGCAGCCTGGGCCTGGGATAATGTTCAAACCAAGGGAATAACCATTCTGGGGAAGTGCAACAATGTGGCATCAGCACAATATTATGAATGGTCCCGTGCCAGGGCCCAATTCTCTGGGATGCCCTTTACCATAGAAGACATGCCTGAGTCATCTTCAGCACCACCCCCTGCCACTATCAGTTTGGAGGAGTTTGAGAGCTTGAAGGAAAGAAATGAGAAGCTAACCCAGGCTTTGCAGAAGACCCTCCGGGAGAGGAGTGATGGTGTGAGGGAAATTGAGAGGTTGGAGAAGTTGAGAGTGGAGCATCTGGCTAAGATTGAGAAGTCTGGGGATTATATCAAAAAGTCTAAGGCTGGAGAACAAATTCTGAAGAATGCTTGCAAAGAAGCCCAGTTCCAGAGAGCAAGGACAGACTTGTATCTGAAGGAGAGTCAGGCCCGGTGGGTCAGGATCACCGAGGCTCGTACCCTGGAAGACAAGAGAGTTCAAGACAAGATGGAGCAACTGGAAGCTAGTGCAAAAGAACAGCAAGAAGCCCTGGCAGCAGCCCAGAGGGAGATATCAGAACTGAAGATCAAAGCAGGGGTGAAGAGGTCAAAAGACCAATGTCAGCACAAGAAGCTAGCAGCAGCTGTTACCACCCGGAATCTCCTCATCAGGAATCTCACGGAGCGTCCGGCTGATCCTGTGACCGAAGCACTTCTCAAGGAAGTTCGTGAGGATGAGTTTGGTCTTCGTGTTTGACCATTTGTTTGTTGTTGCTTTTATTCATTGTACTTTTTATTTTTCTTGTGGTGTATTTTGACCCCTTAGAGGGCTTGTATTTGTAAAACAAACTATGTACCATTGCTTTTTGTAATATATGTTTGTGCTGGTTACTTCATCCAAGTTTACTTCGAAAGCGACATCAACAGCATCTTCAAGGGTCTGGAAGGGTCAAAACCGAATGCCAAACCGGATACCTTGATATCAAATAAGCATAATTGCATTGCATGCTAACCCTTTTGTTTGTTTTGTAGGTTTTTGTTTTATTGCCACTAACTCTGTTGTGATGTTCAGGAATTATTGCTCGGCGCCGGGTATTTCCCCTCAACCGTCCGCACCGATATCCGACCCGTAACAATCTTCCGGGCATCCAAATGGATCAGGTACAGCAGGACCTTGCAGAGGTCAGGACTCAAATGGCAAACGAAAGATTGGAAATGAGAACACAGATAGCTCAGTTTATGGAAGTAATGAACAACATGGCTCAGAGCCAGGAAAGATTGAGGGCCATGGTGGAAAGGCAAAATCAAGAAGATCCACATGTAGGGACTGCCGGCACCAGCAACAATGAAAGGGTCCAACCTCATGTTAACCCTCCTGTATTTGGTCCACACCTCCATCCTGAGGTCAACATCCCTGCAAATGTTCAAGGGGCTGCCACTGCAGCCAGGGTACTTCAAGAAGACCCCCAAGAGGACCAGTTTACAGTAATGGGTGCTGGGGAGGAAGCTTATGATAGAAGGTTGGAGGAGATAGCTGAGAAGCTGAGATCCTTAGAGTCTCAAAACTCTTTGGGTTTCGACGTCATGGACATGGGCTTGGTAGACGGGGTCAGGATCCCCCATAAGTTCAAGCCTCCTTGCTTTGAAAAATACAACGGGACTTCATGCCCCCGGACTCATTTACAATCATTTCTGGGAAGGTTGAAGGCCTATACAATGGATGAGAAGCTCTGGATGTTCTATTTCGAAGATAGCTTGACGGGAGCCTCAAGAGAATGGTACTCTCACTTGACAAGGGCAACTATCAGATGCTGGAAGGACCTGGCAGAGGCCTTTATCAGACAGTATCAATACAACTTAGACATGGCACCCAACAGGACCCTCCTAATGGGAATGTCATAGTCGTCAAGGGAAAGTTTCCGAGAATATGCCCAGAGATGGAGGCAATTGGCTGCTGCTGTTCAGCCACCTATGTCTGAACGGGAAATGGCAGACATGTTTATGAACACCCTTCAGGGGACATATATTGACAGGCTGGCTGCTTTCTCTTCCACTAGCTTCGCAGATGTTGTCATAGCCGGGGAGAGAATTGAAAGCCTATTGAAGATGGGTAAGATATCTGACAATGGTGCCAGCTCGTCCAGTAGTACAAGAAAGCCTTTTGCAGGCCCAAGAAGAACTGGCGAGACCAACGCCATCCACACCAACAGGGGTAGGCCCCAATATGTTCAAAGGTCAATAGCAACAGTCACCATTCCTGCTCCAGCTCATCCTCAGCCAGTTTATCAACCTCCGCAGCAAAACTATCAGCAACAACCTCAGTACCATCAACAAAATCAGTATCCTCCGAGAAATTACAACAACAGCAACACCAACAATAATCAGCAAAGGCCATTCCAACAGAGGCCATCTCAAGCTAACAGAGTGATCGATCCGATCCCCATGCCATATGCTACCTTGCTGCCACAACTTCTGAAACTCAACCTGGTTGAGCTAAGAACGTTGGCACCTCCGGATCCCAACAGTCTACCCAGGAATTATGACTCCAACGCCAGATGTGCCTTCCATTCAAACGCACCTGGCCACAGTACAGAAAAGTGCAGAGCTCTGCACATGAAGGTACAAGACCTGGTAGACTCTAAAGCTCTGAATTTTGCACCACCACCCAATGTCAATAAGAACCCCATGCCAAATCACGGTGGTCCCAGAATTAACGCTATTGAAGAAGACAAGGCGTCTTATTTAATAACCAGTGTGGGTCAGATCCGGACACCGTTGGTAGAAATCAAGGCTCAACTCCTAGAATGTCAAATGTTCCCGGGGTGTGAGTTAGGTTGTGCTTACTGCAATATCTCGGTAAATGGGTGCGATAATTTGAGGAATGGCATAGATGGCCTCATTCAGAGTGGCCAGCTTCAGATCACCACATCATTTCCAACAAATCCAGCAATCTCATCAGCAACGGTTTCAGAACCTCCTACAACTGCAGCAACCATTGTTCCTGACAATTCTTCGGCTTCATCAACAAGTACTTCATCTGTCGTTTCAACTGATCAGTTATCAACAAATGTTCCTTCTACAACTCCAGCACCACTCCATTTTGAAACTCCTACAACAACAACATTCATTCTTCCACCAATGTCTCCTACAACACCAGCAACAAATCATGAAGATGTCTCAACTGTCACAATTTTCTATGATCCTGAAAGCAACTCTGCCTACAACTCAGAAGGTGCTGCTCCCATCAGAGCACCGGTCACAATTTATTACGATCCGCAGACTATCACGATTCCTTCCACAACTGCAGTCAGTCCAGTCACTATCACGGTGCCTGGACCAGTACCCTATGAAAGCAGTAATGCTATCCCCTGGCATTACGGCTCTGACCTGTACTGTGAAGGACAAAGAATCACTTTTGAATCATCAACCCCTGCACCACAAGTAGACAATGTGGGAAGAGGCGGAGGCTTCACTCGAAGCGGACGTCTTTTCGCTCCACAAATTCAGAAACCCACCGCCGAAGCAGAAGCTGCTGCCAAGGCAAAAGGGAAGAGCCCTATGCAGGAAGATCAAGCTGTTAGAGAAGCTTTGAAAACCCCATTCGATCAAGAGGTTGATGAGTTCATGCGAATCATCAAAAAGAGTGATTATAAAGTAGTGGATCAGCTTCATCAGACACCTTCCAAGATCTCAATCCTATCATTGCTTATGTGCTCCGAAGCCCATCGGAATGCGCTACTCAAAGTCTTGCACGCAGCTTACGTGCCTGAAGAGATCACTGTCAATCAGCTAGAAGCTGTAGTTGGAAATGTTAATGCTAGTCACGGACTAGGGTTCACCAATACTGATTTGACAACGAAAGGCCACAACCACAACAAAGCCTTGCACATAACCATGGAATGTAAAGGTGCTGTCCTTTCCCATGTGCTGGTGGACACGGGGTCATCCCTCAATGTCTTACCTAAAAAGGCCCTGGTGAAGCTAGAATATGATGGATTGACATTGAGACCCAGCAACCTGGTGGTAAGAGCCTTTGATGGTTCAAAGAGATCGGTGCTGGGAGAGATTGAGTTACCCGTAACGATTGGCCCGCAGACCTTCAAAACTACCTTCTACGTGATGGATATACAGCCCGCCTACAGCTGTTTATTGGGTAGGCCATGGATTCACGCCGCTGGCGCCGTGACCTCTACCCTTCACCAGAAGTTAAAATATGAGTGGGAGGGTCAAATCGTTACAATCTGTGGAGAAGAGGACATTTTTGTCAGCCACCTGGCTACTTATAAGTACATTGAAATGGACGGGGAGATCCATGAAACAATGAGCCAGGGGTTCGAAGCCTTGAATGTGAATGAAACATCTGCTGCGCCTGGTACTTCAATATCATCATACCAACAAGCCCGGAAGGTTGTTGAGGAAGGAAACGCCCAAGGCTGGGGCAAACTGCTATCGGTGGAAAGGAAGGAGGACAGATTTGGGTTGGGTTACAAACCAACTCAACAAGATCAAACAGCGGCTGCAAAGGAGCCCAACTTTGTGAGTGGGGGGATGCTCACCCCTGATGCTGTCAACTGTTTGGAAGACGAGCTGGAAGAAGAACGCAACCTGGAAAGCTGGATTCGTCCAAAGATCCCGGGGAGCAGTGTCTCGAACTGGTCTTCCCAGGAAATTATAAGAGTTACTCATGCAGAGTAATTATTATTTCCTGTATTTTTATAAGCATGCATCAAAGTCTTGCATCTTGCCCAAGATGACAAGACTCATTTTGTAATCGGGCCATCTGTACTTTTTGTGCAAACAAGATCAATTAATGAAATATCAGACATCTTTTTGCAAACGAGTCTTTTCCTTTTCGTTCACTGTTTTTCCATTTTTCTTTTTGTACAAAAAATAAATGGCGGTGTTTTCAAAATGACAACTTCATTTCACCTTTCTAAATAAGACTAAAATCAGATCACTAAAATGAACAAACTTAAACCCTTGCAGAGAATGCCTTCCAGACAGCACCGACAACAGCACGGCTATGACATCGTATGACTTCGACAATCCGATCAATCAAGCTGATGAAGGGGTTGAAGAAGAATATGAGCTTCCTGAAGAGCTCGCCAGGTTGTTGAGACAGGAGGAAAAGGTTATTACTCCTCACCAGGAGGAGGTTGAAGTGATCAATCTTGGTACAGATGAAGACGTGAAAGAAGTTAAAATCGGGGCCTGCCTGCAAGACTCAGTGAAGAGACAACTGATTGATCTGCTTCAAGAATATGTGGACGTGTTTGCTTGGTCTTATCAGGATATGCCAGGGTTGGACACCGACATTGTTGTGCACAAGCTGCCTTTGAGAGAAGAATGCCCGCCAGTTAAACAGAAGCTGCGCCGAACTCGCCCAGACATGGCAATGAAAATCAAGGAAGAGGTACAAAAGCAATGGGACGCCGGGTTCCTTGCCGTGACAAGCTATCCACCGTGGGTTGCTAATATAGTACCTGTGCCTAAGAAAGACGGCAAAGTAAGGATGTGTGTTGACTACCGGGATCTGAACAGAGCCAGCCCGAAAGATGACTTCCCATTACCTCACATTGATGTATTGGTGGATAATACGGCTCAGTTCTCGGTATTCTCCTTCATGGACGGATTTTCGGGATACAATCAGATTAAGATGTCGCCTGAAGACATGGAGAAGACAACATTCATCACACCCTGGGGCACGTTCTGTTACAAAGTGATGCCATTCGGACTCAAGAATGCTGGTGCAACGTATCAACGGGCTATGATGACATTATTCCACGATATGATCCATAAAGAAATAGAGTGTTATGTGGATGACATGATTGCCAAGTCCCTTACAGAAGAAGATCACCTGGTGAATCTGCTGAAATTATTCAAGCGTCTGAGGAAGTATCAACTGAAGTTGAACCCCAACAAATGCACATTCGGGGTGCGATCTGGTAAGCTGCTGGGTTTTATTGTAAGCGAGAAAGGGATTGAAGTTGACCCTGATAAAGTCAAAGCCATCCAAGAGATGCCTGCACCGAAAACAGAGAAAGAAGTTCGAGGGTTCTTAGGTCGATTGAACTACATTTCAAGGTTCATATCTCACCTGACAGCAACCTGTGAACCCTTGTTCAAGCTGTTAAGAAAAGAACAGACGGTCAGGTGGAACGAAGACTGCCAGAAGGCTTTTGACAAGATCAAAGAATATCTGCAAGAACCTCCAATCCTTATGCCTCCAGTTGAAGGAAGACCTCTAATAATGTACTTGACAGTATTAGAAGAGTCAATGGGGTGTGTGCTGGGCCAGCATGACGAGTCTGGTCGAAAAGAGTATGCAATATACTACCTAAGCAAAAAGTTTACCGACTGTGAACAGCGTTATTCACTGCTCGAGAAAACTTGCTGTGCTTTAGCGTGGGCTGCTCGCCGACTGAGACAGTATATGTTGACCCACACTACTTTATTGATCTCAAAGATGGACCCAGTCAAGTACATTTTCGAGAAGCCAGCTCTTACCGGACGGGTTGCAAGATGGCAAATGATTCTCACAGAGTATGACATCCAATACACATCTCAGAAAGCCATCAAGGGCAGTGTATTGTCTGAATATCTTGCTGAGCAACCCATTGATGATTACCAGCCTATGAGGTTTGACTTCCCTGATGAAGACATCATGTTCATAAAAGCAAAAGATCATGAAGAGCCTGTTCACACTGAAGGGCCTGACCCGGAAGAAGAATGGACTATGATGTTTGATGGGGCTGTCAACATGAATGGTCGTGGTGTTGGTGCAGTACTCATTACACCTAAAGGAGTTCACATGCCTTTCTCGGCAAAGCTCACTTTCAACTGCACCAACAACGAAGCTGAATACGAAGCTTGCATTATGGGTCTTGAGGAAGCCATTGACCTCAGGATCAAGACATTGACCGTATTCGGAGATTCAGCTTTGGTAATCAATCAGACCAACGGCAAATGGTACACACACCAGGATCATCTGATACCTTACAGGGATTATACAAGGAGGTTATTGACCTTCTTCACAACGGTCAAGCTTGAGTATATCCCTCGGGACGAGAATCAGTTTGCAGATGCTCTGGCAACCGTTTCATCCATGATCAAAGTTCAGTCTGCCAACTTTGTACCTCAGATTTCAGTGTCCAGACTTGATAGACCAGCATATGTGTTTGCAGCAGATGTTGTTAAAGATGATAAGCCTTGGTTCCATGACATTAAGTGCTTCTTGGAGGATCAAACATACCCACCTGGGGCATCTTCCAATGATAAGAAGACTTTGAGAAGGCTTGCTGGTAGTTTCTTTCTGAACACTGATGGGTCTTTATACAAGAGGAACTTTGATATGGTACTCCTCAGATGTGTTGATAAGACAGAAGCAGACTTGTTGATGCATGAAGTGCACGAAGGATCTTTTGGTACCCATGCTGGAGGGCATGCCATGGCTAAAAAGTTGCTAAGATCAGGTTATTACTGGATCACAATGGATGCAGACTGTTGTGCCTATGCCAGAAAATGCCACAAATGTCAGATCTATGCAGATAAGGTGCATGTGCCTCCCAATCCTTTGAATGTGATGTCTTCACCATGGCCCTTTGCCATGTGGGGCATTGATATGATTGGCAAGATCGAGCCAACTGCTTCAAACGGCCACAGATTCATCCTGGTCGCCATCGCCTATTTCACCAAGTGGGTTGAAGCAGCCTCATATGCAAACGTCACGAGACAAGTGGTAGCCAGATTTCTGAAAAGAGATATCATCTGTCGGTACGGAGTTCCCGAGCGAATCATTACTGATAATGGTTCCAATCTAAACAACAAAATGATGGCAGAGCTGTGCCGGGACTTCAGGATCCAACATCACAATTCTTCTCCTTACAGGCCAAAGATGAATGGCGCTGTTGAGGCAGCAAACAAGAATATCAAGAAGATTGTGCAGAAGATGGTAGTCACCTACAAAGACTGGCATGAAATGCTACCGTTTGCCTTGCATGGGTACCGCACGTCAATCAGGACATCCACTGGGGCAACACCGTATCAACTTGTGTATGGTATGGAAGCAGTCCTACCAGTTGAAGTTGAATTACCCTCTCTACGAATACTAATGGATGTTAAACTGAACGAAGCAGAATGGGTTAGGTCCCGATACGAACAACTGAGTCTGATTGAAGAGAAAAGGTTGGCTGCAATCTGTCATGGGCAGTTATATCAAAAGAGAATGAAGAAGGCCTTCGATCAGAAAGTCAGGCACCGAGAGTACCAAGTGGGAGATCTTGTGCTGAAAAGAATCCTCCCTCCTCATACAGACCACAGGGGCAAATGGACTCCAAATTATGAAGGACCATTTGTGGTAAAGAAAGTTTTCTCTGGTGGAGCACTGATGCTCAGCACCATGGATGGTGAAAATTTCCCGTCCCCTGTGAATTCAGATGCAGTTAAAAAATACTTCGCGTAAAACGACCCGCTGGACATAAAAACAGAATGTAAGTCCAGGCAAAAATAGGGCATCCCGGCGAGTCAAAAACAGAATAAAAGACTCGGGCAAAAGTAAGGGAAAATAAACAAAAAAATGTACACCCGCTGAGTTGAAAAGCCGCATTGGACAGCTCAGGCAAAAATGGGTATCCCGATGGATTGAAAACCCGAAAGGGCGATCCATGCAAAATAAGGGAACAAGCGAACAACTGCATTCTGAATTCGTCTGTATCACCTATAACTTGGTAAGCTTCGAGAGGACCAAGCTTCAATCAGAATCAACATTCTTCAGAAAGCAAGATGAGAAGAACGTCAAAAAGTCATACGAGTCATAGTGGAATAGGAAACTCCTTAAAGAGTCATCAACACTGCCAACATTTTGTTTCTCAATTTGTAACAATCTCTTCATTTTAGGAGATTTGTTTCCTTGGCTGTATCTTGCCAATTCAGGGCGTATGAATTAATAAAATCAGATTTTTCAGTCATGTTTCGTCTTGTACATTTTTATTTGCAAAGAATGTCTGATGTCTCTAAAAAACTATTCGCATGAGTACAGATGTTTTTCTCTGAGAAAAAATAATAATAATAATAAAAACGCATGCTTACAGGAAGTGTACTTACTCTCAAGAATGTCTAACTCCTATGACGGAATCCGGTAAGGGATACCTCGGGACCATTTGCGCGTTTCCTTATCTTTGCAGGAGTGCAGGTATCCAGGGCACAGCTTAGGGTATGAAAGCTTCACCCTCAGCAAGCTGGCAGATCATTATCAACTCGGTCTATCTTCCACGAGGCACTGGAAGGTGCCCATTTCCCCAGCGAAGTTGCCAAATCAATACTCGCTCAGTCTTAGCACCTGAGTTGCTTCTTCCCCAGCTGAGTTGCCTCTCATTACTTTCTCCAGCTGAGTTGTCACCTATTACTTATCCCCACCTGAGTTGCTTCTTCCCCAGCTGAGTTACCAACAACATTCCCCAGCTGTATTACCAATCGTTCTTCCTCGGCAGAATGCAAAGTCAGGGAATCATCTCCCCACAGAATCCTCAGCCTCTATTCAGAAGAGCAACGCATGAAGGAGTCACAACAGAGTACGGAAGGCTTCTACAAACCCCAACTGGGTCCTATATTACAAGGATATGTCAATCAGTGACCTAGATCCCCAAGCAGATGCATCTCATCAGATCTGTCAATAATTTCACCCCCCAGCTGGGATGTCCGCTTCAAGCAGATCGATCAAAGATCTTCGCAGCAACGGGATCCGAATCCCGGTTTTGGTATCTTTGCACAATCATAGCATTTGCATCATATTCACCCACAAAGCGTAGCATTCCGTTTTAACACGGAGCATTACGGCAAAAAAATCAAATGCATAGCATAATCATGAGCCATGTTATGAATCAACACCTGTGAATGATTACAGTTCATCAACATACAGAAGAAAAATCCCCACCAGAGTTCCCAGCAAAAGCAGTTGCCTCACAAATCACAAACACCAGTATATACTCCTTTTGACACCCGTCCGTGTTATATCCCAGCAGGAGGCCAAAGACATCCTCTTTGTACTCACATATACTTATATACACTTTCTTGGCACCCGTCCGTGTCGTATCCCCAGCGCAGTCACCTACACTTTGTATGTCAAATATTTGTTCATACTATACTCTTCTCCTTTTGACACTCGTCCGTGTCGCTCTCCCCAACAGTTAACTACTCATACTACTCAGATACTCGTCCGTATCTTGTATATACCTTTTATATCCCCTCAGATTCGACACTAGTCCTTGTTCTTTGTTAACCCGTTGGTACTCGTCCGTACCATCATCTCAGAACATGCGTCAAGCGTTTGTTTCTACATGATACTCGTCCGTATCATAACCTTAAGGATGCTCGTCCGCATCTTTAATCCATACACCGTGTCAAACACTTATATCTTCTTGAATAAAGATACTCGTCTGTATCTAAGATCCCCAGAAGAGCTCTTTCAGATTCAACACTCGTCCGTGTTCTCTGTTAACCAGTTGATACCCGTCCGTATCATCATCTCTGAACACGTGTCAGTTTGTTTCTACCCGATACTCGTCCGTATCGCAGTCTTAAGGATGCTCGTCCGCATCTTTAATCTATACACAATACCAAACACTTACCCTTTTGTTTCTTGGATATAAACACTCGTCCGTGTTTACTACTCCCCAGTAGATCGCCAACAAAACAAATTTTCTTTTTATCTGACATTCGTCCTATGTCATGATAAACCCTGAGAGCAGCCGTACCCTGCTAGGTGGTCGTCCTCCACCTCTTGATGGTCGTCCTCCATCATGCTCATCCGATGGCCGTCCCCATCGTTGATATTTTTAGCAGCCGTCCCCTGCTAGGTGGTCGTCCTCCACCCTTGATGATCGTCCTTCATCATTTTATCCAATGGCCGTCCCCATTGTTGATTTTGGTTATCTGGCATTCGTCCTATGTCATGAGAAACCCTGAGAGCAGCCGTCCCCTGCTAGGTGTTCGTCCTCCACCTCTTGATGGTCGTCCTCCATCATGCTCGTCCGATGGCCGTCCCCATCGCTGATCCTTTTATCCGATGGTCGTCCCCATCGTTGATATTTTCGGCAGTCGTACCCTGCCAGGTGGTCGTCCTCCACCTTTGATGGCCGTCCCCATCATAATTCCTTTATTCCCCAACAGAGCAGCCGTCCCCTGCTAGGTGATCGTCCTTCACTTTTGATGGCCGTACCCCATCATCTGTTTATTTCATTTATTCTTTAACCCGATGGCCGTCCCCGTCGTGGTCCCTTTTCCTTTTTAGCCCGATGGCCGTCCCCATCGTCGGTTACCTTGCTTTATGAACTTGATAGCCGTCCCCGTCATGTTTCATTGATCCCCAGAGAATTCTACAACTTTATCTTGATGGCCGTCCCCATCATAATTTCTTATTGTTCCCAGCTAGTCGGCCGTCCCCGTCTTGGCTTTACCTTTTGTCCCCAGCATGTCGGTCGTCCCCGTTATTGCTTTATTTTTAGCACTTTCCCAGCATGTCGGCCGTCCCCGTCATTGCTTTTTTTTTTACCCAGCAGTCGTCCTCTGCTCGACGGTCGTCCTCCGTCGCCCACGTTTTACAATATACTTTATTTTCCTTTTACAATCTATATCCCTTTTCTTCTTCGTTTCTGTGAGTGCAAATTTTGGACTGTCTTTGGTATTCAACCACAAGTTATCTTGTTTGCCTGTTAAGCTTTCGCTTACACCCTGCACAGCTAACCCATGTTTGACTAGGGGCAGCTGTAAACACCCCAAATTTGCCCTCACCCATTCACACCATGGCTTGTGATCATTTCATGTGCATAGATTCAATCATATCATCTCATATCTCACTTTTGATTCACTGCATAGATTCAAAGTCATCTGCACCTAGAGTTTGTGATCTGAGCAATCCAAGAGCTTCTTGAGCCACTCCAAAGGCCACCAATCACTTCAAGGGGATCCATGTGTGTTCATCTATCATATTACATCCTCTCAAGGTCAAGATTTCAAAAGAATCACAAGAACTAGGGTTTGAATGGATGTAGAGCCAGGTTTGACTGCACAGTTGACCTAAAATTAGGGTTTTGGTTTCAGAGGCCATAACACCCAATTTTTTGGTCATTCTTGTTTCCATTGGTCTCTATATGGTATAAGGAGTATGCATATCAATTTTCATGAAGAAATTCCATGGGGAAGTCATCTGATCAAGGGTTGACTTTCTGGACAAGTCAGTGCAAAATCAGGGCATCTGAGGCTCCCAATGGCTCAACCAATGGGTGATCTTCATCATTATGAGTGTATATGATCTTTATTTGATCATGGAAGAAGCTTGAAACTCACAAAAATCAAGAATTTAGGGTTTTTGCAAAAGTTGACTTTTTGGGCATAGTTGACTTTTCAAGAATGCTTCATTTTAGGTCATTTTTCAAGCCTTGCTTTTTGATCCAAAAATGCTTCAAATGGAAAAACTTTGGTCATGAAAGTTGTAGAATACATTTTTCCCTTTTCAAAAAGTACAAGAACATGATCAAATTCTTCTTGGATCAAAAGTTATGGTGTGACAAAGTTAGCAAAAATCATTGATTTTCAAGGCATGCTTCAAATGTGAATTTTGCAAAATCATGAACCAAAGCCATTTGTAACTTCTAATTCACTTCAAACCATGACATAAACATTCTACATGTCCTAAAAATCAGAATTGGACCAAAGATCACATGTGTTTAGTTCATGTAACAAGGCATTTTTCATGAAAGTTTCAAAAAGTGGCAACTTGCAAAACCACTCATCACACTTCCTACAACTTGCAACCTTGGATGCTGACTTTGGCTAGCCTTTCCCCTCACCCTTGCTGCACAGCCCATGCCTTGTACTAATCCTAGAACCAAGCCATGCTTCTCTTACACAAAAGGTGGACTTTGAGCAAAAGCAAACTTACCAATCAATAGGGGCCAGGTCACATCATCTGACCTATGGGATTAAAATATACTATCCTTTGGCAAGCCAAACATATGAAGAGGCCAGGCTGAAACACTTCACTACAACACACATACAAACTCACTTTTTTTTGCAAATTGCTTCGAATCTCTCTGCCCAGCCAGAAAACACCCAAACCATTTTCACCAAGCACCTCACCATGTTCCATTGAGTAGAAACCAGCCAAGAACCAGGCCTGAAACAAGCTGTAACCCCTCTGCACCATTTTCACTCCAACTTGCAGTTTCATTCGAAACTCTCTCCACAGCTCACAAACATCAAAACAAACTCCATAGACCTTCTCCACTCATCATCTGGACCACAAACAACCACCTACATTGGCCTGAAACTGCCTGAATCACCATTGCCATTTCCAACTGAGCTTGAGCAGAAGCTTCACAAACTCTTCATCCAGCCAGCATAAACTTCTCCAAAGCATTCAAGTATCACCAGAGGGTCAAGTGGAGTGGATTACACCAAGAGGGGAGGTCAGAAAGTCATCAGAGTAAAAGCTTCGAATCTCAGGTAGCTCAAGAACTTTTTTTCCAGAAATGGATTTTTAAGTTCTAAACTTGTTCTACATGTCTTCCTGATCATGAATATGCTTTTAGTTTCGAAAATGGTGATGAATTGAGGATTTAATTGCTTCCTGAAACTTTCCTGCCCTAGTTTTTGTTTGCTTCGATTCAGCCATTTCGTGAATGATAAATTTGTTTTGAGTGGGGGTTTTGAATCGTGAGCTTGTGGGAATCATTTCTGTGTTCTTAGAATTCATTTTAGATGCGTATGGAGTGAGTTTGAGGTTTGGGGTGAACGGAGAAGATGACCGGAACACTGTTCCGGTCATCTGAAAGTGTTTAACGGCGAGATTAGGGCATAAGCATTGATTAGTGAAATTTGAATTCTGGCCGTGAGATCTGGCGCCAAGTCAACTCCCGCGCGTGTAACTTTGAATCTGGTCCCTAGGATTAGCTGACTTCTCATTAATTCATTTAAAATTCATTTAAATTCATTTTCTTTTCATTTGTTTTGCATAATTTATTTAAAATAGTAAAAATGTCTTAAAAATTATGAAACTTTTTCTCAAGAGTTTTAATAATTTTTATGACACAAAAATATTTTTGTTTTCATTTTTATCATTAAAAAAGTATTTTTAAATATTTGAAAGATTATTTTTAATTGATTAATGAGAATTAATTTATTAAAAATACTTTTAGGTATTTAAAAATCACCAAAAAATTCATGAAATGTTCTAAGACATTTAGGAACATTGTCCAACCTTCAAACCAAATTTATTTTTGGATCTTGATGCATTTTGAGAATTTTTCATTGAATTAAAATCATTTTTGTGCATTATTTTGATCCTAAGTTCAAAAAATCATTTCTGCCTATCTATGAAGAGTTGGACATTGATCCTTCTTGCATTGCATTGTGTTTAGCATGTAGTTTTTGAGGTAAAAAGGCCATGATTTGATCTTTCATTTTCCATTTGTTTGATAATTTTCTTGTTTAGAAACCCTAAAAAACCCTAAAATCTTAGAAATTCATAACTTAAAATTGGTTAAGAGTTGAGACCTCCCCTTTGGACATTGGTTTAGTATAAGATTAGGGGTCCTTTGTGTGGCATTTTCCATTTTTTATAATGTTGTTTGCTTCTGGTTTTGGTTTTTGTTTGATGTTTGGTTCATAAACCCTAATTTGGGCTTCCATATGCATCCATCTTGCATTCTCTTGCATAACATGACTTGCCATGACATTTCAAGCATCCATTTGATTCATTTGACATCATAAGACATATTGAAAGCATGTTTGATCATTGCATCATGTATTTGCCATGTTGTATGCCATGTGCACTTCATAACTTTTCATGTATGATCATGTGTTCTAACTTGCTTCATTTGCATTCATGAACTTGTATGATCATTTCCATGTGCTGCCTCATGTTTGTAACATCTCATAGCATCATTATCATCTCATGTTTGCTTCTGGTTTTGTTTCTCATCATGTCATCTCATCTCATTTTGCATTGTATTGCATATCTTTTCTAACCTTTCAGGTGGTAAGTGACTTTGAGAAGTGGATTTGCCTTCACTTCTCATAACTTCTCTTCATCTCTTTTTTATGCATCCTTGCTGCATTTTGTATGTGTTTGAGATTGAGCTTGATCATTCTTCTTCATCTCACTTTCTTTCTTCAAGTGACTTGACTTCTTGAATGAAGCAAGTTACTTTGCTTCTCTTGATCCTTTCATCTGCTTCCTGGTGGTTCCTTTGAAGATTGTTCTTGTAAAACCTCACAAACCTTAGGAACAACCAAGCATGATAATGATTAGGGTTTTGATTAGTCCCCCCTTTTAGTTTTACCTTTGTGTCTCCTTTGAGTCTTCTCTTCTCATCTCATAATTAGGGACTAAACCCTAAAGGCTTTAAGGCTTTGTGATTAAGCTTATGCCTGCATCCTTCTATTAGGATGGAGTGTATAACTTTAATCCTAAGTGTTAAACTCTTAATGTGTTTAAATCTCTTAATCAATCCACTTAATAATCATCAAGACATCACACTTGTAACTTGGGCCTTGCATTAGGGTTCTAATTCTTCCTTAATTGGTTAAGAAGGACTAACCATAGTGTTAATGGACAAGTCCCCCTCAAGTTGTCTTACAAATCATAAAATTCACTTCATCATCATACCATTAAAAAAAAATCCACCTAATCAAAGGTTTTGTTTTGTCATGAGTTTAATCCCTAATCATGGATTAAGTTAAGGAGTCTTCCTCAGCTTAAACATTCTCATCTATTATCCTTCTATTAGGATGGTGTAATGAGTCTGTTTAATCCTTGATTATGGCTTAACCTCATTACTTAACACTAAACAAAAACACCAAAAACATCTAAATAATCACAAGTAGGTTAATGATCTTAATCCTACATCAAAGGTGATTAAGTGTGAGAATCCGACTTCACACTTAAGGTATTCTCATTACCCCTAATCAGAGGGAAGATGTGATGAGCTTACTAAATCCATTGGTTTAGGCTTAAGCTCATTAACTTATGACAAACTTTCAAAAGCAATAAAAGACTGAAAACTCAAAAACAAACAATAATCGTCTCCTTCGGGATTCTTTTCTCATCACCTTCACTCACAACCGAGAACTAGCTTCTTCCGTCTAATGCAAGACAGTTTGCACCTGAGCCAGACAGGTCATACACTTGAGCATAGGCAAGTAAGCAGTTCATCAGTCAATTCATCTTTCAGTCTCTTTGGGTCGAACTACGGTGTTCTGACTTCCTCATTGCACGAGAGGATACGTAGGCATAACTTAACGGTTATCGAACAAAAGTCTTTGTACATTCCCCCTCCTTTCAGCATTATTCTTCAAGCCTCATGGTCATGAGCATACTCCTTCCTCACACTGACACTTTCATACTGCACTTCACACTTCTCTCACACTGACTCCTGTACATTCTTTCCCAGCTATTTTTCACACAAAATTGCACTGACACTACCCCTTTAAAACACAAATCTTCTAAGCGTGGATCCCGTCGAGTACGACGGACAATCTGGGTGCTAATACCTTCCCAGGTTGTAACCAACCCCCTTTCTCAGTCTCTCTGGTTCGCAACCGTCTTATCCATCTCTTTCTAGGCCTATGCAGCATTGCCTTTCCTCCGGGATAAAAATGCCTAGCTGGCGACTCTATTCATTCTCCAGTGAGTTCACGGCTGTGTGTTCTCACTGTCCCCTTCGCCGACCGTTCGCGTCTGTACCCCTTTTGACCCGGTGTCACTTGGCGGGAGCGACAGCTTGGCGACTCTGCTGGGGAAACCCTTATATTGCAACCAGGGCTTCTGGTTCTTTTTGTGGGTTCCTCCTAGCGCTTGGTTGATTTGTGTTTATTGGGGTGTTATGTGCTTATTTGTGTTTGTATATTTTTTTTATTTTTTATTTTTTATTTACTGCTCTCTGTACAGCTTTATTTATTGCTTTCTTTACAGTTTTTTTTCATATATCATACTGTCATGCTGGATCTGGTTTTGCTTTGGTGGGTGGGGTTTCACTGAGAGTTAAGGTCCTATACCTGGGACCTGAGTGACACATAGGCTAGAGTGAATCATATTCTTTCCCATTCCATTTCGGTCTGGTGCGGGAATATGAAACACGGTTCAGATATGGGTTTCTTCTTGAGAACTCTGTGTTGCAGATTTCCTGCAATGCTAGGGCTATCTGGGAAGCCTGCTAAGTCTGGATGACCTTTAGTTTTGACCTTCAGAAACTGGGGTGAATTAGAGGAGGAACTTTTATGGTTATTGTAAACACTGTACCTCCGGGTTAGAAGTGTTTACACTTCTCATAACTGATCCAAGTCTGAGGATCCTTGTTTTAGAACACCACCTGTGAGGGGGTTGGGCTGTTTACAGGTTTGCAGGTACCTTGACCTCAGAATACCCTGTTACTTTGCTTGTTAAGAGTACTTCATTTTGGGACAGTTCTTGTGATTCTAAAACCCTGGACATGTGGCTCTTTATTTGAGTCCCCCACCTTGGTTACTGGATCTATAGACCTCCATCTGGAATTCTTGAACATACTTGGACCTATATCAGAGCACTTGATCAGATCCAGCTCAGGCACAGACCCTTGCATATCATTTGCATACATACTCATTGCATCATATTGACATTTGCTTATTTGTGTTTCAGGGTATCCATCTTCATTTGGTTCTGGTTTTGACCCCATCTTCAGTATTGACCCATCTTCATCAGCATCTGCTTCAGTTATCTGCACCAGCCAATCAGTGGCCATTTCTTCAGTATTATCATCAGCACCTGTCTCTACTCAGTCTTCAGCATCATGGCTCCTAAAAAGAGCAACATCACCTATCACTTCTTCCAGCCAGAGTTATCAGACATCAGGAGGATTCAGACCCTGATTACTCCAGATCACATACCATTGTTCAGGGAACATTATGGAGATATACTTGATATGGTTATGGATCTGGACCCTTCACAGAGAAGCCTGATCCACACTTGCATTCAGTTCTATGATCCCCCACTGAGATGTTTCACTTTCCAAGACTTTCAGTTGGGCCCTCTATTAGAAGAGTACTCCTCATTGGTTGGTTTGCCTATCAGGGGTGGAATCCCTTTCAACCCTGAGATGGTCTCTCCTGGTAATGGAGAAATAGCCAAGGCTTTGCATCTGGAACCTGTTCTGGTTGAGCAGCATATGACTTCTAAAGCTGGAATCCCTGGCTTCCATCTGGATTTCTTGATCTCTCAAGCTACCCTGAAATCTTCTTTAGGAGAGTGGAAAGCTGTTTGTGCCTTGTTGGCTTTGAGTATATATGGAATTGTATTGTTTGCAGATGAGCCTCGATTCATTAGCAAAAATGCAATCCATCTGTTCATCTTGAAGAACCCAGTGCCCACTTTATTGGGGGACCTCTATTATTCAGTGCATCAGAGGAATGAAAAACAGAGGGGAAGATTAGTGAGGTGTTGTGCTCCATTGTTCCACACTTGGCTTCTCAGGCATTTACCCAGGACAGATGCATTTTTGAACCCTCATCAGCAGAGAAACTGGGCTAAGAGACTCACTGCCCTAACTTCAGCAGATATCAGATGGTGTACTCGAAGCACCAAGGGCAGGGATATCATCACCAGCTGTGGGCATTTTCCTAATGTGCCTTTGATAGGAGTTAAGGGTAGTATCAATTACAACCCTCTGCTGTTTAGACGACAATTAGGCTATGCATTGGTCCACACTCTTAAGGCACGGGATTTGGTTGAGACTCTTTATTGCGAGAACAAGCTTAATCTGGCTATTGTTAGGCAGGCAGCCTGGGCCTGGGATAATGTTCAAACCAAGGGAATAACCATTCTGGGGAAGTGCAACAATGTGGCATCAGCACAATATTATGAATGGTCCCGTGCCAGGGCCCAATTCTCTGGGATGCCCTTTACCATAGAAGACATGCCTGAGTCATCTTCAGCACCACCCCCTGCCACTATCAGTTTGGAGGAGTTTGAGAGCTTGAAGGAAAGAAATGAGAAGCTAACCCAGGCTTTGCAGAAGACCCTCCGGGAGAGGAGTGATGGTGTGAGGGAAATTGAGAGGTTGGAGAAGTTGAGAGTGGAGCATCTGGCTAAGATTGAGAAGTCTGGGGATTATATCAAAAAGTCTAAGGCTGGAGAACAAATTCTGAAGAATGCTTGCAAAGAAGCCCAGTTCCAGAGAGCAAGGACAGACTTGTATCTGAAGGAGAGTCAGGCCCGGTGGGTCAGGATCACCGAGGCTCGTACCCTGGAAGACAAGAGAGTTCAAGACAAGATGGAGCAACTGGAAGCTAGTGCAAAAGAACAGCAAGAAGCCCTGGCAGCAGCCCAGAGGGAGATATCAGAACTGAAGATCAAAGCAGGGGTGAAGAGGTCAAAAGACCAAATAAAGATCATACACATTCAAAATGATGAAGAACACCCTTTGGTTGGGTCATTGGGGGCCTCAGATGCCCTGATTTTGCACTGACTTGCTCAAGAAGTCAACTCTTGATTAGATGCCTTCCCCTATGGAATTTCTTCATGAAAATTGATATGCATGATTCTTATAACATATAGAGACCAATAGAAACAAGAATGACCAAAAAATTTGGAGTTATGGCCTCTGAAACCAAAACCCTAATTCTAGGTCATTTGTGCAGTTAAACCTGGCTCTGCTTCCATGCCTTTCTCAGCTCTTGTGATTCTTTGACTTCCTTGACTATGTGGGGATATACTATGATGCTTGAACATACATGGACCCCTTTGAAGTGATTGTAGACCTTTGGAGTGGCTCAAATGGCTCAGGGATAGCTCAGGTCACAAACCCTAGATGCAAATGACTTAGAAGCAATGCAGTGAATCAAAAATGTGGTATGAGATGATATGATTGAACTTATGCACATGAAAAGATCACAAGCCATGGTGTGAATGGGTGAGGGAAAATTTGGGGTGTTTACAATGGGCTTAAGCCTCAGACAACATAGCTTGGGGGTGTAATAGAGACCTGATAGGAAAAGAGATTATTGCTAGCTATGTCACCTTCCCAAATGTACCCTTGCTGGGAAGGAAAGGCGTGTAAACACCCCAAATTTGCCCTCACCCATTCACACAATGGCTTGTGATCACTTCATATGCATAAATACAATCATACCATCTCATATGACAATTTTGATTCACTGCATAGGTTCTAAGTCATCTGCATCTAGGGTTTGTGATCTGAGCAATCCAAGAACTTCTTGAGCCATTCCAAAGGCCACCAATCACTTCAAAGGGGTCCATGTGTGTTCTTATATCATATTACATCCTCTCAAAGTCAAAAATGCCAAAGAATCACAAGAACTGGGATTGGTATGGAGGCAGAGCCAGGTTTGACTGCACAGATGACCTGAAATTAGGGTTTTGGTTTCAGAGGCCATAACTCTAATTTTTTTGGTCATTCTTGTTTCCATTGGTCTCTATATGGTATAGGGAGTGTGAATATCAATTTTCATGAAGAAATTCCATGGGGAAGTCATCTGATCAAGAGTTGACTTTCTGGACAAGTCAGTGCAAAATCAGGGCATCTGAGGCCCCCAATGACCCAACCAAGGGATGATATTCATCATTTTGAGTGTATTTGATCTTTATTTGATCATGGAAGAAGGTTTAAGTTCACAAAATTCAAGAATTACAAGTTTTTGCAAAGTTGACTTTTTAGGGCATGGTTGACTTTTAATGAAATGTCATTTTTATGCAACTTTTTCAACCCTTACTTTTTGATCCAAAAATGCTTCAAATGGAAAAACTTTGGTCATGAAAGTTGTAGATTAGATCTTTCCCTTTTCAAAAAGTACAAGAACATGACCTAATTCATTTTGGATCAAAAGTTATGGTTTGTCAAAGTTGGCAAAAATCATTGAATTTCAAGTTATGCACCAATTGAGAAATTTGCAAAATCTTGTACCAAGGCAAAATTGTGACTTCTAATTGACATCAAACCAGTACACAAGCATCATGTAAGTCCTAAAGTTCAGATTGAACCAAGAGTTCCTCATGTTTCATGCCTTTGAAGCAAGATATTTTCATGAAAAGGCAAAGACAAGCAAGTTGCAAAACTCATGATCACATCTCACCCACTTGTTGCCTTGGTTGCTGAACCAACCCTAGCCTTTCCCCTCACCAAGCTGCGCCAGCCCACACCCTTGTACCAGCCTAGAACACAACCCATGCCCTCCTTACACCAAAGTTGACATTTTGCAAAAGGCACCATACCAATCAATAAAGGCCAAGTCACATCATTTGACCAATGGGATTATTTTATGCAAACAAAATGCCAGCCATCTCACATAATACAACAACCTGAAACACACAAGATCATCACTTTCACATTTTCACTCCCTAGAGCAAAAGCATTCGAATCTCTCTCCACAAGCCACAAACACATTAGCAAACTTCATAAACCTTTTCAACATCCCTCCCTGATCAAAAAGCACCCTTCAAAGCAACCCAAAGCTCAAAGAATCAGAAACACGATTCTTACACCATCCTGAACAGAACTTGTTCAAGCTCCCAAAATAGCCACCAACAAGAAGTTGTGAACATTCCATTGGCTTCAGGGGGTCCAGAGAAGGCATTCTGCATCGAAGCAGGGTCAGAAGAGCTCAGGTTCATAGTTCATCACTCCAGGTAGCTTCAAGTTTTCAACTTTTCAGAGCTTGATTTTTATGTTAAAAATTGATTGTGTATGCCTTGCTGGTCATGGGGATGGGTTTAGAATTAAAAATAAGTGAGAAATGAGGATTTACCAGGGCTCTGAAACTTTGCCCGTGAAACTTCATGGCTTCGATTCTCTTCATTTGAGCATGAGAAATTTAGTTTGAGAGATGATTTGAGTGAGATTTAAGTAGAGGAACATTTCCCTGGCTTTAATTTGAAGAATAGTGGCCTGAATCATGATCTAGGGTTTTGATGCTGCCGGAGAAGATGACCGGAGCTCCCCTCCGGTCACCTGAAAATACTTAACCCTAATCCTGTAATTAAATGAGGTTTGAATCCTGTGCGTTAGATTAGTTGACTGCCTTGACTTCGCGCGTGGATGAATGGCCCAGATTCACTCATTTTGCCCTAATCCTCTTCATTAGTTTAATTAATCATAATTAAATTAATTTAATCAGACTCAATCCTGGCCCTTTAAAAACGCGTGCGGTCAACTCTTCTTTCCCAAATTCAAATATCAGCCTTTGGATTGAATTACTTTCCATTTTATTTTGTTTTATTTCATTTTCTTTATATTTAACTTGTACAATTTATAAAAAAATAGCAAAAATGTTTTAAAAATTATGAAACTTTTTGTCAAGAGTTTCATTAATTTTTAAAACACAAAAATATTTTTATTTTTATTTTTAGCATCAAAAAAGTATTTTTAAATATTTAAAAGTTTATTTTTAATTGATTAATGAAAATTAATTTATTAAAAATACTTTTAAGTATTTAAAAATCACCAAAAATTCATGAAGTGTTCTAAGACATTTAGAAACATTGTCCAACCTTCAAACCAAATTTCTTTTTTGATCTTGATGCATTTTGAGAATTTTTCATTTGAATTAAAATCATTTTGATGCATTATTTTGATCCCAACTTCAAAAAATCATTTCTGCCTAATCATGAAGAGTTGGACATTGATTCTTTTTGCATTGCATTGTGTTTAGCATGTAGTTTGTGAGATTAAATGGCCATGATTTGATCTTTCATTTTCCATTTGTTTGGTAATTTTCTTGTTAAGGAACCCTAAAACCCTAGAAAACTTGTAAAAATCATAACTTGAATTTGGTTAGGAGTTGAAACCTCTCCTTTGGGCAGTGGGTTAGTATAGGATTAGGGGTCCTTTGAGTGCATTTTCAATTTTTTATAATGTTGTTTGCTTCTGATTTTGGTTTTTGTTTGATGTATTGTTCATAAACCCTAATTTGGGCTTCCATATGCATCCATCTTGCATTCTCTTGCATAACATGACTTGCCATGACATTCCATGCCTCCATTTGATTCATTTAACATCATAAGACATATTGAAAGCATGTTTGATCATTGCACCTTGCATTTGTCATGTTGTATGCCATAGGCATCTCATAACTTTTCATGTATGTTCTTGGTTCTTAACTTGCTTCATTTGCATTCATAAGCTTGTATGATCATCCACATGTGTTGTTTCTGGTTTGTAGCATCTCATAGCATCATTAACATCACATATGTGCTTCTGGTTTTGGTTTGCATCATGTCATTCCATCCCATTTTTGCATTGCATTGCATTTCTTTTCTAACCTTTCAGGTGGTAAGTGGTTTTGAGAAGTGAATTTGCCTTCACTTCTCATACTTTTCTTTTCATCTCTCTTGCATCCATGCTGCATTTTATCTTGTGTTTGAGATTGAGCTTGCTCATTCTTCTTCTTCCCACTTTCTTTCTTCAAGTGACTTGACTTCTTGAATGAAGCAAGTTGCTTTGCTTCTCCTGATCCTTTTCTCTGCTTCCTGGTGGTTCCATTGAAGACTTCTCTTGTAAACCTCACAAACCCTAGGAATAACCAAGCATGACAATGATTAGGTTTTTGATTAGTCCCCCTCTTAGTTTTACCTTTGTGTCTCTTTGAGTCTTCTCTTCTCATCTCATAATCAGGGACTAAACCCTAAAGGCTTTAAGGCTTTGTGATTAAGCTTATGCCTGCATCCTTCTATTAGGATGGAGTGTATAACTTTAATCCTGAGTGTTAAACCCTTAAGGTGTTTAAATCCTTTAACCAATTCACTTAATAATCATCAAGACATCAAGCTTGTAACTTGGGCCTTGCATTAGGGTTCTAATTCTTCCTTGATTGGTTAAGAAGGACTGACCCTAGTGTTAATGGACAAGTCCCCCTCAAGTTGTCTTACAAACCCTAAAAATCACTTCATCATATCATTAACTAAAATCCATCTTAATAAAGGCTTTGTTCTGTCATGAAGTTAATCCCTAATCATGGATTAAGTTGAGGAGCTTTCCTCAGCTTAAACATTCTCATCTATTATCCTTCTATTAGGATGGTGTAATGAGTCTGTTTAATCCCTGATTATGGCTTAATCTCATTACTTAACGCTAAACAAAAACACAAAAAACATCTAAATAATCACAAGTAGGTTAATGATCTTAATCCTACATCAAAGGTGTTTAAGTGTGAGAAGCTGACTTCACACTTAAGGTACTCTCATTACCCCTAATCAGAGGGAAGATGTGATGAGCTTACTAACCCATTGGTTTAGGCTTAAGCTCATTAACTTATGACAAACTTTCACAAGCAATAAAAGACTGAAAATACAAAAACAAACAATAATCGTCTCCACCGGGATTCTTTTCTCATCTCATTCACTCACAAACGAGAACTCGCTTCTTCCGTCTAATGCAAGACAGTTTGCACCTGAGCCAGACAGGTCTTACACTTGAGCATAGACAAGCAAGCAGTTCACAAGTCAATTCATCTTTCAGTCCCTTTGGGTCGAACTACGGTGTTCTGACTTCCTCATTGCACGAGAGGATACGTAGGCATAACTTAACAGTTATCGAACAAAAGTCTCTGTATATTCCCCTCTTTCCAGCTTCATCCTTTTAAGCCTCATGATCTTGAGCATTTCATCCTTGTTCTCACACTGACACTTTCATATTACACTTTACACTTCTTTACACTGACACCTGTACATTCTTTTCCAGTTCTTTCATACACAGATTGCACTGACACTACCCCTTTAAAACACAAATCTTTTAAGCGTGGATCCCGTCGAGTACGACGGACAATCTGGGTGCTAATACCTTCCCAGGTTATAACCAACCCCCTTTCTCAGTCTCTCTGGTTCGCAACCGTCTTATCCATCTTTTTCTAGGTCTATGCAGCATTGCCTTTCCTCCGGGATAAAAATGCCTAGCTGGCGACTCTATTCATCTCCAGTGAGTTCACGGCTGTGTGTTCTCACTGTCCCTTTCGCCGACCGTTCGCGTCTGTACCTTTATTTGGGCCAGTCCCATTTATCGGGAGCGACAGCTTGGCGACTCTGCTGGGGACCCTTATACTGTAACCAGGGCTTCTGGTTCTTTTTGTGGGTTCCTCCTAGCGCTTGTTTGATTTGTGTTTACTGGGGTGTTATGTGCTATTTGTGTTTGTTTATTTTATTGCTTTATGTACAGTTGTTTTACTGCTTTATTTATAGCTTTACATATATCATACTGTCATACTGCTGGCTGGATCTGGTTTTGCTTTGGTGGGTGGGTGATTCTATTGAGAGTTAAGGTCCTATACCTGGGACCTGAGTGACACCTAGGCTAGAGTGGTTCATATTCTTTCCCATTCCATCTCGGTCTGGTGCGGGAATATGAAACACGGTTCAGATATGGGTTTCTTCTTGAGAACTCTGTGTTGCAGATTTCCTGCAGTACTAGGGCTATCTGGGAAGCCTGCTAAGTCTGGATGACCTTTAGTATTGACCTTCAGAAACTGAGGTGAATTAGAGGAGGAACTTTTATGGTTATTGTAAACATTGTACCTCCGGGTTGGAAGTGTTTACACTTCTCATAACTGATCCAAGTCTGAGGATCCTTGTTTTAGAACATCACCTGTGAGGGGGTTGGGTTGTTTACAGGTTTGCAGGTACCCTTGACCTCAACATACCCTGTTACTTTGATATGATTAAGAGTACTCCATTTTGGAACATTTCTTGTGATTCTAAAACCCTGGACTTATAGACCTCCATCTGGATTTCTTGAACACACATGGACTTATATCAGAGCAGTTAATCAGATCCAGCTCAGTCACAAACCCTTGCATGTCATTTGCATACATCCTCATTGCATCATTCTAACATGTGTTTATTTGTTTTTCAGGGTATCCATCCTATCATTTTGGCTTGGTTTTGACCCCATCATCAGCTTAGACCCATCTGCATCAGCACTTACACCAGCTATCAGCACTTGCTTCAGTCACTTGCACCCTCAGTCTCAGCCTATCAGTGGCCCATCTTCAGTGTTATTTTCAGTCATCATCATCAGTGCCCATTCTCCAGCAATATGGCACCTAAGAAGAGTAACATCTCCTATCATTTCTTTGAGCCTGAGCTAGCCAGCATCAGGAGGGTTCAGACCCTGATTACTCCAGACCACATACCGTATTTCAGAGAACATTATGGAGGAATCCTTGATATGGTATTGGATCTGGACCCTTCACAGAGGAGCTTGATACATACCTGCCTGCAGTTCTATGACCCTCCCCTGAGGTGCTTTACATTTCAGAATTTCCAGTTGGGACCTTTGCTGGAGGAGTATTCATCATTGGTTGGTGTGCCCATCAGGGGTGGAATCCCTTTCAACCCTGAGATGGCTTTCCCAAGTAATGAAGAGATAGCAAAAGCATTACACCTGGAACCAGTTTTGATTGGGCAGAATTTGACATCTAAGGCTGGAATCTCTGGTTTTCATCTGGATTTCTTGACTTCTCAGGCTAGTCTGAGGGCCTCCCTAGGGGAGTGGAAGGCAGTCTGTGCTCTGTTGGCCCTTAGCATATATGGGATCATACTTTTTGCAGATGAGCCTAGGTTTGTTAGCAAGAATGCAGTCCATCTTTTCATCCTGAGAAACCCAGTGCCCACCTTACTGGGAGATCTTTACTACTCAGTTCACCAAAGGAATGAAAAGCAAAGGGGGAGATTAGTGAGATGTTGTGCACCTTTGTTCCATACTTGGCTGCTCAAGCATTTGCCAAAGACTGATGCATTCTTGAACCCTCACCAGCATAAGAACTGGGCTAGGAGGCTTGTTGCTCTAACCTCAGATGACATCAGATGGTGCACTCAGAGCACCAAGGGCAGAGACATCATTACAAGTTGTGGGCAATTTCCCAATGTGCCTCTGATTGGAGTAAAGGGTTGCATCAATTACAACCCTCTACTTTTCAAAAGACAACTGGGTTATGCATTGGTCCATCCCCCTAGAGCACAAGATCTGACTGAGACCCTTTATGTTGAAATCAAGCCTAATCTGGCTAATGTCAGACAGGCAGCCTGGGCCTGGGACAATGTGCAGACTAAAGGGGTAACCATTCTTGGGAAATGCAATAATGTAGCCTCTGCCCAGTACTATGAGTGGTCACATGCCAGGGCCCAAATTTCTGGAATGCCCTTCACTATTGAAGATATGCCTGGACCTTCCACAGCACCACCCCCAGCGACTGTTAGCTTAGAGGAGTTTGAGAAATTGAAAGAGAGGAATGAGAAGTTGACTCAAGCTCTACAGAAGACCCTCTGGGAGAGGAGTGATGGTAGGTTGGATATTGAGAGGCTAGAAAAGTTGAAAGTGGAGCATTTGGCTAGAATTGAGAAGTCTGAGGATTACATTAAGAAGTCTAGGGCTGGAGAACAAATCTTGAAGAATGCCTGCAAGGAAGCCCAGTTCCAGAAAGCCAGGACTGATTTGTATCTAAAGGAGAGTCAGGCTAGATGGGTCAGAATCACCGAAGCCCGTACTCAGGAGGACAAAAGGACTCAGGATAAGATGGAGCGGATGGAAGCTAGTACAAAAGAACAACAGGAAGCCCTGGCAGCAGCCCAGAGGGAGATCTCAGAGCTGAAGATCAGAGCTGGAGTGAAGAGGTCAAAGGACCAAAGTCAGCACAAGAAGCTAACCGCAGCTGTTGCCACAAGGAATCTCCTCATCAGGAATCTTACAGAGCGTCCAGCTGATCCTGTGACTGAAGCACTTCTCAAGGAAGTTCAGGAGGATGAATTTGGCCTTGGAGTTTGACTTTTTGCTTGTTGTTGCTTTCATTTTTATGTACTTTTCTTTATGTTGTATTTTTTTAACCCCTCAGAGGGCATATGTTGTAAGGAAAAACAAACTCTGTACCATTTACCTTTTTGTAATATATGTGTTTGTTTTGTTTCATCTGAATTCCTCAAGCAACATCACAAGCATCTTCTTCAAGGGGTCTGGAAGGGTCAAAACCAAGTACCAAGTCGGATACCTTGGAAACAAATAGACACACTGCATTGCATGCTAACCTTTTACCTTGTTTTGTAGGTTTTTGTTTATTTGTTACTAACTCTGTTGTGATCTCAGGAATTATTGCTCGACGACGAGGGTTTCCACTCAACCGACCACACAGGTACCCCACCCGCAGCAACTTTCCGGGCATACAGATGGATCAGATGCAGCAGGACCTTACAGAGGTCAGAAACCAAATGACCAACGAAAGGTTGGAAATGAGGACCCAAATGACACAGTTTATGGAGGTAATGAACAACATGGCTCAAAGCCAGGAGAGGCTCAGAGCATTGGTAGAAGGGAGAAACCAGGAAGACCATCAACCAGGGACTGCTGGGACTAGCAACAATGAAAGAGTCCAACCTCATGTCAATCCCCTAGTCTTTGGACCCCACCTCCATCCAGGGGCCAACATCCCTGTCAATATACAAGGGACTGCCACAGCAGGGAGGGTACTGCAAGAAGACCCCCAGGAAGACCAGTTCACAGTGATGGGAGCTGGGGAGGAGGCCTATGATAGAAGGTTGGATGAGATAGCTGAGAAATTAAGATCCTTAGAGTCTCAAAACTCTTTGGGTTTTGATGTTATGAATATGGGCTTGGTAGACGGGGTCAGGATCCCCCACAAATTTAAGCCACCATGCTTTGAGAAGTATAATGGGACTTCCTGTCCCCGGACCCATCTACAATCTTTTCTCGGGAGGCTAAAGGCCTATACCATGGACGAGAAGCTATGGATGTTCTATTTTGAGGATAGCTTGACTGGAGCTTCGAGGGAATGGTATTCCCATCTGACAAGAGCAACTATTAGATGCTGGAAGGACCTGGCAGAGGCCTTCATCAGACAGTATCAGTATAATCTGGATATGGCACCCAACAGGACCCTCCTAATGGGAATGTCACAGTCATCCAGGGAGAGCTTCCGAGAGTACGCTCAAAGATGGAGACAGCTTGCTGCTGCTGTCCAGCCACCTATGTCAGAGAGGGAGATGGCTGATATGTTCATGAACACCCTTCAGGGGACTTACATTGATAGGCTAGCTGCCTTCTCATCTACCAGCTTTGCAGATGTAGTCATAGCCGGGGAGAGAATTGAAAGCCTATTGAAGATGGGAAAGATCTCAGACAACGGTGCAAGCTCATCCAGTAATGCAAGAAAGCCTTTTGCAGGCCCAAGAAGGACTGGTGAGACCAATGCTATCCACACCAACAGGGGCAGGTCCCAATATGTTCATAGATCTGTGGCAGCAGTCACCATTCCCGCTCCAGCTCATCCACAACCAGCTTATCAACCACCGCAACAAAACTATCAGCAACAACCTCAGTACCATCAACAAGCTCAGTATCTTCCAAGAAACTACAACAATACCAACAACAACAATCAGCAAAGGCCATTCCAACAGAGGCCCTCTCAAGCCAACAGGGTGATCGATCCGATCCCTATGCCATATGCTACATTGCTGCCACAACTCCTGAAACTCAACCTAGTTGAGCTAAGGACATTGGCACCTCCAGATCCCAATAGTCTACCCAGGAGTTATGACTCCAACGCCAGATGTGCTTTTCATTCAAATGCACCTGGTCATAGTACAGAAAAGTGCAGAGCCTTGCACATGATGGTACAAGACCTGGTAGACTCTAAGGCCCTGAATTTCGCACCACCACCCAATGTCAATAAGAACCCAATGCCAAACCACGGTGGTCCCAGAATCAATGCTATTGAAGAAGACAAGCCGTCTTATTTAATAACCAGTGTGGGTCAGATTCGGACACCGCTGGTGGAGATTAAGGCCCAACTCCTCGAATGTCAAATGTTCCCGGGGTGTGAGTTAGGGTGTGCTTACTGCAATATTTCAGTAAATGGGTGCGATAACCTGAGGAATGGCATAGATGGTCTCATTCAGAGTGGCCAACTTCAAATCACCGCATCATTTCCAACAAATCCAGCAATCTCATCAGCAACAATTCCTGTATCTCCTACAACTGCAACAACCATTGTTCCCAACAACTCTTCGGTTTCATCAACTAGTACTTCATCTGTCATTTCCACTGACCAGATATCAACAAATGTTCCTTCTACAACTTCAGCATCACTCCATTTTGAATCTCCTACAACAGCAACACCCATCCTTCCGACAATGTCTCCTACAACATCAGCAACAAATCATGAAGATGTCTCAACTGTCACAATATTTTATGATCCTGAAAACAACTCTGCCTACAACTCAGAAAGTGTTGCTCCCATCAGAGCACCAGTCACAATTTATTATGATCCACAAACTATCACAGTCCCTTCTGCAGCTGTCATCAGTCCAGTCACTGTCACAGTGCCTGGACCAGTACCTTATGAAAGCAGTAGGGCCATCCCTTGGCACTATGGCTCTGACGTATACTGCGAAGGAAAGAAAATCACCCTTGAACCATCAACACCTGCACCACAAATAGACAATGTGGGAGGAGGCGGAGGCTTCACTCGAAGCGGACGTCTCTTTGCTCCACAAATTCAAAGACCCACTGCCGAAGCAGAAGCTGCTGCCAAGGCAAAAGGAAAAAGCCCGGTGCAGGAAGATCAAGCTGTTAAGGAAGCTTTGAAAACACCCTTTGATCAAGAAGTTGATGAGTTCATGAGAATCATCAAAAAGAGTGATTACAAAATAGTGGATCAGCTTCACCAGACGCCATCCAAGATCTCTATCCTATCATTGCTTATGTGCTCCGAAGCCCATCGGAATGCACTACTCAAAGTCCTGCACGCAGCTTACGTGCCTGAAGAGATCACCGTCAATCAGTTGGAAACTGTGGTTGGAAATGTTACTGCTAGCAATGGGCTAGGGTTCACCAATACTGATTTGACCACGGAAGGCCGCAACCATAACAAGGCCTTGCACATCACCATGGAATGTAAAGGTGCAGTCCTTTCCCATGTGCTGGTAGACACGGGGTCATCCCTCAATGTCTTACCGAAAAAGGCTTTGGTGAAGCTAGAATATGAAGGGTTGGCATTGCGACCCAGTAACTTGGTAGTAAGAGCTTTTGATGGCTCTAAGAGATCAGTTCTGGGGGAAATCGAGTTGCCTGTGACGATTGGCCCACAAACTTTTAAAACGATCTTCTACGTGATGGACATTCAGCCTGCCTACAGCTGTTTGTTGGGTAGACCATGGATTCATGCCGCTGGCGCAGTAACGTCTACCCTTCACCAGAAGTTAAAATTTGAGTGGGAAGGCCAAGTCGTTACTATCTGTGGGGAGGAGGATATATTTGTTAGCCATCTGGCTACTTATAAATACATTGAGATGGATGGGGAGATCCACGAGACGATGAGTCAAGGGTTTGAGGCCCTGAACGTAAATGAAGCATCTGCTGTGCCCAGAATCTCCATGTCATCTTACCAACAAGCCCGGAAGGTTGTTGAGGAAGGAACTGCCCAAGGCTGGGGCAAGGTTTTATCTGTGGAGGAGAAGAAAGACAAATTTGGGTTGGGTTACAGACCAACTCAACAAAGTCAAGCAGAGGCTGCTAAGAAGCCCAGTTTTGTCAGTGGGGGGATGCTCACCCCTGATGCTATCAACAATCTGGAAGACGAGCTGGAAGAAGAACGCAATCTGGAGAATTGGATTCGTCCAAAGATCCCGGGGAGCAGTATCTCAAACTGGTCTTCCCAGGAAATTATAAGAGTTACTCATGCAGAGTAATTATTATTTCCTGTATTTTATAGCATGCATCAAAGTCTTGCATCTTGCCCAAGATGACAAGACTCATTTTGTAATCGGGCCATCTGTACTTTTTGTGCAACAAGATTAATCAATGAAATATCAGACATCTTTTGCAAACAAGTCTTTTTCTTTTCTGCTCAATATTTTTTCCATTTTTCTTTTTGTACAAAAAAATAAATGGCGATGTTTTCAAAATGACAACTTTATTTCACTTTTCTGAACAAGATTAAAATCAATCACTAAAATGAACAAACTGAACCCTTGCAGAGAGTGCCTCCCAGACAGCACCGACAACAGCACGGCTATGACTTCGTATGACTTCGACAATCTAATCAATCAAGCTGATGAAGGGGTTGAAGAAGAATATGAGCTTCCTGAAGAGCTAGCCAGATTGTTGAGACAAGAGGAGAAGGTCATCACTCCTCACCAGGAGGAGGTCGAAACAATTAATCTTGGTACGGATGAAGACGTGAAAGAGGTTAAAGTCGGGGCCTGCCTGCAAGACTCAGTGAAAAGGCGACTGATTGACCTGCTTCAAGAATATGTGGATGTGTTTGCTTGGTCGTATCAAGATATGCCAGGGTTGGACACCGACATTGTTGTGCACAAGCTGCCTTTGAGAGAAGAATGCCCACCGGTCAAACAGAAACTACGCCGTACTCGCCCAGACATGGCAATGAAAATCAAAGAAGAGGTACAAAAGCAGTGGGACGCCGGGTTCCTTGCTGTAACTAGCTATCCGCCGTGGGTAGCTAACATAGTACCTGTGCCTAAGAAAGACGGCAAAGTAAGGATGTGTGTTGACTACCGGGACCTAAACAGAGCCAGCCCGAAAGATGATTTCCCATTACCTCACATTGATGTATTGGTCGATAACACGGCTCAGTTCTCGGTATTCTCCTTCATGGACGGATTTTCAGGATATAATCAGATCAAGATGTCACCTGGAGACATGGAGAAGACGACATTCATCACACCCTGGGGCACGTTCTGCTACAAAGTGATGCCATTCGGATTGAAGAATGCTGGTGCAACATATCAACGGGCTATGGTGACATTATTCCACGATATGATCCATAAAGAAATAGAATGTTATGTGGATGACATGATCGCCAAGTCCCTTACTGAAGAAGACCACCTGGTGAATCTGCTGAAGCTATTCAAGCGTCTAAGGAAGTACCAACTGAAGCTGAACCCCAACAAGTGCACATTCGGGGTGCGATCCGGTAAGCTGCTGGGATTTATTGTGAGCGAGAAAGGGATTGAAGTTGACCCTGATAAAGTCAAAGCTATTCAAGAGATGCCTGCACCGAAAACAGAGAAAGAAGTTCGAGGGTTCTTAGGTCGATTGAACTACATTTCACGGTTCATATCTCACCTTACAGCAACCTGTGAACCCTTGTTCAAGCTGTTAAGAAAGGAACAAACGGTCAGGTGGAATGAAGACTGCCAGAAGGCTTTTGACAAGATCAAAGAGTACTTACAAGAACCTCCAATCCTTATGCCTCCAGTTGAAGGAAGACCTCTGATTATGTACTTGACAGTATTAGAAGAGTCAATGGGGTGTGTGTTGGGCCAGCATGACGAGTCTGGTCGAAAAGAGTATGCAATATACTACCTAAGCAAAAAGTTTACGGACTGTGAACAACGTTATTCACTGCTCGAGAAAACTTGTTGTGCTTTAGCGTGGGCTGCTCGCCGACTGAGACAGTATATGTTGACCCACACTACTTTATTGATCTCAAAAATGGACCTAGTCAAGTACATTTTCGAGAAGCCAGCTCTTACCGGACGGGTTGCAAGATGGCAGATGATTCTTACAGAATATGACATCCAGTATACCTCTCAAAAACCCATCAAAGGCAGTGTACTGTCTGAATATCTTGCTGAGCAACCTATTGATGACTACCAGCCTATGAGATTTGACTTCCCTGATGAAGACATCATGTTCACTAAAACAAAAGATCATGAAGAGCCTGTTCACACTGAAGGGCCTGACCCGGAAGAAGAATGGACTATGATGTTTGATGGGGCTGTTAATATGAATGGTCGTGGCGTTGGTGCAGTACTCATTACACCCAAAGGGGTTCACATGCCTTTCTCGGCAAAACTCACTTTCAACTGCACTAACAACGAAGCTGAATACGAAGCTTGCATTATGGGTCTTGAGGAAGCCATTGACCTCAGGATCAAGACATTGACCGTATTCGGAGATTCAGCTTTGGTAGTTAATCAAACCAACGGAAAATGGTACACCCACCAGGATCATCTGATACCTTACAGGGATTATACAAGGAGGTTATTGACTTTCTTCACAACGGTCAAGCTTGAGTATATCCCTCGAGACGAGAATCAGTTTGCAGATGCTCTGGCTACCATTTCATCCATGATCAAAGTTCAAGCTGCTAACTTTGTACCTCAGATTTCAGTGTCCAGACTTGATAGACCAGCATATGTGTTCGCAGCAGATATTGTCAAAGATAACAAGCCTTGGTTCCATGACATTAAGTGCTTCTTGGAGGATCAAACATACCCACCTGGGGCATCTTCCAATGATAAGAAGACTTTGAGAAGGCTTGCTGGTAGTTTCTTTCTGAACACTGATGGGTCTTTATACAAAAGGAACTTTGATATGGTACTCCTCAGATGTGTTGATAGAACGGAAGCAGACTTGTTAATGCATGAAGTGCACGAAGGATCTTTTGGTACCCATGCAGGGGGGCATGCCATGGCTAAGAAGTTGTTAAGATCAGGCTATTACTGGATCACAATGGATGCAGACTGTTGTGTTTATGCCAGAAGGTGCCACAAATGCCAGATCTATGCAGATAAGGTGCATGTGCCTCCCAATCCTTTGAACATCATGTCTTCACCATGGCCCTTTGCCATGTGGGGCATTGATATGATTGGCAAGATTGAGCCAACTGCTTCAAACGGCCACAGATTCATCTTGGTCGCCATTGATTATTTCACCAAGTGGGTTGAAGCAGCCTCATATGCAAATGTTACAAGGCAGGTGGTAGCCCGATTTCTGAAGAGAGATATCATCTGTCGATATGGAGTGCCCGAGCGAATCATTACTGATAATGGTTCCAACTTAAACAACAAAATGATGGCAGAGCTATGCCGGGACTTCAAGATCCAACACCACAATTCTTCTCCTTACAGGCCAAAGATGAACGGCGCTGTTGAGGCGGCTAATAAGAATATCAAGAAGATTGTGCAGAAGATGGTAGTCACTTACAAAGACTGGCATGAGATGCTACCGTTTGCCTTGCATGGGTATCGCACGTCAATCAGGACATCCACTGGGGCAACACCGTATCAGCTTGTGTATGGCATGGAAGCAGTCCTACCTGTTGAAGTTGAATTACCCTCTCTACGGGTACTAATGGATGTTAAGCTGAACGAAGCAGAATGGGTTCGGTCCCGATTCGAACAACTAAGTCTGATTGAAGAGAAAAGATTGGTTGCGATCTGTCATGGGCAGCTATATCAGAAAAGGATGAAGAGAGCCTTCGATCAGAAAGTCAGGCACCGAGAGTACCAAGTGGGAGATCTTGTGCTGAAAAGGATCCTCCCTCCTCATACAGACCACAGGGGCAAATGGACTCCAAACTATGAAGGACCATTCGTGGTGAAGAAAGTTTTCTCTGGTGGAGCACTGATGCTCGGCACCATGGATGGTGAAGATTTCCCGTCCCCTGTGAATTCAGATGCAGTTAAAAAATACTTCGCATAAGAAATGACCCGCTGGACATAAAAACAGAATGTAAGTCCAGGCAAAAACAGGGCATCCCGGCGAGTCAGAAACAGAATAAAAGACTCGGGCAAAATAAGGGAAAATAAACAAAAAAAAAATGTGTACACCCGCTGAGTTGAAAAGCCACATTGGACAACTCAGGCAAAAATGGGTATCCTGATGGATTGAAAACCCGAAAGGGCGGTCCATGCAGAATAAAGGAATAAGCGAACAACTGCATGCTGAATTCGTCTGTGTCACTTACAACTTGGAAAGCTTCAAAAGGATCAAGCTTCAATCGGAATCAACCTTCTTCACAAAGCAAGACGAGAAGAACGTCAAAAGTCATACGAGTCATAGCGAAAGAGGAAGCCCCTTTGAAAGCGTCTTCAACATCGCCAGCACTTTGTTTCTCAATTTGTAACAGTCTCTTCATTTTAGGAGATTTGTTTCTTTGACTGTATCTCGCCAATTCAGGGCACTTGAATTAATAAAATCATATTTTTTAGTCATGTTTCGTCTTGTACATTTTTTATTTGCAAAAATGTCTGATGTTTCTAAAAAGGCTAATTGCATAAGTACAGATGTTTTTCTTCGAAAATAAAACACGTGCTTGCAGGAAATATACTTACTCTTGAGAGTGTCTCACTCCTATGACGGAATCCAGTGAGGGATGCCTCGGGGTTGCTTGTGCGATTCTCCGTCTTTGCAGGGTTGCAGGTGTCAGAAGCGCAACATGGGGCACGAAAGCCTCATCCCAGCAAGCGGGAAAATCAATACTCACTCAGTCTTAGCACCCAGGTGTTTTCTCCCCAGCTGAGTTGCCACTAGTTGCTTCTCCCCAGCTGAGTTGCCAACAATTTTCCCCAGCTAGTTTGCCACTTGTCACTCCTCCCAGCCGAGGTGTCAAGCATTCTTCCTCAGCAGAATACAAAGTCAGGGAACCATCTCCCCACAGAGTGTCAGCCTCTATTCAGAAGAGCAACGCATGAAGGAATCACAACAGAGTGAAGAAAGCTTCTGCAAACCCCAGCTGGGACTCCCATATTACAAGGATATGTCCATCAGTGGCCTATATCCCCAAGCAGATGCATCTCATCAGATCTATCAATGATCTCATCCCCAGCTGGGAGGTCCATTTCGAGCAGATCAGCCAGAGATCTTCGCAGCAACGGGATCCGAATCCCAGTTTGGTATCTTTGCATGATCATGGCATTTGCATCATATTCACCCACAAAGCGTACCATTCCGTTTAATACGGAGCATTACGGCAAAAATCAAGCATATAGCATAATCATAAGCCATGTTGTGAATCGAACACTTGTGAATAATAACCGCTCATCAACCGTATACAGAAATATCCCCACCAGAGTCCCCAGCAAACACAGTTGCCTCACATTCACAAACACCAATATACACTCATTTTCGACACCCGTCCGTATCATCTCTCCCCAGTAAAGTCGCCTACACATTCCTGGCAAACAAAACCACTCGTATTACGGATACTTCCTGACACCCGTCCGTGTCGTACTCCCAGCAGAAAGCCAAAGATATCCTCTTTGCACTCACAGATACTCTTGTATATATATACAACCCTTTGACACCCGTCCGTGTCATATCCCCAGCGCAGTCACCTACACTTTTACACCCCATATACTTGTTGATACCATACTTTTCTCCTTTTGACACTCGTCCGTGTCACTCTCCCCAGCAGATTGAACACTCAAATATACATCACTCATACCTTCTACTCATACTTATATAGATACTCGTCCGTATCTTGTATGCACCATTTATATCCCCGCAGATTCAACACTAGTCCGTGTTCTTTGTTAACCAGTTGGTACTCGTCCGTATCATCATCTCAGAACATGCGTCAAGCGTTTGTTTCTACATGATACTCGTCCGTATCATAATCTTAAGGATGCTTGTCCGCATCTTTAGTCCATACACTGCGTCAAACACTTGTGTCTTCTTGAATGTAGATACTCGGCTGTGTCTACTACTCCCCTGAAGAATTCTTTCAGATTCAGCACTCGTCCGTGTTCTTTGTTAACCCGTTGATACTCGTCCGTATCATCATCTCTGAACACGTGTCAGTACTTGTTTCTACCTGATACTCGTCCGTATCATAGTCTTAAAGATGCTCGTCCGCATCTTTAATCTATACACTAACGCCAAAACACTTATACCTTTTGTTTCTTGGATAAACACTCGTCCGTGTTTACTATTCCCCAGTAGATCACCAACACCAATCTTCCTTTTATCTGGCACTCGTCCTGTGTCATGATAAACTTTGAGAGCAACCGTACCCTGCTAGGTGGTCGTCCTCCACCTCTTGATGGTCGTCCTCCATCATGCTCGTCCGATGGCCGTCCCCATCGTTGATATTTAGCAGCCGTCCCCTGCTAGGTGGTCGTCCTCCACCTCTTGATGATCGTCCTTCATCATTTTATCCAATGGCCGTCCCCATTGTTGATTTTGGTTATCTGACATTCGTCCTATGTCATGATAAACCTTGAGAGCAGCCGTCCCCTACTAGGTGGTCGTCCTCCACCTCTTGATGGTCGTCCTCCATCATGCTCATCCGATGGCCGTCCCCATCGTTGACCTTTTATCCGGCATTCGTCCTATGTCGCGATATTTTCGGCAGCCGTACCCTGCCTGGTGGTCGTCCTCCACCTTAGATGACCGTCCCTCATCTTATCCCCAACAGAGCAGCCGTCCCCTGCTAGGTGATCGTCCTTCACCTCTGATGACCGTACCTCATCATCTGTTCATTTCATTTATTCTTTAACCCGATGGCCGTCCCCGTCGTGGTCCCTTTTCTTTTTAGCCCGATGGCCGTCCCCATCGTCGGTTACTTTACTTTATGAACTTGGTGGTCGTCCCCGTCATGTTTCATTCGATCCCCAGAGAATCTTGCAGCTTTACTTGATGGCCGTCCCCATCATAATATCTTATTTTTCCAGCTAGTCGGTTGTCCCCGTCTTTGCTTTACCTTTTATCCCCAGCATGTCGGCCGTCCCCGTCATTGCTGTGTTTCCCGCATTTTTACCTGCATGTCGGCCGTCCCCGTCATTGCTATTTACCCAGCAGTCGTCCTCTGCTCGACGGTCGTCCTCCGTCGCCTACACTTTACAATATACTTTATTTTCTTTTACAATCTATATCCCTTTTCTTCTTCATTCTGTGAGTGCAAATTTTGGACTGTCTTTGGTATTCAACCACAAGTTATCTTGTTTGCCTGTTAAGCCTTGGCTTACATCCTGCACAGCTAACTCGTGTTTGAATAGGGGCAGCTGTAAACACCCCAAATTTGCCCTCACCCATTCACACCATGGCTTGTGATCACTTCATATGCATAAACACAATCATACCATCTCATATGACAATTTTGATTCACTGCATAGGTTCTAAGTCATCTGCATCTAGGGTTTGTGATCTGAGCAATCCAAGAACTTCTTGAGCCATTCCAAAGGCCACCAATCACTTCAAAGGGGTCCATGTGTGTTCTTATATCATATTACATCCTCTCAAAGTCAAAAATGCCAAAGAATCACAAGAACTGGGATTGGTATGGAGGCAGAGCCAAGTTTGACTGCACAGATGACCTGAAATTAGGGTTTTGGTTTCAGAGGCCATAACTCCAATTTTTTTGGTCATTCTTGTTTCCATTGGTCTCTATATGGTATAGGGAGTGTGCATATCAATTTTCATGAAGAAATTCCATGGGGAAGTCATCTGATCAAGAGTTGACTTTCTGGACAAGTCAGTGCAAAATCAGGGCATCTGAGGCCCCCAATGACCCAACCAAGGGATGATCTTCATCATTTTGAGTGTATTTGATCTTTATTTGATCATGGAAGAAGGTTGAAGTTCACAAAATTCAAGAATTACAAGTTTTTGCAAAGTTGACTTTTTAGGGCATGGTTGACTTTTAATGAAATGTCATTTTTATGCAACTTTTTCAACCCTTACTTTTTGATCCAAAAATGCTTCAAATGGAAAAACTTTGGTCATGAAAGTTGTAGATTAGATCTTTCCCTTTTCAAAAAGTACAAGAACATGACCTAATTCATTTTGGATCAAAAGTTATGGTTTGTCAAAGTTGGCAAAAATCATTGAATTTCAAGTTATGCACCAATTGAGAAATTTGCAAAATCTTGTACCAAGGCAAAATTGTGACTTCTAATTGACATCAAACCAGTACACAAGCATCATGTAAGTCCTAAAGTTCAGATTGAACCAAGAGTTCCTCATGTTTCATGCCTTTGAAGCAAGATATTTTCATGAAAAGGCAAAGACAAGCAAGTTGCAAAACTCATGATCACATCTCACCCACTTGTTGCCTTGGTTGCTGAACCAACCCTAGCCTTTCCCCTCACCAAGCTGCGCCAGCCCACACCCTTGTACCAGCCTAGAATACAACCCATGCCCTCCTTACACCAAAGTTGACATTTTGCAAAAGGCACCATACCAATCAATAAAGGCCAAGTCATATCATCTGACCAATGGGATTATTTTATGCAAACAAAATGCCAGCCATCTCACATAATACAACAACCTGAAACACACAAGATCATCACTTTCACATTTTCACTCCCTAGAGCAAAAGCATTCGAATCTCTCCACAAGCCACAAACACATTAGCAAACTTCATAAACCTTTTCAACATCCCTCCCTGATCAAAAAGCACCCTTCAAAGCAACCCAAAGCTCAAAGAATCAGAAACACGATTCTTACACCATCCTGAACAGAACTTGTTCAAGCTCCCAAAATAGCCACCAACAAGAAGTTGTGAACATTCCATTGGCTTCAGGGGGTCCAGAGAAGGCATTCTGCATCGAAGCAGGGTCAGAAGAGCTCAGGTTCATAGTTCATCACTCCAGGTAGCTTCAAGTTTTCAACTTTTCAGAGCTTGATTTTTATGTTAAAAATTGATTGTGTATGCCTTGCTGGTCATGGGGATGGGTTTAGAATTAAAAATAAGTGAGAAATGAGGATTTACCAGGGCTCTGAAACTTTGCCCGTGAAACTTCATGGCTTCGATTCTCTTCATTTGAGCATGAGAAATTTAGTTTGAGAGATGATTTGAGTGAGATTTAAGTAGAGGAACATTTCCCTGGCTTTAATTTGAAGAATAGTGGCCTGAATCATGATCTAGGGTTTTGATGCTGCCGGAGAAGATGACCGGAGCTCCCGTCCGGTCACCTGAAAATACTTAACCCTAATCCTGTAATTAAATGAGGTTTGAATCCTGTGCGTTAGATTAGTTGACTGCCTTGACTTCGCGCGTGGATGAATGGCCCAGATTCACTCATTTTGCCCTAATCCTCTTCATTAGTTTAATTAATCATAATTAAATTAATTTAATCAGACTCAATCCTGGCCCTTTAAAAACGCGCGCGGTCAACTCTTCTTTCCCAAATTCAAATATCAGCCTTTGGATTGAATTACTTTCCATTTTATTTTGTTTTATTTCATTTTCTTTATATTTAACTTGTACAATTTATAAAAAAATAGCAAAAATGTTTTAAAAATTATGAAACTTTTTGTCAAGAGTTTCATTAATTTTTAAAACACAAAAATATTTTTATTTTTATTTTTAGCATCAAAAAAGTATTTTTAAATATTTAAAAGTTTATTTTTAATTGATTAATGAAAATTAATTTATTAAAAATACTTTTAAGTATTTAAAAATCACCAAAAATTCATGAAGTGTTCTAAGACATTTAGAAACATTGTCCAACCTTCAAACCAAATTTCTTTTTTGATCTTGATGCATTTTGAGAATTTTTCATTTGAATTAAAATCATTTTGATGCATTATTTTGATCCCAACTTCAAAAAATCATTTCTGCCTAATCATGAAGAGTTGGACATTGATTCTTTTTGCATTGCATTGTGTTTAGCATGTAGTTTGTGAGATTAAATGGCCATGATTTGATCTTTCATTTTCCATTTGTTTGGTAATTTTCTTGTTAAGGAACCCTAAAACCCTAGAAAACTTGTAAAAATCATAACTTGAATTTGGTTAGGAGTTGAAACCTCTCCTTTGGGCAGTGGGTTAGTATAGGATTAGGGGTCCTTTGAGTGCATTTTCAATTTTTTATAATGTTGTTTGCTTCTGATTTTGGTTTTTGTTTGATGTATTGTTCATAAACCCTAATTTGGGCTTCCATATGCATCCATCTTGCATTCTCTTGCATAGCATGACTTGCCATGACATTCCATGCCTCCATTTGATTCATTTAACATCATAAGACATATTGAAAGCATGTTTGATCATTGCACCTTGCATTTGTCATGTTGTATGCCATAGGCATCTCATAACTTTTCATGTATGTTCTTGGTTCTTAACTTGCTTCATTTGCATTCATAAGCTTGTATGATCATCCACATGTGTTGTTTCTGGTTTGTAGCATCTCATAGCATCATTAACATCACATATGTGCTTCTGGTTTTGGTTTGCATCATGTCATTCCATCCCATTTTTGCATTGCATTGCATTTCTTTTCTAACCTTTCAGGTGGTAAGTGGTTTTGAGAAGTGAATTTGCCTTCACTTCTCATACTTTTCTTTTCATCTCTCTTGCATCCATGCTGCATTTTATCTTGTGTTTGAGATTGAGCTTGCTCATTCTTCTTCTTCCCACTTTCTTTCTTCAAGTGACTTGACTTCTTGAATGAAGCAAGTTGCTTTGCTTCTCCTGATCCTTTTCTCTGCTTCCTGGTGGTTCCATTGAAGACTTCTCTTGTAAACCTCACAAACCCTAGGAATAACCAAGCATGACAATGATTAGGGTTTTGATTAGTCCCCCTCTTAGTTTTACCTTTGTGTCTCTTTGAGTCTTCTCTTCTCATCTCATAATCAGGGACTAAACCCTAAAGGCTTTAAGGCTTTGTGATTAAGCTTATGCCTGCATCCTTCTATTAGGATGGAGTGTATAACTTTAATCCTGAGTGTTAAACCCTTAAGGTGTTTAAATCCTTTAACTAATTCACTTAATAATCATCAAGACATCAAGCTTGTAACTTGGGCCTTGCATTAGGGTTCTAATTCTTCCTTGATTGGTTAAGAAGGACTGACCCTAGTGTTAATGGACAAGTCCCCCTCAAGTTGTCTTACAAACCCTAAAAATCACTTCATCATATCATTAACTAAAATCCATCTTAATAAAGGCTTTGTTCTGTCATGAAGTTAATCCCTAATCATGGATTAAGTTGAGGAGTTTTCCTCAGCTTAAACATTCTCATCTATTATCCTTCTATTAGGATGGTGTAATGAGTCTGTTTAATCCCTGATTATGGCTTAATCTCATTACTTAACGCTAAACAAAAACACCAAAAACATCTAAATAATCACAAGTAGGTTAATGATCTTAATCCTACATCAAAGTTGTTTAAGTGTGAGAAGCTGACTTCACACTTAAGGTACTCTCATTACCCCTAATCAGAGGGAAGATGTGATGAGCTTACTAACCCATTGGTTTAGGCTTAAGCTCATTAACTTATGACAAACTTTCACAAGCAATAAAAGACTGAAAATACAAAAACAAACAATAATCGTCTCCACCGGGATTCTTTTCTCATCTCATTCACTCACAAACGAGAACTCGCTTCTTCCGTCTAATGCAAGACAGTTTGCACCTGAGCCAGACAGGTCTTACACTTGAGCATAGACAAGCAAGCAGTTCACAAGTCAATTCATCTTTCAGTCCCTTTGGGTCGAACTACGGTGTTCTGACTTCCTCATTGCACGAGAGGATACGTAGGCATAACTTAACAGTTATCGAACAAAAGTCTTTGTATATTCCCCTCTTTCCAGCTTCATCCTTTTAAGCCTCATGATCTTGAGCATTTCATCCTTGTTCTCACACTGACACTTTCATATTACACTTTACACTTCTTTACACTGACACCTGTACATTCTTTTCCAGTTCTTTCATACACAGATTGCACTGACACTACCCCTTTAAAACACAAATCTTTTAAGCGTGGATCCCGTCGAGTACGACGGACAATCTGGGTGCTAATACCTTCCCAGGTTGTAACCAACCCCCTTTCTCAGTCTCTCTGGTTCGCAACCGTCTTATCCATCTTTTTCTAGGTCTATGCAGCATTGCCTTTCCTCCGGGATAAAAATGCCTAGCTGGCGACTCTATTCATCTCCAGTGAGTTCACGCCTGTGTGTTCTCACTGTCCCTTTCGCCGACCGTTCGCGTCTGTACCTTTATTTGGGCCAGTCCCATTTATCGGGAGCGACAAGGGGGAATAAATTATAATCCTTCATTGTCCAGAAAACAGTTTAGTTACCCTTTGAAGGTTCCACCATCAGCTGAAGAGGTAGTCAAGTCATTGTATTTCTCGTCAGAAGGAAACAGGGAGCTGTGTGTACAGGTAGCCCAAGCTTGGGAGGTCAGGATAAGGAAAGGAAAGAAAGATTTTGGGAAGGTGGACCTAAAAACATATGATCCTTTTGCTACATGGTTGAAAGATCGTGTAGAAGTCCTACTTCTCCCATTCTCTATGGAGTCCCCTTTATACCTTAAGGAAGAATTATCCTTGGACTCAGTACCTCTCAAAGACTACCAAAAGTTGGAGGCTTTGGTTAAGCAGCTTAGAATGGAGAATTAAGAGGTCAATAATTCGTTCCAAAAGTTGAAGATTCAAAATCAGAAGTTGGAAGAAAGAGCTCACCATGCTGAAGAGATGGTCAGGCTCAAGCAGTAGGACTTCCAGGAGAGAGAACTTTACTTCAAGAAAAGAGGGTTAGTTGAAACTCACAAGGCGAGCCAACGCCGAAAAGATAAGAAAGCTTTGAATGAAGCTAATGAAGCTATAAATTTGTGGCAGGGGAAATGGGAAGATAACCTGAAGAAGCAGAAAGAGTTGGAGGCCAAATACAAACTAGAGATCAAAGGCCTTCAGGATTCCTTAGCTGAGCAAGGAGAGTTGCTCCAAAAGGCCCACTACTAACAAGGGAATCACCTTTAGGATATGGCAAAGAGTCAACAGACAGTGGAAGGCGCTCAAAAAGAGATAGAAGAGTTAAAGCTTCAGGCTGATGTTAAGAAAACCAAGACCGAGTCAAGTACAAGCAAAGAAAGTGAGAAGGTGTTCCTACAGCAAATTGAGGAGTTGCATGCCTCTTTTGATCTCAGGGATCTCCTAATCCAAAAGCTCATACAGGAGCCAGATCATCCAAACATAGCCCAATTGCTCCAAGGTGTCAAACGCCTTAGTTGGAGGTTGCAGGATGTAGAATTTCCTAGGTTTTAGCCTTGTATTCACATATCTGGATTACCCACAGACCTGTTGCGGGATTCCTCTCTTATTGATGTACCTTTGCCTTTTGATGTATGAACATGCACCATACAGGGACTTTATTATTTCAGATTTCATTGACTTGTCTTGGATCTTTGGTTGTTATCTTTTGCACGGACACGGGATAATAAAGGCTACCTCTTCACATCTGAATGTAACACGAGGTCTTCCTTTAAAGGTTATTCTCTTAATACCAAAATGGGAAAGTAAAACAAAACCCTTAAGCATAAAAGGAACACATCATTGCATATATATCATTTGCATTTTGTTTCTTTTGCAGGTTTCTTCAAGGTACTTAACTAATCCATTTTCAGGTAAAGATTACGAGAGCAGCCAGGACCCGTCATCCCAGACAGAGCATTCCTCACTGGTACGCTACCCGCAACAATCAAAGAAACATCATGGACATTGTGCAGACAGAACTCAACGAACTGCGCACCCGAATGGGAGAGTTTATGGTTATGATGCAGGGCATGGCCCAAGGGCAACAAGAGTTGAGAAATTCTATGGAGAGGCTTACTCCTCCCCAAACTGACCCTCAAGTGGTTACTCCAGATGCTCAGGGAAATCCACCTAACAACAACAGAGGGGATGGACCTCCAGGTCCGGAAATTGGCATACCTACTCTTATCCCTGTGGAAGGTCGCCAGGAGGATCAATTCCCTCCTACCAAAGATGATATGGGTTTTAGCACGGGTGGAATCTTTCAGGATTTTCTGTTGCTGGCCGAGAATGTTAAGGCCCTTGAATGTAGAGACACTCTCGAAATTGATGTATCTGATATGGGTTTGGTTTCTGGAGTAGTTATCCCTCCTAAGTTCATACCTCCGAGCTTTGATAAGTACAATGGCAATTCCTTCCCTGAGACACGTTTACAGGCTTTTTACCGCAAGATAGCCGCTCACACTAGAGATGAAAAACTCTGGATGTACTACTTCCAGGACAGCCTCTATGGGGGCTCACTGGAGTGGTATATGAAGCTAGAAAAGAACTCTCTCCGAAGCTGGAAAGAGCTTGGGGAGGCCTTCCTTAAGCATTATCAGTACAATATTGATATGGCGCCTAGTCGTACTCAACTCCAGAGCTTATCTCAGAAGAATTCAGAAATCTTCAAGGACTATGCTCAAAGATGGCGCGAGGTTGCCGCCGGGGTACAACCATCTTTGCTGGAGAGAAAAATGGTGGACCTTTTCATGGATACCCTTCCAGGGCATTTCACGGAAAGATTAGCAGGATGTTCATCTAGTGGATTTTCATACATTATTCTGACGGATGAGAGAATAGAAAGTTGGATGAAGCAAGGAAAAATCCAAAATAGTGGAGCGTCAACCTCCAATGTAAAGAAACCATTTATGAAACGCCGAGAAGGAGAAACAGGGGTTGTGTACACTCAGAACAGAAGAGGGAATCAGAATATGTATCATCAAGCAGCTCCAGTTACCATTGTTGCTCCAGCAAACAAACCACGGGTTCAACAACAACAGCGTCAACCAAATTACCAGCAACAAAGGGCTCCTAGGCCATATTATCCTCCCCGAACAAAAGACAGGCATCTTGAGACAGCACCCATGTCATATTACCAACTCTCCCAGAATCTTCTACAACTGCAAATGGTCCAGTTAAGGACCCTACAACCTCCAAGGCCGTGACAAATCCATGAAGGGTATGATGCAAATGCTCGTTGTGAGTTACATTTTGGGGAACCTGGTCACTGCACAGAGAATTGTAAAGCTTTGAAGCACGTTGTTCAGGACTTGATTGACTCCAAGGCAATTAATTTCGCTCCTACTCCGAATGTAATCCAGAATCCTATGCCTCTTCATGGAAGGACTGTGGGTGTCGTTGATAATGGAGAAGGTTTGAATTTGATATCCGATGTCAATGATTTGAAAACTCCAGTGATGGCAGTAAAAGCTTGATTGGCCAAGAATGACTTATTCCCGGGTTGTGGAGAAAATTGCCCAGATTGTGTTGGTTCCCTTGATGGTTGCGATCAACTGAGATCGGGGATACAAAGGATGATCAACGAGGGCAGCATACAATTTGATAAAGTTGTGAAAAGTGATGATATATCAACTATTACCATCTATTACAACCCATCACAAGTTCCTGATACAGCAAGAGTGGCACCCATAACTATTACCATTGTTGGTTCTGTCCTATACCAGAATGGCAGAGTCATTCCTTGGAATTATGGGGGTGAAGTGTACTACAATGTCCATAAGCAATACTTGACTGCATCCACTTCTTCTCCATGCCAAATTGAAAATGTTGGATTCAGGGGGTTTACCATAAGCGGTAGATTATTTTCTCCAGTAACTCTGAGGGGTAGTACGGTGCCACCAAAAGATACCGTCGAAGCTCAAGCAAAAGCCAGGGTCAAACAACCCATGACTAATGATGCACCTGCACCTTCAGCAGATCCTGACATCACTTTTGATAAGGATGCGGAGGAATTATTATTAATTATTTAATTAAATATAATTGTATTATATTGTGTTGATTTGCGTTGATTTGTGTATTTAAGTTGATTTCCGAAATATCGGAATATTACGTTGATGTTTCTAAGTTGGTTCGAGTTGAATTGATTAAATAAGTTGCTTTAAGTTGTCGAAAATAATATTTAATATTTTCCATTTATGGTTGAATATGTTGATTTGGGTTGTTTGGACGATTTATTCGATAGTCAGTAATTAGTCAATTTAGTCGAGAGAATTAAATTATAATAGGGTGTTTTATTTAAGTGAGCTTAGTTGTTGTGTTAGTAGCAAAGTTAAAGGTGTTGATTAGTAAGCCCACTAGATATTATAATTATAATAATAGTTATAATAAAATAATAAAAGAAGAAATAGAAAACTAGGTAAGTGGTTTCAGTAGAAGTTGAGAAAGAAGAACGAAGTGTAAGAAAGCAGTTACAAGGGAGAATTTCCGTCGGAGCCAATTCCGGGAAAAGTTGATCGGAAATTCGAGCGGTCATCAATCTAAGGTAAGGGTGGGGTTCGAATTCTATAATTGGTATTATGATTATTAGTATGTGGAAATTGGGATCGTATAATTTTGTGTTGTCCATAGTTGATTTTGTTGATTTTGTTGTTGTGTGGTTGATGGAATAATATTGTCTGTGGAATATTGATTTAATACTTCACCAACCTCTCAAACTTAGCAGCATACTCTGCTATCGTCATACTTCCTTGCTTCAACTCAAGGAATTCTACCTCTATCTTACCACGAGCATATTCTGGAAAATACTTTCCCAGAAACTCCCTCCTGAACATTGCCAAAGTCACTATAGTACCAGCATCCACCAAATGCTGACGGGTATCATACCATTAGTCTTCAGCCTCTTCAGACAACATGTGGGTTCCAAATTGTACCTTTTTTGCATCCGTACATGCCATCACCCTAAAGATCTTCTCAATTTCCTTGAGCCACTTCTGTGCATTATGTAGTTCATGGTCACCTTCAAACATCGGCGGACTGTTACTCAGGAACATCTCAAAAGAAGATAACTCATCAAATTCGTTGTTTCTGGCCGAAGCCTGAGCCAACACTGCAACAGCTTCCGCAAAAGCATGTGTGTTGTTTTCAACCATTCTGCACAACACTCACAACATCAGAAAGAATAATCGTTAATAAATAATGACCGACACGGACCGACAAAAACGACACACGATCTGACAGACCGACCTGCTCTGATACCACTAATGTAACACCCTTTTTATCCCCACAAGAAATTCAAACACATTATTTACGAATAAACAGAGTTCAACACAAAGGGCATCACATTTTCAGCATAATCATCAAATAAACATCATGTATGTGTCTTGTCCCGTAACACGGGTTGCAACTTATGTTATAAATAAAACAAAGCCTCAATTCATGGTAGCGGATCATTTATTCAACATCTTAAATCATCATAATAGAAAGGGTACAACTATAATCCAAAACACTGTCAACAAGTGTTAAAGATAAGCAAAAACGACAAAATAAACCAAACGTTCCCTAATGTTACATGACTCAGAGCAGTACACCATCTAGACTCTATAAATAACAAGAGAAACACTCCGGTCTACTTCCGATCATCAAACTATTCTTGAGAATCTGTAGGGTGGTATAATAGACCATCACGAAACGCAAGCAGGGTGAGTATTCCACATTCAATATAAATAATATAAAGACAGAATTATAAGACAACATACAAACATGCGTCATTTACATCAAATCTTACCCACATACAACATCAACAAGTTACATCATCATACAACAAATGCAATCATGCTATGCCACATAGAATGAAATGCAACTTCATAAATGCATGTGGTACCGATTTTCAACATGTGATGGACAATGGCCATCAACCCTCCACAAGGGAGCACAACATAATCAACAACACCTCAATCCACACAATGGGATTAAAACCTCAATCAACATAAGAAGGCCATGAATGCACAATGCAATAACAACAATATCATCTTGATCAACATTTGCATCAGCATTCATCATTATAAATCATTCGCCTACTCACATTACTAATACTACATGGCATCATTTTACAACATATTCCTCACAACATCATTTCATTCATTATTATTACACATTTAGCCTAGTATAGAATGGTAACAACTCACTACAACAATACAACAACATAGCACAACAAAACAAAGTATCACAAGTCATCCAACAAGAGAAAATATTTTTCAAAAGACTACAGGTCTCGCTAAGCGAGATAGCTAGCTCGCTAAGTGAGTAACTCTCTGTTTGCGAACTCTCCAAAATTCCACTTGCTCGCTAAGCGAGGAGGCGATTTTTTCTGAGAAAACCCTGCGAATTTTTGTACTACTCAGATATGCCCAAACCCCCTCCCCCAAAAAAAACACCAAATAGCAACAGAAAACAACAGAAAACGACCATACAACTCATTATCATCATATAATCATCACTTATAACCCCTAACAACAACAAATCAACAAATTCTATCAACAAACTACCCAACCCTAAGGTTTCCCCTCAAAAACCCCCTTTCCTCATAAGACAATCCAAATATTATAGACATTGAAAGAGAACTACTCCTCATACCTTAATCAATTGAGCTTTCTCTTTCACTTCATGAGAAATTCCTCTTTGTATCCTTGTTCTTTAGAGCAAACCTCAACCTTCACCAAACACACGATTATGAGAAATTTTAATTGTAATCCTCTTTTCTCATAAACTACTCAAAAGACAACTTTACCCCTTAGACCTCCAACTTCTTTTATTTTATTTTTAATAATAATATTTAAATAATATCCAATTATTATCGTATCATTATTTTAATAAAATAATTCCTTCTTCTTAATATTCCACAAAATACCACCAATTACCATTTATTCATAAATAATCACATAAATAATTAAATTATGAAATTGGGGTGTTACAAAATTTCCTTTCATTAGGTTAATATCATCCAAACATAGGGGATTTTGTATCAAACTAGGTTACCAATTCTTGTGATATTTAATTTTTTTTTTTTATTCTGTCTGCTACTCATTTAAATTTTCATACACATTGTCCCAGACATTGTGTATGGCACCTTTCGATTAGACAAATAGCATTTCAGGGAAGTTCTTTGGCATCATCTTAACTAAGAGAGGCATTGAGGAGAACCATATAAGTACAAAGCAATAATTGATATTCAAAGGCACCAAGGCCCATTACCATAATTTCAATAAATTAGCTTTGATTGTCGTAGCCACAAATAGACTTTTGTTTTTTTTGCCAGGTTATAAACATTGTTAAAAAGATCGTTAGCCCTTTGCATACCTAGATTAGCTTGTAGTTGTTGAAGGCTTTGAAGAATCTCTTGCCCAAGGATCAATGGTTGCGATGGAGGTTGTTTTGAACTTTGGGCTTGGAATTGTTATTAAAGCAATTCAAAAACTGGAAGGACTTGGAATGTACATTGGTTGATTGTCTGAGGGACTAAATTTTGTAATGGAGGAAGGGGAGGAGAATGCACTAGGACATCACGATAATGTATTAAAAATCTTGTTCCATTTTGAAATTGATACACCTAATCCCCATGATAATATGTTGAAGATTGTGTCGTATTCTGGGAATTGTTACTCAACTACTACTGCTGTAACATTTCGTCACAATACATCATGAGTCGCATTATTCACAATTAGTACTCACTAACCTTGAGTTTGTAATTGATTTTATCTATAAACCTAAAGCTATTACCATTGCCATGCATATCCATATTTTACACTAGACTCCAAAAAAAGCTTTCATGAATTGGCATGACATGAGCTAGGTGTCCTCTCTAGAAAATATTAGTATGAATCATATGATATGACATATTTAGATTAAGGCGTGCCTACCCGATTTAATTTGCAACCAATCTAATTACGTATTAGGTGAGTTCTGATTTATTGTGTGGTGTGAGACTGAAAGCATTTCCCATGAAATTAGGCTTTTTTGTTTTGTTCTCAATTTTTCTTCTCATGGTCAAAAATCTCAATGAATAATGAAGCAGTATTCTGACAATATTGTCATCATCAAACAAGCATGCGTGGAGTGATGACACAAAATACTAGACAATAGACATTCAGTATTATAAATTTACATTTAATTTGACCCAATAAACTTACCTAAATATAGAGCATGACTTGTACACCTTATTGTATTTCCTTTTTCTTCATTAAATAGTCTTTAGATTACAGAAATGGAAAAATTAAAGATAGATGAAACTTGGACACAAGTGGTTGAGTTAAGTAATTTCTTGGTCAAATCAATAAGCTTAATTATTAGAGAAATTAAATGATCTATTATTTTACCTGATTTTGTAAATAAAAGGATTGGAGAGAGACTATTATTAGTAAGGAAAACATCCAACATTTTGATATTAGACTATACTTAATCTTTTTATATTAATTCATACTTTTTAAAATTAATTCAATTATATTTCTAAATACCGATACAACTTATTCAAAAATCTAAATTAAGTTCTAATCCTACTACAATACGCTCAAATTTACATTTTAAATTAATATATAAATTTGATTTCGTTGCTATGTAGAACAAACCTTTACAAATTTAGCTACAAATCTTAAAGATAAAAATAGGTGCTTCACTCACACCCTTGTATAGGTAAAAATGAAAAAACACTACCAATAAAAATAAGTGATTAAATTCAGAAACTTACCAACATGATAGTTTATAAATGTTTTTAGTCAAATATTTATTTAACATATACAAACTAAAATGCTACAAACCTTTACAATTTTAGCTACAAATCTTAAAGATAAAAATAGGTGCTTCACTCACTTAATACATAAGATTACAATTGAATTAAATCTTGAATTTCAAAACATTTTTTATAAAATATTTACAATCACAACTAACTAGGGATGAAAAAACATGTTTATGTTTATGGGAATGAAACCAAGTCCCTTTCTCTCATAGTTCTAGAGAATTACCATTGGATTAGAACATTCAATCTTTAACTTTATTGGACTTATTTGATGTTAAAGTTTTTGATTCTTTATATTTAAATTAAAATAAATTATTAATATCAATTATTAATAAACTGAATTAATTATTAATATAATGTTAGCATTTTAACTATCAATTATTTCAGTGGCCCTTTATATTTAATTATATAACGTTATTTTTGTAATGTTAATATTTTAACTATAATTTTTTTAATATTAACATATTAATGTTATTTTAGTAATAAGATACATTAATGTTTTTATAATTTATTTTACTGTAACATTATTTTAGTAAAAACTATAGTCTAGTAATTTTAACTATATAATAACAAAAATATGTTGTCCTATTTTAACTAAATAATAACTATATTTTAGTAATTTGATTAAAAGTAAATATAAATTAATTTTTTAACCTTTTATATTAAGATATTTATTTAAAATTTATCAATTAAAGACAATAAAATAGATTAATTTATTACAATATAATTAAACTAATATATATATATATATATATATATATATATATATATATATATATATATATATATATATATATATATATATATATATATATATATATATATATATATATATATATTATGCAATGTTTTGTTGGATGAAAAATAGTTCATGTTTACAGTATATAATATTAGTTAAAAATATATAAAGTTGATGCAATTATATTAGTAGTGTATTAAATTAACATAAATATTAAAATATTTTAATAAACTAAATTACTATATAAAATATAGTGATTAAAATATTAGTTACAATATGTTTTAATAATAATTAATTAAAATATTAGCTTCAGTATTTTAATATTAATTAATTTCAATTTATTATTAATTAATATTTATTTAATAATATTTTATAAATATTAGCTACAGTAAATTAATATTAATTAATTATAGTAAATCAATATTTTAATAATAATGTTATTTAACTATATTTATAAATATTTAAATATAATTATATTTAACCATAAATATTTATATTTTACTGTAACTATATTTATAAATATATTAATTAATTTCAGTTTATTATTAATTAATATTTATATTATAATGTTAGAATTTAAAATATAATATAAAATATTTAATATTTAATATTTAATTAAAAATGATGTTCCCAAAATAAATATATAAAAATAACATTATATAATTATTATAGAATAAAATATTTAAAAGTAACTTATATGTATAGAATAGAATAAACTGAATATATAAAAATAACATTATATATTTAGTATATTACATGTGAAATAGAAACGAATAGAATAAAATATAATTAAGTAGAATAAAATGACAGAATAAATGTTATAGTCTAGTGGTAGTATCTAATGCATTTGTATAGATGGTCATGGTATGGTATCAAAACTTACCTTCCATTTTGAAAATTTACATATTATACCATTCTTATGTCATTTAATATAATAATAAAAAATGACAACTAATTCGTCCACCTAATCAAATATAATAATAACAAATTTTACATATTATACCATTCTTATGTCATTTAATATAATAATAAAAAATACAACTAATTCGTCCACCTAATCAAATATAATAATAAAAAATTAATATAATCTAAACTTTTTTTACATGAGATTTTTCAAACTTCACCTATATGGCAGGGGACAAAATAGCTATTATTCCAAATTATTATTTAAGTAGTCAATACTAAAATGGTCTTATGGATATTAAGTATATGGCTAATGACATATATATTTCATAAAAGGTTATTGTATAGATACTATACTTCAATATCCTAATTTGATTAGTGGTCAAATTAGAATATTAAAAATTGAGAAATAACCCTAAGACAATGACTTATATGAGTTATGGTCTCCATTTATAGACAAAATGGTTCATATGATTTATCTGGCTTTCTCTTTTCATCCTCATTAGAAGATAATCATGAAATGCTACGACACTCTACAAATCGGAAGATCACTTACCCGTAAACCTCCAGTGATTCCAATGGAAAACTCACACTTCCGCTTTCATTCTAATTTTGAATTCAGATATGGGTTTATATGATATGAGTTCATAGATATTAGTTTAGGGTTGTGTTCTTGATTTCTATATGAATGAAAATCATACGGTACATAACAAATCAACCCAACAAGTGGTATCAAAGTCATTCATGCATGTTTCAATTTGATTTTTGAAATTTTTTAAATTAGGGCTTTAAAATTGGGATTTGTTTTGATCTTCAATTTGCATAAGGATTAATATTTCTATGTTGTAAATCATGTTTTTGTTCTTATTTGATTATGTACTTCATAGTTTTTTTTTTGTGTTGCATGTTGAATCAAACTCAACAAATGCTTGATTTTTTTTTATCTGTCGTTGTTTCTGCGAAAACCATACTCTGGGAGTTATGACGGCCACCACCCTTGGTTACGAGATGATCGTCGCACTCTGAAGACCTAGTAACGGGCGTGGCCTTGCTGGCTATCTTCATTGCTAGCTGAAGGGTACCCTTCCAGATGATGACCCGCATTGTTGGGTAGCAGACAATCTCCACTGGTCATTGTCGGGTGATGACAATCATGGTCTGTGACAGTCAGGTCGTCACCCTGATTGATTCAATGTTGTTTTTCTTTTGCATCTAACTTTTGTAAAATTCAGAGATGTATTGTTTTGTTGTGCTTCGCATAACAAAGTAGACATTAATTGTAACACAGACAGATCATGCTGGTTTGCATGCTCGCACCCTTTAGTTGTCTTATCCATTAATTTTGGTACATTTCCGTTAAAGTTTTGGTTATGGAATTTATTTTATACAATTGTTTAACATTTTAAATAAGTCAATTAAACTAAAAGGAGAACATTGGAATTTTTCTTGGCTGCATGGATCTTGACCTTGCATTAATGTTGTTTTATTGAGTGTGTTACAGGTAAACAGACAAAAACAAAGAAATTTGTTGCATATAGAGTTACATATGTCTTAGATTGATACATACTAACATTTGTGGACCTTCTTGAAATTGTCAATAATATTTTATACCATTAATATATGATTATTTTAGATATGCATACATATTTCTTATACATGCAAAGTATCAATTGTCACAATTGGAAAATTTCAGAGTCTCCATCATCCTTTATTTTTTCCTAAGGAACAAGGAAACAATGATAAAACCTAATAACTACGGGTGAGATACTAAGTTTAGGAGTTGATTAAGTAAGGGGAAGGTACTAAGCACCCATCACCTTCATTTTACTCAATGAGATCCTTCTCTAATTTTAGGATTATTGTTTGCTTAATAGAAAGTTTGCTCCTATCATCCATTATTGTATAATATTTATTTATTTATAAAAAAAATTATAATGTAGGAGAGAAAAATGATTAATTAAGACATGAAGACCTAGAAAATGTTTTTTATTATTGTACTTGCTAGAGTGTTAGGACTCTATGCTTACGTACCTTCATGTTAGATGAAGGATTAGAGTACCGTACAATACTTCTAAATAATTGTTTGTTTATTTTGTCAATTTTATATTTTTAAAAGGTTCTCAAAGAATCGGGGCGGAGAAGTATTTGATTTTTAAAAATGCCTCAACACACAAGGACATAGGACTTAATATTTAAGTGCATGAAGTTAATTTAAATCCACTGGTTTATTTGCAAAAATATACTAATTAATTTAACTTAGGAAAATAAACTAATAATAATATATATTTAATCTAAAAAGAAAAAATATTTTAAGAATCAATTATATAAAATAAAATATCATATCCCTTATCCTTGATTATTTATCCCAAAGCCCCTAAATTTACCCTAGGAATTTATCCCCATTATTATTCCAAAATTATCCTAAAGGTTAACCTTAATCCTTTAATTAATTAATGTTCCCTAATTAATTATATTTTTTTGTTCTTTTTATCACTTATATTAAAGGGTAAATATTACTAACTAAAACTAATTACTCATCTAACTGTGCTTAATTATAAAATTTACTCTAACCCTAATTTAAACCCCTTAATTTTATATCTTCCATGTTGATTATAAATATCTAAATAATTATCTAATTATATTTATTAATACAATTATTATGTTAATTAAACCATAGATATGGTCATTATTCTAGTTAATCTAATATATAACTAATTAATATTTTTTATAAAAATATGTTAATTAAAAACCCAATTATCCTACTTAGACTAATTTTAATAATTAACTAGACTTTAATCCTAAGTATCAATTAAATTATATACATATAATATAATATAAAAGGGACTAGGTGTGCAACTTAACTTGAATCTCCAACTACGCTAAAATGGTGGGGTATGAAAAGAAATAGAGAGAGGTTGGCCCACTTGCCTCTGAAGTCCATGTGTGAATGGGGTGGTCCACAAAGAGATAGATAGACAGACAAATATATATATATATATATATATATATATATATATATATATATATATATATATATATATATATATATATATAGAGAGAGAGAGAGAGAGAGAGAGAGAATCAATGGTTGACTCTCTCTGGACTATGTGATCACGATCAGGGGCTTTATTGCATGCAATACCAGCCATTTGTTTTGATGATCGGTCAATGTATGCAAGGGGAACGACTGTGATGGAGAGTCAACGAAGAGTCATAGTATACACTCGTACATTGTGCCTGGGTTGAGTCATGTTCATCTGGGTGGAAGGAGCGCCACATGAGCATGATGTGGTAGTGTTCCTGGGAGTAATAAACATTTTTTCTCATTTTTCATTTCATTTTTTTATTTTCCCTCTCACTCTACTTCTTCTTCTTCTTCTTCTTCTTCTTCTCTCTCTCTCTCTCTCTCTCTCTCTCCTCTCTCTACTTCTACTTCCTCCAGCCATCCTCTAATCCTAACCACCGCCCCTAAAACCACCATCAAGCCAACTTTTCTGGTTGATATAGGGAACTAATGCCCAAACCCAAATGTATACAATTCGACATATTTCCAAAACATATAATCTACATTTAAACATAACAATTTTATGTTGTATTCGACTCAGTCGAATACAACTAACTCTTACACTTCGAATAGCTATTTCGACATAGTCAAATGATATCTTTAGACAGAACATTAAATTACAACTTCTAACGCCCCCTTAATCATGTTATTAAGACTTCTCATCCCGATGCTTCTCTTTAACTCGTTGAACCTGAATGACTTCAAGGGTTTGGTGAGTATGTAAGCTATTTTCCATTATGTCTTGCGATGCTCATGGTAAAGATTTTCTTTTTGAACTCGATTTATGTAGCTCGATTTCCGTGGTCTTTAATCATTATCGCATTGATGCTACTTTATGATTTCAATTTTTATCCTGTGAAGCTGGATAAGGAATGGAAATATGTATCTTAAACCAACGCTGCTTGCAAGTGTAATCCAAATGTTGTCCAACAAATGCTAATGTTTCGGTCCCTATTTTTTGCTTATTTTTTCAGAGTTTGACTTTGGCTTATTTATACTACATGTATCCTGCTTTACTTGTTTCCTATTGTGAAATGGGATGGGTGAGAGTTGGGTGACTGTTATGAGATATTGTTGTTTTTGAGGATTTTTGTTATTTCTAATGTTTTTAAATAGAGAGAGAGAAGACTGAGGACCTAATTAGATTTTTGTTTAGTGTGCTCGCAAAGATCTTACGATCCCATGTCTACATACCCCCAAAAAGATAATTGGTAGATCAGAGCGATCATTGTTTCTCCTAAATCTATGGGAGGGAAATTTGGTTTGTGTCTTGTTCAAAACCCAAGAGTGAAGCTAAAAGTTTAATTTGACTGTCTTGTTCAAAGCCTAATGCCATACCCCAAATTTGTCCTACTCGTATATCATTTTTTTTCAGTTCACTAACCACTATTCAAAAATCCAAAAATATGTCATTTCTTCTTGTTGACTGAATTCGGGGTTGTGCAAATGGAATCAAGGTTACTTGAGGTTCATTCAAGGCATGTGTGTCTCCAATTATTTAGTGGTAACTTCTTTCATTTCTCAAATGGTCTGGGGAGGAGTTTCAGGTCACAGGATAATTCATAATTGTAATGCCCCGATTTCATAATTTAATTATTATTTAATTATTTATGAATATGTGGTATTATGTGGTGTTTTGTGGTGTTGTGATCAATGAAATTTATTTATTTAAATAATGATATTAGAATAATTATGATCATTATTTAAATATTATTATTAAAATAAAATAAGAAGAGTTGGAGGCCTTGGGGGTAATTTGGTATTTTCAGAATGTTATGAGAAGCGAATAGGGAGAGTTTTCTCATAACGCGTATTTTGTGAAGATTGAGAGAAGTGCTATGAAGAACAAGGAGGATAGGTTGAAGATTCTTCAAGAATTGATTGGAAGAGCTCAATTGACTATAGTATGGGGAGTAATTTTATGTTCAATATCTATAATGTAGAGGTAGGTCTTATGAGAAAGGGGATTTTTTGGGGAAATCTTAGGGTTAGGAGGATTGTTGGTAGAATTAGATGAATTGTTGTTGTTAGATGTTGTAGTTGATGAATATATGATGATAGTAGGTTATAGGAATGAATGATGTGTTTTTCTGTTGTTAAATGATGATTTTGGATGAATTTTTTCGCAGCTGAGTCGTGTTGAAATCGCATGGTTTTTTATCCAAAAATCGTCGTATTTCTTAGCGAGAAGGTGCTCGCTTAGCGAGCGAATGGAATTCCGAGAATCCCACAACCCGAGACCAGGTTGCTTACGAGCTCGCTGCCTCCTTAGCGAGACCTGGAACCTTTTGAAAAAGGTTTTCTTTCCCCAAATGATTTGAAGTGGCTTGTTTTGTTGTATTAAGTTGCTATGATGTTGTTGTGAATTCTTCCATACTATAATATGCTAAATGTGTAAGAATTTGTGATGAAATGATGTTTAGATGATTATATTGTATTATGATGAGATGTAGCATTTGATGATATGAGTGGTCAAAGTATTAGAAGTGTGAATGATGTATGAGGACTTATGATGAATGAGGATGCAATAGTTGATGGGTTTTGATGATGTATGATTATATTGCATCTTGCGTTCATGGAATAATTATGTTAGGCTTTGGTTCGTTGGTAGCTTCAATCCCATTGTGTGGATTGAAGTGATATGTTGCTTATGTTATGCTCCCTTGTGGAGGATTGATGGCTCAGTGTCCATCCATGATGATGTTTCGGTACACATGCATATTATGAGAATTGCATTTCATTTTTGGTGGCATAGAAATATTGCATTTGTATTTTTGGTGATGATGTGATTGATTTTGTTGTACATGGGTGAGACTTGAATTGATTGATATATTGATGCATATTGTCTTGTAATTCCTTCTTTATATTATTTATATTGAATGTGAATTTACTCACCCTGCAGATACTCAAGAAGGGTGAATTTATTAGATTAAAATAAAATAAGAAGAGTTGGAGGTCTTGGGGATAATTTGGTGATGGTCTATTATGCCATCCTGCAGATACTCAAGAATAGCTTGGTGCTTGGATGTAGCTTAGAGTGTATGTTCTTTTGTGGTTTATAGAGTCTAGGGTGGTGTCTTGCTCTGTGTCATGTAACATCGGGAACGCTTGGAAGTTTTGTTGTTTTTGTTTGTTTTAATCTGAGATGATGATGTTTTGAATTAACAAATGGAATTTTTATACTATGTTGATTAAGTTGTTGAAATGATGATCTGTTGTGTAGTAATAATGATGTTGGTTTTAATTATGATGTATGTTGAAACCCGTGTTACGGGACAAGACACATTGATGAGTTTTATTGATGTTTTAATGAAATGTGATACCCTTTTATGTTGATAACTCTGATTTATTGCATAGTTTCGTATTATTATGTTGTTGGGTAATAAGGGTGTTACATTAGTGGTATCAGAGCAGGTCGGTCTGTTCGGTCGTATGTCATTGTTGTCTGTCTGTTTTTGATCGTTACTTGTTAATGATTATTTATTTTCTGATGTTGTGAGTGTTGTGTAGAATGGCTGGAAATAACATGTGTGATCTTGCTGAAGCTATTGCGGCGCTTGCTGAGGCTACGACTATAAACAATGAACAAGATGAGTTACGTGCTTTGGAGATGTTTCATAGTAATAGTTCGCCGAATTTTGAAGGAGATCATGACCCACATAGCGCACAGAAGTGGTTCAAGGTGATTGAGAAGATATTTAGAGTGGTGGCATGTACGGATGCGCAGAATGTACAAATTTGGTACTCACATGTTGTCTAAGGAGGCTGAGGACTAGTGGGATAATACCTATCAGTATTTGGAGGATGCTGGTACTGTGGTGACCTGGGCAGTGATCAGTAGGGAGTTTCTGGGAAAGTATTTTCCGGAAGATGCTCGTGGTAAGATGGAGGTGGAGTTTCTTGAGTTGAAGCAAGGAAACATGACGGTGGCAGAGTATGCATCTAAGTTCAATAGGCTAGTGAAGTATTATCCTCACTACAATCGTGTTGATGTTGAATTGTCTAAGTGTCTCAAGTTTGAGAATGAGCTGAGACCGGAGATCAAACAGGGGATTGGATGTCAGCAGATCCGTAGGTATGCTGAGTTAGTGGACAAAAGCAGAATCTATGATAAAGACAGGCGATCTCGATCTTCTCACTATAAGCAACTGAGTGAGAAGAAAGAGAAAGGCCAATTTTGAGGAAAACCTTATGTGACTCTGTAACACGGTGGGAGAACTGACTTTAGTTAAATGTTGCGGATAGCAAGAGTCGCCACCGACTTTTATTTTATCCAAAGGAAAGGGCATAAAAGAACAGGAAATACCTTAAAAGATTTTGAGTTCGGAGGGTAGGTTATGTAAAGGGAAGGTGTTATCACCCTTTACATCCATGGTTATCCATGGGCTCTTAGTTACTTAGCTCACTTTAAACTGTTTTGAGAAGTGTAGTGTGTGATTGAAAATTTTCTTAAGTACCTTATAATGATCCTTGTACGGATATATATAAAGACTTTGTTTTGAAAATTGTTTGAAAATGTGAAGTGTTTATGAAATGTTTTTTGAATGAGTGAGCAAGTACTTAAGAGGAACCTACCCTAATTTGAATCTTTACTGTTCTTAAATGTTATTTCAATGGTAAGACTATCCCTATTATTAAGGAATAGGTAGTCATTACCTTGGATGTTGTATGGGACATATGAAGGGTCATCTGTGATTAGGCAACTGTAAGGTGTCTTAGCAATTCGAAGGAACTTATCATCTTTTATTCGAAAGGGACAAGATCATTTACGAAGGCAACATTCGAAGGGACTTGATCTTATAATCGTAAAGGGACAAGATGATATTAATGGAGAAGGGACTTTGCTTTTTAGACACCTTACTTGACCTTTTGGTTTAGGCAACATGAGGGATATCCTTAAGAAGTGAGATGGCGATCAAAGATCGACTTACGTGTGTGCGTGTATAAGTTCATATATTTATCTTATAATTAGTGATCTAAATCAATTTTAAAAGCAAACATGTTATCACTCCCTATTTTACTAACCATAGCAATATACTTATAAATAAATAAATAATAAAATACTACGACTATTACATGGCTTATACAGTTACATTATAATAAAACAATTTAAATAATGATTATAAAATAAAATAATAAACATAAGCAATAAATAAAAGGGTTAGTAATAAAATTATGACAAAAAAAAGAGGTTAGCACAAAATATAGAATATATACAAGCTAATTAAAATTAAATAAACATTTTTTTTAGATTTTTTTTTGATATAAAAATAGAATAATAAAGATCATATATTAATTTATTTACAAAATAAACATGATTAATGATTTAATTATATATATATATTAAAAATATTTATTAAGTGCAAAAAATAATTAAAGTGAGAAATTAATGTTTTAAAAGAAATTAGGGTTTTTAAAATTTAGAAAATAAATTAGGGTTTTAGAAATATTAGGGTTTCTGTTTTAATTTACAATATAAATATATACATATTTTGATTTAAGTAATAAATAAAATATAAAAAAAACTAGGTTTAGAATTTAGAAAATAATTTTAGAGGTTTTTTTAGAAAATATATAAAATATTTACATATTAGTTTCCTAGAATTATCTAAATATATATATATATATATATATATATATATATATATATATATATATATATATATATATATATATATATATATATATATATATATATATATATATATATATATATATATATATATATTAAACATGATTATTAATAATAAAATAATTAACAAAACAAGTAAATAAAACAAAACAAAACTGAAACTTACCTGGGCAGGGTTTGAACCCACGCCCTAGGCATTAACACCCCTAGACCAGCCTGCCTTCCACTGGGCTGCGCATGCGCCTGTGACTATGAATCAAGAAGCAATCCTTTTATCCTCTAACCTGCACAAATCATGAAAATAAACAAAACCAAAATGATATGGGGAGGTTTCGATCCCAGGACCATTCCTTTACCAACGAACGCGCATACCAGCTGAACCAAACGCCTCAATTGATAATGAATTAACAAATACATATTATAAAAATAAACCATATTTTGAATTCAGATTTTTCGCGCCAAGGGCTTCATCTTCTTCCTCTGACCCTGCGCATTTACCTTCGAAAATTTCTACCATATTTCCTGCGAATTTTTCCGCGGATGAAACCTGCCAATCTTCTATCATCATGAATATGCAATCATTTGTCAAATTAAACACATGGTTATGATCACCACATCTCACACAGTTCATTTATGGTTTTAAAATCAATTTATACAGTCCAAATCGAAGAACCCTAAATATGGTTCAAGAACCCTAATAATGGCTGTTTTCGGTTTAAGCACTCATTCTTCAATTTCTTTGTCCAGAAAGCATCTAAACATCATCACTAACACAAATATACAGTTAGATTTCATTATCATTGCATAAATAATTCAAATCGAAGAAAATAAAAGTATGAATAATATGCATTCGGGTTATGGATATGAGCATGATTCTGATGCATTTGAGGATTGGTATCGACTAAGTGAAGTCCAAGGATCCTTCCTATGTCCTTAAAATACCTTAAAATGCTTTGTAATGAAGAAACCGAATTTGATTTTTGAGTGATTTTTGTGAAGTTTGAATGAGGTGCAAGAGGCTCTGAATTCGTGATCTCTTGGCTGCTTAATGTTGTATATATACCACTTGATAAAATTAGGTCAAGACTTTGTACAAAACTATGGACTTTTGGACTTTTTAAGATTGAAAAAGATGTGATCTTAAATTTTGAATATTCTTTGATCTAGCATTGCCATATTGGTGTGATCTCCATTATTTTTGTATCAATCAAGCTTAAATGTTTTTTAAGACCTTCTAGAAACCAAATCCTTTTCAAATATATGATTTTTATATTTTATTTCAATTTAATTTGTATTTTAATGAATAAAATTCAAATAAATATGAAATAAAAAATACAAAATCAGAAAATGAATGGGTTGGGTCGTGCTTGATGAGTTTGTAAAGTTTGGATGGTAATTTGGTGGGCTCATTTAGCAAAAATTGGTTTTAAGGCCTTATTTGCTTCATAAATTTCCCAAACATTTCCCAACTTTGCAAGGGCACAAATCCTTCAATTTTAATGCTATGAAGGTGTTCTTGGACATTTTGGAAAGCTTAAAGAGTCCTATAACCAACCTCTTTAGTCTCATGTCCATATCTTTTACCATTCTCAAGTTATGCTCTTTTGAAGTTGTTGACTTTTTGTTGACTTTCAAAAGGACCTATAATGTCTTAGCTCATACCTTCCAAATGAAGCATTTTTGGGTTTGGCTTGTGAGACACAAAGTTGTAGAGAATTAAATTTCCTTCAAAATGAGATTTAGATGGAAAAATTTTGATGAAGCATGTGAAAGTTATGGTTGGTCAAAGTTCTGTTGACTTTTCCTTTGAAAACCCTATTTTAGAAACTCCTGATTCTTGATGATCTGAAACTTCCTTGATGAATCATGATCAACCCTTGATCAAATGATGAATTTTACTTCATATACTTGATGTTGGCAAAAAATCATGAAGTTTGACTTTGGTTTGACCACAGTTGGCAAAAAATCATGAAGTTTAACTACTTTGACTGATTTTAACCTATCTGATCATCTGACTGAGCAAATCTTTTGGGAAAGTCTTGAAACTTGACATGGGGATTCTTGAACATATATAGGATGCTATGAAGCTCACTTGAAGTCTAGGAAGTCCATTTAGCCTGATGAAAGTCAAAACCCTAGTTTAGGATGCATTGCTTAGGAGAATGCATTGTCTAAGGGAATTGTCAAACTTTCTGACTAATTGTGAATCTTGTGAACCTTGTGAACCTCATGAGATGTCTTGTGAAAATTGTGAACATTGTGAACCTTGTGAACCTCTTAGTACACAAAGTCTTATCTTGTGGAGGGCAAATTTTGGGGTGCAACAGCTGCCCCTGTTCAATTTTCTGAAACCTGATGGGTTAGATTGGTATATGTGTCATTCGTGACCTGGAAGGTTGAAGGGGATTGAACATAAAAGCCCAAATATTTGCACTCGCCGGCGCGTAAAGTAACACTGATGATTAGTTGTACATGCTTGAGTGGGCTTGAAGATGCCACTTGGAAGAACTGGAGATGGGCTTAGAGATGCCATCTAAAGTATCAGGATGTGATGATAGCTTTATGTTGATACTGGATATTAGTACTAGGTCTTTATATAGGCCATCTCTGAATCATTTATGCAACATAGTTTGAATTGTTGAATAGACCAGTAGAAATAAATCTTCAAGATGATTATCTCTTCTGGAAGTATCTTGAATTAGGGAATGGATCTTTGTACAGACCGTTTGCCTACTCTCCAAGGTCAAAAGAACGTCAGGATTAGTTCTTCTGAAAATATCTTGAACCAGGGAATGGATCTTTGTATAGATTGTTTTCCTGTTATTCAAGGGCCAAAAGAACGTCAGGATTAGTTCTTCTGAAAAATATCTTGAACCAGGGAATGGATCTTTGTATAGACCGCTTGCCTGTTATTCAAGGGCCAAAAGAACGTCAGGATTAGTTCTTCTGAAAAATATCTTGAACCAGGGAATGGATCTTTGTATAGACTGTTTTCCTGCTATTCAAGGGCCAAAAGAACGTCAAGATTAGTTATTCTAAAAAATATCTTGAACCAGGGAATGGATCTTTGTATAGACCGTTTGCCTGCTATTCAAGGGCCAAAAGAATGTCAGAATTAGTTCTTCTGAAAAATATCTTGAACTAGGGAATGGATCTTTGTATAGACCGTTTGCCTGCTATTCAAGGGCCAAAAGAACGTCAGGATTAATTCTTCTGAAAAATATCTTGAACCAGGGAATGGATCTTTTTGTATAGACTGTTTGCCTGCTATTCAAGGGCCAAAAGAACGTCAGGATTAGTTCTTCTGAAAAATATCTTGAACCAGGGAATGGATCTTTGTATAGACCGTTTGCCTGCTATTCAAGACCAGATAGATGAAATCTTCTGGAAATATCCTGGATTAGGGAATGGATCTTTTTACAGACCGTTTTCCTACTCTCCGAGGACATCTTGAGTAATGTATGGATCATTTCTGACCTGTTGATATTGGTTTATCTGCATATAACTATCCTGCAAGGAGAATATTAGTTTATGCAATATGTATGCATTCATAGTATGATGCACCTAAGTAAATGTATTATGTATTTATGGATATGTATGTTATGATATGATGTAAATGATGTATGTATGAATCATGCAGCCTGAAGCGTCTGAATATCTTCGTATAACAACTGCTGGCTAGGGAAAATAAATCCTGATTCGTTGCTAAAGAATACGAGGAACTTGTTCCCGTCTTGTTTGATAGTATAGTATTCATAACTCTCGTCTTCGTTTGTCGTACTTCTATTGAAGGAATAAGTTCCTGAGTATCCCGACTGCGGATAAAAGAGATGGACATAAATTCAAGGGGAGATGTAACTTGAAGATTTGTTGTACTGGGGATTTGTAGTTGTCTTGTGGGGATGAACCGGCGAAGCTTCGTTGAATTCCTTCCCTCGTTCTTCCTTAGTAAATATTATTACTGCATTTTTATGCATTTCTGGTAAACATCAATCAAATTCAATCATTTTATGCATTTCTGGTAAACATCAATCATATTCAAAAGCATACATACATTCAAACACAACCAATGGACGTTTTGCTTATGTAAATAGAGTAAAAGTAAATCTGGATTCAAAGATGAAACTTTATTTATATCACAAAGTGACCTATACATAGGCAAGTTTGTACAAGGAGACAGAAATCCTAGTAAGAGGAATTTGTCATAAAATTTTTACAAAACAAAGAAAACAACTATGTGGGAAATAATCCTATTGAGTTTCAATTCTACTATTGCCATTATCTTCAAGTATCTCATCTTCTGCTGTTGAGACGGAAACGATTGGATTGATCTTTTATCTGTTCGAGCTTGAATTAAGGAGCACAACTGTTTGGAGTTTATATGGGTGATCCAAACGAGACATAGTCATACGCTTTAATCCCTAACTTTTGCCTGGATTGCCTTTTCAGGTTTTCAATCCACCGGGATACCCTTTTTTTCCCAAGCCGCCTTTTCAGGTTTTCGACTTGCCGGGTGTACATTTTATATATATATATATATATATATATATATATATATATATATATATCCCTAATTTTTGCCCGAACCCTTTTGGTTCGCCGGGATGCCCTTATTTTTGCCTAGGCCAGTCAACCTAGCGGGTCTCTTTTTATGCGTAGTATTTTTTAACTATGTCTGCGTTTACAGGCTGTGGGAAGTCTTCACCATCCATAGTAGTAAGCATCATGGCACCTCCTGAGAATACTGTTTTGACTATGAATGGTCCTTCATATGTAGGAGTCCACTTGCCCCTAGGATCACCCTGTGGTAATATGATACGCTTGATTACTAAGTCACCAACCTGATATACCTTTGGCTTAACCTTCTTATTAAAAGCTTTGATCATCCGTTTCTGGTACATCTGACCATGACAAACAGCTGCCAACCTCTTCTCATCAATCAAATTTATCTGGTCAAGTCGAGTCTGAATCCACTCATCTTCATCCAAGCCTGCATCCTTCATTATTCTTAATGAGGGTATCTGAACTTCAATGGGCAAAACTGCTTCCATACCATAGACTAAGGATAATGGGGTTGCCCCTGTTGAAGTACGTATTGTAGTACGATAGTCATGAAGAGCAAATGGTAACATCTCATACCAATCCTTGTAGGTAATAGTCATCTTCTGTAGAATCTTCTTAATGTTCTTATTAGCAGCTTCTACTGCCCCATTCATCTTCAGACGATACGGAGACGAGTTGTGATGCTTAATCTTGAACTACGTGCAGAGATCAGTAATCATAGTGTTGTTCAGATTAGAGCCATTGTCAGTAATAATCCTTTCAGGGATGCCATACCTACATATGAGATTATTCTTAATGAATCGAGCCACCATATTCTTGGTAACAGATGCAAATGAAGTTGCCTCCACCCACTTAGTAAAGTAATCAATAGCAACCAAGATGAAACGATGTCCATTAGAAGCAGTAGGCTTGATCTCACCAATCACATCAATGCCCCACATGGCAAAAGGCCAAGGAGCAGTCAACACATTCAATGGTGATGGAGGTATATGTACTTTATCAGCGTAGATTTGACACTTGTGACATGTTCTGGAATGTTGATAGCAGTCAGCTTCCATGGTAGACCAATAGTAACCTGCTCTCAATATCTTCTTTGCCATAGTATGACCACTAGAATGAGTGCCAAAGATCCCATCATGCATGTCTTCCATAATCTCTGTTGCTTCCTTCTTATCCACACAACGAAGCAAAGTTGAATCATGATTGCGCTTGTACAAAATTCCATTACTCAAGAAGAACTTAGCAGAAAACCTCCTCAGAAACTTTTTATCTTTGACAGATGCCCCTTCAGGGAACTCCTGAGCTTCAAGATATCTTTTCACTTCATAAAACCAAGGCTTCCCCTCTGCTTCTTCAGTATCAATCTCATTGCAGTATGCAGGCTTCTCAAATCTGTCAATAGTAATCTTGGGAGCTTCATCATCCTAGCTAATCTCAAACATGGATGCCATGGTAGCTAATGCATCTGCCAACTAATTTTCTCTTCGTGGAATATGTACAAAGGTAATCTCTTCAAAATATGGGATCAAAGACAAAACATACTCTCTGTAAGGAATGAGATTATCATGCTTGGTATCCCAATCTCCCTTGATCTGACTTACTACCAGGGCTGAATCTCCATATACATCTAGGAATTGAATCTTCATATCAATGGCAGCTTTGATACCCAGGATACATGCCTCATACTCAGCCATGTTATTGGTACAATAGAAACAAAGTCTTGCAGTAATCGGGGTATGACAACCTTCAGGGGAAATGATCACAACACCAACACCATTACCAAGTGCATTAGAAGCTCCATCAAAAACCATAGTCCATCGGGATCCTTGTTCAGGTCCGTCATATTGTCCAGGTTCTTTGGTAATAATCATAATGTCTTCATCAAGGAACTCAAAACTCATTGACTGATAATCATCCACTGCTTGATGAGCCAAATGATCAGCTACAACACTTCCTTTAATGGCCTTCTGAGTAGTGTACTATATATCATATTCTGTTAAGATCATTTGCCATCTTGCTATTCGTCGGGAGAGAGCAGGTTTCTCGAATATGTACTTGATTGGATCAATCTTCGAAATCAATAAGGTAGTATGAGTCAACATATACTGTCTTAGTCGGCGAGCAGCCCATGCCAAAGCGCAGCAAGTTTTCTCGAGCAGTGAGTATCTTGTTTCACAGTCGGTAAACTTTTTGCTAAGGTAGTATATTGCCTGCTCTTTTCGACCAGACTCGTCATATTTCCCCAACACACACCCCATTGAGTTGTCTAACACTGTTAAGTACATGATCAAGGGTCTTCCATCAACTGGTGGCATCAAAATTGGAGGTTCTAGAAGATATTTCTTGATTTCATCAAAGGCTGTCTGGCACTCGTCATTTCATTCCATTACCTGATCTTTCTTCAACAACTTGAAGATTGGCTCACAGGTAGCAGTTAATTGGGAAATAAATCTTGCAATGTAATTTAGTCGTCCCAAGAAACCTCTAACTTCCTTCTCAGTACGGGGAGCTGGCATCTCTTGTATAGCTTTCACTTTTGTAGGGTCTACTTCAATACCTTTTCCACTGACAATGAAACCCAGGAGTTTACCAGATCTTACTCCAAAAGTACATTTGTTTGGGTTCAATCTCAACTTGTATTTCTTCAACCTTTCAAACAACTTATGCATATGATCAAGGTGTTGCTCTTCATTCTGGGACCTGGCTATCATATCATCCACATATACCTCTATCTCATGATGAATCATATCGTGAAACAAAGCCACCATAGCACGCTGATATGTTGCCCCGACATTCTTTAAACCAAATGGCATTACTTTATAACAAAAGGTGCCCCACTGTGTAACAAATGTAGTCTTCTCCATATCTTCAGGTGCCATCTTGATTTGATTGTAACCAGAGAAACCATCCATAAAAGAGAATACCTTGTTCTGAGCAGTGTTGTCTACCAGAACATCAATATGAGGAAGTGGAAAGTCATCTTTGGGGCTGGCCTTGTTCAAATCCATGTAATCTACACACATACGTACCTTACCATCTTTCTTAGGCACTGGTACCACATTTGCAACCCACTGAGGATAAGAAGTTACAGCTAAGAACCCTGTATCAAACTGTTTCATCACCTCTACTTTAATCTTCTCTGACATCTCAGGACGCATGCGACGAACCTTCTGCTTCTTTGGACGACAGTCTTCTTTTACTGGTAAACGGCGAACCACAATGTCTGTATCCAAACCTGGCATATCTTCATAAGACCAAGCAAAGATCTCCACATAGTCATGTAACATCTGAATCAATCTGCTCTTAACACCATCCTCTAATTCAGGCCCTATCTTGACCTCTTTCCTGTTTTCTTCAGTTCCCAAATTCACAACTTCGACTGGCTCTTCATGTGGCTGTATAACTTTCTCTTCTTGTTGTAACAACCTAGCAAGCTCTACAGGTACTTCACAATCTTCCTCCTTTCCATCTTCAGCTTGATAGATCGGATTCTCGAAATTATAATTGGCAATAGTAGAACTGTTATCAACAGGATCCAGAGTGGATGAGGATCTGCATTTTAGTGATGTGGGTGTGTGTAAGAACACATAGTTGATAAAACAAAAAATAAAAGAAAGACATGGAGCACCATATTTACGAAAACGAAACGTCCACTGATTTTTATTGAATGAAGTATGCAAATGAAATGACATCCCGAAACAAGCATATCATTGTGCCCCGGGTAAGGCACAAGGCTTAAAATTTTAATTGTTCAAAAATTACAAACTTAAAAATAACAACACAGTAATAGTATTTACTCCTGACTAAAGAAGATAGGAATAACATCTTCAGCCTTCCAATTATTGAGCCCATCACCCACAGTGGGAAAAATCCATGCATCCAGGTTGTAGTCTTCATTATAATCACCCACAACATTGATCTGATCTTTCATGATCCCTTGATTGGTTATACGAACAGCACGAGCACGACGAACAGCCTTCTGGGATTCTGCAGTGAAACCCAAACCAAACTTGTCAGACTTGTAAGGAATGTCAAGAATTTGACCCCAAATAGTACAACCACCTTCTTCAACCACAACTCTAGCATCTTTGAGGGAGGCCATTGTTGGAGGTACTCTGGTAACTACAGGAACTCTTTTGACAGCAGGAGGATCTTCAGCAGTAGGAACAACCCAAGGAACTACTTCAAATGTCTGGCACGGAGTCTCAAGATATTCCCCTTCCACTTCAAGATATTTAAATGTGTTCACATGGCTAATCATATATCCTTCCTCTCCGTAAACAGTGACAACCTTTCCCTTTACTGGATATCTCAGCTTCTGATGTAAGGTGGAGGTCACAGCACCTGCCCCATGGATCCAGGGGCGCCCAAGCAAACAAGAGTACGAAGGACGAATATCCATTACATAAAAGTTAGCACTGAAGACTTGAGAACCTACTTTTATTGGGAGATCTATTTCTCCGTGCACCACTCTTCTTGAGCCATCAAAGGCCTTCACCACTATATTACTTGGTCTCAACACAGCATCTTCAGGACTAAGCTTGTTCAGAACCTCTTTGGGCAGCACATTCAGTAAAGAACCATTGTCTATTAACACATGTGACAGGGTAGTGCGCTTACATTCAATAGAGATATGTAAAGCCCTGTTATGATCCCTCTTGGCAGGAGTCAAATCAGCATCAGAAAAGCCTAGCCCATTATCATAGGTCAAGTGTGCAACACAATTCTCAAATTGATCTGCAGAAATTTCATTTGGTACATGAGCAGTCTTCAGGAATTTAATCAAGGCTTTAGCATGAGCCTCAGAACACAACAATAAAGACAACATGGAAATCTTGGAGGGAGTATGCCTCAATTGATCAACAATATCATAATCACTCTTGCGAATGATCTTCAGTACTTATTCCATCTGCTTAGAAAGGTCATCAGCAGTTGGGGTCTCAATTGGCACAGGTTCTATAACAGGACCTTTGCCCCGGGCATCAGTGTTTGTTGCAGCAGTGGAGGTAGTAGTTGGAGTAACTGTATTCTTGGAGGTAACCAGAGGAGAGAAAATTCTTCCACTTCTCGTGATCTTACTAGATCCAGCAATATTATCAACATCAAGGTTTTCATCAGCAACAGGTGTATCAGCTAAGGGTTCCTGTTTAACACCATGGATATAAACATCGGAACTGTAATGCCAAGGTATAGCTTTATCAGAAGTATACGGAATAGGACCAGGAGTGGCAATAATCATAGGGGCCACTCTAGCTTCAGCAACAGTCCTCACAGGGCCTTCAGCAGTAATCTTAATTGGACCCTTATGAGTAATTTTGACAGGGCCCTTGGAATTAATACTCACTGGCACTTTATCAACCATATCCACCTCTTCAACCTTCGCACCTTGAGTTATATGTTCAACCATGCTCTCCACAGAAGGTGTCCTTTCAAACAATATGGTGTAATTGTCCATGAGGCGTTGAATACCATCCTTCAACTTCCAACAGCTATCAGGTTTATAAGCACAATAGAAACAATCTTCATTACAACCTGGAAAGAACCCAGCTTGTACTAACTTCTTCTTAATAATAGACAATGGTGTAGTCACATCTGCAACTGAGGAAATATGTGAAACTTCATCAATGGCATTAACAGTCTTCTCATGATTTGGCATGGGAGCAGTAATCACATTCGGAGTACCAGGAGGGTCAAACTCAATCTCTACAGCATCAATCATATCTTGAATCTTGTTCTTCAAAATCCAACAGTTGTTGGTATCATGTCCCTGACAATTAGAATGATATACACACCGTGCATTAGGATTGTACCTAGGAGAGGTAACATTAGGATTCTGAGGAGGGTCCTTCAAAGTAATGAGTTCACCCTTCAACAAGTGTTGCAAGGCTTGGGCCAGTGACATGTTGATCTTGGTGAACTGTCTTCTAGGCCTCTGCTGATTTCCCTGTGGTGGCTCCGGTGCTGCAGGAGTAGGATTGGAGATGTGAACTGCACTCACAGATTGGTGCCTCCTATTATGACCAAGTTGACCATAAACAACATTTGACTCCTTCTTCCCACTAGGGGGCTTCTTTACAGTACTTGATGAAGAGGAACCCACCTGTATTTTTCCACTTCTTATGCCACTTTCTACACGCTCTCCCATCATTATCAGCTCAGTGAATCCAGATGATGAGCTTCCAATGAGATGACTATAAAAAGGACCATTCAGAGTACTCATGAACATATCCACTAACTCCCTGTCAGTCAAAGGAGGTTGAACTCTACCAGCCAAGTCTCTCCATTTCTGGGCATACTCCTTGAAATTCTCCTTAGCACCCATAGACATGCTTGGAGTTGCATGCGAGTAGGTGCTAGATCAGCATTGTATTGGTATTGCCTATAGAAGGCCTCAACAAGATCATTCCAATCACGAATATTGGCACTCTCCAATTGATAGTACCATTCCAATTGAGCTCCAGACAAGCTCTCTTAAAAGAAATGAATCCATAACTTCTTATCAGCGGTATGGGGTTGGATCCTCCGGACATAGGACCTTAGATGCAGCTTGGGACACGAGACACCATCATATACTACAAAAGCATGGACCTTGAAACCAATGGGTATAACCACTCCAGATATCAAACTCGGATCTTCAAAATCCAGCCCAAAAGACTTTTGTAACTCCATAGCATTCATTCTATCAACCAGCATCTTGAACTTATCCTCATTAGGATCATGATAGTAATTTTCTTCAGAATCAGAATCCCCCATAGTATTATGGAGACTGCCTCCCTCTTTCTCAGACTCCTCAGACTCATAATCTTCAACCTGTTCCTTGGTCTTGACAGGACCTCTGAACCTTCTTCCCATATTGATGAGGCCTCCTGACCTTCTAGTCTTCTTAGTCTTCTTAGCCAGCAGTGTCTTCAATTTCACCCTGTCCCTTGGACAAGTTCAGGATCAGCTCCTGGAATTGTGCATTGTGTGCCTGGAGATCTTTGACTGTTTGTTCAAGAGCCATTTCTGCTGAAATAATCAGCGAGAAGATAAGATACCTGTACATAAGAAACCTGTGATGCAATGATATGGTGTATAAATGCGTATGCAATGTTTTCAAGGACCACATGATTTAAATTTGTTTTAAACAACCAAAAAGGTAAACTTTTATTAGTAATAAATTTGTTTTGCCCCTTGGGCTTACAATAAAAATGAAATAAGTACAAAAGATGGGGTTTTAAGTCTCCCATGGACGTTTCCTCTTTGTGTTGAGGTATGAGTTGAGATTCCGCTCCTCGTGAAGTTGCTTTGTTAACTCCAGAATTCTTTCTTGACTTGCTTTGTAATGAGTCTCAAAAGTATCCATTTGTTCCTTCAACTGGATCCAAGACCTCTGTAAATCTTCCATGTCAGTGGGCATGTCTGGGTGAAGGATGGTATAAGAGGTATCTCCTTCAGCAATAGGCTCCATAGTAACTGGCAGGATGGCAGGATATGGCATCATAAGAGTCTGAGCACGAGATCGCACCCATCTAAGATAAGCTTCCATAGGAATAGTGTACTTGGGCTCCAGAGTCTTGCTGTCAACCTTATTCACTTTCCCCCATGCTCGTATGAATCTTTGACGGTAACCTTGCAGATCGTTGTCGTAGTCAAACACAATACCCTGAATCAACATGTCATGAGGACCATCACTCCGAGCGTAACCAAACTGTCATAAAGCTAAGAAAGGGTTGTAAGTAATGCCTCCTCTTATGCCTAGAAGTGGCACATTAGGGAACTCCCCACAATGGTCAATGATAGTAATATTCTCCATAGATCTTGAGCACCAATGAATATCAGAATATGAAAGCGACATGATCCTCTTGGACCACCTGAACCCTTGTTCATTCTTCATCACTGCTCGAGGAAGGTGAGAAATAAACCACCTAGATAATAGAGGTATGCAACACATCAGAGTTCCTCGTGCCTTTGTAGTACGAGTGTGGAGAGAATGTAAGATGTCTCCGAGTAATGTAGGCACTGGATTGTGACTCAGAAATATGTTGATGGCGTGATGGTCTATGAACTGGTCTGGATTGGGGAACAACACTAAGCCATAAATCAACAAGGCTAAGATCTCCTCAAAAGCATCATAGCTCATAGCCTTCAAGAACACTTGAGCCTTCTCTATTAACACCTTAGCAAGAATACCCTTAACTCCACTCCTTGTTTCTAGGACAATGTCTGATTTCTTCAAATGTAGGGCTGCAACAATGACTTCAGGTTTAGGCTCTTTTTCCAAGCCTGTGAAAGGTCTCTGATCAAGGACAGGTATACCCAGAAGTTTGGAGAACTCTTCCATTGTAGGAACCAGCTGATAGTCGAGGAATGTGAAGCAATGATGTTTAGTATCAAAGAACTGAAACAGAACACTCATCATGTCTTCATTGAACCATGAAGTGACTAAATCCAATAAGTGACCATGTCTCTTGATGAACTGGGAGTTTTCAAAAACTTGAGAGACCAACTCCTTAAGCTTAGGAGGTATTCCTACAAAGTTGATCCGGATAGTATTCCTACGAGCAGAAGCCATGACCTGCAACAAAGAACAAAGATAAATCCTTTGGTCCTTGAAATGGATAGTGAAAATGCTATGCTTATGATGCATGATGATGTTATGATGTTATTCTCAATCACAAACATGTGGCACACACAAACAAGTCACACAATAGCCCTAGGTTTGAAGGCTTGCATGAGGTTTAAAGGTAAGTACCCTCCCATGAAGTTTAGTTGGTTCATCCTGTCCTACAAAGTAACCAGGTTCTAAGGGATCTCAATATCATTGATCCTTCACAAGGGTGGTTGTTCAGTAGGCAACTTACTTGCCAACCAAAACCCTCCAAGTTTAGAATCACAATGAGCGTAGTATCGAGTATCAACCAACTTCAGTCTTCACCAAAGCCGGTTATCTCACTGCTTTTCTAAAGGCCAAGATGGGATAACTAGGGTTCTAAAAGTTAGTTAGTGTATTAACAACATATGGCAGCCTCATATTATCCTCAACTTGACTTAAGGAACATAAGCACCAACCAAGAAGTCACACTAACTATGGCCACCAGATCAACCATATCGGTATACGCCGTACAGTTTCCTTGGTCTATTGCCATTTACCTAAGGTACACTAGATCCGGGTTAGGATCTTTCACACATAAGAGCACCCAACAGATAAGTATAAAGCAAACAAGGCAAACAATTTTAAAGTGATCTAATTCCTAAGGGTACCCCTCTTTTATTAAATCCCCAGCAGAGTCGCCAGTTCTGTAACACGGTGGGAGAACTGACTTTAGTTAAATGTTGCGGATAGCAAGAGTCGCCACCGACTTTTATTTTATCCAAAGGAAAGGGCATAAAAGAACAGGAAAGACCTTAAAAGATTTTGAGTTCGGAGGGTAGGTTATGTAAAGGGAAGGTGTTAGCACCCTGTACATCCATGGTTATCCATGGGCTCTTAGTTACTTAGCTCACTTTAAACTGTTTTGAGAAGTGTAGTGTGTGATTGAAAATTTTCTTAAGTACCTTATAATGATCCTTTTACGGATATATATAAAGACTTTGTTTTGAAAATTGTTTGAAAATGTGAAGTGTTTATGAAATGTTTTTTGAATGAGTGAGCAAGTACTTAAGAGGAACCTACCCTAATTTGAATCTTTACTGTTCTTAAATGTTCTTTAAATGATAAGACTATCCCTATTATTAAGGAATAGGTAGTCATTACCTTGGATGTTGTATGAGACATATGAAGGGTCATCTGTGATTAGGCAACTATAAGGTGTCTTAGCAATTCGAAGGGACTTATCATCTTTTATTCGAAAGGGACAAGATCATTTACGAAGGAAACATTCGAAGGGACTTGATCTTATAATCGTAAAGGGACAAGATGATATTAATGGAGAAGGGACTTTGCTTTTTAGACACCTTACTTGACCTTTTGGTTTAGGCAACATGAGGGATATCCTTAAGAAGTGAGATGGCGATCAAAGATCGACTTACGTGTGTGCGTGTATAAGTTCATATATTTATCTTATAATTAGTGATCTAAATCAATTTTAAAAACAAACATGTTATCACTCCCTATTTTACTAACCATAGCAATATACTTATAAATAAATAAACAATAAAATACTACGACTATTACATGGCTTATACAGTTACATTATAATAAAACAATTTAAATAATGATTATAAAATAAAATAATAAACATAAGCAATAAATAAAAGGGTTAGTAATAAAATTATGACAAAAAAAAGAGGTTAACACAAAATATAGAATATATACAAGCTAATTAAAATTAAATAAACATTTTTTTAGAATTTTTTTGATATAAAAATAGAATAATAAAGATCATATATTAATTTATTTACAAAATAAACATGATTAATGATTTAATTATATATATTAAAAATATATATTAAGTGCAAAAAATAATTAAAGTGAGAAATTAGAGTTTTAAAAGAAATTAGGGTTTTTAAAATTTAGAAAATAAATTAGGGTTTTAGAAATATTAGGGTTTCTAATTTAATTTACAATATAAATATATACATATTTTGATTTAAGTAATAAATAAAATAAAATAAAAAACTAGGTTTAGAATTTAGAAAATAATTTTAGAGGTTTTTTTAGAAAATATATAAAATATTTACATATTATTTTCCTAGAATTATCTATATATATATATATATATATATATATATATATATATATATATATATATATATATATATATATATTAAACATGATTATTAATAATAAAATAATTAACAAAACAAGTAAATAAAACAAAACAAAACAAAAAAAAACTGAAACTTACCTGGGCAGGGTTTGAACCCACGCCCTAGGCATTAACACCCCTAGACCAGCCTGCCTTCCACTGGGTTGCGCATGCGCCTGTGACTATGAATCAAGCAGCAATCCTTTTATCCTCTAACCTGCACAAATCATGAAAATAAACAAAACCAAAATGGCCTGGAGAGGTTTCGATCCCAGGACCATTCCTTTACCAACGAACGCGCATACCAGTTGAACCAAACGCCTCAATTGATAATGAATTAACAAATACATATTATAAAAATAAACCATATTTTGAATTCAGATTTTTCGCGCCAAGGGCTTCATCTTCTTCCTCTGACCCTACGCATTTACCTGCGAAAATTTCTACCATATTTCCTACGAATTTTTCCGCTGATGAAACCTGCCAATCTTCTATCATCAGGAATATGCAATCATTTATCAAATTAAACACATGGTTATGATCACCACATCTCACACAGTTCATTTATGGTTTTAAAATCAATTTATACAGTCCAAATCGAAGAACCCTAAATATGGTTCAAGAACCCTAATAATGGTCGTTTTCGGTTTAAGCACTCATTCTTCAATTTCTTTGTCCAGAAAGCATCTAAACATCATCACTAACACAAATATACAGTTAGATTTCATTATCATTGCATAAATAATTCAAATCGAAGAAAATAAAAGTATGAACAATATGCATTCGGGTTATGGATATGAGCATGATTCTGATGCATTTGAGGATTGGTATCGACTCAGTGAAGTCCAAGGATCCTTCCTATGTCCTTAAAATACCTTAAAATGCTTTGTAATGAAGAAACCGAATTTGATTTTTGAGTGATTTTTGTGAAGTTTGAATGAGGTGCAAGAGGCTCTGAATTCGTGATCTCTTGGCTGCTTAATGTTGTATATATACCACTTGATAAAATTAGGTCAAGACTTTGTACAAAACTATGGACTTTTGGACTTTTTAAGATTGAAAAATATGTGATCTTAAATTTTGAATATTCTTTGATCTAGCATTGCCATATTGGTGTGATCTCCATTATTTTTGTATCAATCAAGCTTAAATGTTTTTTAAGACCTTCTAGAAACCAAATCCTTTTCAAATATATGATTTTTATATTTTATTTCAATTTAATTTGTATTTTAATGAATAAAATTCAAATAAATATGAAATAAAAAATAAAAAATCAGAAAATGAATGGGTTGGGTCGTGCTTGATGAGTTTGTAAAGTTTGGATGGTAATTTGGTGGGCTCATTTAGCAAAAATTGGTTTTAAGGCCTTATTTGCTTCATAAATTTCCCAAAAATTTCCCAACTTTGCAAGGGCACAAATCCTTCAATTTTAATGCTATGAAGGTGTTCTTGGACGTTTTGGAAAGCTTAAAGAGTCCTCTAACCAACCTCTTTGGTCTAATGTCCATATCGTTTACCATTCTCAAGTTATGCTCTTTTGAAGTTGTTGACTTTTTGTTGACTTTCAAAAGGACCTATAATGTCTTAGCTCATACCTTCCAAATGAAGCATTTTTGGGCTTGTCTTGTGAGACACAAAGTTGTAGAGAATTCAATTTCCTTCAAAATGAGCTTTAGATGGAAAAAATTTGATGAAGCATGTGAAAGTTATGGCTGGTCAAAGTTCAGTTGTCTTTTCCTATGAAAACCCTATTTTAGAAACTCCTGCTTCTTGATGATCTGAAACTTCCTTGATGAATCATGATCAACCCTTGATCAAATGATGAATTTTACTTCATATACTTTATGTTGGCAAAAAATCATGAAGTTTGACTTTGGTTTGACCACAGTTGACCTCAGTTTGACTTTTTAACTACTTTGACTGATTTTAACCTATCTGATCATCTGACTGAGCAAATATTTTGGGAAAGTCTTGAAACTTGACATGGGGATTCTTGAACATATATAGGATGCTATGAAGCTCTCTTGAAGTCTTGGAAGTCCATTTAGCATGATGAAAGTCAAAACCCTAGTTTAGGATGCATTGCTTTGGAGAATGCATTGTCTGAGGGAATTGTCAAACTTTTTGACTAATTGTGAATCTTGTGAACCTTGTGAACCTCATGAGATGTCTTTTGAACATTTTGAACCTTGTGAACCTCTTAGTACACAAATTCTTATCTTGTGGAGGGCAAATTTTGGGGTGCAACAGACTCCAAATGAGAAGGGGAAGAAGAAGGTTTCAGATGGGAAGAAGCCAAGTGGGGGAGAAAGTTCTATTCCTTCAAAGTTCTAAAAATGTGGTGAATATGATCACAAGTCTGATGTGTGCAACAATCCAGTGGTGAGATGCTATAGGTGTGGCAAAAGAGGTCATTAGGTTGGTGATTGTCCAAATTAAGGTCCAACTTGTTTTAACTGTGGTAAACAGGGGCATATCAGCACCCAATGTCAGAAGCCCAAGAAGACTGCTACTACTGCTCAAACCAATGGCAGATTGTTCGCTTTGAGTGGTTTTGAAGTTACTAAGAAAGACAACTTGATTTGAGGTACATGTTTTATTAATGGTGTTGAGTTGATTGCGATTATTGATACTGGTGTTACACATTCTTTTATTTCTCTTGAATATGTTACTAATGGTTTTGTTACTAATATACATGTGTGTTTGAAGTGTCCTTTGACTATTTTTGAGAAGGACTTCTTGATGGATCTGGTGTGCTTTCCTTTACACTAAATTGATGTTATTCTTGGAATGAATTGGCTAGAGTTTAACTTTGTGCATATCAATTGTTATACGAAGACTGTGGAATTTCTTGAACTTGATGATCATGGTTAATTGATGTTCTGGAAGCTAAGCAAGTAGATGAAATGTTAGAAGACGAAGCTCGGATGTTTACAATGTTTACATCATTTCAAGTTGAAGGGAAAACTTCGAGTATTGAGTTACCAGTTGTTCAAGAATTTTCAAATGTATTTTCGGGGGACATAAGTGATTTGCCTCCAAAACTTGAAGTTGAATTTATAGTGGATTTATTACCTGGTACTAGTCGTGTGTCCATGTCTCTGTATCAGATGTATAATGTAGAATTAAGTGAGTTGAAGAAGCAACTAGAAAAGTTGTTAGAAAAGAAGTTTGTTTAACCTAGTGTTTCTCTGTGGGGTGCTCTTATGTTGTTGGTAAAGAAGAAGGATGTTGTAAACACCCCAAATTTTCCCTCACTAAGTTCACACCATGGCTTGTGATCTTTTCATTTGCATTTATTCAATCATATCATCTCATATTGCATTTTTACTTCACTGCATTGGTTCAAAGTCATCTGCATCTAGGGTTTGTGATCTGAGCAATCCATGAGTCATCTGAGCCACTCCAAAGGTCTCCAATAATCTCAAGAGGGTCCATGTATGTTCAATCATCATATTATATCCTCCCAAGGTCAAGAAAGTTAGAAAATCACAAGAACTTGCAAGGCATGGAAGCAGAGCCAAGTTTAACTACACAGATGACCTAAAATTAGGGTTTTGGTTTCAGAGGCCATAACTCCAAATTTTTTGGTCATTCTTGTTTCTATTGGTCTCAATATGTTATAAGTATCATACATACCAAGTTTTATGGAAAGATTCATTGTGGAAGTCATCTGATCACTAGGTAACTTCTTGAGCAAGTTAGAGCCAAATCAGGGCATCTGAGGCCCCCCAACATGGAACCAAAGTGGATTTTTCATCAAATTGAAGTTATATGGTCTTTATTTGATCATTGAAGTGCTTGGAAGTTCACAAATTTGAAGAAAAGTAGGCTAAACCAAAAGTTGCCAAATATGGAAATGACTTGTAATGTAAACTTTTCATTTTGGGAAAGTTTTTCAACCTCCTCTTTCTCAACCAAAAATACTTCAAATGAAAAATTCTTGGTCATGAAAGTTGTAGATTGGATCATTCCCTTTTCAAAAAGTACAAGAACAGGATCTAATTCATTTTGGAACTCAAGTTATGGCTTTCCAAAGTTGGCAAAAATCACATAATTTCAAGTTTCATGCCAAAGAGGGATTTTTGCAAAATCTCATGCCAAGCTATTTTATGACTTCAAATGGACTTCTACACTTCATAACATCATAATGCAATGCCTAAAAGTCAGATTTGTGCCAAGAATCTCCAAGTTTCATGACTTGTGCATGAAGAAATCAAGAAAGGGCTAAACTTCATGAAATTTGCAAAACCACCCACAAACTTCATTCCACTTGCTATTTGGCCTCAATCTGAATTCCATGGTTGCCCATGAATCAAGCTGCGCAGGACATGCCTTTGTCCTTGGCCTGAATTTGTCCATACCTCAAAGGACACCTAACCTTGACTTTTTGCAAAAATGAACCATACCAATCAGCATAGGCCACCAACAACTCTCTGACCTATCAAGGATTGATACATGGACCAAAAGTAAGACATTTCATACAACAAGCAAGGCTGAATCCTTCCACAACTCAGCATACACCAAAACTCTCTCTTATGCATTTTTCTTCGAAACTCAGCACACAAGCTACAAACCTTCAAACAAACTTCATAGAACAACTCACCATGAACTACTGATCATTTCCCAACCCTTACCTTGCCCTAAAAGTCCCCATATCTAAAACACGATTTCTCTCCCCCTTTGAACTGAACTGCATCAATCTCACAAACCAGCCATAAAAAACTCCATCCAAGCATTGCAAACTTCTCAGGAGGATCATTAAAGGCATCTTGGACCAATGAAGCAGCCAAAAAGCTCCAGGGTTGAAAGCTTCACCTCAGGTAGCCATGCGAATTCATTTTTCCAGAAGTTGTATTTTAAGTTCTTAAATGGTTAAGTGTGATCCCCTGAGCATGATGAACTTTGAATTATTGAAAATAGTTGAGAATTGAGGATGTATGGTCTATCTGAAATTTTCGCATTTTTTGTTCTTAGCTTCGAATCTTGTTAATGGCTGGATATAAATGAAATTTGAGGATGGGGTTGGGTTCAGAATGGAGAGAGGAAGCAATCTGGAGCTTTAGAGCTCCAGAAATGGCCTAGGGATTGAGTTGCGAAATTTTCAAGGGAGGGGTGGCCGGAGAAGATGACCGGAGGTCATTTCCGGGCACCTGAAAGTGATTAGGTTAATTAATTAGGGTTAGGGCTTGTTTTGAACGTGGGCCGTTGGATGAGCTTTCCCGCGCGTGTGTGAGTGGTGAGGATTGAATCATTAGTTTTAATTATAGGATTAATTTTTAATTAAATCAGATTAAGGAAGTTTGAACCTGGGCCGTCCAGATGCGCGCCCAGTCAAACATTCCAAGCCCAGATCAAATCTCGTCCTTCCCTTTTGCATACTTTTCTTTTATTTAATTATTATTTCATTTTCTTTGCTTTATTTTCTACGAATTTTAAAAAATAGTAAAACACATCAAAAAAATTCTGAAAATTTTTATTAAATCTTTTATTAATTTTCAGAACCCAAAAATATTTTTATTTTTATTTTTTGCATTAAAAATTATTTTTAAATCATTTAAATGTTTATTTTTAATTAGTTAATGGAAATTAATTAATTAAAATACATTAGGTATTTAAAAATCCAAAAATAATTCAGAGAACATTTCCAAACATTTAGAAACATTTACAAACTCACAACACAAATTTCGTTTTGGTTTTGATCATACTTTGGCAATTTTCACTTGAATTAGGGTTCTTTAATTTGAATATTTTTAACCCTAACTTCAAAAATTCATAACTTTTGATCCAAGTTGAGTTTGTGAATGGTTCTTTTTGCATTATGTTATGCATACTTTCAAGCATCCAAAAACATTTTTGTTTCATTTTTATAGTGAATTTTCAATTTGTTTGACATTTTCCCTTTAGGATCACCCTTAAAACCTTAGAAACTTAGGAAAATCATAAGTCCTTTAGGGTTTAGATTCTGACCTTCCCCTTTGGGCATTGAACTTGTATAGGTTTAGGGTCCCTTTGATTCCATTTTCAATTTTTTATCTTACCATTTGCTTCTGATTTTGAATTTTGCATCTCATGTTATTCATAAACCCTAATTTGCATCTTCATTTACATCCATCTTGCATAAGCTTGCATACATGAACTTGCTATGACATTTTGTGCATCCACATGACATATAAGACATCTTAGGACATATTAGAATCATGTTTGATCATTGCACCATTAATTTGCCATGTTTTTGTTTTCATTTAATGTCATATGCATTCATGAACTTTCATGCTTCTTATATGCTTCATTTGCATTCCCATCTCTTGTATGAGCATTCATATCATTTGGCATGCTTTCATACTATCTCATAACATCATTTGCATCATGAATATGCTTCTGACTTTGGCTTTCATCTTTGCATTTCATCTCATTTTCAATTCATTTCATTTCCTTTTGCTAACTTTTCAGGTGGTAAGTGTTTAAGAAGTGAATTTGCCTTCACTTCTCATAATCTCTTCTCATTCTCTTTTATGCATTCATTGCTGCATTTTACTTGTGAATTAGAGTGAGCTTGCTCATTCATACTCCTTCTTCTCTTTCTTTCTTCAAGCAACTTATCTTCTTAAGTGAAGTAAGTTGTCTTGCTTCTTTCTGATTCTCCTTCCTTCATCCTGTTTCTTCCTTGGTGGCTTTTCTCTTGAAGATCTTCTTGAAAGCTTCATAAACCCTAGGAATACCCAAGAATGATCACAATTAGGGTTTGATTAGTCCCCCATTAGTTTTACCTTTGTGTCATCTTTGTGTCTTCTCTTTTCACCTCTTAATCAGGGACTAAACCTTAAAGGTTTTAAGACTTTGTGATTAAGCTTATGCCTGCATCCTTCTATTAGGATGGAGTTTATAACTTTAATCCTAAGTGTTAAACCCTTAATGTGTTTAAATCCTTTAATCAATCCACTTTAATAATCACTAAGACATCAAGCTTGTAACTTGGGCCTTGCATTAGGGTTCTAATTCTTCCTTAAATGGTTAAGAAGGACTAACCCTAGTGTTAATGGACAAGTACCCCTCAAGTTGTCTTGCAAATAATAAAATCCACTTCTTAATCTTATCATTAATTAAAACCCACTTTAATAAAGGCTTTGTATTGTCATGAGGTTAATCCCTAATCATGGATTAAGTTGAGGAGCCTTCCTCAGCTTAAATGTTCTCATCTATCATCCTTCTATTAGGATGGTGTAATGGGTACATTAAATCTTTGATTATGGCTTAAACTCATTACTTAACACCAAACAAAAACCCCAAAAAAAAACATCTAAATAAATGAAAGTAGGTTAATGATCTTAATCCTACATCATGGTGATTAAGTGTGAGGTGTTTATTTCATGCTTAAGGTATTCTCATTACCCCTAATCAGAGGGAGGATGTGATGAGCTTACTAACCCTTGGTTTAGGTTTAAGCTCATTTTCTTATGACAAACTCCAAAAAGTAATAAAAGATTGAAAACTCAAAAAACAAACAATAATCTTCTCCTCCGGGATTCTTTTCTCACCTCATTCACTCACAAACGAGAACTCGCTTCTTCCGTCTAATGCAAGACAATTTGCACCTGAGCCAGACAGGTCATATACTTGAGCATAGACAAGTAAGCAGTTCACAAGTCAATTTATCTTTCAGTCTATTTGAGTCAAACTACGGTGTTCTGACTTCCTCATTGCACGAGAGGATACGTAGGCATAACCTAACAGTTATCGAACAAAAGTCTCTGTATATTCCCCCTCCTTCCAGCATTATTCTCTGAGCCTCATAGCCTTGAGCTTTGCACTTCTTTCAAGCACTGACACTTCTCTTATCCACTTCACATTTCTTTTTCACCGACACTTGCATTCTTTTCCAGCTTTTGCACACAAAATAGCACTGACACCACCCCTTTAAAACACAAACTTTCAAGCGTGGATCCCGTCGAGTACGACGGACAATCTGGGTGCTAATACCTTCCCAGGTTGTAACCAACCCCCTTTCTCAGTTTCTCTGGTTCGCGACCATCGTATCCATCTTTTCTTAGGTTTATGCAGCATTACCTTTCCTTCGGGATAAAAATGCCTAGCTGGCGACTCTTTTCAGTTCATCTTCATGTTCTCTCCTTTCGCCGACCGTTCGCGTCTGTACCCCTCTTGGCCAGGTGTCATTTGGTGGGAGCGACAGCTTGGCGACTCTGTTGGGGACTCTTATATTGCAACCAGGGCTTCTAGTTCTTTTTGTGGGTTCCTCCTAGCGCTTGTTTGATTTGTGTTTATTGGGGTGTTATGTGCTATGTGTGTTTATTTATTTCGCTTCATTTATCGCTTTATGTACAACTTTATTTATTTGCTTTCTTTACAGTCTTATGCATATTTCATACTGTCATTTGCTGGATCTGGCTTGCTATTTTGGTGGGTGGGGTTCCATTGAGAGTTTAAGGTCCTATACCTGGGACCTGAGTGACACCTAGACTAGAGTGGTTCATGTTCTTTCCCATTCCATTTCGGTCTGGTGCGGGAATATGAAACATGGTTCAGATGTGGGTTTCTTCTTGAGAACTCTGTGCTACAGATTTCCTGTAGTGCTTGGGCTATCTGAGAAGCCTGCTAAGTCTGGATGACCTTTTATTATGACCTTCAGAAGCTGAGGTGAATTAGAGGAGGATCTTTTATGGTTATTGTAAACACTGTACCTCAGGGTTAGAAGTGTTTACACTTCTCATAACTGATCCAAGTCTGAGGATCCTTGTTCTAGAACACTACCTGTGAGGGGGTTGGGTTGTTTACAGGTTTGCAGGAACCATTGGCCACATCATACCCTGTTACTGTTTTGTTTAAGAGTACTCCACTTTGGACAGTTCTTGTGATTAACCCTGGACATGTGACTCTTTATTTGAGTCCCCCACCCGGGTTACTGGATTTCTAAGCCTCCATCTGAACTTTTGAACATACATGGGCCTCATATCAAGACAGATAATCAGATCCAGCTTGATCACAGACCCTTGCATAATATTTGCATAGCTCATCATTGCATCATTTGACATTTGTTTATTTGCTTTTCAGGGTATCCACCTCATTGTATCTTTGTTTTGGTTTTGACCCCTTCTTCTGCATAGACCTCTGCTTCAGCTGTCTTCATCAGTTATCTGCTTCAGTCATCTCCATCCTCACCAGCATCAGTCTGTCAGAGATTTACTTCCAGCATCAGTCTGTGATCTTCATCAGCATTTGTCTTCAGCTTCTTCAGCAGCACTTATGACTACTCCCAGGAAGAGCAACATATCCTACCACTTTTTTGAGCCTGTGTTGACTGGTATCAGGCAGGTCCAGTCACTTATCACACCTGACCACATCCCACTGTTTAGAGAGCACTATGGGGGTATCTTGGATATGGTTATGGACCTTGATCCTTCTCAAAGGAGCATGATCCACACATGCCTGCAGTTCTATGACCCTCCACTGAGATGCTTCACCTTTCCAGACTTTCAGATGGGACCTCTGTTGGAAGAGTTTTCTTTGTTGAATGGAGTGCTTGTCAGAAGGGGAATCCCCTTCAACCCAGAGATGACTGCTCCTAGAAGTGAAGAGATAGCAAGGGCACTGTACTTGGAGCCTGCCCTTATTGAGCAAAGTATGACAACAAAAGCTGGAATCCCTGGTCTACATTTGGATTTCTTGATTTCTCAGGCCATCCTGAAAGCTTCATTGGGAGAATGGAAAGCAGTCTGTGCATTATTAGCCCTCAAAATATATGGGGCTATACTATTTGCAAATGAGCCTAAATTTGTCAGCAAGAATGCCATCCATTTGTTTCTTCTGAAGAACCCAGTACCTACACTTCTAGGAGACTTTTATTACTCCATCCATTAGAGGAATGAGAAACAAAGGGGGAAGTTGGTAAGATGTTGTGCTCCTTTGTTTTATTCTTGGCTACTCAGACACCTGCCTAAATCAGATGCTTTCTTGAACCCCCACCAACAAAAGAATTGGGCCAAGAGGTTCATTGCCTTGACTTCAAAAGTTATCAGATGGTGCACCCAGAGCACCAAGGGCAAGGACATTATCACCAGCTGTGGACAATACCCAAATGTGCCTCTGATAGGAGTGAAGAGTTGCATCAACTACAACCCTTTTACTGTTTAAGAGACAATTGGGCTATGCCTTAGTTCACCCTCCCAGAGGACAGGATTTGGCTGAGACCCTATATTGTGAAGTGCAACCTAATTCAGCTGTTGTCAGATAAGCATCCTGGGCTTGGGACAACATCCAGACAAAAGGGATAGCTATTTTTGGAAGATGCAACAATGTTGCTTCAGCTCAGTACTCAGACTGGTCCCGTACTAGAGCTCAGATTACCAGAATGCCTTTCACCTTGGAGGACTTACCTGTACCATCTACAGTACAGCCTGCAGCAACAGTTAGCCTGGAGGAATTTGAAAAGTTGAAGGAAAGGAATGAACAGCTATCTCAAGCCTTGAAGAAGACTCTTTGGGAAAGAAGTGATGGTCGCCTGGACATTGAGAGATTGGAGAAGCTCAGGGTTGAGCACCTTGCCAAAATTGAAAAGACAGAAGACTACATAAAGAAAGCAAGGGCTGGGGAACACATATTGAAGAATGCCTGTAAAGAGGCCAAGATTCAGAAAGCTAGGGCTGAGCACTATCTGCAAGAGAGCCAGGCTAGCTGGGTCAGGATCACCGAAGCCCGTGCACAAGAAGACCAGAAGACTCAAGCCAAGATTGAACAGCTAGAGGCCAATGAGAAGAAGCAGCAGGAAGCTTTGTTGGCAGCTCAGAAGGAGATCTCAGAATTGAAGCTTAGAGCAGGGTTGAAAATATCAAAAGACCAGGACAAGCATAAGAAGCTGACCACTGCCATTGCTACTAGTAACCTCCTCATTAGGACCATTACAGAGCACCCAGCTGGTCCAGTGACTGAGGCGCTCCTGAAGGAGGTCAGAGAAGATGAGTTTGGATTGGATGTCTGATTCTTCTTTGCTTGTTGTTCTTTCCTTTTGATGTACTTTTCCTTTTGTTGTATTTTGACCCTCCATGGGCATGTATTGTAAAACAAACTATGTATTATTCATTATTTGAAATATATTTAGTTTGTTTTCATTTGGGCTTTCTCTCAACAATATCAAGTATCTTCCTCGAGGTCTGGAAAGGTCAAAACCAAGAACCAAACCGGATACCTTGGAAAACAAATAAGCATACTGCATTGCACACTAACTTTCTCTTTGTTTTGTAGGTTTTTGTTATTATTATTGTTTCTAACTTTGTTGTGACCTTAGGAAACATTGCTCGTCACCGAGTGTTCCCTGTCAACCGCACGCACCGGTACCCGACTCGTAACAACCTTCTCGGCATTCAAATGGAGCAAGTAAAGCATGACCTAAATGAGGTCAGAAATCAGATGGCAAACGAGAGAGTAGAAATGAGAAACCAGATGTCTTAATTCATGGCTGTCATGACTGGCTTAGCCCAGAGCCAAGAAAGACTAAGAAAACTGGTAGAAAATGAGACACCTGAGGAACCTCACCTTGGAACAGGGGGAACCAGCAACAATGAACGGGGGCAACCTCGTATTGACCCACCAGAATATGGACCCCATCTGAATCCAGAAGTTAACATCCCAAGGAATGTTCAAGGTAATACTGCTGGGGGCAGAATCCTGCAAGAGGATTCCCAAGAAGAACAGTTTACTGTTATAGGGGCTGGAGATGAGGTATATGATAGAAGATTGGATGAGATAGCCGAAAAGTTAAGATCTTTGGAATCTCATAATTCTTTGGGTTTTGACGTGATGGATATGGGACTAGTAGATGGGGTGAGGATTCCCCACAAATTCAAACCCCCATGCTTTGAAAAGTATAATGGTACCTCCTGTCCGCGTACTCATCTGCAATCTTTTTTGGGAAGGCTCAAGGCTTATACCATGGATGAGAAGTTATGGATGTTCTACTTTGAGGACAGTCTGACTGGAGCTTCGAGAGAATGGTATTCTCATTTGACTAGGGCCACCATAAGATGTTGGAAGGACTTGGCCGAGGCTTTCATTCGGCAATATCAGTACAACCTGGACATGGCTCCCAATAGAACTCTTCTAATGGGCATGTCTCAGTCTTCTAGAGAGAGCTTCCGGGATTATGCTCAGAGATAGAGACAACTTGCTGCTACTGTCCAACCACCCATGTCAGAAAGAGAAATGGCTGACATGTTCATGAACACATTGCAAGGGACTTATATTGATAGACTTGCTGCCTTCTCCTCTACCAGTTTTGCTGATGTAGTCATAGCTGGTGAGAGAATTGAAAGTCTCTTGAAGATGGGCAAAATCTCCGACAATGGTGCAAGTTCCTCCAGCAACCCCAGAAAACCTTTTGCATGACCCCGAAGGGAGGGTGAAACAAATTCTATTCATACAAGCAGGGGCAGGCCCCAGTATTCCCACAGGTCAGTAGCAGCTGTTACCATCCCAGCTCCAGTTCCACAACAACCTTTATATCCTCAACAACAACAAAAACATCACTATCAGCAACCATCTCATTTTCCGCAGCAAAGAACCTACAACAACAATAATAGCAACCAACAGCAGCGTCCCTTCCAGCAGAGGTCATCTCAGGCAAACAGGGTGATTGACCCTATCCCTATGCCTTATGCTTCCTTATTGCCACAACTCCTGAAGCTTAACTTGGTTGCGTTAAGGACGTTGGCACCACCAGATCCTCTCAATCTCCCAAAGAATTATGATGTCAATGCCAGGTGTTCCTATCACTCCAATGCACCTGGTCACAATACTGAGAAGTGTAGGGCCTTACAGATGAAGGTACAAGATCTAGTCAATTCTAAAGCTCTCAATTTTGCACCACCTCCAAACGTCAACAGAAATCCTATGCCTAATCATGGTGGGCCTAGTGTTAATGCCATTGAAGAGGACCAACCATCTACATTGATTGATGATATCGCACAGATTCAAACACCACTGGCTGAAGTCAAAGTTCAACTTTTAAGATGCCAAGTATTCCCGGGCTGTGGGGCCTGCTGTGAATTGTGCAAGACTGCTATTAATGGTTGTGAGAAGCTAAGGATTGGCATAGATGGACTTATCCAAGATGGGATTTTTCAAATTACTTCAACAGATCCTGCAACAACTTTTGTCTCCACAACAATGGAATCTCCTACAACACCAACAATCCTTCTTTCAACAGATTCTCCTACAACAGCAACAACAATCATTCCTACTGATTCATCAACATCACCAGCAATTACTCCATCCATCACTTCAATAAGTCAAAATTCAACAACTGTTTCTTCTACAACATCAACTTCCATTTTATTAACATAATTTTCTACAACGCCAGCAAAATTTAATGAAGATGTCTCAACAGTTACAATCTAATATGACCCATCAGATGTTCCTCCCAGCAGCAACTTCCAAAAACAAACTGTGGCACCTCCTGCCAGATCACCAGTCACGATTTACTATGATCCGCACACCATTACAACACCTTCCTCTGCAGCAATCAACCCAGTTACCATTACGGTACCCGGGCCTGTTCCTTATGAAAGCAGCAATGCCATACCCTGGGACTACGGCTCTGATCTCTACTGCAATGGGGAAAGAATCACTCTGGATTCATCAAACTCTTCACCACAAATTGATAATGTTGGGGGAGGCGGAGGCTTCACTAGAAGCGGACGCCTTTTTGCCTCACAAACACAAAGACCTAATGCTGAAGCAGAAGTTGCTGACAAGGCAAAAGGAAAGAATGTGGTATCTGAAGAACCAACTGCCAAAGACACTCAGAAGACATCTTTTGAACAAGATGTAGACGAGTTCATGAGAATCATAAAAAGGAGTGATTACAAGGTGGTGGACCAGCTTCACCAAACACCCTCAAAAATCTCCATATTATCACTGTTGATGTGTTCTGAAGCTCACCGGAATGCATTGTTGAAGGTCATGCACGCAACATACATGCCGGAGGAGATTAATGTTAATCAGCTAGAAACTGTGGTTGCAAATGTCAACACCAGTCATGGACTGGGCTTTACCAATGCTGACTTAACAATGGAGGGACGCAACCATAACAAGGCTTTGCATATCACCTTGGAATGCAAGGGTGCTGTTTTGTCTCATGTACTAGTGGACACTGGGTCGTCACTCAATGTTCTACCAAAGAAGGCCTTAGTGAAGCTGGAGTATGATGGCTTGGCATTGCGTCCGAGTAATTTGGTGGTGAAAGCATTTGATGGCTCTAAAAGATCAGTGCTTGGGGAGATTGATCTGCCTGTGTTGATTGGCCCGCAGACTTTCAAAACTACCTTCTTTGTGATGGACATACAGTCGGCCTACAGCTGTCTGTTGGGTAGACCCTGGATCCATGCCGCTGGCGCTGTTACGTCTACCCTTCACCAAAAGTTAAAATTCGAGTGGGAAGGCCAAATCATCACCATCTGTGGGGAAGAGGACATCTTTGTTAGCCAGCTGGCTACGTATAAATACATAGAAATGGATGGGGAGATCCATGAGACCATGAGTCAAGGGTTTGAGGCCCTTAATATTAATGAAGCATATGCTGTGTCTGGGACTTCCATCACGTCATATCAACAGGCCCGAAAGGTTGTTGAGGAGGGTACCGCTCAAGGCTGGGGCAAGCTGCTGCCAGTTGAAAAGAAAGAAGACCGATTCGGGTTGGGTTACAGACCAACTCAACGAGATCAACCAGAGGCTGCAACGAAGCCCAAGTTTGTTAGCGGGGGAATGCTCACCCCGGATGTTGTGAATAGTTTGGAAGATGAGTCAGAAGACGAGCGCAACCTGGAAAACTGGATACGTCCAAAGATCCCGGGGAACCATGTCTCAAACTGGTCTTCCCAGGAAATTATAAGAGTTACTCCTGCAGAGTAATTATTATTTCCTGTCTTTAAGCATGCATCAAGTCCTGCATCTTGCCCAAAATGTCAGGGCTCATTTTGTAATCGGGCCATCTTGTATTTTGTGCAAACGATCATTTAATGAATATCAGGACATCTTTTGCAAATGAGTCTTTTCTTTTCCGCTCACTGTTTTTCATTTTTCATTTTTTGTACAAAAATAAAATGGCAATGTTTTTCAAAATAATAACTTCATTTTCACTTTTTTCTAAACAAGATAAAACTGATCACTAAAATGAACAAATTTAAACCCTTGTAGAGAGTACCCTCCAGACTGCACCGACAACAACACTGCTATGAGTTCGTATGACTTTGACAATCTGATTAATCAAGCCGATGAAGGGGTTGAAGAAGATTATGAGCTACCTGAAGAATTAGCCAGGTTGTTGAGACAAGAGGAGAAGGTCATCACTCCTCATCAGGAGGAAGTTGAGACGGTTAATCTTGGTACAGAAGAAGACTTGAAAGAAGTGAAAATCGGGGCCCGTCTGCAAGATTCAGTGAAAGAACAACTTATTGACATGATGCGAGAGTACGTTGATGTCTTTGCTTGGTCCTACCAAGACATGCCAGGTCTGGATACCGACATTGTTGTGCACAAACTGCCTTTGAAGGAAGACTGTCCTCCAGTAAAACAGAAGCTACGTCGTACTCGTCCGGATATGGCCATGAAGATAAAAGAAGAGGTACGAAAACAGTGGGACGTCGGTTTCCTTGCTGTGACTAGTTACCCGCCGTGGGTTGCTAACATTGTACCAGTGCCTAAGAAGGACGGCAAAGTAAGGATGTGTGTGGACTATCAGGATCTGAACAGAGCCAGCCCGAAAGATGACTTCCCACTACCTCACATTGATGTATTGGTCAACAACACGGCTCAGTTCTCGGTATTCTCCTTCATGGATGGATTTTCAGGACTAAAGAATGATGGTGCCACTTATCAACGGGCTATGGTAACATTATTCCATGACATGATCCATAAAGAAATTGAATGTTATGTGGATGACATGATTGCCAAGTCCCTCACAGAAGAAGACCGCCTGGTGAATCTGTTGAAGCTATTCAAGCGTCTGAGGAAGTACCAACTGAAGCTAAACCCCAACAAATGCATATTCGGGGTGCGATCCGGTAAGATGCTGGGATTTATTATAAGCGAGAAGGGAATTGAAGTTGACCCTGACAAAGTTAAAGCCATTCAAGAAATGCCTGCACCGAAGACTAAAAAAGAAGTTCGGGGGTTCTTAGGTAGATTGAACTACATATCAAGGTTCATATCTCACCTTACTGCAACCTGTGAGCCCATGTTCAAGCTGTTGAGAAAAGAACAAACGGTCAGGTGGAATGAAGACTGCCAGAGGGCTTTTGACAAAATCAAGGAATACTTACAAGAGCCTCTAATCATTATGCCTCCAGTTGAAGGAAGACCTCTAATAATGTACTTGACAGTATTAGAAGAGTCAATGGGGTGTGTGTTGGGCCAGCATGATGAGTCTGGTCGAAAAGAGTTTGCAATTTACTACCTAAGCAAAAAGTTTACCGACTGTGAACAACGTTATTCACTGCTCGAGAAAACTTGTTGTGCTTTAGCGTGGGCTGCTCGCCGACTAAGGCAGTATATGTTGACCCACACTACCTTATTAATCTCCAAGATTGACCCAGTCAAGTATATATTCGAGAAGCCAGCACTTATCGGACGGGTTGCAAGATGGCAAATGATTCTCACAGAATATGACATTCAGTACACATCTCAGAAAGCCATCAAAGGCATTGTATTATCTGATTATCTTGCTGAGCAACCCATTGATGATTACCAGCCTATGAGATTTGACTTCCCTGATGAAGACATCATGTTCATAAAAGCAAAAGATCATGAAGAGCCTATTCACACTAAAGGGCCTGACCCAAAAGAAGAATGGACTATGATGTTTGATGGGGCTGTTAATATGAATGGTCGTGGTGTTGGTGCAGTTCTCATTACACCTAAGGGAGTTCACATGCCATTCTCGGCAAAGCTCACTTTTAACTGCACTAACAACGAAGCTGAATATTAAGCTTGTATCATGGGTCTTGAGGAAGCCATTGACCTCAGGATCAAGACTTTAACTGTATTCAGAGATTCAGCTCTAGTAATCAATCAAACCAATGGCAAATGGTACACTCACCAGGAGCATCTGATACCTTACTGGGATTATACAAGGAGGTTACTCACATTCTTCACAACAGTCAAGCTTGAGTATATCCCTCGAGATGAAAATCAGTTTGCAGATGCTCTAGCTACCATTTCATCCATGATCAAAGTTCAAGCTGCCAACTTTGTGCCTCGGATTTCAATGTCCAGGCTTGACAGACCAGCATATGTATTCTCAGCAGACCTTGCTAAAGATGATAAGCCTTGGTTCTATGACATCAAATGCTTCTTGGAGGATCAAACATACCCACATGGGGCATCATCCAATGACAAGAAGACATTAAGAAGGCTGGCCAGTAGTTTCTTCCTGAATGCTGATGGTTCTTTGTACAAAAAAGCTTTGATATGGTACTTCTCAGATGTGTTGATAAGGCAAAAGCAGACTTGTTGATGCACGAGGTGCATGAAGGATCTTTTGGTACCCATGCTGGAGAGCATGCAATGGCTAAGAAATTGTTAAGGTCAGGCTACTACTGGATCACAAAGGATGCAGACTATTGTGCTTATGCCAGAAAGTGCCACAAATGCCAGATTTATGCAGATAAAGTGCATGTGCCTCCGAATCCTTTGAATGTGATGTCTTCACCTTGGCCCTTTGCCATGTGGGGCATTGATATGATTGGCAAGATTGAACCAACTGCTTCAAATGGCCACAGATTCATCCTGGTAGCCATTGACTATTTTACCAAGTGGGTTGAAGCAGCTTCATATGCAAACGTCACCAGGCAAGTAGTAGCCCGATTCCTGAAGAGGGTCATCATCTGTCGGTATGGAGTGCCCGAGCGAATCATTACTGATAATGGTTCCAACTTAAACAACAAAATGATGGCAGAACTGTGTCGGGACTTCAAGATCCAACATCACAACTCTTCTCCTTACAGGCCAAAGATGAATGGCGTTGTTGAGGCAGCTAACAAGAATATCAAGAATATTGTCTAAAAGATGGTGGTCACCTACAAAGACTGGCATGAAATGTTACCATTTGCCTTGCATGGGTACCGAACATCAATCAGAACATCCACTGGGGCAACACCGTATCATCTTGTGTATGGTATGGAAGCAGTCCTACCTGTTGAAGTTGAATTACCCTCCTTGCGGGTACTGATGGATGTCAAATTGAATGAAGCAGAATGGGTCCGATCCCGGTACGATCAACTGAATTTGATCGAAGAAAAAAGATTAGCTGCAATTTGTCATGGGCAGCTGTATCATAAGAGAATGAAGAAAGCCTTTGATCAGAAAGTCAAGCTTCGGGAATACCAAGTAGGAGATCTTGTGCTGAAAAGACTCCTCCCTCCTCATACAGACCACAGAGGCAAGTGGATTCCGAATTACGATGGTCCATTCATAGTGAAGAAATTTTTCTCTGGTGGAGCACTGATGCTCACTACTATGGATGGTGAAGATTTCTTGTCCCCTGTGAATTCAGATGCAGTTAAAAAATACTTCGCATAAAATGACCCGCTAGACATAAAAACAGAATGTAAGTCCAGGCAAATATAGGGCATCCCGACGAGTCAAAAATAGAATAAAAGACTCGGGCAAAAATAAGGGAAAATAAAGAAAAATGTACACCCGCTGAGTTGAAAAGCCGCATTGGACAGCTCAGGCAAAAATGGGTATCCTGGTGGATTGAAAACCCGAAAGGGCGATCCACGCAAAATAAGGGAATAAGCGAACAACTGCATTCTGAATTCGTCTGTATCACTTACAACTTGGCAAGCTTCGAAAGGTTCAAGCATCGGTCAGAATTAGCCTTCTTCAGAAAGCAAGATGAGAAGAACGTCAATGTCATACGGGTCATAGCAAAAGGAAAGCACACTGAAGCGTCATCAACATTGCCACCACCTTTTTTTTGTTTCTCAATTTGTAACAATCTCCTCATTTCAGGGGATTTATTTCTTTGACTGTACTTGCCAATTCAGGGCACACAAATAAATAAAATCAGATTTTCAGTCACACTCCGTCTCGAACACTTTATTTGCAAAAATGTCTGATATCCTTAATATATTTATTACATAAATGCAGATGCGTTTTTCTAAAATTAAATGCTTATAGGAAATATATTTGTTCCTAAACTTCTATGATGGAATCCAGTAGGGGATACCTCGGGGTACTTGTGCGTTTCTTTGTCACAACAGGATTGCAGGTATCCAAAGCGCAACATGGAGCATGAAAGCTTCTCCCCGTAGAGCTTCAGCCTCTATCCAGAAGAGCAATGCCTGAAAATCTCACAACGAAGTGACAGAAGCTTCCACAGACCCCAGTTGGGCTCCTCATCATTAAGATAGATCTATCAGTGTCCTGTTTCCCCAAGCAGAATCATTTGTATCAGATCTACCAATGATCTCATCCCCAGCTGGGATATTCTTTCAAAGCAGATTAGTCGGAGATCTCCACAGCAGTGGGATCCGAATCCCGAATCAGTATCTTTTTGCATAATCATGGCATTTGCATCATAAATCACCTCAGAGCGTATCATTCCGTCTAATACGGAGCATTACGGCAAAAATCAAACATATTGCATAATTACCAACCATGTTTTGAATCAAGCACTTGTATATACCAATATTCCATAAACAATATGTACAAAGACTCACAGTCCCAGCAGAAAGCCAAAGCGTCCCCTTTGCACTCACAAATACATATTAATATATACTCTTTTTGACACCCGTCCGTGTCATCCCACTGCAGATATAAATACACTCCTTGGACACTCACCCGTGTCACCATTCCTCAGCATGGTTGCCTAAACACTTACTGAAAATCAAACACTTGTTTATAATACACTTCTTCCGACACCCGTATGTGTCATCTTATCCCAACAGATCTTCAGAATATCTTTTACACTCATAAGTTTATAACTTACACACTTTCTCTTATGATACTCGTCTGTGTCATATTCCCCAGCATGTTGAACACTCGTTTGTGTCTCACTCATACTTACTCTTTACTCATACAGATACTCGTCCATATCTTGTATACACCACTTATCTTTTCCCAGATTCAACACTCGTCCGTGTTCTTTGTTAACCAGTTGGTACTCGTCCGTATCATCATCTCTGAACATGCGTCAGCATTTGTTTCTACCGATACTCGTCTGTATCATAGTGTTAAGGATGCTCGTTCGCATCTTTAATCTATACACAGCGTCAAACACTTGTACCTTTCCTTTCTTGAATGTAGACACTCGTCTGTATCTACCATTCCCTAGAAGAGTTCCCAACAAATTCCCAGTAAAAGGCAAAATTTCCTTTCTATCTGACATTCTTCCTATGTCATGATACTTCCGGCAGCCGTACCCTGCCAGGTGATCGTCCTTCACCTTTTGATGATCGTCCTTCATCATTCCCCCAGCGGAGTCTCCATTATTGAAAACCTTTTCCTATCCGGCATTAGTCCTATGTCGTGATATTTTAGCATTCGTCCCCTGCTAGGTGATCGTCCTTCACCTCTTGATGATTTTCCTTCATCATTTTATCTGATGGTCGTCCCCATCGTTGATCTTGTTATCTGACATTCGTCCTATGTCATGATAAACTCCGAGAGCAGTCGTACCCTGCTAGGTGATCGTCCTTCACCTCTTGATGATCTTCCTGCATCATGCTTATCCGATGGCCGTCCCCATCGTCGACCTTCTCTATCCGACATTTGTCCTATGTCGTAATACTTTCGACAACCGTACCTTGCCAGGTGATTGTCCTTCACCTTGGATGATCGTCCCTCATCCTTATCCCCGACAGAGCAGCCGTCCCCTGCTAGGTGATCGTCCTTCACCTTTGATGACCGTCCCTCATCATTTATTTCTTCAACCCGATGGTCATCCCCATCATTGACTTTACTGTTAATCCCCAGAAAATCTTGTTTCTTATTTCCCCAGCATGTCGGTCATCCCCGTCATTGCTTTATCCCCGGCAGTCGTCCTCTGCTCGACGGTCGTCCTCCGTCGCCCACACTTTATAAACATACTTTACTCCCTTTTACAATCTATATCCCTTTTCTTCTTCACCCAGTGAGTGCAAATTTTGGACTGTCTTTGATATTCAACCACAAGTTATCTTGTTTGTATGTTAAGCCCGTCGCTTACATCCCGCACAGCTAACTCATGCTTGAATAAGGGCAGCTATAAACACCCCAAATTTTCCCTCACTAAGTTCACACCATGGCTTGTGATCTTTTCATTTGCATTTATTCAATCATATCATCTCATATTGCATTTTTACTTCACTGCATTGGTTCAAAGTCATCTGCATCTAGGGTTTGTGATCTGAGCAATCCATGAGCCATCTGAGCCATTCCAAAGGTCTCCAATCATCTCAAGAGGGTCCATGTATGTTCAATCATCATATTATATCCTCCCAAGGTCAAGAAAGTCAGAAAATCACAAGAACTTGCAAGGCATGGAAGCAGAGCCAAGTTTAACTGCACAGATGACCTAAAATTAGGGTTTTGGTTTCAGAGGCCATAACTTCAAATTTTTTGGTCATTCTTGTTTCTATTGGTCTCAATATGTTATAAGGATCATACATACCAAGTTTGATGGAAAGATTCATTGTGGAAGTCATCTGATCACTGGGTAACTTCTTGAGCAAGTCAGAGCCAAATCAGGGCATCTGAGGCCCCCCAACATGGAACCAAAGTGGATTTTTCATCAAATTGAAGTTATATGGTCTTTATTTGATCATTGAAGTGCTTGGAAGTTCACAAATTTGAAGAAAAGTGGGCTAAACCAAAAGTTGCCAAATATGGAAATGACTTGTAATGTAAACTTTCCATTTTGAGAAAGTTTTTCAACCTCCTCTTTCTCAACCAAAAATGCTTCAAATGAAAAATTCTTGGTCATGAAAGTTGTAGATTGGATCATTTTGGAACTCAAGTTATGGCTTTCCAAAGTTGGCAAAAATCACATAATTTCAAGTTTCATGCCTAAGAGGGATTTTTGCAAAATCTCATGCCAAGCTATTTTATGACTTCAAATGGACTTCTACACTTCATAACATCATAATTCAATGCCTAAAATTCAGATTTGTGCCAAGAATCTCCAAGTTTCATGACTTGTGCATGAAGAAATAAAGAAAGGGCCAAACTTCATGAAATTTGCAAAACCACCCACAAACTTCATTCCACTTGCTATTTGGCCTCAATCTGAATTCCATGGTTGCCCATGAATCAAGCTGCGCAGGACATGCCTTTGTCCTTGGCCTGAATTTGCCCATACCTCAAAGGACACCTAACCTTGACTTTTTGCAAAATGAACCATACCAATCAGCATAGGCCACCAACAACTCTCTGACCTATCAAGGATTGATACATGGACCAAAAGCAAGCCATTTCATACAACAAGCAAGGCTGAATCCTCCCACAACTCAGCATACACCAAAACTCCCTCTTATGCATTTTTCTTCGAAACTCAGCACACAAGCTACAAACCTTCAAACAAACTTCATAGAACAACTCACCATGAACTACTGATCATTTCCCAACCCTCACCTTGCCCTAAAAGCCCCCATATCAAAAACACGATTTCTCTCCCCCTTTGAATTGAACTGCATCAATCTGACATACCAGCCATAAAAAACTCCATCCAAGCATTGCAAACTTCTCAGGAGGATCATTAAAGGCATCTTGGACCGAAGAAGCAGCCAGAAAGCTCCAGGTTTGAAAGCTTCACCTCAGGTAGCCATGCGAATTCATTTTTACAGAAGTTGTATTTTAAGTTCTTAAATGGTTAAGTGTGATCCCCTGAGCATGATGAACTTTGAATTATTGAAAATAGTTGAGAATTGAGGATGTATGGTCTGTCTGAAATTTTCGCAGTTTTTGTTCTTAGCTTCGAATCTTGTTAATGGCTGGATATAAATGAAATTTGAGGATGGGGTTGGGTTCAGAATGGAGAGAGGAAGCAATTTGGAGCTTTAGAGCTCCATAAATGGTCTAGGGATTGAGTTGCGAAATTTTCAGGGGAGGGGTGGCCGGAGAAGATGACCGGAGGTCATTTCCGGCCACCTGAAAGTGATTAGGTTAATTAATTAGGGTTAGGGCTTGTTTTGAACATGGGTCGTTGGATGAGCTTTCCCGCGCGTGTGTGAGTGGTGAGGATTGAATCATTAGTTTTAATTATAGGATTAATTTTTAATTAAATCAGATTAAGGAAGTTTGAACCTGGGCCGTCCAGATGCGCGCCCAGTCAAACATTCCAAGCCCAGATCAAATCCCGTCCTTCCCTTTTGCATACTTTTCTTTTATTTAATTATTATTTCATTTTCCTTGCTTTATTTTCTACGAATTTTAAAAAATAGTAAAACACATCAAAAAATTCTGAAATTTTTTATTAAATCTTTTATTAATTTTCAGAACCCAAAAATATTTTTATTTTTATTTTTTGCATTAAAAATTATTTTTAAATCATTTAAATGTTTATTTTTAATTAGTTAATGGAAATTAATTAATTAAAAATACATTTAGGTATTTAAAAATCCCAAAAAAATTCAGAGAACATTTCCAAACATTTAAAAACATTTACAAACTCACAACACAAATTTCTTTTTGGTTTTGATCATACTTTGGCAATTTTCACTTGAATTAGGGTTCTTTAATTTGAATATTTTTAACCCTAACTTCAAAAATTCATAACTTTTGATCCAAGTTGAGTTTGTGAATGGTTCTTTTTGCATTATGTTATGCATACTTTCAAGCATCCAAAAACATTTTTGTTTCATTTTTATAGTGCATTTTCAATTTGTTTGACATTTTCCCTTTAGGATCACCCTTAAAACCTTAGAAACTTAGGAAAATCATAAGTCCTTTAGGGTTTAGATTCTGACCTTCCCCTTTGGGCATTGAACTTGTATAGGTTTAGGGTCCCTTTGATTCCATTTTCAATTTTTTATCTTACCATTTGCTTTTGATTTTGAATTTTGCATCACATGTTATTCATAAACCCTAATTTGCATCTTCATTTGCATCCATCTTGCATAAGCTTGCATACATGAACTTGCTATGACATTTTGTGCATCCACATGACATATAAGACATCTTAGGACATATTATAATCATGTTTGATCATTGCATCATTCATTTGCCATGTTTTTGTTTTCATTTAATGTCATATGCATTCATGAACTTTCATGCTTCTTATATGCTTCATTTGCATTCCCATCTCTTGTATGAGCATTCATATCACTTGGCATGCTTTCATACTATCTCATAACATCATTTGCATCATGAATATGATTCTGACTTTGGCTTTCATCTTTGCATTTCATCTCATTTTCAATTCATTTCATTTCCTTTTGCTAACTTTTCAGGTGGTAAGTGTTTAAGAAGTGAATTTGCCTTCACTTCTCATAATCTCTTCTCATTCTCTTTTATGCACTCATTGCTACATTTTACTTGTGAATTAGAGTGAGCTTGCTCATTCATGCTCCTTCCTCTCTTTTTTTCTTCAAGCAACTTATCTTCTTAAGTGAAGTAAGTTGTCTTGCTTCTTTCTGATTCTCCTTCCTTCATCCTGTTTCTTCCTTGGTGGCTTTTCTCTTGAAGATCTTCTTGCAAGCTTCATAAACCCTAGGAATACCCAAGCATGATCACAATTAGGGTTTGATTAGTCCCCCATTAGTTTTACCTTTGTGTCATCTTTATGTCTTCTCTTCTCACCTCTTAATCAGGGACTAAACCTTAAATGTTTTAAGACTTTGTGATTAAGCTTATGCCTGCATCCTTCTATTAGGATGGAGTGTATAACTTTAATCCTAAGTGTTAAACCCTTAATGTGTTTAAATCCTTTAATCAATCTACTTTAATAATCACTAAGACATCAAGCTTGTAACTTGGGCCTTGCATTAGGGTTTTAATTCTTCCTTAAATGGTTAAGAAGGACTAACCCTAGTGTTAATGGACAAGTCCCCCTCAAGTTGTCTTGCAAATCATAAAATCCACTTCTTAATCTTAACATTAATTAAAACCCACTTTAATAAAGGTTTTGTTTTGTCATGAGGTTAATTCCTAATCATGGATTAAGTTGAGGAGCCTTCCTCAACTTAAATGTTCTCATCTATCATCCTTATATTAGGATGGTGTAATGGGTACATTAAATCTTTGATTATGGCTTAAACTCATTACTTAACACCAAACAAAAACCCAAAAAAAAACATCTAACTAAATGAAAGTAGGTTAATGATCTTAATCCTACATCATGGTGATTAAGTGTGAGGTGTTTATTTCATGCTTAAGGTATTCTCATTACCCCTAATCAGAGGGAGGATGTGATGAGCTTACTAACCCTTGGTTTAGGCTTAAGCTCATTTTCTTATGACAAACTCCAAAAAGCAATAAAAGATTGAAAACTAAAAAAAAACAATAATCGTCTCCTTCGGGATTCTTTTCTCACCTCATTCACTCACAAACGAGAACTCTCTTCTTCCGTCTAATGCAAGACAATTTGCACCTGAGCCAGACAGGTCATACACTTGAGCATAGACAAGTAAGCAGTTCACAAGTCAATTTATCTTTCAGTCTCTTTGAGTCGAACTACGGTGTTCTGACTTCCTCATTGCACGAGAGGATACGTAGGCATAACTTAACAGTTATCGAACAAAAGTCTCTGTATATTCCCCCTCCTTCTAGTATTATTCTCTGAGCCTCATAGCCTTGAGCTTTGCACTTCTTTCCAGCACTGACACTTCTCTTATCCATTTCACATTTCTTTTGCACTGACACTTGCATTCTTTTCCAGCTTTTGCACACAAAATAGCACTGACACCACCCCTTTAAAACACAAACTTTCAAGCGTGGATCCCGTCGAGTACGACGGAAAATCTGGGTGCTAATACCTTCCCAGGTTGTAACCAACCCCCTTTCTCAGTTTCTCTGGTTCGCGACCGTCTTATCCATCTTTTCTTAGGTTTATACAGCATTACCTTTCCTTCAGGATAAAAATGCCTAGCTGGCGACTCTTTTCAGTTCATCTTCATGTTCTCTCCTTTCGCCGACCGTTCGTGTCTGTACCCCTCTTGGCCAGGTGTCTTCAGGTGGGAGCGACAGATGTCAGTATAAGGTTGTGTGTTGATTATCAGTAGTTGAACAAGGTTACTATTAAGAAAAAGTATCTACTTCTAAGGATCGACGAATTGATGGATCAGTTGGTGGGAGCTTGTGTGTTCAACAAGATTGATTTAAGATCTGGTTACCATCAGTTTCATGTTAAGTCTAATGATATTTCGAAGACAGCTCTCAGGACGAGATACAGTCATTATGAGTACACAATGATGGCATTTGGTGTATCCAATGTACCAGGTGTGTTCATGGAATACATGAATCGAATCTTCCATGAGTACTTGGATAAATTTTTGGTGGTTTTTATTGATGATATCCTGATTTATTCCAAGACAGAAGAGGAACATGCAGGGCATTTGAGGATTATGATGCAAGTGTTGTGAGAGAAGAAGTTGTCAAAGTGTGAGCTCTGGTTGCAAGAAGTGAGTTTCCTTGGACATGTAATTTCCAGTAGTGGGTTTGTTGTGGATCCGTCGAAGATTGATACAGTGCTACGGTGGAAGACTCCTAAATCTGCTACTGAGATCAAAAGTTTTCTGGGTTTAGCAGGTTATTACCAAAATTTTATTGAGGGATTTTCAAATTTGGTGCTACCTTTGACTCAGTTGACTTGAAAGAGTCAAGCTTATGTGTGGGATGTTGCTTGCGAAAAGAGTTTTATAGAGTTGAAGAAGAAGTTGACAACTGCTCCAATGTTGATTTTTCCTAATCCCAATGAATAGTTTGTAGTGTATTGTGATGCATCGAAGATGAGACTTGGAGGGGTTTTGAATCAGAATGGTCAAGTGGTTGCTTATGCTTCTAGGCAATTAAGAGTTCATGAAAGGAATTATCCTGCGCATGATTTAGAGTTGGCAGATGTGGTGTTTGTATTGAAGATTTGGAGACATTATCTCTTTGGTTCGAAATTTGAAGTGTTCAATGATCATAAGAGTTTGAAGTATCTGTTTGATCAAAAGGAACTGAATATGAGGCAGAGAAGGTGGTTAGAATTGTTGAAAGATTTTGATTTTGATTTGATTTATCATCCTGGTAAGGCAGATGTGGTTGCGGATGCTCTGAGTAGGAAGACATTGCATATGTCGATGCTTATGGTGAAAGAACTCGAGATGATTGAACAATTCAGAGACATGAGTTTGTTGTGTGAGGCTACTTCTGAGAGTGTAAAGTTGGGAATGCTGGAGTTAACTAGTGAAATTGTGGAAAGGATCCAAGAAGGACAACAATCTGATCTGAAGTTGGTTGATCAGTTGACTTTGATTAACCAAGATAACAAAGGTGAATTTAGAGTTAATGAGAATGGTGTGATGATATTCCGAGATAAAGTGTGTATTCCAGATGTTCCAGAAATTGAGAAGACTATTTTAGAAGATTGATATCGAAGTAGGTTGAGTATCCATTCTAGTGCTACGAAGATGTACCATGATTCGCAGAAATTGTTTTGGTGGCCAGGTATGAAGAAGAACGTTGCGGAATTTGTGTATGCATGTCTGACTTGCCAAAAGTCACATATTGAACATCAGAAACTGTTAGGTATGATGCACCATTGAATATTCCAGAATTGAAGTGGGATAGCATTTCCATGGATTTTATAATGGGTTTGCCGAAGACTGCTAAGGGAAATGATTCGATTTGGGTGATTATGGATAGATTGACTAAGTCGGCCCATTTTTTACCGATGAAGATTAATCATTATATGCATAAGCTAGCTGAGATGTATATTGAAAAGATTATGAAGTTTCATGGGATACCGTCGAGTATCATATCGGATAGAGATCCACGGTTTACATCAAGGTTTTGGAAGAGTTTACAAGATGCTTTGGGTACTAAGTTGAGGATGATCCCTGCTTATCATCCACGGAAAAATGGTCAAACAGAGAGAACTATCCAATATTTAGAGGACTTACTGAGACCTTGTGTGTTGGATCAAGGAGGATCTTGGGATATTCATTTGTCGTTGATTGAGTTTACCTACAATAATAGTTATCATGCTAGTATTGGAATGGCACCGTATGAAGCGTTGTATGGTAGATGATGTCGGACTCCCTTGTGTTGGTATGAATCAGGCGAGAGTGTAGTGCTTGGACCTGAGATTGTGCAGGAGATGACTAAGAAGATTAAGATGATACATGAAAGAATTAAGGCTTCTTAGAGTCGACAAAAGAGTTTCCATGATAAGAGAAGAAAGGCACTTGAGTTCCAAGAGGGAGACCATGTGTTCTTGAGATTTACTCCGATGACTGGTGTCAGAAGAGATTTCAAGTCATGAAAGCTCACACCATGTTTTGTTGGTCCGTATCAGATTTTGCAAAGGATCGAAGAGGTAGCATATCAGATTGCGTTACCACCATCGCTTGCGAATTTGCATGACGTGTTTCATGTGTCACAATTGAGGAAGAAGGTGCGCAATCCATCGCATGTGATTCAGATAGATGATGTGCAAGTAAGAGATAATCTAGCTGTTGAGGCATTATCATTGTGGATAGATGGCCGAGAAATGAAGCAGTTATGAGGAAAAGAGATTGTCTTGGTAAAAGTATTGTGGGGTGGGCCAGCAGTTGAAAGTTGGACTTGAGAACATGAAGATTGGATGAAGGAGTCGTATCCGACTCTGTTTGCTCCAGGTACATTTTCGAGGACAAAATTTTTTAAGTGGGGGAGAGTTGTAACGCCCCGATTTCATAATTTAATTATTTATTTAATTATTTATGAATATGTTGTATTGTGTGGTATTTTGTGGTAAATGAAATTATTTTATTTAAATAGTGATATTAGAATAATTATGATCATTATTTAAATATTATTATTAAAATAAAATAAGAAGAGTTGGAGGTCTTTGGGGTAATTTGGTCTTTTGAGAATGTTATGAGAAGGGAATAGGGAGAGTTTTCTCATAACGCGTATTTTGTGAAGATTGAGAGAAGTGCTCTAAAGAACAAGGAGGCTAGGTTGAAGATTCTTCAAGAATCAATTGGAAGAGCTCAATTGACTAAGGTATGAAGAGTAATTTTATGTTCAATATCTATAATGTAGAGGTAGGTCTTATGAAAAAGGGGATTTTTGAGGGAAATCTAAGGGTTGGGAGGATTGTTGGTAGAATTGGATGAATTGTTGTTGTTGATGAATATACGCTGATAGTAGGTTATATGAATGAATTTTGTGTTTTTCTTCCGTTAAATGATGGATTTGGATGAATTTTGTTGTAGTTGCGTCGTGTTGAAATCATAGGGTTTTTTTTTTGCCAAAAATCACCTTCGCTTACCGAGCAGGTGCTCGCTTAGCGAGCAAATGGAATTCCGAGAATCCCACAACTCGAGACCAGGTCACTAAGCGAGCTCACTGCCCGCTTAGCGAGACCAGGAACCTTTTGAAAAATGTTTTCTCTCCCTAAATGATTTGAAATGGCTTGTTTTGTTGTATTAAGTTGTTATGATGTTGTTGTGAATTCTTGTCATGCTATAATATGCTAAACGTGTAAGAATTTGTGATGAAATGATGTTTCAATGATTATGTTGTATTATGATGATATGTAGCATTTGATGATATGAGTAGGAAAAGTATTATAAGTGTGAATGATGTATGAGGACTTATGATGAATGCAGATGCAATAGTTGATGGATTTTGATGATGCATGATTGTGTTGTGTCTTGCATTCATGGCATAATTATGTTGGGGCTTCGATCTGTTGGTAGCTTTAATCCCATTGTGTGGATTGAAGTGATATGTTATTTATGTTGTTCTCTTTTGTGGATGATTGATGGCCCAATGTCCATCCATGATGATGTTTCGGTACCACATGCATATTATGAGAATTGCATTTCATTCTTGGTGGCATAAAATGATTGCATTTATATTTTTTGGTGATGATGTGATTGATTTTGTTGTACATGGGTGAAATTTGAATTGATTGATATATTGATGCATGTTGTCTTGTAATTCTTTCTTTATATTATTTATATTGAATGTGAATTTAGTCACCCTGTCTGCCTTTGGTGATGGTCTATTATGCCATCCTGCAGATATTCAAGAATAAGTTGGTGCTTGGACGTAGCTTGAAGTGTATGTCCTTTTGTCGTTTATAGAGTTTAGGGTGGTTTCCTGCTCTGTGTCGTGTAACATCGGGAACGCTTGGAGGTTTTGTTGTTTTTATCTGTTTTAATCTGAGATGATGATGTTTTGAATTAACAAATGGAATTTAATTCTATGATGATTAATTTGTTGAAATGATGATTCGTTCCGTAATAATGAATTTGGTTTTAATTATGATGTATGTTGTAACCCTCGTTACGGGATATGACACATTGATGAGTTTTATTGATGTTTTGATGAAATGTGACATCCTTTTATATTGACAACTCTGATTTATTGCATAATTACGTATTATTATGTTGTGGGGTAAAAAGGGTGTTACGATAACCATATCCATATTTTCGATTATCCGTTTCAAATTTTAAAGCCTTCATCCATTTTTTTTTATCATTTCTAAATCCATTTACTATCCATAAAAATACACTTTTCTCATATTCATCTTTTCATGAATATTTCATCTATCCATTTTTTTACCATGACCCATTAACCAATTTCCATTTAAAGTCCATCAAACATTTTTTTTTACCATATTACAAAACCAAAGTCCATTGTTTTTTCAAAAGCTCATGTCAATATCCATAACACAAATTACGAATTTCAAAAATCTCATTCCAAAAGTCCATGAAAATTTCTACAAAAGAAAAAATAAAGAAATGTCAAAGTTTATACACTAGGCCCATTGCAACCCATTACAACTAAAATAAATAATAAAAAGTGACAGATTTTGCTGCTTGACATAAAAAGCCTGTTACACAAAATTGACTCATACAATGCCCTTTCCTCAAGCTTACAATCCACGTAACTTCAACATATTTCCAATTCTTTGACCCCACCAATTTGCAATTTTCTTCACTCGGCCCCCACCTTTTTTCCACTACACGCACATGCCATTGCAACCTAATGCATTGCCAAAATTAAACCAACAAAGACACACACCACTAACAGCACCTCAGCTCTCAAAATAGAAAATTCCACGCACATGAAAATAACGTCTCCTTCCGTACAAACATGACACATCAGCATGAGAATTCAGCAGAAAATCTATAACGGATATCCTCCAATAAAATCTCCATTTCACCCTCATGATTCCACTATAAATAAGCCATCATTCTCACTATGAATCCAAGCATGGATAGCCAATGAAATGCTGCAAGAAAATAATGCCAAGCTTCAACCTTCCTCTTCTTCACAAATAAAGGCAAACCCAAACAAACCTTTTATCAACACCATCCTTCGTTCATAATAACAACCTTTCATCCCTAAAAACCCATTAACTCTACTCAAATTTTTTAACCATCTTCATACTTCCTTCAAAAAGCGCATCCTTCGACCTCAGGATCTTCACAAACTAACACCTGCACTAACAACAACTCACCTTCTATCGACCACGTCCGAATCATTCTCAGCAAAACGAAACTTCAATCAACAACTATAAATAGACTTTTCCCAACTGAATCTTCAAAACCCAATAGTCTTCATCAAACTCTACTCATAATTACCCACCGAACCAAATCGCAAACAAAACGTGAAAGAAAGAGAATCGAATAGAACAAAAACGGAAAGAAGGAGAAAGAATCGAGACCGAACAAAACTGTCTCAAAATCGAAAACTGAACGAGAGAGATGAGCGACTAGAATCTTGAGATTTGCTTGGATTGATTTTTCCTAATTGAGTTTCTATTGTTTTGTATTTTTTTTTATCTTGTTTCTTCCACTTTTCTTTGGTTGGAACATTTTGTTGTTTGGAGAAGAGAATGATTGTTTTAGGTTTCCCATTGTCTTGTTATTCTTAAGTCCAACTGGGTTATTCTTAAGTGTATAATTTCCTCCTATATGTATGCAATTTATTTTTCCTATTTTTATTTCATAAATAATATTTAAATATATTTGTCATATTTTAATTGAAAATAGTATAAACCACACCTAAGGAATTGTATCTAAGTATTTTCCTTTATAAAATTTAAAATTTTAACCGCACAAGTTCATCAATCAATGATCAATATATATTTATCTATATATAATATAAAGTAATTAAAATATAAAATTAAAATTTTATTGGGGTCAATTCCACTCAAATATGAAATAATATAGTACATATACTCACGGGTACATATATGATATTGATATTAACACATTTAATTAAATATTGAATAATAACAAGAATAAATTTACTATTGACTTAAATATTTTTATAAATAATTCCAAAACAAAATTATTTATATATAGAAATAATTATACTGTTGATTCAAATATTTTTATATATAGAATAATATATTTTATTTGTAAATTGATTTTAATCAATAATATATTAAATTGTTATTATTAATTGAATTATATAATTTGATTGAATATATATTCACCATATTTTGTCAATTTAAAACTTTTATTATTATAAAATATTTTATTATCATCAAATATTTTTAAACAATGTCATTTTTATAAATGGGACTAAGTTTACTATTGATTCATATATTTTTATAATTAATGTCAAAACAAAAATAATATTTATCATTCTTATAAACGGGAAAAAATATTAGTAATTCAAATCTTTAATTATTATTTTTTTAAACACGGGTACTGATATGACACATATAATACTTATATTAGGAACAAATATTACGTGTTCATACTAGTTACTAATTAAAATATTGAATATTAACAGAAACATGAAGTTATCGATCAAACTATTGAATATTAACAGAAACATGAAGTTGCTAATCAAAATATTGAATATTAAGAGAATCGTAAAGTTATTAATCAAAATATTGAGTATTAACGAGAATATTAAATTACTGATCAAAATATTAAATATATTAACGGAAACATTAAGTTACTGATATAAATATTAAACAATAATAGAAACATAAATTTTTACTAATTAAAATATTGGTACCCTATGGAATTGATTCTATTTATTTTTAAATATATATTATATTTTTTTATTTACATATTTTTATTAATTAGATACTTTTTATTTTCAAATTTTAAATATAAACAAATAAATTCTTTAAAAAAATACATTCTAAGAACAAATGTGTGCGAACGCACCAGTATCATACTAGTTTGTTATGTTGTTAATGTCAAATAATTTTTTTCTTTCTTAATTGTTAATGTCAAATATTTTAATTTGTAATAAATATTTGTTACGTTGTTAAATCAAATATTTGTTTCTTCCTTAATTGTATATTAACAAATTATAAAGAAAATTAAAAAATTAAAAAATTAAAAATAATCCGTAACACTTCAAGTAAGTCTTCTGATAGTGTATTTGGAACAAACCGAAACTCTTACCTGAAGTGTTCCGGTACATGAAAACTTGACAACCGGAAGTCTTATTGGTTCTGTTCCGAACCGGAACACTTTTCCTAAGTCTTCCGGAACACTTTCCCTAAGTCTTCCGGGTTACATCAGGGTTATATTTGGTATTTTAAAAATTTTGTAGGGGTATAAGTCAAAATATAAGGGTATATGGTAAACTCTTCTGTCACTTTTTCTTCTTCTAAGCCCATTTCACAAAAATAAAAAAATTATGTCTTTTTTTTTTAATTCATACTATCTACATTCAATTTCTATCACAATTTTGCGTATTACCATTTTTTATAGCTATTATTATTTCTATCAATATTATTACCATTATTATTTTCTATTACTCCTTTATTATTATTACCAAACCATTTTCCATTATTACCATTATCATTAATTTTTTATTCTTATTATTATTTCTATTATTATTATTATTATTATTATTATTATTATTATTATTATTATTATTATTATTATTATTATACTTTCTACTATTATTATTATTATTATTATTATTATTATTATTATCCTTTTTACTCTTATTATTATTATTATTATTATTATTATTATTTTGTCCATCCACTTTTATTCTCAGCAACTCACATAATCACTTTTTATATTTATTTCAATCCAATTCTAACATATCACTCATAATCTCATATGACCTAACCTTATGCAAAAAAGAATCGTGACGCGTTCCGCAACAACAACAACAACAAACTTTCTAGAAAAAAATTCTCACACCAATTCATTCTTATCCTTAAACTTGCAGAAAATCTCATTTCACCCTTCAAAGTTTTCCTCTATAAAACACAACACCTTCATTCATTCAATAACGGGCTTGGAAAACATAAAAATCTCTGCAAAAAAAATCCTTCAATCCAAGTCTCAAAAACAAAAAAATCAAAAATCAAACCAGAGAGAAGGTTGAAAACGCCGAACGAGAAAACCGTGGAACCACCACCACCGTGAGAAAATCCAAAAGTATCCGAACCTACACCTTGAACCTACCATGAGAAACAGAGTGAGAAATCGTACCAAAACCCGCAGATCCAGTGAGCGCGAAATTTGATTGTTATCTGTCTTATTAACGGTGGTTATATTGTTAAAACTGATTGTTTTATTATTAATAATATGGAGCACTTGTGTCACTGGATAGTTTTTTATGTTCATATTAATAATAGAGATTTTAGAGTTTGAGAGAAAAGTGTGTGTCTCTAAGTATCACGTTTTTGACATACTTGAGAAAGAAGCTTTATTATGTATCATATTTCATTTTTTATTCTCATTTAACACTTATTTTCTTTATGTTTGATTGGTGGATTTTTTAAAAAATAAAATAGAAAGTAATCCATAAATTCAGACAGTTTCTTTGCGTGTTTATTTTTTTTTTTGTTTTTTTTATTCATTATTTATTTTACTTTTAGTTGCATTTTTTTGTATATATAATTAATTAGAATATTATGGAATTGGGCATTAGACTCCCATTTAGGCCAATGATATATCAAAAAATTAAATTATTTTCGATTTCATTAAGGTCGAGAAATTTAATCAATATGAGGTTATTTATTTAGTTTATTTTATTTTTATTTATTGTATTATTCCAATTATTTATTATATTATCAAATTCGATTCAATTTATTTAATTATTTGTATGTATTATTCTTATTCCGATTTAATTTCCGCAAGTCAATTTATTTAATTTATTTATTTATCGCATTCCAACGAAAGCGATTCGACTCCTCATAGAACGATTTCAATTATAAATCGGCTCTAATGAAGTAAACGAACTATATTTCGACGCGTCCGAATAAAAGGTCCAACGCCTCCGAATAGTTGCCTTTAACTTTTTTTGCTGCATTTTATCGCTTTAATCGATTTGCAAACCATGTAAGTCGAACGCACCGTGCCTCGCCATCAAACCTTCCCAAACTCGAATATTCAAATCTTTTTATATTTAAATGACGGAATAACTGAATTCTGGAGTCTCGCATTCCTCGAATTCTTGAATGAATGCTCCTGAGGCTCGCCCCACAGGACGTGGTTCATCCGACTTTCCGTAATTAAAACGTTTAATCCACATATCAAATAACGAAATAATTGAATTCTGGAGTCTCGCATTCCTCGAATTCTTGAATGAACGCTCCTGAGGCTCGCCCCACAGGATGTGGTTCATTCGACCTCTCGTTCCTAAAACGTTAATTAAATCGAACATTTTTTCTTAAACGAACATTGTTTAAATCTTTTCTATCTCGCAAACAAGCTAGCACTTCCGCCTCCTATCGCGAGCGGACAAGCCAACGCTTAGCAGTTAGAACGTGGTCTAAACAATTGTTTACTAAAACAAACCAACCAACCAACTTTAGCGCCACGAACTACGAAGCTCTGACTTTCCCATTGCACAAGGGAATACGTAGGCACACGGATCTTACTCCTTGCCGAGCACCTAGGAACAAAATAATTCATTTCCCCTATTAACCTTATATTAGAATCGTTCGCATTTTTTTATTATTCGAAGAAAACAGAAAGCATAACCCTAGGAACAAAATAACTCATTTCCCCTATTAACCTTATATTAGAATCGTTCGCATTTATTTTATTATTCGAAGAAAACAGAAAGCATAAGTCAACATTAAATCGCAAGTTAAACTAAGAGGTTCCCGTTGAGTACAACGAACGTAAGGGGTGCTAATACCTTCCCCTTACGGAATCGACTCCCGAACCTAGAATCTGGTTTCAAAGACCTTGTTATATCCATCCGTTTTTTCAAAAGGTTTCTCGATATTTTCCTTTTTCTTAATTGGAATGAAATAAGTTCGGTGGCGACTCTGTTGTTTAATTTTTATCCGCGGTACTTTTATCGCGAGATTGGAGATCTCGAAAATAGACGAATGTGTCAAAATGTGAAATCACGGAAAGTTTCGATCAGATCATTGATTTTATATTCAATTTATGTAATTGAATTTTATGAAATAATATTATAAATTATATTTTATTTTCTTTTTTATCTAAAAAATAAAAATAAAACAGTAGTTTATTCCTGTGACACATGCTCCTATTGGATGCATGCGCCACTTCAATTGATCAAAAGCATGCGCCATCTTATGTGGCTATTCCTCTTGTCATCCAATTATTGTTTTTTAAAAATGGTTAATTTGGTTAATAATTTGAAAGATGGTTATTTTTATATTTAATTTGAAAATAGGGGTCATTTTAAAACAATCCACTTCTAGTTCTTTCTAACCGTTGAAGTCTTCGGTGGCATTTTTGTGTTTGGTGGCAACGTGGACAAAAACCAAACAATCATAGATGTCCCGTGGGAGATTCTTAGTGAAATCAAACGCAACTATTTTGTCTATTTCTTTCATTCTTTGCTTGTTTCAGAACATCTGGTCTTTTGCGGTTCCCAGAAGGAAGCGGCGCTGTCATTCTGTTTGGACTTTTGCGGTTCCCAGAAGGAAGCGGCGCTGTCGTTCTGTTTGGAATCGCACAGCTGCTTCTAAGTTTTAGGTTCTCGCGTGATCCAATTTCCAATAACTGAAATTGAATTAATAATAGTAAAAAAATAACACGTAAAGAGGATCGACTGTATCTCAATAATGATGTTTATATGGAGCAGAAAAAAAATAGGCATGATTCAACCTTATCATCACGAAATTATTACTAATTTACTTCATATTAAAATTAACACCACATTTTCCAAGAATTGATGAAGTAGCAATAACACAAAACAAGGATGTCTTTATTGTTTGATGGCACAAAACAACTTATAATTTAGAACAAATACATTTTTGTTAGAATGACTTAATTTTACAATAGTATGAATGAATTAAGTAGAATGACTAATAACATGACTAAATTAAATTGGTATAACAATAAAGTTGTTATTATTGAAAGAAAAAAAATTATACCCCTTAATAAATTATACCAATAAATTATACCAATACTAATTTAAGCAAAACAAATGAGACTGAGGGAGAACCATCTTGATGTTGCTCAAGTTATATATTTGAATTAGAGCAGGGAAAGTTATGAGTAAGAGTAGCATGGAATTTCAACAAGTCTACTTTACATGGTGAACACTCCATTTTCATATATACCTTCATAATACAGAACTACACTTCTTCCTGGTGTGGAATCACAGTTGGCGCTGGTGCTATGGCGAATTGCAGACCCCTATGCTGCCCAGATTGTAGCACAAACGCAACTTGAGTTGCCGCTAGTGCTGCAGCCTCCTATTACACCAAAACATGAAACAATAAGAATATTGTGGGATTACATCTGCATTAGTCACATATTTCCCACAAAAGAAATATGAACAAAATGCTGCGTTGACACGTGTAGTTATATTAAATCGCTTCAACTATTATAAATTACTATCGGTGTTTGTTTCTGTGTCAATATCAGAGTCATATCTATGTGATAATGGATCATAAAACATATTTTTTAAACTCACACTTACTTGTCTTTGTCGCCGCCGTTGTAAAATACTGATTGCCCAAGCCATGATATAGCAAGGTAGAAGAAAGCCAGCTGCTCGAAGCAAGAAAAGCTGCGGATAATGATCAATTAGCTATGTTTTCTCCATAACATTTTGAAAGCAACACAGAAACTGTATGATGTGATAAACTACTTAGCCAATAGGAATTCAAGTTACTTACAGAGAAAAAAGTAGATGGATCATCATCAGCATCAGCATCGGTGACAGAAAGTGCGTGCCTCAAGAGTAAAAGGGCCATTAACTGCAGATATATAGAACGAATCAGGCTTACAATCATGTCCAAGTGTAAAATGTTAGCCTCCTAGCATAATCAATGTACAATCATTGAAAGTACAATTGATTTAGTACAAATTTCAAACATATACATTGTATCATTTCCAACAGTGGGCTAATTGAAATCGTATGCCTGGTGAGCATATGCATAACTGAATTATTCAAAAAAAAAAGTTATAACTAACTTCAAGGTTAACGTCTTACAATTAGGGCGGCTGAGCGACAAAATGCAGCTCCATTGGCATTAGAAGCAGCATATCCATCATATTCAGCTTCAAAGAATTGGCGTTCTGCCTCTGCAATTGCCAAGAGTCGAGGATCACGCAAGTCCAAAGGTGTGCCAGAAATTGTCCAGCCTCCACTGCAAAAGTGTTCACAACTTATTAGTGAGAAAAAAGGTTTCAGCATATTTCCAATAGTACGAAACAGATTGCTTATACATATAAACCAACACTCTTTATGAAGACTATCTTAAGATTGAAAGTCTCAGCTTACCCTATATCAATGGTAGTTTCTTCGGGATGGGGACGAGGTGGTGGAGCAGTATAGCCAGGTTCATAGGACTGAGAATTACGTGCACAAAATGAAAAACTCAATATCAAAGAGAGCACATTTGGTTCAAAACAAAGAGACCACCATTATCCAATAATAAAGCTATGAGCATTTGTAATAAAAAAAAGAAAGTATGAGCATTTGTGATGGTTTTAAATTGCGATCTGCAACCATGATTGGGGCCACAATAATGCTGATGTGATAGTCTCCGCAATTGCATCATCCTTCCACATTAGGAATCGCATCAGACAACTTTGCTTATGTTTCTTCAAGTATTTTCGTCCCAAAACTTACAATTTAGAAACCCAAAACTCAATTTACTTCTAAAAAATCTTAACATTAAGTGTTTTTTAACTACTTAATCAAAATACACGCTGCAACAGCCGCAATGTGCATCGCAGCAACCACAATCGTAACCCCCCGCTATCTCAACTGCAATTTAAAACCATGCACCTACCTATATACACAAAACCATACAATGTTTTGTAATATATGAAAATTACAGGTAAATGACGCATACCTTAGAACATATTTCACAGGTTGTGTCTCCTTTTTCATTGCACCAGCGTTGGACACACTTTCTATGAGCAAACTGCCAAAAACACATAAGAAAAATCCCTCAATTCATAAATTAGGAATACATAAATAAAATAAAAAAGACCCCAATGTATCATCAACAACAATGTTCCAAATTACAAAGGGAGTGGTGTGTTGCATTATCACCGCATCTAACATAAAATGATCCCTTTCATTAAATTTGTGAAACACGTAAGACAGAAAGCTTCATAAACATAGCTTCATCAAAACGGTACCCAGAAACAAACATGTTAAGCACATAACATACAATGGTTCCTATAGACTAAAATTTGTCATATTTAAATTTTCTTCCCACGGCATTTCTACCAACACATGAAATTGACAGAAAACAGAAATGTACCTTCAGACTCCCGCTACAGGCACAAGGATTCTCCAGATTATTGATACTATCCTCCTCCTGACAAATCCTGCACTCCCCCATCTGCAACAGAGGCTCCTCCTCACCGTCATCCTCCTCCGAAGAACCAGAAGGCCCAGCCGGCGCTTCATTTACCGGAGTCACCGGCTCAGGAGCCGGCTGCGCCGGGTGCTGAGCCAGAGGCTCAACAGGCATGGGCCGAACCAGGCGGTCCACAAACAACACCAAATGATCGCTCATTGATCCTTCTTATTTATTTTATTTTTTTATAAATTTAAGTATTCAAGTCAATTCAAATCTAAATTTCAAACTAGAAAAAGAACACGAGAATGAAGAATTAAAAGGGGAAAAAAAATCTGGAGATCGGGCGGTGAATCGGCAGATCCCAAGGAAATAAGGGAATCTGAGACTCACCGGAGAGAAATGGAAGAGAGGGAAAAATAGAGAGGAGTTTATAGAGCGAAATAGAAGGGAAGAGAGAGAATGTGAGAGAAAATTAGATTCGGCGCATATATAGGGAAGATAATGGTGTTGCTTTCATTGTTTCGGTGGAGCTTTGTGGAATTAGAATGTGGAATTTGAGAACGTTGAAAAGGGTAAAATAGGGATTTTGAGAGGTTTGTGTACGTTGACGATGTGGTTGTTGTTGTTAGTTGCCGCGTAAATGACCCGTTCGCCTTGCGGTCGGGTTCGGGACCTTTAGAGGACAGCTTCGCATTTTCTCCTTTTGGCATTATTATCATTCATTTAAACTAAGCAAATTTATCTAACTCTAAATATTATTTTTTTATAAAAAATATTTCAAAATTGTAAGAAGTCTCGAAAATAAACAAATAAGAAAATTAAATTAAAAATTAAATTGTTATGTATAAACATATTTTTTTCTAAGAGTATTGTTTCGGACTGGGCCTCAAGACTGTCTTAGACTACTGCCCAATAGATCGAGTAGAGGTCCATATACTCGAGCAGTGACGCCTGACAGACAGGTAGGGGCGCCTAACGGTCGGGCAAGCATCCCATACGTCGGACATGCACTCAGAGCTGGCAAGGAACATGTCTGTCAGTGCACTTGTCACGTCACCCAACTGTCCCCCTTTTATCTCCTAAAAGATAGGGGCAGTTGAACCAAGGATCAGACCATTCAACTAGGTCTTTACGCTCCTCACGCGTTCCTTGGCATTTCTTCTTTGGGCCTAACTAATCCAGTCGAAGGAAGGACCTTGGCCCAGCGCTGGGGGCTCTCTATAAAAACATTTTTTCATTAAAGAGTCAGGTATTCTGATTTACTCTATTAACTCACTTATTTCAATGTACCTCTATTGACTTTGGCATCGGAGTGCCTTGCAGGTGTACCCTTTTTCTCTCCATTCTCCTGTCATTACACCCAATTGCTGGAAGGTCCTCCTGATCATGTAAGAACAAGAATGAATTTCTATTTCTTTGTATATCTTAAAAAAGATTTCTTGATGTTATGCATTAATATAGACTATTTTTTCTGCTTTGTGAAATAAATCGAATAAATAACATGTGTATACTCTTTCACGAGTCTTTTAATAGGACTTCTTTCACAAACAAGTCTTATTTCACAAAAATTTGATCGATTTTGGATAGCTCATCTAAGTAGGTTTTGAGACATAAAGTGTCTTATTTTATTTTCTTCCACAATGGTTTAATATTATGTTGTGCACAACATTTTTATAATGAGTTGTCCAATAGCGTGAGAAAAAAAAACTAAGGAAGTCTTTCATTTTCTATATTAACATTAAAAGCATAATTTGCCCTTTTATCAAAAGAAAATTAGGCAAATAATCTTACAAATCAAGATCCACCAAAATTATTGCAAAATATCCAAATTTCTTAATGTTAGTTAACTTTTTTAGGAAAGAGTGAACCATTACCTTTTCTATTGAAAATTAATAATTTATCATCTCCAAAATTCAAGAGGAAGAGTGTATATTCTAACCCATTAGACATTAGTATTTTAACCAAATATAGATTTAAGTATAATGTTCATGTGAATAAGTAAAAAAAAAAAAGAACTTGGAGAAAGTCTCCAAGAACCTATTACTAAAATCCTTTTAATATCCTCAATAGACGAAGAATAAAAATAAGGTGAATATTCTAGTCCTATTTAATTTAATTGGATATTAGTATTTTTAATCAATTAAATAGGATAATTCAATGTTGTGTCATTTTTTTATTTTAAAATAAATTAAAATTTAAAAATAATTTAAACTAAAAATATGTATATCCAACAACTTAATGAGTGTCTAAGAATTTGTCTGAACACAATATTCTTATCAATTGGTGTGAAAAACCATTTTCCAACAACACTTCAAAGAACATTTAATTTTTCGTCCATTACATCAATGAATTCTTTTTAATATAACATATTTTTTAAATTTAAATACCATAATAACATAGTTTTCAAAATATTTATGATAACGTAGTTTTGAAATGCGTTGTATTAGAAATGGTGTAATAATTCATTTAATTTTTTTGTTAATTAGTCATACAATATGACATTACTGTTATAATTTTTTTTATATTCTCATATTAAATGGCGTATGAGTTTTATTTTATTTTATTTTTTAAGAGTCATTAAATGTTGTAAGAGTATCTTTTTTTTTATTTAAAAAATGTCATGTCTAATGGCATCTTGGTGAAATTCTTTTTTATTTTTTCAAAAAGCCATTTTATATGGCGGAATAGTCAAAAAAAAAAAATTAATTTTAAGTGGCGAAAAATTAATTATGGTTTGATACGCCATATGATATGGTTATTATACTATACCATAACTTTTTTATGTCCATAAATAAGATTGTATGCTCATTTGTAATTCACAACATTTCTCACAACAATTGATTGCTTCTGTAATATCCTTAACGAATATGTCTGCATTCTTAAATCAGCGTTCATCATCATCATCATCATCATCGGAAGAACCGCTTCCAAAATTTCCACTTATGAAAAGAGATGTCCTAGTTATTTTTCAACAACAAAGCCTCTGATGAAGATGTTACTCTGCAACACGCAGACCTTGGAACATTTGTACAAGGAATTGACCCGCTGGGTAGATGGAGAGATTGGTGTGAAAGAAAAGATTAGGAAAATTGAGAGGCAGGTTGTGGAGTCAAGCCCAGATGGAGTTACTCCTACTTGGAGAAAAGTTGTAAATGATGTTGGTGTCCTTATGATGATGTTTCAACCAAATGATATTGTCTTTATGGTCGTAATATCCTAGATAAGTTGGTGCATTATGTTGTTTTATTTGGGTATATTGTTGTTAGTTTCTGTCTGTTTGTTAATTTTTTTAGTTGTTATATTTGTGTGTTATGTTATTGAGTTATTTAAGTTTATGTCAATTGTTAGTTTTAAAAGATAGTTATTGAATGAAATGCTATTAATAAAATGAATGTTATTTTTTATAGGCAAAATATCCAAAATAGTCCCTTAACTCCATCATTGGGTCCAATTTGATCCATTATCGCTAAAAAGTGACAAAAAGGTCCTTTAATTTTTTAAATTGTACCAAATAGATCTTTTCCGTCCACTACCCCCAAACAGACGTTAACTTTGTCATATGTGGCAGCTGACATGACATTTGAAGTCTTCTTCCTCCTTTAAACTGAAATTGTTCATCCCCAATTAGTGTCATGCTTTTCTAGGGTTGTTGAAAAATTTCTCTTCATCCCCAAATTGATTCAAGCAAAAGCATATGGTTTATGGATTTGAGCTGGTCACAAACATGAAATCTAGTGGGTCGACGCCAGTGATGAAAGCAAAACACGGTTATAGTGGGTGTTCTTCGAAGGAATGATCGAATGTCAACACAAGCACAACTTGGAAACCTATATGTCACTGTGGGGATTTAGCTGTTCTTCGTATGACCACAACATTCAAGAACTATGGGAAACGTTTTTGGGGATGTCCTAATTTTAAGGTATGTCATATGTATGTTTGTTTAAAAACACTAGATGTATGTTTGTTTAAAAAAGGTTGATGTTGAAGATGGTATTTTACAGGGATCAAGCAATGCTGGTTGTGGGTACTTTGGATGGTATTTTGAAGATGTTGGAGATGAGAATGAGCAATATTTGATGGATAGAATTGAGAAGCTCTCAAAGTCAGTGGCAAAGGCTCAAGTGACTATTGAAGAACATGGGAAACAAATAAGCAATATGGAAAATGACATGAAGAAGCTCATGAAGTTGATAAAATTCTGGAAATTGATGTTGTTCATAGGCCTTGTTGTAGTTGTTTTTAGAATGCTTTAGGATGTTGTTGAATCAATTTGTTCTCACTGTTTTTAGAATGCTTTATGATGTTGTTGAATCAATTTGTTGTCATTGTAGTTGACAGTACCAATTTGACATTTGTAATGGATTATTTGTGATCAATGTTACTTGCTATTGTCATGTTGACAGTACCATAATGTTAGCAGTACCAATATTGACAATAATGTTAGCATTTGTTATCAGCCTTATTTATGATCATAATTGCTAAACATAATTGACATAATTGCTAAACATAATTGGCAATATTACATTGACAGAATTGTTAACATATCCATATGTGTTAACATATAACATAGGCCTTGCCAAAATACCATATGTCTTAATACAACAAAATACATTACTAGTCTAAACAAAATACAGCAGTCCAAACAAAATGCATAAGCCTAAAGTTTCCAAGTCTTAGTTGATCTCTTTGTTGGTGTACTTCTCCTTGTTGTTGGGCCTACAACAGTCTTGGCTGCACTCACCCTGGTGGTTGGGCCTGGGGGCATGAAAGGCTTAGTTGGCCTTCTGAAATATAACTTGCTTGGCCTTCCTTGATCTTGTTTGGCCTTCCTTGAAGCCTGATGAGATGGCACATGTGCTGCCTGCTGATATTGAACTTGTGATGGTTGCTGAGATTGTGAAAATTGTTGAGATTGTGAAGCCTGCTGAGATTGTGAAGCCTGCTAAGATTGCACATGTGATGGTTGCTGAACAGATGCTTCAGATGGCTGGCCTTGTGATACCTGCTGACTGGTGTGGTCCTTGTAGGTCAGTTTATTATGACCTGCTTTTTTGCTCCTGTTACACCTAACATTAAACCCAATCCTTCTCATCTTTTTGTATGAACCATCAATCTCACCTTGCTCTAAATTTTTTCTTTTCTTTGGCCTTCCAGGCATCTTCCTATACTTATGAGGCTGCACATCTAGATAGTCAGTTCTGGCCCACCAATTATAACCATTAACTAGAAAAATAAAAAACTGATAGACCTCCATGTATCTTTCCTTTCTATAATATTCTGGAATGTAGTCAGCAATGTTGTAGTTTCTACTCTTCATGGCTGACAAGGCATGTACACAAGGAAGGCCTGTCAGCTCATATCTTCTACATGAACAGGTTTTCTCCTTAAGGTCTACAATGAATTTATCAGCTTGGTTTTATAGATGTTTCACCTCAAAAATATGTTCAGCAGCCATCCTATAAGCACAAAATCACTATAAGCACAAAATCTACTATAAGCACAAAACTATTATACCAATTGAAATTCATATACCTGATAATCCAAAGGTTGGAGTAAGAGCTTGTTTTTTCAACTTTCTTTCTTATGTTTTGTAGGACTTCCCCATCAGCCATATTCTGAAACCTCGTCCTATTTGTTGCCCATCTCTCCATCATATATATCCTTATTTCTTCCACCATAGTAATTAGTGGTTTTGCTCTTGAATCCAGAATAACACTATTGAATGCCTCAGACATATTGTTGAGGACTTCATTACATTTGTTATGAGTCTTGAAATATGATCTGCTCCAATATCTTGGTGGAGTGCTGATCATGTGCTTGTATGCTTCCACATTGATTTCCTTCATCCCTTTCATCTCTCTTTCCCAAGCTTGGTAATATGTGGACTTTGCAGCTTTCCAGATAATTTCCTTGCCTAGATATTTTTTTTTGAAATTATTATAAAGATACGTGACACAGAATCTTTGCTCAGCTCCAGGTAGCAACTCATCCATGGCAAGTAATAAACCCTTTGTACGACAAAAATAAAACAAGTTAGTACAAATAACATGAGTAACTATAAGTAAACATAACTTAGAAAATATTTACCTTTTGTTGATCAGATATATAAGTGTATGTGAGACACTTTTCTCTCCCACCTAGATCATCAATAAAAAGCTCCAAGAACCAAGTTCAGCTATCTTTATTTTCACTTTCAACCACATCAAATGCTATTGGTAGCATTTGATCATTTGGATCTCTACCAATGGCTGCCAAGATTTGCCCTCCACACAACCCTTTCAAAAAACAACCATCTAGCCCAATGAAATGTCTACATAATTTAAAACTCTCCTTACAAGCAGCCAAGCAAATGTACAGCCTCTTAAAATATGGTCTATGATATACATAACCCTCTGGTATAGGATGCGCATTAACTTTCACAGTAGAACCTGGGTTAGACCTCAAAAGTTCATGGCAACAGTCATAGATCCTTGTATAGTCCCCAAGAAAAGAACCATCTACCATGTCTCTAGCAGCAAATCTTGCTCTTATGGCCTTTTGTTTGCTAACACCTACATTTCATTTTTTGTGCCTTTTCCTTTATGTCCCTAAGCTTCAATCTTGGATTGGATTTCACTGAATTCTGTAGCCTCTTACTTAACCATTTTGTACTCATCAGCTTTACATTGTACTCTCTACTACAACTATGGTTGTCTATGATCTTCCTTAGTTACCAAGAATCCTCATTTGGTAACTTTGCACAGTAGGCTTCCCAATCACATCCTTCCTTGCATCTAACCCTCACCCTTACCTTGTCATTCTTAATGTACCTAAGACCCCTGTCAAATTGCACTACATATGATGCTATAGCTTCTTTGAAAGCAGCCTTGGTTGTGAAATACATCCCAACCTCCCATTTGAAATTTGACATGTCTTTCTGTGATTTAAAAATAGGGTACTTTTTCCTAACAACATCACTAGTATCATCACTTTCACACCCACTTTGTAAATCATCACTTTCATTATCACTAACTTTATCTTCACACTTTTCTTTACCTTTTTTGATCTTCCCCTCATGATCATTCACAGATTCCATCACATCACCCTCCTTATCATCAAACTCATATGATTCATCATCAAAAACAACTTCCATTGCACTGTCATAATTGAAGTTTTCATCCTCACTATCATCAGTATTATTCCCCTCACTCTCATTCACATTCACAGGATCACTATTATTCCCTTCATTCTGATTCAAAGCATCCTCTTCCATCCTTGGAGTTGTCTCATTCAAGGGCTCATTATTATTCACCTCAGCATTCACATTCACATGATCACTATTATTCCCTTCATTCTAATTCAAAGCATCCTCTTCCATCCTTGGAGTTGTCTCATTCAAGGGCTCGGTATTATTCACCTCAGCATTAACTTCCTCAAGCATTGCAGCAAGAACTTTTTCAGTGTCATCCTCTTCCATCACATCTGCTTCTACTTCATCAATTATACCATCATAGAAATCAGGTTGTGACAATATGTGTGTGATGTATATGTCAACCCTAATGTGCACCCTATATAAATCAGCAATCTCTAGGGCTCCTTTGTCATCAACCAAGGTGTTCATCCCAAATTGTGGATCCTTATAGTAAATTTTCCCAATACAGGTGTAACCTAAATCCTTAAAACAACCTAGCAGTTCAAAATAACTCCATATATCAACATTTATTTTCAATTTTACAATCTCTCCCCCCTTCGTATACAATCAGCTCGTCATCGACAAATGCACCACTGTGGTGAATTGTAAGATTCAGGTACTCACTCATCTCTACTGACACAAACCCCTAATTGAAATCCAATAACCCTAATGTTGTACCCCAAAATTTTCCCTCCCACAATCAAAGCAATGTGTCCCTAGAGTTCTCTCAAGGTTCACAAGGTTCACAAAGTTCACAATTGGTCAGAAAGTTTGAGAGTTCCCTCAGATAAAGCCTCCTCCTAAGCAATGGATCCACAACTAGGATTTTGAATTTATCTAAGATAAATTGACTTCCAAGGCCTCAAGTAAGCTTCATAACATACCACATGACTTCAAGAATCCCTATGTCAAGTTTCAGAGCTTTCCCAATAAGTTTGACCAATCAGACGATCAAATATGCAAAAATCAGTCAAAGTGGTTAAAAAGTCAAATTAGGGTCAACTGTGGTCAAATTAAAGTCGAACTTCAAGATTTTTTGCCAACATCAAGTTTATGAAGTAAAATTCATCATTTGATCAAGGGTTTATCATGATTCATCAAGGAGATTTCAGATCATCAAGAATCAGGAGTTTCTAAATTAGGGTTTTCGTAGGAAAAGTCAACTAAACTTTGACCAGCCATAACTTTCACATGCTTCATTAAAAATTTCCCATCCAAAGCTCATTTTTAAGGAAATTGAATTCTCTACAACTTTGTGTCTCATAAGCCAGACCTAAAAATGCTTCATTTGGAAGGTATGAGCTAAGACATTATAGGTCATTTCAAAAGTCAACAAAAAGTCAACTTTTTCCAAAGAGCATAATTTGAAATTGGTAAAAGATATAGACATGAGACAAAAGAGGTTTGTTAGAGGGCTCTCTAATATTTCTAAAAAGTCCAAGATCACTCTCATAGCCTTAAAATTGAGGGATTTATGCCTTGGCAAAGTTGGGAAATTTTCAAGGGGTGTATGTAGCAAATAAGGTCTAAAATCCAAAATTTTCCAAATGGGCTCACCAAATTCCTACCCAATGTCAAAGTTAAGACCTTGCACGACCCAATAATCAATTCGTATGTTTTTTATAATTTATTTTTTATTTATTTGGATTTTATTTGTTAAAATTCAATTTAAATAAAAATAAAATATAAAAAGTCAATATTTAGATCAATTGTTTGTTTTAGAAGCAAATATATTGCATTTAAACTAATTGAAGACCATCCAAATTCGTGCAAGGCATAATTAGCAAGGTTATATTTGATTTTTGGACCATTATGAGTGATGGCTTTCTTCCATATCAAGCAACTAAAATCCATGAATAAAAAGCCCATCTTTTGACCTAAAAACCTTCCACTATATATGTGTAACAAATCACAAATACAAGACACGAATTTCAGGGGCCAAAGCATAGGATTCAATCATCAAATTTTACAAAAAAAAACTCCAATTTGGATTCTTGCTTGCAGGTCATATCCAAGTGTTTTGAAGGTTTAAAGATGATCCTTGAGGGTCATTAATTCTATCCCAATCGATTGCATCATCAAGAACTCATCCACATGCATAAACTGAATTTCAATATTTTTGATTTTTTCATTTTTCGATTCTGAGTATTTATGCGCTATCAACGAATTCTAACTTTGTTTTGTTGTTTGTGATGACCAATAGGCTGTTTCAGGACAGGTTTAATGAAATTCCATGGCCAAATTCATGAATCACCATGTTTAGGGTTCCGAAAATTGTGAATTGGGATTTCATTCACGAGCTGATTTTAGACCAAATTAAGGATGGAATTAGACTTATTAGGTTATCTTTGATTGATCTGGGTCATTAAACTGAATTTATTATTTGTATTTTTCATGTTCCAGCATGCAGGACTTCTAGTGACAGAAAAGATTCGTCGCTATAGACTTTTGTGACAGACAACGTGTCACTAAAAGTTAAACGGACGGCCAGAGGTAGGAGATGACTTTTCGCACGCTGGCATATTTGAATTTTCCATACGGCTCAAAACAAATTTGCTTCCCATATGTATCACTAGCGCGCGCTGGCTCAGCTGGTTTTGTATCATGATTTGTGAGGTAATGGACCTGGGTTCGATTCCCAGGTCTTGTCTTTTTGAGCTGTTTTCCTTTCTTTTTCATATTTTCTTGTTTAGTGTTTTTTAATTGTTTTTTTAATAATAAATATTAATTCATTTAAATTATAAAAAAAACAAACTTTTCTTAATTAAAATTCCACTAATTTTTTTTATGAATATATTTTTTATTAAAGTATTTAACACAATAATTAAGTTAATATTTTCTAAAAAAGGGCTTTCTTAATAAGTTGATTCTAATTAAAATTTCTAATCATTTTTTAATACTAATTAGATAATTAAACTTTTTATATATTCTCATCTATTTTTTTTTTAATCTTATTCTAATTTCTAATCTTTTGTTTTTTTATATAATATAAATAACTAAACATTTGCATATATACTCCTATAAATCTATAATTCATAATTATCTTAATTTTTCTCTAAATTCTAAATTTTCTTAATAATGATCAAAATTTCTAAGTGAATCCTAATTTTTTGCTTAACCCTAATTTTAATTCTAATTTTGTTCTATTTTTTTTAATTATTGAATTTTCTTTTTGTTATCATTATGTAATTGATCTTGAGTGGTAATAATTTTAGATTTACTTTTCTTTCTCATTATTTTTTGTAATTGCCCCAAAGCCATGTAATAGCTTAGGAATTTATTTTTGCTTTATTTTTTATTTTCGTAAATATAAATTGCGTGGTTAGTAAATAGGGAGTGGAAACCTAATTGAAATTAATTGGATTTAGAAAATTAATTAAAAAAAGATAAAATATCTGAAAATAAACACTCACACACGTAAGTCGATCTAAGATCTCCATCTGCACCTCCTAGGGTATCCCTCTTGGTTGCCTTAAAATAAATGGTCAAGTCCCTCAAAAATGGGGGTGTCTTAAGCAAATGACCCTACAAATAAAAATCATCAAGTCCCTCCCAAATTTAAAAGATCAAGTCCCTACGAGGTTGCCTACGATAATGATTGTGTCCCTTTGGTAAAAGATGATAGTCCCTCTCAATTGCTAAAGACACCCTCTAGTTGCCTTCATTGACCATACGATGACCCCACGTCCGTCCCTTAAATCCATGGTAATGACTACCTATTACTTAATAATAGGGACAGTCTTACCCTTGAAAGAATATAAAAGAACATGAATGACTTAGTCTAGGGTAGGAACTCTAAGTTACTGGCTCACACCTTTTAAAAATAATTTTCACACCTCACTATTTTCAAAAAATTTCAAACAAAGGCTTTGTATACATCTATCGCTCCCGGGATTTTCATCTTAGTACAAACGTGAAAGTGGCGCGGAAAAGGTAGAGTTGCCAGCCAGACATTTTTATCTTGAATGAATGGGAAAGATAATGTTGCACAAACCTGAGGAAGAGGGAAAGGACAAGGTCCTGCGAACCAAAGATCTGGGTTCGGGAGTCGATTACGACCTGGGAAGGTATTAGCACCCCATACCGTCCGCCATACCCGACGGGATCCATGCTTGTTTGTTTGTTTCAAAGGGTGAGGAATAAGATGATGCTGAACGAAAAAAATTGCTAACTGGAATGGAACTGAAATGAAAAATGGAACAAAAGAGAACAAAAAGAAAGAATGGGGAAAATGTAGGGAAAATAATGAATGTACTCGAAGGGGCCCTACCCCGCTGCCTACATACCTCATCGGGAAAATGAGGATCAGAGTCTACGTAGTTCGTCTAACTAAGCCGAGAACTATTTGTTTGTGTTTTTTATAGCTGGAACTGCGTATGTCTAAGCTCAGGTGTTGCAGGTTCATCTGGTACGCGTACATTTACCGTCTTGCATGCGAGACAAGTCGTCGCGAGTTCACGTTCAGAATGAATTAGATGAGAAAGAGAAGTTCCCGCAAGATAGTCACTTATTGTTTGTTTTGTCTTTTATGAGAAATGTTTTGAATTTGTTTGTGAACATTCTCATACTAAGACCTATCCATCGTGGTAAATACTTACACTCTCCCCGAAACAGGACGCGTATAAGTACTCCGCAACAAAGTCTCATGACGTATAAGAACGTTCAATTTTTATTAGGTATTTTTATTATTTTCTTTATGAGGTGAGAAAGAATGACTCAATTTTCAAAATGGCAAAAACTAAGGGAACTAAGACACAAACCTGATTTAGTTATTATATTCAAAAAGTGGTCCTAATGGTTTATGAAGTTTTCTATTCCTAAGGAAGAAAAGGAAAAGAAGAAAAGAGAATTAGAACTCAACTTACTTCCTAAGGAAGTTAAGTTGTTCTAAGAACAAAAGGGAAACCTATAAAATCAAAGCACAAAGTGCTGAGAAAAATACATTTAGAATGCATAAAAGATAGGAAAGAAGTGAGGCTTACCTCAATCTTCCACCCTACAAAACAAAAATTAGCATGACAATGCATATTGAAAGTAAAATCAAAGCATAAAAGCGATTAAGTACCATAAACGTCCTAGAATGGAACTAGGGTTCAAAGTAAGACCTAAGTCTAAAGGTGAAGGTACCTAAAGGTTACATGACTACTAAAGTCAATAGATACATGCAATAGGTCCCTAAGTATGCTAGGATACTGTAACACGGTGGGAGAACTGACTTTAGTTTAAATGTTGCGGATAACAAGAGTCGCCACCGACTTTTATTTTATCCAAAAGGAAAGGACATAAAAGAACAGGAAAGACCTTAAAAAGATTTTGAGTTCGGGGAGTAGGTTATACAAAGGGAAGGTGTTAGCACCCTTTATATCCATGGTTATCCATGGGCTCTTAGTTACTTAGCTCACTTTAAATTGTTTTGAGAAAGGTGTAGTGTGTGATTAAAATTTTTCTAAGTACTTTATAATGATCCTCGTATGGATGTATATAAGGACTTTGTTTTGAAAATTTGTTTGAAATGTGAAGTGTAAAAGAGTATTTTGAAAAGGTGAGCAAGTACTTAAGAGGAGCCTACCCTATGTTAAAGCTTTACTGTTCTTATATGTTCTTTCAATGGTAAGACTATCCCTATTATTAAGGAATAGGTAGTCATTACCTTGGATGTGATAAGGGACATGTGAAGGGACATCTATATTTAGGCAACTGTAAGGTGTCTTTAGCAATTCGTAGGGACTTATCATCTTTTTATTTCGAAGGGACAAGATCATTATTCCGTAGGCAACCTCGAAGGGACTTGATCTTATGAATTTAAAGGGACTAGATGATATTTTATGAAGGGACTTTGCTTCAAGACACCCTACTTGACCTTATAATTAGGCAACATGAGGAGTAACCCTAGAAAGTGTGAGATGGCGATCAAAGATCGACTTACGTGTGTGAGTGTTTGCATTCATATATTTATCTTGTTTAAATTAGTTTTCTAAATTATTTTAATTATACTTAGTTGTTCACACCCTATAATTACTAACCATGGCAATAAAAATATTTATAAACAATAAAATAAACACAAAAATAAACCTACGACTATTACAAGACTTTCGCATTTACATAATAATAGAAATAATTAAATAATAGATATATAATAAATAAACTATAATTAAAAGGGTTAGTAATAAAAATAATCATAAGAAAAAGAGGTTAGCACAAATATACAAAAATATATAAAATTTAAGAGGACATTTTTAAGTTAAACAAATAATTTTTAAGAATTTTTAAGAGAAAATAAAGTAATTAGAATAATAATAAACACATATAATAATAATTTACAAAACATGATTAATTATTTAATTATAAATTAGAAAAATTAATTAAGTTTAATATTTAAAGTTAAATAAAAATTAGGGTTAGAAATTAGGGTTTATATATTTAAGAAAACAAAATTAGGGTTTTAATGTTTTAATAATTAATCAATTATTTACAAATTATAAATTAAAATTAAAATTATATGCAAAATTACTTTATAAAATGTATTATGAGATTTATGAAAATAAAAATTTGATTAAGTTTAAAATAGATTTTTTTTAGTTAAATATAAAACAAATTTCATAATAATAAAAATAATATATACAATAAGAAATAAGAATTAAGAAAAATAATAAAACACAATTTCAAAAAAAATGGGGAGGCCTGGATTTGAACCTAGGACCTCCCCTTTACCTGAATGAGAGATTCTCAATGGGCTGCACATGCAGCTGGTGATCTAAAACAACTAAACAACCATTATATGATAAAGCAAATTAAATAGTTGAGAAAAAATAAAAAATGCTGAGGGCTGGACTTGAACCCACGCCCTGATGCCTACAAACATCAACATTCCACCAACTGAGCCAAGCGCGCTTTGGTAACCTTCATATGAAACAAATACATTATAAAATAAAACCAATTTTAAAATTCAGAAAATCGCGCCAAGAAACTTCATCTTCTTCCTTTGAATTCGCAGGTTTTCCTGCGAATTTTCTTGCGATTTTCCTTACGAGTTTTCCTGCGTGTATAAACCTGTGATTCTCAAACACCATCCAACAAGCAAAATTGAATCAAATTGATAACATAAAATGATTTCCCATGACTTATACAACAAGACCATGTCATTAGAAACTCTTTAAATCACTTAAATCGCAAAATCCCAATTTCAACTTCAAAACCCTAGTTATGGCTTCTCACGATTCCTGCGATTAAATTCAAAAATAATTGTCTAGAAAGCTTCTATGTCATCACACAAACAATATTAGCTAAACAAAAACAAGCAAAACATCATGAATAATCGTAATCGAAAAATCAATAAAGTGCCATGAACATGCATTCGGTTTAACCATTACAACATGATTTTGATGCTTATGAGTATTGAATCATGATCAGTGAGGGTCAAGGAAGCCAATGCAACCTTTGTAAGGCTTTGAAATTGTCTTAATCTCAAAATCCGAATTCAACTATTTTGAAGAATTTTTGAAATTTGAAAGTTGTTCTTGAGGCTTCCAATTTCGTGTCTTATGATTGTCTTATGTTGTTTATATACTATAGAATAGAATTAGGTCAAAAAAATAGTCCATCCTTTGGACTTTTGGATCCATGGAGATTGAAAAAGATTCAACTTTAAAGATTGAAATTTTTTGATCTAACCTTGCTATATTTGTATGATCTGAATTTGCATAATATCAATCACTTCTAAATAGCCTTTAAGACTTTCTAGAACCAAAATCAAATCAAATATCCACACTTTTATATTTTATTTTAATTTAAAATGACTTTTAATGTAAAAAATCATAATAAATAAAATAAAATGAATAAAAATATGAATAAATAATTTTTAATTCGTGCATGATGTCATGGAAGTGTTTGGATCATAAAAAAGCAAGCCCATTTGGTGAAATTTGGTTTTAAGACCCCATTTACTTCATAAACCTCTCAAAAATTTCCCAACTTTGCAAGGGCACAAATCCCTCAATTTTAATGCTATGAAGGTGTTCTTGGACATTTTGGAAAGCTTGAAGAGTACTCTAACCAACCTCTTTGGTCTCATGTCCATATCCTTTACCATTCTCAAGTTATGCTCTTTGGAAGTTGTTGACTTTTTGTTGACTTTTAAAAGGACCTATAATGTCTTAGCTCATACCTTCCAAATGAAGCATTTTTGGGTTTGGCTTGTGAGACACAAAGTTGTAGATAATTCAATTTCCTTAAAAATGAGCTTTGGATGGGAAATTTTTGATAAAGCATGTGAAAGTTATGGCTGGTCAAATTCAGTTGACTTTTCTTGTGAAAACCCTAATTTAGAAACTCCTGATTCTTGATGATCTGAAATCTCCTTGATGAATCATGATCAACCCTTGATCAAATGATGAATTTTACTTCACATACTTGATGTTGGCAAAAAATCATGAAGTTTGACTTTGGTTTGACCACAGTTGACCTCAGTTTGACTTTTTGACTGCTTTGACTGATTTTAGCCTATCTGATCATCTGACTGAGCAAATCTTTTGGGATAGTCTTGAAACTTGACATGGGGATTCTTGAACACATATAGGATGCTATGAAGCTCACTTGAAGTCTTGGAAGTCCATTTATCCTGATGAAAGTCAAAACCCTAGTTTAGGATGCCTTGCTTAGGAGGATGCATTGTCTGAGGGAATTGTCAAACTTTCTGACTAATTGTGAACCTTGTGAACCTTGTGAACCTCTTGAGATACCCTGCGAACCTTGTGAACCTTGTGAACCTCTTGGGACACCTTAGTACACAATGTCTTGTCTTGGTGAGGGCAAATTTTGGGGTGCAACAGCTGCCCCTGTTCAATTTTCTGAAACCTGAGGGGTTAGATTGGTATATGTGTCAGTCGTGACCTGGAAGGTTGAAGGAGATTGAACACAAAAGCCCAAAAATTTGCACTCGCCGGTGCGTAAAGTAACACTGATGATTAGTTGTATATGCTTAAGTGGGCTCGAAGATGCCACTTGGAACTTGAGATGGGCTTATAGATGCCATCCATAATATCAGGAGGTGATAATATCTTGATGTTGATACTGGATATCAGTACTAGGTCTTCGTATAGGCCGTCTCTGAATCGTATTTAAGAACATACTTTTAATTTAAGTTTCAGAACCAAATCTTCGTGGCGATTTCTTTCTGAATTAAGTATCAGCACTAGACCTTCGTATATATCGTCTCTGAACTGTTTTGAATTGCTGAATAGACCAGTAGAAATAAATCTTCGTGACGATTATCTCTTCTGGAAATATCCTGGATTAGGGAATAGATCTTCGTATAGACCGTTTGCCTACTATCCAAGGACAAAAGAATATCAGGATTAAATCCTCTGAAAATATCCTGGACTAGGGAATAGATCTTCGTACAGACCGTTTGCCTACTATCCAAGGACAAAAGAATATCAGGATTAAATCTTCTGAAAATATCCTGGACTAGGGAATAGATCTTCGTATAGACCGTTTTCCTACTATCCAAGGACAAAAGAATATCAGGATTAAATCCTCGTGGCGATTATATCCCTTGAAAATATCCTGGATTAGGGAATAGATCTTCGTATATACCATTTGCCTACTATCCAAGGACAAAAAGAGTATCAGGATTAAATCTTCGTGATGATTACATCCTTTGAAAATATCCTGGATTAGGGAATAGATCTTCGTATAGACCGTTTGCCTACTATCCAAGGACATCTTGAGTAATGATTAAGTATCAGCACTAGACCTTCGTATAGATCGTTTCTGACCTGTTATGAATTGTTGATAGTATTTTATCTGCATATAATCATCCTGCAAGGAAAAGGTTAGTTTATGCAATATGTATGCATGCATGGCATGGTGCATCTAAGTAAATGTATTATGCATTTATGGATATGTTATGTTATGATGTAAATGATGTATGAATCATGCAGCCTGAAGCGTCTGGATATCTTTGTATAACAACTGCTGGCTTAGGGAAAATAAATCCCGATTCTTTGTTGAAGAATATGAGGAACTTGTTCCCTTCTTGTTTGATAGTATAGTATTTATAACCTCCCGTCTTCGTTCGTCGTACCTTTATTGAAGGAATAAGTTCCTGAGTATCCCGACTGAGGATAAAAGAGATGAACATAAATTCAAGGGGAGATGTAACTCGAAGTATCTATAAAGATAGATTTGCCCTGCTGGGGATTTATAGTTGTCTTGTGGGGATGAACCGGCGAAGCTTCGTTGAATTCCTACCCTCGTTCGTCCTTAGTAAATACTATTACTGCATTTTATGCATTTCTGGTAAACATCAATCATATTCAAAAGCATACATACATTCAAACACAACCAATGGACGTTTTCGCTTATGTAAATAGGGTAAAAGTAAATCTGGATTCAAAGATGGAATTTTATTTATATTACAAAGGGACCTATACACAGACAAGTTTTTACAAGGAGACAGAAATCCTAGTAAGAGGAATTCGTCGTAAAAATTTTACAAAACAAAAAAAACAGCTATGTGAGAAATAATCCTATTGAGTTTCAATTCCACTATTGCCATTATCTTCAAGTATCTCATCTTCTGTCGTTGAGACGGAAACGATTGGATTGATCTTTATCTGTTTGAGCTTGAGTTAAGTAGCACAACTGGTTGGAGTTACATGGGTGATCCAAACGAGACATAATCATACGCTTTAATCCCTAACTTTTGCCTGGATTGCCCTTTCAGGTTTTCAATCCACCGGGATACCCTTTTTTGCCCAAGCCGCCCTTTCAGGTTTTCGACTTGCCGGGTGTACACATTTTATATATATATATATATATATATATATATATATATATATATATATATATATCCCTAATTTTTGCCCGAACCCTTTTGGTTCGCCGGGATGCCCTTATTTTTGCCTAGGCCAGTCAACCTAGCGGGTCTCTTTTTATGCGTAGTATTTTTTAACTATGTCCGCGTTTACAGGCTGTGGGAAGTCTTCACCATCCATAGTAGTAAGCATCATGGCACCTCCTGAGAATACTCTTTTGACCATAAATGGTCCTTCATATGTAGGAGTCCACTTGCCCCTAGGATCACCCTGTGGTAATATGATACGTTTGATTACCAAGTCACCAACCTGATATACCTTTTGCTTAACCTTCTTATTAAAAGCTTTGATCATCCGTTTCTGGTACATCTGACCATGACAAACAGCTGCCAACCTCTTCTCATCAATCAAATTTATCTGGTCAAGTCGCGTCTGAATCCACTCATCTTCATCCAAGCCTGCATCCTTCATGATTCTTAAGGAGGGGATCTGAACTTCAATGGGCAGAACTGCTTCCATACCATAGACTAAGGAGAATGGGGTTGCCCCTGTTGAAGTGCGTATTGTAGTACGATAACCATGAAGAGCAAATGGTAACATCTCATGCCAATCTTTGTAAGTAACAGTTATCTTCTGTAGAATCTTCTTAATGTTCTTGTTAGCAGCTTCTACTGCCCCATTCATCTTTGGACGATACGGAGAAGAGTTGTGATGATTAATCTTGAACTACGTGCAGAGATCAGTAATCATGATGTTATTCAGATTAGAACCATTGTCTGTGATAATCCTTTCAGGGATGCCATACCTACATATGAGATTATTCTTAATGAATCGAGCCACAACAGTCTTGGTAACAGATGCAAATGAAGCTGCCTCCACCCACTTAGTAAAGTAATCAATAGTAACCAGGATGAAACGATGCCCATTAGAAGCAGTAGGTTTGATCTCACCAATCATATCAATGCCCCACATGGCAAAAGGCCAAGGAGCAGTCAACACATTCAATGGAGCTGGAGGTATATGCACTTTATCAGCATAGATTTGGCACTTGTGACATGTTCTGGAATGTTGATAGCATCCAGCTTCCATAGTAGACCAATAGTAACCTGCTCTCAATATTTTATTTGCCATGGTATGACCACTAGAGTGAGTGCCAAAGATCCCATCATGCATGTCTTTCATAATCTCTGTTGCTTCCTTCTTATCCACACAACGAAGCAAAGTCGAATCATGATTGCGCTTGTACAAAATTCCATTACTCAAGAAGAACTTAGCAGAAAACCTCCTCAGAAACTTCTTATCTTTCACAGATGCCCCTTCAGGGAACTCTTGAGTTTCAAGATATCTTTTTACCTCATAGAACCAAGGCTTCTCCTCTCCTCCTTCAGTATCAATCTCATTGCAGTATGCAGGCTTCTCAAATCTGTCAATAGTAATCTTGGGAGCTTCATCATCCCAGCTAATCTCAAACATAGATGCCATGGTGGCTAATGCATCTGCCAACTGATTCTCTCCTCGTGGAATATGTCCAAAGGTAATCTCTTCAAAATATGGGATCAAAGACAACACATGCTCTCTGTAAGGAATGATATTCTCATGCTTGGTATCCTAATCTCCTTTAATCTGCCTCACCACCAGGGTTGAATCTCCATATACGTCCAGGAACTGAATCTTCATATCAATGACAACTTTGATGCCCATGATACATGCCTCATACTCAGCCATGTTATTGGTACAATAGAAACAAAGCCTTGCAGTAATCGGGGTATGACAACCTTCAGGGGAAATGATCACAACACCAACACCATTACCAAGTGCATTAGAAGCTCCATCAAAAACCATAGTCCATCGGGATCCTTGTTCAGGTCTGTCATATTGTCCAGGTTCTTTGGTAATAATCATAATGTCTTCATCGGGGAACTCAAAACTCATTGATTGATAATCATCCACTGCTTGATGAGCCAAATGATCAGCTACAATGCTTCCTTTAATGGCCTTCTGAGTAGTGTACTGTATATCATATTCTGTTAAGATCATTGCCATCTTGCTATTTGTTCGGAGAGAGCAGGTTTCTCGAATATGTACTTGATTGGGTCCATCTTTGAAATCAACAAGGTAGTATGAGTCAACATATACTGTCTTAGTCGGCGAGCAGCCCATGCCAAAGTGCAACAAGTTTTCTCGAGCAGTGAGTATCTTGTTTCACAGTCGGTAAACTTTTTGCTAAGGTAGTATATTGCCTGCTCTTTTCGACCAGACTCGTCATGTTGCCCCAACACACACCCCATTGAGTTGTCTAATACTGTTAAGTATATAATCAAGGGTCTTCCATCAACTGGTGGCATCAAGATTGGAGGTTCTGGAAGATATCTCTTGATTTCATCAAAGGCTGTCTGGCATTCATCATTCCATTCCATCACTTGATCTTTCTTCAACAACTTGAAGATTGGCTCACAGGTAGCAGTAAACTGGGAAATAAATCTTGCAATGTAGTTCAGTCGTCCCAGGAAACCTCTAACTTCCTTCTCAGTACGGGGAGCTGGCATATCTTGTATGGCTTTCACTTTTGCTGGATCTACTTCAATACCTTTTCCACTGACAATGAAACCCAGGAGTTTACCATACCTAACTCCAAAAGTACACTTGTTTGGATTCAATCTTAGCTTGTATTTCTTCAATCTTTCAAACAGCTTATGCAGATGCTCAAGGTGTTGTTCTTCATTCTGGGATCTGGCTATCATATCATCCACATATATCTCTATCTCATGATGAATCATATCGTGAAACAAAGCCACCATAGCACGCTGATATGTTGCCCCGGCGTTCTTCAAACCAAATGGCATCACCTTATAACAAAAAGTGCCCCACTGTGTAACAAATGTAGTCTTCTCCATATCTTCAGGTGCCATCTTGATTTGATTGTAACCAGAGAAACCATCCATGAAAGAGAATACCTTATGTTGAGCAGTGTTGTCTACCAGAACATCAATATGAGGAAGTGGAAAGTCATCTTTAGGGATGGCCTTATTCAAATCTCTGTAATCCACACACATGCGTACCTTACCATCTTTCTTAGGTACTGGTACCTCATTTGCAACCCATTGGGGATAAGAAGTCACAGCTAAGAACCCTGCATCAAACTGTTTCATTACCTCTGCTTTAATCTTTTCTGACATTTCAGGACGCATGCGACGAACCTTCTGCTTCTTTGGACGACAATCTTCTTTTACTGGTAAATGGTGAACCACAATGTTTGTATCCAATCTTGGCATATCTTCATAGGACCAAGCAAAGATCTCCACATAATCACGTAACATCTGAATTAGTCTGCTCTTAACATCATTTTCTAGTTCAGCCCATATCTTGACCTCTTTCTTGTTTTCTTCAGTTCCCAGATTCACAACTTCGATCGGCTCTTCATGTGGCTGTATAGCTTTCTCTTCTTGTTGTAACAACCTAGCATGATCTACAGGTACTTCACAATCTTCCTCCTTTCCATCTTCAACTTGATAGATCGGATTCTCGACATTATAATTGGCAATAGTAGAACTGTTATCAATAGGATCCAGAGTGGATGAGGATCTGCATTTAGTGATGTGGGTGTGTGTAAGAACAGATAGCTGATAAACGAAAATAAAAAATAAAAGAAAGACAAGGAGCACAATATTTACGAAAACGAAACGTCCATTGATTTTTATTGAATGAAGTATGCAAATGAAATGACATCCCGAAACAAGCATGCCATTATGTCCCGGGTAAGATACAAGGCTTAAAAGTTTAATTGTTCAAAATTACAAACTTAAAAATAACAACACAGTAATAGTATTTACTCCTGACTAAAGGAGATAGGAATAACGTCTTCAGTCTTCCAATTGTTGAGCCCATCACCCACAGTAGGAAAGATCCAATCATCCAGGTTGTAGTCTTCACTATAGTCACCCACAACATTGATTTGATCTCTCATGACCCCTTGATTGGTGATACGAACAGCACGAGCATGACGAACAACCTTTTGGGATTCTGCAGTGAAACCCAAACCAAATTTGTCAGACTTATAAGGGATATCAGGAAGCTGACCCCAAATAGTACAACCACCTTCTTCAACCGCAGCTCTAGCATCTTTGAGGGAGGCCATTGTAGGAGGTACTCTGGTAACCACATGAATTCTTTTAACAACAGGAGGAACTTCAGTAGCAGGAACGACCGAAGGAACTACCTCAAATGTCTGGCAAGGAGTCTCAACATATTCACCTTCCACTTCAACATACTTAAAAGTATTCACATGACTGACCATATATTCTTCCTCTCCATAAACAGTGACGATCTTTCCCTTCACCGGATATTTCAACTTCTGATGTAGGGTGGAGGTCACAGCACCTGCCCCATGGATCCAAGGGCGCCCAAGCAAACAGGAGTATGCGGGACGAATATCCATTACATAGAAAGTCGAGTCGAAGACTTGAGAGCCTACTTTGATCGGGAGATATACTTCTCCATGTACCACTCTTCTTGAGCCATCAAAGGCCCTTACCACTACATTACTTGGTCTTAACACATCATCTTCAGGATTGAGCTTGTTCAGAACCTCTTTGCGAAGTATATTCAATGAAGAACCATTGTCTACTAACACATGAGACAAGGTAGTGCCTTTACATTCAATGGAGATGTGCAGAGCTCTGTTATGATTCCTCTTGGCAGGAGTCAAATCAGCATCAGAAAAGCCTAACCCATTATCATAAGTCAGATGTGCAACACAATTCTCAAATTGATCCACGAAAATCTCATTTGGCACATGAGCAGTCTTCAGGAACTTGATTAAGGCTTTAGCATGAGCCTCAGAACACAGCAACAAAGATAACATGGAAATTTTGGAGGGAGTATGCCCCAACTGGTCAACAATATCATAATCACTCTTACGAATGATCTTCAACACTTCTTCCATCTGCTTAGAGAGATTTTCAGCAGTCGGTGTCTCAGCTTGCACAGGTTCAACCACATGACCTTTTCCCTGAGCATCAGTACTTGGTTCAGAAGTGGAGGTAGTAGTTAGAGTAACTGCACTCTTGGAGGTAGCCGAAGAAGAGAAAATTCTTCCACTTCTGGTGATCTTACTAGATCCAGCAATATTATCAACATCAAGGTTATCATCAGTAACAAGTGTATCAGTCAAAGGTTCCTGCTTAACACCATGGATATAAACATCAGAACCGTAATTCCAGGGTATAGCTTTATCAGAAGTATAAGGAATAGGGCCAGGAGTGGTAATAATCATGGGAGGCACTCTAACTTCAGCACAAGTCTTCACCAGGCCTTCAGCAGTAATCTTGATAGGACCCTTGGAAGTGATATTGACAGGGCCTTTGGAGGTGATCTTTACTGGCACTTTATCAACCATGTCCACATCTTCAACCTTCGTACCTCGATTTAAATGTTCACACATACTTTCCACAGAAGATGTCCTCTCAAACAATATAGTGTAATTGTCCATGAGGCGTTGAATACCATCTTTCAACTTCCAACAACTATCAGGTTTGTAGGCACAATAAAAACAATCTTCATTGCAACCTGGAAAGAATCCAGCCTGCACCAACTTCTTCTTGATAATAGATAAAGGAGTAGTCACATCTGCTACTGAGGAAACATATGAAACTTCATCAACAACATTAACAATCTTCTCATGGTTGGGCATAGGAGCAGTGATCACATTTAGAGTCCCAGGAGGGTCAAATTCAATCTCCCTAGCTTCAATCATATCTTGAATCTTGTTTTTCAGCACCCAGCAGTTGTTGGTGTCATGTCCCGGGCAATTAGAATGATAGGCACATCGTGCATTAGGATTGTATCGAGGAGAGGAAGTATTAGGATTTTGAGGAGGGTCCTTCAAAGTAATGAGTTCCCCTTTCAACATGTGTTGCAAGGCTTGGGCCAGTGACATGTTGATCTTGGTGAATTGTCTTCTAGGCTTCTGTTGATTGTTTTGTGGTAGCTCTGGTGCTGTAGGAGTAGGATTGGAAATGTGAACTGCTCCCACAGATTGGTGACTTCTGTTACGACTAGGTTGACCATACACAACATTAGACTCCTTCTTTCCACTAGGGGGCTTCTTAGTAGTGCTTGATGAAGAGGCACCCATTTGTATCTTACCACTTCCTATACCACTCTCCACACGTTCTCCAGTCATTATCAGCTCGGTGAAACCAGATGATGAGCTTCCAAGGAGGTGACTATAGAAAGGACCACTCAACGTACTCATGAACATATCCACTAACTCCCTGTCAGTCAGAGGAGGTTGAAATCTGCCAGCTAGGTCTCTCCATTTTTGGGCATACTCCTTGAAATTCTCCTTAGCACCCATTGACATGCTTTGGAGCGGCATGCGAGTAGGTGCTAAATCAACATTATACTAGTATTGCCTATAGAAGGCCTCAGCAAGATCATTCCAATCACGAATATTGACACTTTCCAGTTGATAGTACCATTCCAATTGAGCTCCAGACAAGCTCTCTTGGAAGAAATGAATCCATAATTATCAGCAGTATGTGGTTGAATCCTCCGGACATAGGATCTTAAATACAGCTTGGGACATGAGACACCATCATACACCACAAAAGCAGGAACCTTGAAACCAATAGGTGTAACCACTCTAGATACTAAGCTCAGATCCTCAAAATCAAGCCTAGAAGATTTTTGTAACTCCATGGCATTCATCCTGTCTACCAGCATCTTATACTTATCTTCATTAGGATCATGATAATAATTTGCTTCAGAATTAGAATCTCCCACAGTATCATGGAGACTTCCTCCCTCTTTCTCAGAATTTTCAGACTCAGAATCATCAATCTGTTCCTTTGTCTTGACAGGACCTCTGAACCTTCTTCCTAGATTAATAAGGCCTCCTGATCTTCTAGTCTTCTTCTTCTTCTTAGCCAGCAGTGTCTTCAGCTCATCTTGCCCCTTGGACAAGTTCAGAATCAACTCTTGGAATTGTGCATTCTGAGCCTGGAGATCTTTGACAGTCTGTTCAAGAGCCATTTCTGCTGAAATAAACAGCGAGAAGATAAGATACCTGTACATAAGAAACCTGTGATGCAATGATATGGTGTGTAAATGCGTATGCAATGTTTTCAAGGACCGTAGGATTTAAATTTGTTTAAACCACCAAAAAATACACTTTTATTAGTAATAAACTTGTTTGCCCCTTGGGCTTACAATAAAAATGAAATGAATACAAAAAATGGGGTTTTAAGTCTCCCATGGACGTTTCCTCTTTGTGTTGAGGTATGAGTTGAGATTCCGCTCTTCGTGAAGTTGCTTTGTTAGCTCCAGGATTCTTTCTTGACTAGATTTGTAATGAGTCTCAAAAGTATCTCTTTGCTTATTCAACTGGATCCAGGACCTCTGTAACTCTTCCATGTCAGTGGGCATGTCTGGGTGAAGAATGATATAAGAAGTATCTCCTTCAGCAATAGGCTCCATGGTAACTGGCAGGATAGCAGGATATAACATCATAAGAGTCTGAGCATGAGATCGCACCCATTTGAGATAAGGTTCCATAGGAATAGTGTACTTTGGTTCCAGAGTCTTGCTGTCAACCTTGTTCACTTTACCCCATGCTCGTATAAACCTTTGACGATAACCTTGTAGATCGTTGTCGTAGTCGAACACAATTCCCTGAATAAGCATGTCATGAGGACCATCACTCCGAGCGTAACCAAACTGACGTAGAGCTAAAGAAAGATTGTAGGTAATGCCCCCTCTTATGCCATGGAGTGGCACATTAGGGAACTCCCCATAACGGTCAATGATAGTAACATTCTTCATAGATCGAGAGCACCAATGAATATCTGAATGTGAAAGTGACATAATCCTCTTGGACCACCTGAACCCTTGTTCATTCTTCATCACTGATCGAGGAAGGTGAGAAATAAACCACCTAGATAGTAGAGGTATACAACACATCAGAGTTCCTCGTGCCTTTGTAGTACGGGTATGAAGAGAGTGTAAGATGTCTCCAAGTAATGTAGGCACTGGATTGCGAGTCAGAAATATGTTGATGGCGTGCACGTCTATGAACTGGTCTGGATTGGGGAACAACACTAAGCCATAAATCAATAGGGCTAAGATTTCCTCAAAAGCATCATAACTCATAGCTTTCAGGAACACTTGAGTTTTCTCCATCAATACCTTAGCAAGGATACCCTTAACTCCACTTCTTGTTTCCAGGACAATGTCTGATTTCTTTAAATGTAAGGTTGCAGCAATGACTTCAGGTTTAGGCTCTTTTTCCAGGCTTGTGAAGGGTTTCTGATCAAGAATAGGTATACCCAGAAGCTTGGAGAACTCTTCCATTGTAGGAACCAGATGATAGTCTGGGAATGTAAAACAATGATGTTTAGGATCAAAGAACTGAAACAGAACACTCATCATGTCTTCATTGAACCCTGAAGTGACTAGATCCAGCAGGTGACCATGCCTCTTTATGAACTGGGAGTTTTTCAGAAACTTGAGAGACCAATTCCTTAAGCAAAGTTGACCTGGATAGTATTCCTACGAGCAGAAGCCATGACCTGCAACAAAGAACAAAGATAAATCCTTTGGTCCTTGAAATAGTTAGTGAAAATGCTATGCTTAAGATGTATGATAATGCTATGATGTTATGCTCAATCACAAACATGTGGCACACACAAACAAGTCACACAATAGTCCTAGGTTTGAAGGCTTGCATGAGGTTTAAAGGTAAGTACCCTCCCCTGAAGTTTAGATGGTTCATCCTGTCCTATACAGTAACCAGGTTCTAAGGGATCTAAATATCACTGATCCTTCACAAGGGTGGTTGTTCAGTGGGCAACTTACTTGCCAACCAAAACCCTCCAAGTTTAGAATCTCAATGAGTGTAGCATCGAGTATCAACCAACTTCAGTCTTCACCAAAGCCGGTTATCTCACTACTTTTATAAAGGCCAAGATGGGATGACTAGGGTTCTAAACGTCAGTTAGTGTATTGACAACATATGGCAGCCTCATATTATCCTCAACTTTACTTAAGGAACATAAGCACCAACCAAGAAGTCACACTAACTATGGCCACCAGATCAACCATATCGGTATACGCCGTACAATTTCTTTGGTCTATTGCCATTTACCTAAGGTACACTAGATCCGGGTTAGGATCTTTCACACATAAAGCCCAACAAATAATATAAAGCAAACAAAGCAAACAATTTAAAATGATCTAATTCCTAAGGGTACCCCTATTTTATTAAGTCCCCAGCAGAGTCGCCAGTTCTGTAACACGGTGGGAGAACTGACTTTAGTTTAAATGTTGCGGATAGCAAGAGTCGCCACCGACTTTTATTTTATCCAAAAGGAAAGGACATAAAAGAACAGGAAAGACCTTAAAAATATTTTGAGTTCGGGGGGGTAGGTTATACAAAGGGAAGGTGTTAGCACCCTTTATATCCATGGTTATCCATGGGCTCTTAGTTACGTAGCTCACTTTAAATTTTATTTTGAGAAAGGTGTAGTGTGTGATTAAAAATTTTCTAAGTACTTTATAATGATCCTCGTATGGATGTATATAAAGACTTTGTTTTGAAAATTTGTTTGAAATGTGAAGTGTAAAAGAGTATTTTGAAAAGGTGAGCAAGTACTTAAGAGGAACCTACCCTATGTTAAATATTTATTGTTCTTATATGTTCATTCAATGGTAAGACTATCCCTATTATTAAAGAATAGGTAGTCATTACCTTGGATGTGATAAGGGACATGTGAAGGGACATCTATATTTAGGCAACTGTAAGGTGTCTTTAGAAATTCGGAGGGACTTATCATCTTTTTATTTCGAAGGGACAAGATCATTATTCCGTAGGCAACCTCGAAGGGACTTGATCTTATGAATTTAAAGGAACTAGATGATATTTTATGAAGGGACTTTGCTTCAAGACACCCTACTTGACCTTATAATTAGGCAACATGAGGAGTAACCCTAGAAAGTGTGAGATGGCGATCAAAGATCGACTTACGTGTGTGAGTGTTTGCATTCATATATTTATCTTGTTTAAATTAGTTTTCTAAATTATTTTAATTACACTTAGTTGTTCACACCCTATAATTACTAACCATGGCAATAAAAATATTTATAAACAATAAAATAAAGACAAAAATAAACCTACGACTATTACAAGGCTTTCGCATTTACATAATAATAGAAATAATTAAATAATAGATATATAATAAATAAACTATAATTAAAAGGGTTAGTAATAAAAATAATCATAAGAAAAAGAGGTTAGCACAAATATACAAAAATATATAATATTTAAGAGGACATTTTTAAGTTAAACAAATAATTTTGAAGAATTTTTAAGAGAAAATAAAGTAATTAGAATAATAATAAACAAATATAATAATAATTTACAAAACATGATTAATTATTTAATTATAAATCAGAAAATTAAGTTTAATATTTAAAGTTAAATAAAAATTAGGGTTAGAAATTAGGGTTTACATATTTAAGAAAACAAAATTAGGGTTTTAATATTTTAATAATTAATCAATTATTTACAAATTATAAATTAAAATTAAAATTATATGCAAAATTACTTTATAAAATGTATTATGAGATTTATGAAAATAAAAATTTGATTAAGTTTAAAATAGATTTTTTTTAGTTAAATATAAAACAAATTTCATAATAATAAAAATAATATATACAATAAGAAATAATAATTAAGAAAAATAATAAAACAAAATTTCAAAAAAAATGGGGAGGCCTGGATTTGAACCCAGGACCTCCCCTTTACCTGAATGAGAGATTCCCACTGGGCTGCGCATGCAGTTGGTGATCTAAAACAACTAAACAACCATTATATGATAAAGCAAATTAAATAGTTGAGAAAAAATAAAAAATGCTGAGGGCTGGACTTGAACCCACGCCCTGATGCCTACAAACATCAACACTCCACCAACTAAGCCAAGCGCGCTTTGATAACCTTCATATGAAACAAATACATTATAAAATAAAACCAATTTTAAAATTCAGAAAATCGCGCCAAGAAACTTCATCTTCTTCCTCTGAATTCGCAGGTTTTCCTGCGAATTTTCTTGTGATTTTCCTTACGAGTTTTCCTGCGTGTATAAACCTGCGATTCTTAAACACCATCCAACAAGCAAAATTGAATCAAATTGATAACATAAAATGATTTCCCATGACTTATACAACAAGACCATGTCATTAGAAACTCTTTAAATCACTTAAATCGCAAAATCCCAATTTCAACTTCAAAACCCTAGTTATGGCTTCTCACGATTCCTGCGATTAAACTAAAAAATAATTGTCCAGAAAGCTTCTATGTCATCACACAAACAATATTAGCTAAACAAAAACAAGCAAAACATCATGAATAATCGTAATCGAAAAATCAATAAAGTGCCATGAACATGCATTCGGTTTAACCATTACAACATGCTTTTGATGCTTATGAGTATTGAATCATGATCAGTGAGGGTCAAGGAAGCCAATGCAACCTTTGTAAGGCTTTGAAATTGTCTTAATCTCAAAATCCGAATTCAACTATTTTGAAGAATTTTTGAAATTTGAAAGTTGTTCTTGAGGCTGCCAATTTCGTGTCTTATGATTGTCTTATGTTGTTTATATACTATAGAATAGAATTAGGTCAAAAAAATAGTCCATCCTTTGGACTTTTGGATCCATGGAGATTGAAAAAGATTCAACTTTAAAGATTGAAATTTTTTGATCTAACCTTGCTATATTTGTATGATCTGAATTTGCATAACATAAATCACTTCTAAATAGCCTTTAAGACTTTCTAGAACCAAAATCAAATCAAATATCCACACTTTTATATTTTATTTTAATTTAAAATGACTTTTAATGTAAGAAATCATAATAAATAAAATAAAATGAATAAAAATATGAATAAATAATTTTTAATTCATGCATGATGTCATGGAAGTGTTTGGATCATAAAAAAGCAAGCCCATTTAGTGAAATTTGGTTTTAAGACCCCATTTGCTTCATAAACCTCACAAAAATTTCCCAACTTTGCAAGGGCACAAATCCCTCAATTTTAATGACATGAAGGTGTTCTTGGACATTTTGGAAATCTTGAAGAGTCCTCTAACCAACCTCTTTGGTATCATGTCCATATCTTTTACCATTCTCAAGTTATGCTCTTTGGAAGTTGTTGACTTTTTGTTGACTTTTAAAAGGACCTATAATGTCTTAGCTCATACCTTCCAAATGAAGCATTTTTGGCTTTACTTGTGAGACAAAAAGTTGTAGAGAATTCAATTTCCTTCAAAATTACCTTTGGATGGGAAATTTTTGATGAAGCATGTGAAAGTTATGGCTGGTCAAAGTTCAGTTGACTTTTCCTATGAAAACCCTAATTTAGAAACTCCTGATTCTTGATGATCTGAAATCTCCTTGATGAATCATGATCAACCCTTGATAAAATGATGAATTTTACTCCACATACTTTATGTTGGCAAAAAATCATGAAGTTTGACTTTGGTTTGACCACAGTTGACCTCAGTTTGACTTTTTGACTGATTTTAGCCTATTTGATCATCTGACTGAGCAAATCTTTTGGGAAAGTCTTGAAACTTGACATGGGGATTCTTGAACACATATAGGATGCTATGAAGCTCACTTGAAGTCTTGGAAGTCCATTTAGCCTGATGAAAGTCAAAACCCTAGTTTAGGATGCCTTGCTTAGGAGGATGCATTGTCTGAGGGAATTGTCAAACTTTCTGACTAATTGTGAACCTTGTGAACCTCTTGAGATACCCTGCGAACCTTGTGAACCTTGTGAACATCTTGGGACACCTTAGTACACAATGTCTTGTCTTGGTGAGGGCAAATTTTGGGGTGCAACAGATACCTCACAAGATCAAACTATGTCAAACTATGTACAAGAAATTCACCTAAGTTCACCTAAATGCAAGTTACGATTCAAGGATGAAGTATGGATGCATATGACATACAAGCATGAATTAATACATGAAATGAGCATCAAAGTCAATAGTGAATGCTTATTAATGTGGATGAATGAATATACAATCATGGATGCAATGACTTAAGCATATGGAGCAAGGAGAAGATGTGGGAAGAAGTGTAGCAAACATCATATATGAGCACAAAGAATGCAAGTTAAGAATGAATGACATGTAAATATGCATGAAGTGATTATGGGTCAGTAGCATACAATTTATGAGATGCCATTATAGTGCATGGTTTGGCATTTATGATTCCCACATAATTCATGTTAACAATTAGAGGAGAAGAGAAATGAGTTTAGGTTAAAATTAGTTCACATAAGAATGCACTTAGGAACACAAAAACAAACCAAATGAGTATGGTTCAAAAAGTGACCTATAACTGGAATTATGGGACCTAAAAATGACCTATAATTAACTCCTAAAAGTTACCAAAAATTACCTCAAGCAAATGACATGAATGCCTTTCTAATATTTAGGTTATGGAGCAAATAAGCACATAAGTCAACCTATGATCTAGGTGACATGGAAAAATAGCAAAAAGGCTCTAAAAATTCTGAAATTAAATCCCTGGAATATTGAAGTAAGTATATAACATTTTCTAAAAGGATTTCACAAAATTATTCACCAAAGTTCCAAAACAATTACTTGATTAGCAAAATAACAAGGCATGATCGCCGAAAAACAACTCCACAAAGTGGATCAAAAAGGGCACCAAAAATTATGAAAAAAATGTCTAAGGAGCATCAAAATGTCAGAAATTCCAGTGGTTAATCACAAAAAAAAATAGGTCTCATACCTATGGGGAAAAATAGTCTTTGGTCCCTTATATCAAAACCCTTCATTTTGGGACAGCTTATGATCTAAAATCCAAATTAATTATTAAAACCACCTAAATCTGGAAACAAAAAATATGACAAATTAATTAAAAGGATAAGGATCACTCATGAATTTTTCCAGAATTTTATCACACATAAGACTATTTTTAATAATTGCGACGAAATTGGCAAAAAACGGTGTTTTAAGGGAAAGTGAAAGGAACTGAATTCTCTAATCCGTAACCTAATCCCTAAGCTCCGAAATCGACACATATAATCACAATTCACAAATAAATCCAGTGCCTCAGGTGGGAGGGCTCAATATGAACCTTAAGTTATATGATCCTAAGCCGCATACAACTAGAATGATGCATTAAAGTGGAGAATCGAGATTACTTACTTGATCGAAGTACCGATTCTTCATATAAAAGAAATCCAAAAAACTTCAAGCAATGCCTTGTGATCTCCATAAGCAAAATAAATGCTTATCTTTCATATTATCTTTGTGAAGATCCACCATAATCGAAATCGATGCAATATCGATCAAAAACGACATGAACACTTTAATTCAAAATTAGTACTAAACAATTAATTAAATTTAGTGCAAAAATTCTAACTAAAATTGTTAAACCATTAAATAATATGCTAATTATCATAACATAATTAACATGAAAATTAATCACAATTAACACCTCATCATCACTAATCATCTAATGACCATTAAAAGAATAAAAAAAATAGAGACAGGAGGTGTAAAAGAAATCCATAATGCCCAATAATAAAACCCAATGGCTGAGCCCAAATCCTGAAGAAACCCGCAGGAGGGGTTAGTGTTGAAATTACTGGTGCTAATAGACATTATAGGGCCTTAGGCCCAATCTTCATAGAGTTCCACAGGGAGGGCGAGAATAGGAATTTGGAGGTGCGAATAAAATAACCATGAGGGTGAGGCCCAAACCCACTATCTTGAATGCTCAGATGGGGTCTGAAACAAAATACATGGGTGTTAATAGTGAATCCATGGAAAATGTTGAGCCCAAACCAAACCTGGCTTCTCAATTTTCCCTAGAATGAAAACGAAAGACGAATAAGAGAACCAACCACGATCCTCTTCCTCCCGTCGTCGCTCTCCCCTCAACACGACATCGTATCTCCCTTCCCTAAACATCATCACAGTTCCGCCACCATTATCACGGTTCCACCGCACTCCACACAACATCGCCTTTCACGATTCTGGCCTCAACGCCTTCCTCCTCTCAGCCTCCGCCTCGATGTCGTCTCCTCTTCTTTAATCTGAACCTAATCTAAATTGACCTCTAAATCCGAAGTCGAAAACATAATTATCGAGAACGTTAACTCTTCAAACTCAAAGATTTACAACCGAAGGATAATCATAGCTGCGATGGCCGTGAAAAGATTGAAAGAGCATAAAACCTATCGGAGACACCTCGGTGGTTCTTCGCCGACGGATGAAAATCTCAGGTAACGAATCACCTTTTCTTTGTTCAAACTTCCGAATCTTGCTTGTAATTACTCTTCTACTTCTTCTTCTGCTGATTTGAGTTTGTTGTTGAATGCTTTGAGGTTATGATGGTTCTCGGATTCGTGAGATTGATGAAGAGTGTTCTATGAAAATATTGAATCTGAATTGTTGTGGATTGCTCTGGATTTTGCAGGTTATACGAGTTCTTCTGATGTCGATTTTTGAACCGTGTTGTTTATGACATGATTCAATGCAGATTGATGAGGATGAATATTGTAGGTGAAGTGTATTCAAGAAGTTGAACTTTATGAAGTTTGTATCAGATTGAAGATTGATTCAAGTAGAAGATTGAAGATAGTGAAGTATTGAGGAAGATGAAGTTGGAGAACACAGAGCTACGAAGGTGATGAGCTTGGCGGTGTCGACGTGACTTCTACAGAATCCAGTTTTTGTTCTTGCTTTTCCGAATCCAACTTCGATTTCCTTTGATTTCTCACCTTGACTCCAAATCGCAGGGAAACTAAATTCAAGATGAAGGAGAAACCGATCTTACACCACCACGACGTCCCCACGGAACTGATGCATCTTATATGATGATTTGATGTGAGAGAAACCATCAGTAAGGTTCCAATCCTCTTTCTCCGCCATTGTACTGATATTGAACTTCTTCGCATTTCTTGCGATTCCGCGTATCCGAAATTGTTGCTTGTTGTTGAATGCTTTGCTTTCTTGAATAAATTTCTGCAGGTGTAATTCGGTGATAATGATGATTGAAGGATAATGAATACCGAGATTGAAGACCGAAGATGTTCTGTTTGATTAATGAAGATTGAAGATCAAAGATGTTAACGGTTTGAAGTCGGTGAAGAGAGTGATGGTGATTGGTGAAGTGATGTTGAAGCTTGAAGTTCAAGGTGTTCTTGCAGAGATTGGTTGAGGATTTTCTGAGAGGTTGATGAAGCTATCATGAGGATTCTACTTCTGAGATTTTTGATGAAGAGTATTGATGGTGCTGATAAATTAGCGAAAAGAGATTGGAGATGGTTCTCAGGTTACAACTGTTTTTTGGTTAAATTATCCCCTCAGTTTTTCTTCTGTTGAATCAGTTCCTTGATTTTGTTGTGATTGTAACTGATTTCGTTATCGTTGTATAACTGATTTTTTTTGCCATTTTGTAATGTATCCACTTGAATCATCAAATTGCAGAATTTATGTCATCATTTTTCTCGATTCTCTAATTGTATTATATCGATCTTTCCCCTCGATTTTTTTCTGCTGAATTCAGTTAATTCTCCTTTTTTATTTTTTTCTATATTTTGTAACCAAATTTTTGTTATCCAAAAAAACAATTATAAGGTTTTTTTAGTTGTAACTGTAAATTCAGTTAGGGACTTTTCATTATCCTCTCATTTTCTCTTTTTATCACTATACCATTTTCTTATGTTCTCAAACTTGGAGCTGTGGGCTTTCCCTTTAGAATGTAACTTTGGGATTGAATTAACGATATAAAGTATACTTTGGGCTTAAAACGGACATGGAATTGAATTAATTTTGAGAGAAATGATGAAAATAATAGTTTGGGCTTAAAATGGACATGATTAAAATGGACTAAATAATATATGAACTTCGGACATAATTTTGAACATGAACTCTGGAAACGAAATGAATTTGAATATGTATTTGGATTTTGAATAAGTTTAGGGAATGAAGATGGTCATTGGCTTTGAAAATTGAATATGGCTTTGGACAATTGGACTTTAAAAGGTGTTTTCATGGATTTATTTGGATGATGGATTAAAATGAACACAAAAAAAAAGTTGGGCGAATGAGCATAAAAAATTAAACGGAGATGGACACATAAACTTGAATAGCAGTAGAAACTTGAATCTTAAGAAATCTTCTAATGCACCATTTGGATCACTTGCCGAATATAAAACCAACTGAGAAATAAGAACTGAATGGTGCAGTCATGAATGAAGCCGGTCTTTCACATATCTCGAATGTACTTGGATTATACCACATAGGCCAAGTCTTTGCAATAATTCTCTCCTTAATTAACTATGGAATCTTTTGGATGACCAGTGATGAAGAAAATAACTTGGGATACTGGAGGGAGATAAACCCTAATCCAAGTCACAACGTCCTGATTCAACGTTTCTGACCAATACTCTTACATAAGGAACCTTAGCAATCATCCTTTGAATAGGAATGTTCAAGTCACAAAAAATTCTTAGATTTCATGCCTTAGGAACTCAATGAAATGCATGATTGTGAATGATATGGCCTAATGAGAAATGCAGATGAATGTGAAACATAAGCCAATTAGTGGTAATAAATATGAGGACAAATTTTGGGGTGTTACAACATCCATATGAGGATCATTACAAAGTACTTAGACAAATTTCTAAATACACACTACACTTTCCTTTTTCAAAACAATTAAGTGAGATAAGTAACTAAGAGCCCATGGATAGCCATGGATATAAAGGGTGTTAATACCTTCCTTTTATATAACCTACCCCCCGAACTCAAGTCTTTTAAAAATAGTTCTTTCCTGTTCTTTTATGTCCTTTCCACTTGGATAAAATAAAAGTCGGTGGCGACTCTTGTTATTCACAACATTTATAGAAAGTCAGTTCTCCCACCATATTACAGAACTGGTGACTCTATTGGGGAATTAACCAAGTAAAAGAGGGGTACCCTTAGGAATTAGATCACATAATTGTTTGTCTTGTTTGCTTTATATTATCTGTTGGGATTTTGTGTGAAAGATTCTAACTCGGATCTAGTGTACCCTAGGTAAGTAGCAATAGACCAAGGAAACTGTACGACGTATACCGATATGGTTGATCTGGTGGCTACGTTAGTGTGACTTCTTGGTTGGTTCTTATGTTCCTTAAGTAAGTTGAGAATAACCTGAGGCTGCCATATGTTGTCATTACACTAACTGACTTTGTAGAACCCTAGTTAACCCATATTGGCCTTTAGAAAGTAGTGAGATAGACGACTTTGGAGAAGTCTAAAGTTGGTTGATACTCGATTCTATGCTTATTGAGATCCTAAACTTGGGGGTTTTTGGTTGGCAAGTAAGTTTCCTACTGAATAACCACCCTTGGGAAGGATCAGTGATATTGAGATCCCTTAGAACCTGGTTACTTTTGTAGGACAGGATGAACCAACTAAACTTCAGGGGAAGGGTACTTACCTTTAAATTTCATGCAAGCCTCTAAACCTAGGGCTATTGTGTGACTTGTTTGTGAGTGCCACATGTTTGTGATTAAGCATAAAATCATGACATCATGACATCATAAGAATAGCATTTTCACTAACCATTTCAAGGACCAAAGGATTTATCTTTGTTCTTTGTTGCAGGTTATGGCTTCTGCTCGTAGGAACACTATCCGGATCAACTTTGTAGGGATACCTCCTAATCTTAAAGAATTGGTCTCTAAAGTTTCTGAAAGCTCCCAATTCATCAAGAAGCATGGTTACCTGCTGGATCTAGTTACTTCAGGGTTCAATGAAGACATGATGAGAGTCCTATTCCAGTTCATTGATCCTAAACATCATTGTTTCATGTTCCCTAACTATCAGCTGGTTCCTACAATGGATGAGTTCTCCAAACTCCTGGGTATGCCTATCCTTGATCAGAGACCCTTCACAGGCTTATAGAAAGAGCCTAAACCTGAAGTCATTGCTGCAACCCTACATCTGAAGAAATCAAACATTGTCCTAGAAACGAGAAGTGGAGTTAAGGGTATTCTTGCTAAGGTATTGATGGAGAAAGCTCAAATGTTCTTGGATTCTATGAGCTATGATGCTTTTGAGGAGATCTTAGCCTTGTTGATCTATGGCTTAGTGTTGTTCCCTAATCCAGACCAGTTCATAGACGTACACGCCATCACTATATTTCTGATTCATAATCCAGTGTCTACATTACTTGGAGATATCTTACACTCTCTTCACACTCGAATTACGAAGGCAAGGGGAACTCTGATGTGTTGCATACCTTTACTGGCTAGGTAGTTTATTTCTCACCTTCCTCGATCAATGATGAAGAATGAACAGGGGTTAAGATGGTGTAAGAGGATCATGTCACTTTCTGATTCAGACATTCATTGGTGTTCTCGATCTATGGATAATGTTACTATCATTGACCGTTGTGGGGAGTTTCCTAATGTGCCACTCCTTGGCATAAGAGGGGGCATTACCTACAACCCTTCTTTAGCTCTACGTCAGTTTGGTTATGATCGGAGTAATGGTCCTCATGACATGCTTATTCAGGGTATTGTGTTCGACTACGACAACGATCTTCAGGGTGACCGTCAAAGGTTTATACGAGCTTGGAGTAAGGTGAAAAAAGTTGAGAGCAAGACTTTGGAACCAAAGTACTCCATTCCTATGGAACCTTATCTCAGATGGGTGTGATCTCGTGCTCAAACTCTCATGATTCCATATCTTGTTGTTCTACCGGTTACTATGGAGCCTGTTGCTGAAGGAGATGTTCCTTATACCATCCTTCATCCAGACATGCCCACTGATTTGGAAGAGTTGCAGAAGTCTTGGATTCAATTGAAGGAGCAAAGAGATACTTTTGAGACTCATGTCAGAGCTAGTCAAGAGAGAGTTCTGGAACTCACAAAGAAGCTTCACGAAGAACGGAACATCAACACATACCTCAACACAAAGAGGAAGCGTCCATGGGAGACTTAAAACCCCATTTATTTATTTCTTGTACTTTGTTTTTTTATTTCCTTTCATTGTAAGCCCAAGGGGCAATTTCTATTAAAAGTTTACTAATAAAAGCTTTATTTTTGTTTTCCTTTAAACAAATTTAAATCCTATGTGGTCCTTGAAAAAATTGCATATGCATCTACATACCATATCATTGCATAACAAGTTTTCTCTACAGGTTTCTCATCTTCTCGCTGTTTATTTTAGCAGAAATGGATCTCAAACAATCTCTCAAAGATCTCCAAACTCAGATTGCTCAATTTCAAGAGGTGATCCTGAATTTGTCCAAGGGGCAAGAAGAATTGAAAACCCTCCTCCATAAGGATATGAAAAAGAAGAATCCTGGAGACATCAAGGGTGATCAGTTGGAACAATTGCAAGCCGAGATAGCAGAGATGAAAATCCAGATGAATGGTCAGATGACTCTTATCCAGAGCTTAACCTAGGGGAAAAAAGAGCTGAGAACATTTGTCAACAAGTTTCAAGGTAACAGTCAACCTCCGATTAAATAAGTTGACTTGGTTGAAAGGAGAACGATGATAAGAAAAGGAAAGAGATCGGCTACTACTGATAATTCTTCACTTGAAGAAAGAAGGTCTTGTAGGGCTAATCCACCACAACACAAGGAGTGTAGAAGATAGTTCACCCGATTCAACACACCAATGTCGCAAACTTTTCAATGCTTGTTGGAAATGAAGTTGATTATCTTGGAAGACGCTCCTCGAAGACCCAATACTTCTTCTCCTCGTTATAACCCCAATGCAAGATGTGTGTATCACTCCAATTGTCATCGACATAACATTAATAGTTGCTGGGCATTGAAGAATAAGATTCAAGACCTGATTGACGAAGAAATCCTCGAGGTTACACTAGAAGGTCAGATTGAATTCTCCTATCATCCGTCAAACATCAAAGCTACCAGACGTTCGAAGTAATAAGTTTGGAGAAGGCTTTAAGAACATTTGAATTTTCATTTATGATTTCTTTTGTTGGTTTAAACATTTATTATTATGTCGAACTTTGTTTTACATTAATGCATTGCGTATGTTTGTCTTGAATTAATCCATTCGTTTAACTAAATTTAAAATATGCTTCTTACTTCTATTTTGTGATATTTAACTCTTGATAAAGATGTAAGCCTTTAGAGGGAGGATGATGAAAACAATACCCTAATCTTATGCAGTATGCTTTTGAACAGACTATGTTGACGATGTACATGCATTGTTTCAAATCCTAAACAGTGAAGATATAAGGAAGTTAATCCCTAGTTAACCCTTTTGAGCCAAAGAAGTAGGAGTTTTTCTTTCTCGAGCAAGTTAAAACCCTTATTCATAACCTGGGGCAGGGTAGTTACTCGGTTAACTCAATTATGCTAGTTTTCCTTTTGTACACAACTAATGATGGTTCCCTGTAATCATTAAGTCTAACAATCAATATCTATTAAAAGAAAATCTAACTAATTCAAAACCTATGAAGGAGACTTAATAAAAAAAATTGACATCCCGCTGACTGTAATCTTGAAACAAACAGTTCAGGAAAAAGGAAGGGATAACAAAGTCAAAAGAAAGGAAAAGAGGTCACTACAAATCCTCAATAAAAAAAGAGATGACTTTTCAAATAAAGTTATGGTTTATGAACCATCACAAGTGTCAATATTACAATTCCAAACTCCTTTGGAGCTTCAGTGCATAAGTTAACCGAACATAGGACTGAAGAAAATCATGAAGAATGGGTTGGGTACAAATAAATTTGAGCCTTTTATCCTTTGTTTCGTAAAACCGTGAACCAGACCACGTTATAACCCTTTAAAAGCTCTAATTGAAGCATGGTTAGTTTGAAAGTGTACTGCCACAAAAAAGGTATACTGACTCCTTTAGGGCTTATTATAAATCTTGAGTTAATATCACAGTTGTTTACAAACATTGTTTTATTAAAATAATTATTTTCCAAAACTTCAAGACAGGCATAAGCATTGCATTTTAAATATCATTGTTTGCATATGACTAAGTGTTTGACAACATAAAAACTTACATGACGAACAGTCAATGAATCAAAGTCTTCCCGATAGACAAAGTTGCTTCCTGGATCAAAGCCAATGTATACAAGGGGCATAGCCACTATCTCCCAATAAAGGGGGCATACCATGTTACTGTCCAATTCATTTGGGGCAATTAGGTCAAGATTCAACTATGCTTAGGTAGTCAGGGGCAGGTCTCCTCATCTATCTGAATTACCAAAGGTAACATTACAGAGTTCACGATGCCAGGGGCATATTATTATGGCGCATTCTGCTTATTTCTCTTGAGGTAGCTCCGTTTAGATACTTCCATTATGGGACAATTCATCATCAACCAAGGAGTAACACTCTCTTTCCAAATATAATACCCGAAGCGTATATGGTCCATCATAGTCTGAAAGCATGTTCCTCTCATTATATTACCTTGATATTGTATTCTTAGTGAAAGCCATTATGAAAATTAACTGTCTGTGCCAGTAGTATCAGATGGTGTCAGTATCATGTCTTCGGATCCAGCCATGAGAATTTCTGGGTAATTATTCAGGAAAGTTAAGAACCTTAGAAGCTCTAAGTCCAATTGGTTATACACTCAAAATTAAAACGATTCTATTTTCGAGTTCAGGTTTACTTTTCCCTCTCTATTCAAGTAAGAAATGTTTTCCGAATTCAGGTTTACTTTTCCCCTTTTACTAAAGTGAGAAACGTCTATTGGTTATGTTTGAATGTATCTATGCTTTTGAATATGATTGATGTTTACCAAAAATGCATAAAATACAATAATAGTATTTATCAAGGACGATCGGAGATAGGAATTCAACGAATCTTTTCCGTTTCATCTCCACAGAGTAATCTTTATGGATATTCTTACAAAATACTTCAAGTAGCATCTTATACTTCCAACTCGACAAAGTCTTTAAGCAGTTTCACATCCTCCGAAGAATTGATACTTAACAAATAAGTCTACCGGATCTATGTCCATCTCTTTTATCCTCAGTCAGGATATTCAGGAACTTAATCCTTCAATAAGAAATACGACGAACGAAAACGGGAGGTTCTATGTACGATATTCTTAAACAAGATGGGAACGATGTCTTCATATTCCTCAACAACGAATCGGGATTTATTTCCCCAGCCATCAGTTGTTTTACAAAGCTACTTATACATAATTCATACATACATTATCATATCGTATCATACGCATACAACATTATCATGAGATATTATCTTGCAAAGTGTTATATACATCATGATACTTGCATAGAACTAACCCTATTTTTCAGGTCAATTCCTCAGCAGACGAACGTCATCAACAACTTGGTATCGGGGTCACTATATCTCCCCAAGGGTTACTTCAAACGACATCTTGGATCGTGTTATCCTCCAGGAATACATATACCAATATCTTGAGCTTCTACATCCTTCAAGATTACATCCCGTCAAACCTTGGGCCATTGGTTATCTTCCCAAAAGCTATATCATTACCTTGGGCCGTTGTTTATCTTCCCAAAAGCTATAGCATTACCTTGGGCCATTGTTTATCTTCCCAAAATCCATATCATTACCTTGGGCCGTTGTTTATCTTCTCAAAAGCTATATCATTACCTTGGGTAGTTGTTTATCTTCCCAAAAGCTATATCATTACCTTGGGCCGTTGTTTATCTTCCCAAAAGCCATATCATTACCTTGGGCCGTTGTTTATCTTCCCAAAAGCTATATCATTACCTTGGGACGTTGTTTATCTTCCCAAAAGACATATCATTACCTTGGGCCGTTGTTTATCTTCCCAAAACCTATATCATTATCTTGGACCGTTGTTTATCTTCCCAAAGGCTATCTTGGGCCGTTGTTTTTCTTCCCAAAAGCTATCCCATTACCTTAGGCCGTTATTTATATTCCTAAAGGCTATCTTGGGCCGTTGTTTATCTTCCCAAAAGCCATATCATCACGCCTTGGGTTGTTTTATCTCCCCAAAAGCTATATCTTCATACTGTAACACCCCAAATTTGCCCTCTTCATTTTAAGAATCATATCACATCATATTAATCATGAACATATCATTTTCTTAGCATCCTAGCATGGAAAGATGAGGCATAACATTCTTCATGACCTAACATTAGGCATATGATCATCTATGGAGGTTCTTGAGGCATTTCAAGCCATGACAAGGGTCCCAATGGTTTTGTACAAGTCCTATGAGGAGTCTATATTTCATTTACAAGCTCAAGTTCATTTGCAAAAGCTCAGAAGGTTGAATGATCATCAGAGATTCCAGGATAGTGCAAGGCTCCTAAGCATGGATCCTAAACTAGGGTTTGAGATTCAAGCATCAAAACTTCACAAATTTGGCCATTTAATTTGGGAAAAGTATTTTATATGTCAATAGTATCCTAGGTACCAATTTTCATGAGAAAATTCCTTGTGGAAGTCAGGAAATTCTTCAGTTGCTTGCAGATGAAGTAATTGGTCAACTGTGCCTTTAAAAAGTCAACTGTGTGATTTCAAGGGGTCCAACCCACTTTTTATAGCCAAGGGGTGTTCTTAAAATGTTATAAGAGGTTTGGCAAGTTCAAAGATTAAGAATCATGAAGATTTGAGGGTTTTTGCAAAATTGGTGCAAAGTTGGTTTTAAAGAAATTCCATTTTTGGCAACTTTTGCCCTAATATTCAAGTGAGCTTAACATGATCAAATATTCTTCAAATGGACCAAAGTCAAACATGAAAGTTGGAGATTAGGGTCTCCCATTTTCAAAAAGTACAATTACTTTTTCATAGGATTCTTGGTTTGCAATATAAGCCCCTCGAAAATTTGCTTCAAATTAGGGCAAATGCAAAATTTCATGCATGCACCAAGAGCAAAAAGTTTCAAAACTTAATTTCAAGGTTTGGTTTGGATCAAATAAGTTTCCAATGTTAAAATACAAGGCAAATGGCACACTTTGCTCCAAAGAAATTCACAAATTCGTGCAAGGCAAGAAAGTTGCTTCATAAGTGGATTTTTTGCACATTCATGAGAAAAGTGTGATAACTTAATCCAATGGCCAAGATTTTGTTTGTTTGAGATTAAGGGTGGGATTTAGAGTGCACATGGGCTGAAAAACAAGGAAAGGCACGAGGAGTGCATTCTCTCATCACAAACTTGCAAGAATTGCAAAATCACAATTTCTCCTCATTCCCACGTGCAAACTTCTTGATATTTTCAGCATTGGCTCATGAGATTATATATAAGAAATTAGGGTTTCAGAATCCCTCAACTCTCTTTCATTCTTCCATTTCAAAGTTTGTGCACAACTTGCAATTTCTCCAAAATCTCCTCATACACTTGCTCAATCCCAAAAAAAATTGTAGATCCTTGATCAGTGCAAGCTTAGGATCACAAATATCACCATTATTCAAGCTGTCTCTCAAGATCAACAACCTTGCCATTTCAGGGCAGGTGCTTGCAAAACTCAAGATCCAGCCATATTCAAGGCTTTAGGTGCATTTATTTTGCATCTAAAGTGAATTTGGAGTGATTTGCATCCATCATCTGGTCTTCTAGCAGCTTTTTTCAAGATCTGCAACTCAGGTAAGGTTCTGATTCTTCACATTTGGAAATGAAAATGTTGATGTGCATCTTAATCTGTGATGTTTGCTGATCATTCTGCATGTTTTGGTTTCAAAAATGGTGCATTGTAGAGTTAGATATTTGAATTTCATTTTTCATGGTCACAACTATTTCTCTTCGATCCGTAGAATCCTTTGATCTTTTGAATTTTTCATGTCCATTTTTGAACTCAGCGTGGTTGATTTAGTAAATCTGGAGCTTATTAGTCATTTCTTTTAATGTTTGTGCATCTAGTGTAATTTCCGGTGCCGGAGCCCTAGCTCCGGTCACCGGAATCTGCAAAGTTTGAGATTAGGGTTTATGAGGTTGAAGAAGGGTCCTATGCCCTTGGATCTTGTCTCTGAACGTCTAGATCTTACCACGTTTTAAGTGGAACACCCTCCCATTCACGTGCCATTGTGTTTCTATTTTGATTCATAGTGTTTCGCATACCACCATAATTCTCATGTTCCTCACCTCACAGCCAACACTCCTGCCACGTCAATTAATGAGGCTATCAACCAGACGCGTTAGATCAATCTCCTGGCTCCTTGTTTTTCCAGTTTATTTTCATAAATTTCCACCATATGTTTAATATACCAGCGCACCCAATGGGCCTCAGACTGATATTCACACCCCCTTCCTGTTAAGCCCAATTGCATTTGAACGTAATTCTTCACTATCCACACCCCCAGCCCAATTCTCTCATTTTAATTATTTTCTCTTTATTTCTTTTTATTTCATTTTTGCTTTCTATTTTTTAAAAATACTTCCAATCATCTAAAAATTCCAAATTAATTCATGAGTCTTCATTTGAGTTTTCTTTATTTTTCTATATTTTTATTTTCCATTTTTTCTCAGTATCCACGTGTCCATTAATTGTCCATTTCATTTAATTCACTTTAAATCCTTTTTGAGCAATCTGTCTTGTTCATTTTCCATAGAGTTCATTATTTTGAGTTTTGTGCTGATTCTTTTTGCTTTGGATACCTAAGAGGATGTACTTTATGTGTGATGTTTCCCCTGATTTTTAGAAATTTGTTCATTGGGTTTTGGTCTTTGCCTTGTAATGGAAGTTTCTTAACCCTAGTTTGAGTTCTTGCCTTCTTTTGACCTATCTAGCTTCTGAATTTCTCCCAATCCTTCTGGCTCATTGTTATATTATGTTTGAGGATCATTTTTCTTAAGTTGTGGAATTTTTAGATGCATTGTTGATTTAATGTGAATTTTTGTTCTTACCTTGTCCCATTTTGCTTCTTTGTGTTCATAAGCTCTCTTATAAGCATAGAAGGGCACTTGTGCCAACTTCTTCTTCTCATTTAGGGTCCCTTTGGGGTATGGGTTCTATTCTGGTCTTAGCTTAGGGTTGGTGTCTTAGAAATTTTTGTGTTTGGCTTATCTTTTGACTTCTTTCTTTCTTAAGTGTATTCATCTCACTTCCTTACTTCTTTCACCCCATTTTGTGTTTGTTTGGTCTTGTGTGTCTCTTCTCTTCATCTCTCTTGTTTCTTAAGCATGTCTTTGACTTGTTTTGGTTCTGGCCTTGTGTCTTGAGTCCATGTTTGTGCATTTTTGCTTTGCATCTCATTAAGTTTGCATTTGTTTGCCATGTGTTCATGTTGTCTCATAATTTGCTTGCATGCTTCATTCCTCATTCTTATGACTTGCATATACATTGTGCATTTGTATATATGACCTCACTTCTTTTTGTGTGATGTTAGAATGTCATTTGTTTCATCTTGCTTTGCTTTTATGCTCATGGTGCTAACCTTGCAGGGGCTATGGTAAGTGTGAGGTGTGGAAGTGATTCCCACATCTCCAAATCTCATCTCTTCTTCTTCTTATTTCTTTATTGTGCTAACCCTTTGCTTGTTGGGCTTAGGCCTTCCTCATCTCATTCTTCTTCTTCTTCTTCTTCTTCTTCTTCTTCTTCCTTTCTTCTTTAGGATAGAATACCACACTAACCTTAGGATATCCATGCATGACAACACTTAGTATCCTTTAGTCCCCCATTAGATGTTTTACCTTTGGATCCTTTGGTGCTTTCTATTCTCATCTTCAAACTTAATTCTAATTCACTTAATAAATGTTGAGTACTTTCATGTGACATGAGACTTTGCTATGAGATACTTGCATGCGTTCCGTTTCAGGGCGAGGTGTAAGTTATCCCTCGTGGTGGATAGGTCTTAGCATGAGTACCTCACAAAGAAAAGCTAAAAAACACTTCTTAATCATAAAAACCACAAAAACACTTAATAATTGTCAATAGGTCAGTGTGTCTGAGCCTTCACTTGTGGGACTAGCTTTGGGGATTTCCTCCATAGATAGGTGTGCCTCTTGCGCATTCCATTTCGGGATGATGTGAGATGTATACATCCCAATGAGTAAGACTTAGGTACACTTACCTATGCAAACTTCACTCCTAAAAAGCTTCTAAAAAACAGAAACAAACAATAAACGTCTTTCCTTCGGGAATTCTTTTCTCATCTCCTTCGCTCTGTCCGCGAACTTGCTCCTATTTGTCATTTTGCAAGACGGTAACGCACTCGTCGTCTGAGTCTGCAACACCTGAGCAATGGCATAGGCAGTTCAAGCCTTAATTCACAAGCAATTTCCTTGCCACCCATAGTTAGGGGAACTGCGGCGTCTCTGATCCTCATTGTCCTGATGAGGTACGTAGGCAGCGGGGTAGGGCCCGTTCGAGCACAATCTTTATTTTCCCTACATTTTTCCTTGTTATTTTTCTTATTCAGTTCTTTTCTCAGTTTCTTTTCCAGTTCATTTTATTTTCTTTTGCAGCAGCTTTCATACCCTCACCCTTTGAAATAGTTTCTTTTGCATGCGTGGATCCTTTCGGGTACGGCGGACGATCTGGGTGCTAATACCTTCCCAGGTCGTAACCGACTCCCGAACTCAGTCTCTTTGGTTCGCAGGATCCGTATCCTTCCTTTTCTTTTCTTCTGGTTTGTGCAGCATTATCATTCCCGTTCCTACGGGATAAAAATGTCTGGCTGGCGACTCTATATTCTTTTCCGCGCCACTTTCGCGTTTGTACCAGGATGGAAATCCAGGGAGCGACAGCTGGCGACTCTGCTGGGGATCGAACCCAGAATCTCTGGTTCCCCTGTGAGTCTCTCCTAGCGCTTGTTTGTTTCTGTTGCATTGGGTGATGACTGTTTGTTGCTGTGTGTTGTATTTTACTGTTGTTTATATATAGCTTTATTTACAGCTTTATTTACAGTTTTCAGTATTTATTTTCCGCATCATATATATCATACTGGACTGTCTGGACTGGCTTTCTGTTTGGTGGGCTCGAGTGATACTGTTTCTGAGAGATAAGCCAAGTACCCGGCTTGAGTGCACTATAGGATTAGAGTGGACATATTGTACTCACATGTGACATGATGAGTGGCAATGTGTTTCACGCCCAGATTGCGAACGTCTTGGAAATATCTTGTGTGGGGATTTCCTCCACTTCAGGATAGGACCTTGATAGTTATGTGCATCTGGGGACCGATCATTGAGAACCTTTGTGGAAACAACCCTCTCCAGTGGTGGCAGTGGCAGACCATATTTTGTGGCAAACCCATTCGCACCCGAGGGTCCACTGGGGACTCGCATAGGATGGCCTGGTTCTCTTATAGGAACTCAGTCAAAGCATCTGGTCGTATGACATTAGTACTGTATCCTACGGGCTGAATGTACTATTGTTTCTCGATTTTAGCGCTCGAAGCTGGTTACTTATAAGGGATTCTTGTTTTTCCCAGACTCAGCTGAGGCATCCCTGCGTAGTACATAATGCCTAACCGATTCCCTGATTTGATCATGAGCCATTTCTCGGAAATGGTAAAAGTATTATTGCTATTCGGCTTTGAGAGTCCGTGATGTTTGACCCGGAGCACACCTGTGAGAATGGGAGGGGTTTACAGGTTTGCAGGAACCCTTGACTCCATCATACCCTTGTTACCAGTGCAGTTTCATGTTATGATACAGTTACTTTGGGTCCGGAGTTCTTGAGTTTATCTGGTTCTTGATTGAGAGTATTTGAGCTTATCTGAGTGTTTGTGGGTTGTTATCCCGAGGATTTGGGTTTCTGATCACTTGGCCTTGGTATCCAGATTCCAGACAGTCCCAGATAGATCATATGTCTTTGCATTTGCATTGCATCATTTCATCATTAATCATGTTTTGTTTTCATTCATAGGTTCATATCTTTGCTTCCGGTTCCGGTATCCTTTTCAGAGATGGAAGATCTTCGCAAGCAGAATATTCACTTCAAGTTTTTTGAAACTAAAGTTGGCCTGTTAAATAAGATGGTGAAGCTGATCACACCCAATCATGTAGAGAAGTTCAGGAAGGCTTATGGGAGTATTCTGGATGTGGTGGTAGAGTTAGATCCTTTTGAGAGAAGTGCCATTCGTACCCTGCTTCAGTATTATGATCCTCAGCTCCGTTGTTTCACTTTTCCTGATTTTCAGTTAGGTCCTTTGCTGGAGGAGTATGCTTTGATTTTGGGGGTTCCTGTTTGAGACCAGATTCTGTTCAATGCTGAGATGAGTAGACCTGCATTAGAGGCTATTGCCAAGGCTCTTTATTTGAGCACTTCTGCTGTGAATTCTATGACCATCATTAAGGGAGGTGTACCTGGGTTTTCTTTGGAGACTTTGGTAAAGAAGGTGGAAGAGTTGGCTGTTGAGGAAGAATGGGATGCTGTCTGTGCTACCTTGGCTCTTTCTATCTATGGCATTATTTTGTTTGCTGATATGGAGAAGTTCATAGATATGAATTCCATACATCTTTTCTTGCTGAAGAATCCTGTGCCTACATTGCTCGGAGATTTGTATCATTCGGTGCATTACAAGACTGGGAAGAAGATGGGAGGTTTAGTTCGTTGCTGCGCTCCTTTATTTCATATGTGGTTCATGAGGCATCTGCCTAGTACTGGAGTGTTTAGTGACCATACCTTGGTATGGGCTCAGAAGCTGGAAAAGTTGCTTGCCAAGGATGTCAGGTGGATTACTCAGAGGCTTCAAGGTGCACGTTTCATCACTAGCTGTGGGAGCTATCTTAGCGTACCTTTATTGGGAGTAACTGGAGGGATCAATTATAATCCAATCTTGTTAAGAAGACAGTTGGGATATGCCTTGAGAGAGGTACCAGAAGAATTGAAGTTGACCCCTATTTTCTACTTCCCTGTAAAGGACAATATGCCTTTAGTGAGGAAGGTTGCTGGAGCTTGGAAGTGCATTAAGGGAGAAGGGATAGCCAGTTTTGGAAAGTGCAACAATCAGACCTTCCCGGAGTATGAAGCTTGGTTGAAAGACAGAGCCAGAAGGGTATTGCTTCCATTCTCACCTCCAGTTCCTCCAGCTGTTGAGTCCAATGATACTGTGTCTTTGGAAGAGTTCAAGAAGTTGGAAGCCCAACTTCATGAAGTCAGAGTGGAGAACACTAAAATGGTTAATATGTATCATCTTGCCAACCGGGCCAAGAATGAAGCTGAAGAGAAGTTGTTGAAGATGCATACTACCTTGGAGGCTAAAGAGAAAGACTTTGCTGGAAGGGAAGCTCATTTCACAGGTTAGGTATGATGGAAGCAAAAAGAGAAGCTGAACGAAAGAAGAATTCGAAGACTCTCAAGGAAGCTCGTCAGTCTATTGTCTGGTTGCAGGGACAGAGAGAGCAAGAGTTGAAGAGATATAAGGAAAAAGAAGAGTTCTTCGAAGTGCAAATGGCCTATAAGAAGGAAGAGGTGGAGCAAGTCCACAACATTCGAAGGGAGAAGACTCAGCAGTTAGCAGATAGTCAACAAGCCCTAGAAGCAGCACTTAAAGAGATTGAAGACCTCAAGTTGATGGCTGGAGTCAAGAAAGCTAGGACTGAGTTGGGGCCTAGTGAGGGAGGTTCAGGGTCCTCAGGCAGTGGTTTTGCTTCTTAGTTTGTTTCCCTTGTATTTGGATTACCTACAGACATGTTGTAGGAGTCCTGGTTGTTTGTTTTTCTTCTTAGAAACTTGTACCCTACGGGGAATTCTGTTATGTTTGCCTTATAGGCTGATTTATGTTATGCAGTTTTTCAGTTCACCATGTTTTTGTGCCTGCTGTTATGGTTTGAATGTGGTTTCTATACGAAGGATTCTGAAAGTCGAGGATCAATATTCATCTAGTTTTCTTTGCTAAATGCCGGAACCGGGGCATGAATGACCTGGGATTGAAAACATAAACAACTGCATTGCATACATATCACCTATTTTCTTGTTTTGCAGGTATGGCAACCAGTTCCTAATGTCTTTTGTGTTTCAGGCACTATAGCTCCCAGAAAAGTTCGGGAACAGCCAGTCGCACACAGATATCCAACAAAGATCAACAGAGAGAGAATCATGGATCAGATGCAAGCTGACTTAGCTGACCTAAGGCTAAGGATGGACAACTTCATGACCTTGATGGCAGGCATGGGTCAGAATCAAGAGCGTCTGCGGGAGTTGATTGAAAATCAAGCCAGGAACAACACCACTGCTGATGGCAATCGTAACGGTGCGGGCGCACGTCAAGTTGAAATCCCTGTAACACAGCCAGGGGTTACCATAATCAATGATGGGCTGAATAATGTGCAAATGGATAACCAGGACGAACATTTCACTATGCTAGACGAAGCTGAGGGTCAGGGGACTGAGATGAACATGAAGTTTGAGGAAATGGCAGAACAAATCAAGGCCATTCAATCCCAGAGCTCTTTGGGATTTGACATTACCGACTTGGGCTTGGTTCCAGGGGTTAGAATCCCTTACAAGTTCAAGGTTCCAACTTTTGAGAAATACAATGGCACTGCATGCCCAAAGACACATATTCAGTCCTTCGTAGGAAGGATTGCTGCTCACACCGATGATGAAAAACTCTGGATGTACTATTTCCAGGACAGCCTGGTCGGGGCCTCTCTGGAATGGTATATGAAGCTAAGCAGAGTCAACATTAAGAGCTGGAAAGACCTAGCAGAGGATTTTGTGAGACAATACCAGTATAATTTGGACATGGCTCCAAATCGCACTCAATTGCAACACATGTCTCAAACTGCTAAGGAGGGTTTCAAAGAATATGCTCAAAGGTGGCGCCAGCTTGCTGCCAAAGTGCAACCACCACTGCTGGAGAACGAAATGGATGATATGTTTATGGGGACGTTGCAAGGTGTGTTTCTTGAAAGATTGGCGTCCAGCTCTGCCACCAAATTCAACGATATAGTAATTGCTGGAGAGAGGGTAAAGACCTTGTTGAAAATGGGAAAGATCCAAGATACAAGTGCAAGCAGTTCTAATGGAGCAAGAAAAACTTTCAGTGGACCTCTAAGGAGAAGGGAGGGTGAGACAAATGCTGTGTTTGGCCGAGGACGGGGCCGAGGGTATAGAAGACCATATGAGTATGTGGTAGCAGTCACAATTCCTTCTAATCCTGTGCAGCAGGCGCAACCTCAACAACAACAACAACAACAGCCACCACGCAACAACTATCAACAGAGACCTTTTCAGCCAAGGCAAGCTCGCCTGACTAATAGGGTGCTTGAGGCAATCCCCATGACGTATGCTGCTTTGCTACCAAGATTGCTGGACCTGAATCTGATTCAACTAAGAACTTTGGCACCACCACCACCTGGAGAGCTTCCAGTGGGGTACGATGTCAATGCAAGATGCGCTTTTTATTCAGGGGCACCCGGGCACTCAACTGAGAAGTGCAGGGCACTACAGCATAAGGTTCAAGACCTGATAGACTCCAAGGCGATTAACTTCGCACCACCACCAAATGTTACTTCGAATCCTATCCCAAATCACGGAGGGGCTAGAATCCATGCTGTTGATAGTGGTGAGAAGTTGAGTCTGATGCTGAGTATAGAAGAAGTGAAGACTCCTCTGTTGGTAGTGAAGGAGAGGTTGCTGGAAGGTCAAGTGTTTCCAGGATGCAGTTCTGATTGCGAGAAGTGTATGAATTCAGAGAATGGGTGTGAGAATCTGAAGATGGGGTTACAGAGTTTGATGGATGAAGGATCTTTGCAGTTTAATAAGATTGGTAATGAATCTGATGATGTGTCCACCATAACCATTTTCTATGATGAAGCAGAGATGCCTGCCAGAAGAGAGTCTGTTACCATTTATGCACCTGAAGTTAGTCTTGTGACTATCACTGTACCTGGGCCTGTACCTTATACAGATGATAAAGCCATTCCATGGCATTACGGCTCAGATGTGTACGTGGCTAGACACAAGATTGAGAGCAAGTCTGTTGCTGTTGACACGACTGTAGTGAACGTCGGAGGAGTTGGAGGTTTTACAAGAAGTGGTCGTTTATTTGCTCCCACAGTGCTGAGAGGGGATCCTGAGGTTGAGGCTTCGGCAAAAGCTAAAGGAAAGCAAGCTGTGACTGATGAATCAACAACTCCTGTGGCTGGGCAGGGTACATTTGAGAAAGAGGTTGAGGAATTTATGCGGATTATCAAAAAGAGTGATTATAAGGTGGTCGAGTAGTTGAACCAGACACCTTCCAAGATATCCATTCTATCTTTGCTGATGTGTTCTCCTGCACACAGAGAGGCCTTGTTGAAAGTGTTGCAGATGGACTATGTTCCTCAAGAAATCACTGTCAATCAACTTGAAGCTATAGTGGGCAGTGTTAATGCAAGCCACGGGCTGGGCTTTACAGACAGAGACCTCACGTCAGAGGGCCGAAACCATAACAAAGCACTACATATTACTATGGAGTGCAAGGTGCTGTGTTGTCGCATGTCCTTGTTGACACGGGCTCTTTTCTTAATGTACTTCCGAAGAAAGCATTAATGAAGCTCAATGTTGATGGTATAGTCATAAGACCAAGTGATCTGATTGTTAAAGCTTTTGATGGGTCTAGAAGATCGGTATTTGGAGAAGTTGAGTTGCCCGTGAAAATAGGTTCTCAAGTTTTCAAAAGTATCTTCTACGTCATGGACATTCAGCCTGCGTACAGCTGCTTGTTGGGACGCCCATGGATTCATGCTGCCGAAGCTGTAACTTCCACCCTGCATCAGAAGCTCAAATATGTGGTGGATGGCCAGGTAATCACAGTGTGCGGAGAGGAAGACATCTTTGTAAGCCACTTATCAACGTTCAAGTATGTGGAGATGGATGGAGAGATCCATGAGACTCTATGTCAAGCCTTCGAAGCAGTTAACGTCAGCACATTGACTCCAACAGAGAAGAGCAGTGAGAAAGAAGGTACCTCCATCCATTCCTACAAGCAGGAAAAAGAGGTAGTTCAATCAGGAAGCGCCCAAGGCTGGGGCACATTGCTGGAGCTGGAAACGAAAGACGACAAGTTTGGCTTGGGTTATCAGCCTGGTGGATCTACTCCAAGTGGTAAAGCCATTACCTTTACAAGCGCTGGGATGCTCGACCGCAACCAAATATGTGTGACAAGCCAAGATGGAGACAGTGATGGTGACTGGGACAACTGGATTCATCCGTGTGCGCCCGAAGAGGAGTTGAAGAACTGGTCTGCTGAAGACATTGTCCAAGTTACCTGACACTCAGAGTAATTTATTTGTTTCCTTTTTCTTAGCATACTGCATTGTCAAATCCAGCATTCTGCCCAAGATGCTAAGATCCATTGTATTGGGCCACCATGTTTGTTATGCACTTATTTTACCATGAAATAAAAGGACATTTTCAAACAAATTGTGTTCTCTTTCTTTGTTTTAAAATTTTTTCACAAAAATATAAAAATGGCAATGTGTTTTTCCTTTTTGTTTTTGTGTTTGCGTCTCTTTAAGCAGATTATGAAATAAGCACATGATCTGTGCAGTGTTGATCATCCGGATTCAATTGATAACATTCCTGCTATGACCACGCATGACTTTGACAATCCTGTCTACACAGCTGATGAAGGGGTTGAGGAAGACTGTGAACTCCCTGAGGAATTGGTCAGATTGTTGAAACAAGTGGAACGGGTTATTCAGCCTCATCAAGAAGAAATCGAGATCATCAACATTGGCAGTGAAGATGTGAAGAAAGAGATCAAAATTGGGGCCAGTCTGCAGGCCGAAGTCAAGAAAGAGCTGGTCAGTATGCTGCGAGAGTATGAGGATATCTTTGCTTGGTCATATCAAGATATGCCAGGGTTGGATATCGACATCGTTGTGCATAAGCTACCTTTGAGAGAAGACTGTCCTCCTGTGAAACAAAAATTGAGAAGAACTCGTCCTGACATGGCGATGAAGATCAAAGAGGAGGTTTAGAAGCAATGGGATGCCGGGTTCCTTGCTGTAACTAGTTACCCACCTTGGGTAGCTAACATTGTACCTGTACCAAAGAAGGACGGAAAGGTCCGGATGTGCGTTGACTATCGGGATTTGAATAGAGCGAGTCCAAAGGATGACTTTCCGTTACCTCACATTGATGTGTTGGTAGACAATACTGCTCAATTCTCGGTATTTTCCTTCATGGATGGCTTCTCCGGATATAACCAGATTAAGATGGCGCCGGAAGACATGGAGAAGACAACGTTCATTACCCCGTGGGGTACATTCTGCTATAAGGTCATGCCCTTTGGTTTGAAGAACGTCGGGGCAACTTATCAGCGGGCGATGGTCACATTGTTCCATGACATGATACACAAGCAGATTGAGTGTTATGTGGACGATATGATTGCTAAGTCCCGAGACGAAGAAAATCATCTGGTCAACCTGAAGAAGCTGTTTGATAGACTGATCAAATACAAGCGGAGGTTGAATCCAAACAAGTGCACTTTTGGAGTGCGTTCCGGGAAACTGCTGGGTTTCATTGTTAGTCAGAAAGGAATTGAGGTAGATCCTGCAAAAGTAAAAGCAATTCAAGATATGCCTGCACCAAGAACAGAAAAAGAAGTGCGCGAGTTTTTGGGGAGGTTGAACTACATTTCTCGGTTCATATCTCATCTAACTGCCACGTGCGAACCAATATTCAAATTGCTAAGAAAAGAGAAAACGGTCAGGTGGAACGATGATTGTCAAAGAGCTTTTGACAAGATAAAAGAATATTTACAGGAGCCTCCAATTCTAATGCCTCCAGTTGAAGGAAGACCTTTAATCATGTACTTGACTGTGCTAGAAGGGTCAATGGGGGTGTGTTCTAGGCCAACATGACGAGTCTGGTCGAAAAGAGTACGCTATTTATTACCTTAGCAAAAAGTTTACCGACTGTGAATCCCGTTACTCACTGCTCGAGAAAACTTGCTGCGCTTTGGTATGGGCTGCTCGCCGACTGAGGTAGTACATGTTAACTCATACCACATTGCTAATCTCCAAAATGGATCCTGTCAAGTACATCTTTGAGAAACCAGCGTTAACCGGAAGGGTTGCTAGGTGGCAAATGATTTTAACTGAATATGACATACAATATACTTCTCAGAAAGCCATCAAGGGAAGTGTATTGTCGGATTACCTTGCACAACAACCTCTTGAAGATGATTATCAACCAATGAAGTTTGATTTCCCTGATGAGGACATCATGTACCTCAAAGCAAACGATTGCGAGGAACCACTTCCGGAGGAGGGGCCTGACCCTGAATCCAAATGGAAGTTGATGTTTGATGGGGCAGTCAATATCAATGGACGTGGAGTTGGTTCCGTTCTTATTACTCCCGAAGGTGTTCACTTTCCCTTCGCTGCCAGAATCACTTTTGGCTGCACCAACAATGAAGCGGAATACGAGGCATGCATAATGGGAATAAAGGAGGCAATTAATTTTCGGATTAAGAACCTCGATATATTCGGAGATTTAGCCCTCGTCATTAACCAAGTTACCGACAAGTGGTATACGCATCATGAGCATCTAATTCCATACAGGGATTATGCTAGAAAATTGTTGACGTTCTTCACAACAGTTAAGCTTCAGTACATACCACGTGATGAAAATCAATTTGCCGACGCATTGGCCACTCTTTCTTCGTCTATCAAAGTCTTGTGTTGGAATTATGTGCCCAGAATTGACATCTCCAGGCTTGAAGCTCCAGCTCATGCCTTCTTTGTAGACGCCGTGTTTGACGAGAAACCTTGGTATTTTGATATCAAGCTATTCCTGGAAAAGCAAGAATACCCAGCTGAGGCATCTTCCAATGACAAGAAGACCTTGAGGCGACTTGCTGCTAGCTTCTTCTTGAACACTGATGAGGTTTTGTACAAGAGAAACTTCAACATGGTCTTGTTCAGATGCGTGGATAGACACGAAGCAAGCCTGTTAATGCAGGAAGTCCACGAGGGATCTTTCGGTACCCATGCAGGAGGGCATGCTATGGCAAAGAAATTGCTGAGATCAGGGTATTACTGGATGACAATGGATGCAGACTGTTGTTCATTCACTCGCAAGTGCCACAAGTGCCAGATATATGCAGACAAAGTGCATGTTCCTCCTAGCCCACTCAACGTCATGTCATCTCCTTGGCCCTTTTCTATGTGGGACATTGACATGATCGGGAAGATAGAGCCTACTGCTTCAAATGGTCATCGCTTCATCCTGGTTGCGATCGATTACTTCACCAAGTGGGTCGAAGCAGCATCTTATGCCAATGTCACTCGTCAAGTGGTGGCAAGATTCCTGAAAAGAGACATCATATGCAGATACGGAGTGCCCGAAAGGATCATTACTGACAATGGTTCTAATCTCAACAACAAGATTCTGGCAGAATTGTGTCGGGACTTCAAGATACAGCATCACAATTCTTCTCCTTACCCACCAAAGATGAATGGTGCGGTAGAGGCAGCAAACAAGAATATCAAGAAGATTGTGCAAAAACTGGTTGTCACTTACAAATATTGGCATGAGATGTTACCATTTGCGTTGCATGGGTACCAAACGTCAGTCAGGACGTCAACTGGGGCAACTCCGTTCTCTCTGGTATATGGCATGGAAGCAGTCTTGCCTGTTGAAGTAGAGATCCCTTCATTGCGTGTGATGATGGATGTAAAGCTTGATGAGGCTGAATGGGTGCGTGCTCGTTACAATCAGCTATGTCTAATTGAGGAAAAGAGATTAGCGGCTATCTGTCATGGTCAACTTTATCAGAGGAGAATGAAGCGAGCATTCGACCAACGAGTACGTACTCAGGAGTATCAAGTAGGAGAGCTTGTGCTGAAAAGGATCATTCCTCAAGGTTCAGATCACAGGGGAAAATGGACCCCAAACTACGAAGGACCATTCATAGTGGAGAAGGTTTTCTCAGGAGGAGCACTGATGCTCACCACTATGGATGGAGAAGATTTCCAGTCCCCTGTTAACTTGGACGCAGTTAAAAAATACTTCGCATAAAAGAGACCCGCTGGACACAAAAACAGAATTAAAGTCCAGGCAAAAAAGGGCATCCTGGCGAGCTAAAAACAGAATAAAAAGCTCGGGCAAAAGTTAGGGAAATAAATAATAAAAATGTACACCCGCTGAGTTGAAAAGCCACGTTGGACAGCTCAGGCAAAAAAGGGTATCCCGGTGGATTCAAAACCCGAAAGGGCGATCCACGCAAAATAAGGGAATAAGCGAACAACTACGATCCGATTAATCTGAACCACATCATCGTTTCGTACAACCTGACAATGTCAGAAGGATAGGAATCAGTCCCCTCATCCTCTCAGAAAGCAAAGGCAAGAATGGAAAGTCTTGAAGACATGCTGGTCATAGTAGAAATGGAACTCATTGGAATGCCGTGTTCATTGCCATTAGGATAGTTTCTTTTCTCAATTTTATGGTGGCTACCTCTTTCCAGGTGGTTGCTTACTGATGTAAATCTTTTCCTATTCAGAGGCCTTTCAATAAAAAGAATATTCAGTCAAAAAGCTGTGTTGTGTTTATTTTTGCAAAATGTCCTGAATTTTTTGGTAAAAATAGCATTGCATTTTAAACATGATGATAATTTGAAAGAAAATGACATTGCAGGGAAACATTTGAAACCCTCTTTGAGTGTCGGGTGACGATGGATGAACAGATCATACCATACAAGTCCCCGGGGCACACTTGTGTTTTCCGTGGTTGCAGGTTGCAGGATGGCGTCACATTCTCCCAAGCAGAATTCTTCCCCAGCTAAGCCTTGGCAGGTAGCCCAAGCAATTCATTATCCCCCAGTGGAGTATGCCCAACAGGAAGTTGAATTCCTGATGTCCCCACAGGGTTTAGAGTTAGCAAAATGCTCTCCCCAGCCAGAGTATTGTTGAAGCATCTTTCCCAGCCAAGTCTGAAGATGATCCTCCCCACAGAGTTCATATTTGATTTTCACTCCCGTCAGTGAAATATTCCCCAGCAAAGTTGCCATTCTTTTGATAAATATGATGATACAGTCAGGTATTCATCACCCCAGTTAGAGTTAAGTGTCAAGGCCTATTGACTTGTTCTTCCCCTACAGAGTTGTAACTCTTGTGGCCAATCAGGCATTTGTTTGTTGCTCGTCTGCATCTTTCCAGCACTCGTCTGTGTGTTCGTACTTTATTGCTGCGCATCCGCATCTTTCAACACTCATCTGTGTTATCACTTCGGTATTGCTCGTTTGCTTTCCCCAGCAGTGGTCCATGATTACCTTGACATTGCTCGTCTGCAATTTACAACACTCGTCTGTGTTTTGATATTTGATCTTGTGGTTGCTCGTCTGCAATTTACAACACTCGTTTGTGTTTTGATATTTGATCTTGTGGTTGCTCGTCTGCACTGCCCAACACTCGTCTGTGTTTAATATGTAATCTTTGCTATTTGCTCGTCTGCAATTTCCGGCACTCGTCTGTGTTTGGTATCCAATATTTATTTGCTCGTCTGCATTCTCCGACACTCGTCTGTGTTTGGTATCCAATATTTCTGATTGCTCATCTGCATTCTCCGGCACTCGTCTGTGTTTATTATCTGTTTGAAGTTCGTCTGCTTTGTTTGGATACTCGTCTGTATCATACCCATCACTCGTCTGTGTTAACTTATATCTGCATGTGTGGATTTGCTGTTTATCCTGGTATTCTTCTGTATTGCTACTCCAAACGCTCGTCTGTGTTTGCATTTCTAGTATTCGTCTATACCAATGGCTGATATTCGTCTGTATCATTGCCTGAAGCGCTCGTCTGTGTTTCTTAGATCATTGTCTGGTACTCGTCTGTATCATTGACTTATGGCACTCGTCTGTGTTATCTTAATGATCATCCAATACTCGTCTGTATTGAAGAGGTTTAAAATCCTGACAGTGGGAATAAATGTCAAAATGATTACTAGTCCTGGCGTAACAGGATTACTTGAAGAAGGCTCGTCTGTCTCAGGCACCAATTATTATTGTTGCACCTGGCATAACAAATTTGCTCGAAGAAGACTCGTTTGTCTTGTACCATATATCCACGGATAATATATGAAGAAGGTTCGTCTACCTTGATTATGCATGTCTATCCCACAGACTTAAGTGCATCGCCGGTCCTGGCGTAACAGGTATATCCAAAGGAGATTTGTTTGTCTCAAGTCATATGTTTTTGCAGTGAGGACTCGTATGTCCAGCTGCTGGCGTCATAGGATTGTTCAAAGAAGACTCGTCTGTCAAAGTATTCTTATTCCAGATAACAGTTTCAACTTGGAAGAAGCTCGTCTGCTTTTTCTCCCCTTCAGTCACCAAAGCGTCATTTGGTTGGGTTTATTTCCCAGTGTTGCATTCTTCGTCAGAGTGCAAATTTCAGGTCTTCTTGGTATTCAACCACAGTTTATCTTGAACGGTCGATAGCTCGTGCTACCGTCCTTTTCAGATTAACAATTGTTTGAATAGGGGCAGCTGTAACACCCCAAATTTTCCCTCTTCATTTTAAGCATCATATCACATCATATTCATCATGAACATATCATTTTCTTAGCATCCTAGCATGGAAAGATGAGGCATAACATTCTCCATGACCTAACATTAGGCATATGATCATCTGTGGAGGTTCTTGAGGCATTTCAAGCCATGACAAGGGTCCCAATGGTTTTGTACAAGTCCTATGAGGAGTCTATATTGCATTTACAAGCTCAAGTTCATTTGCAAAAGCTCAGAAGGTTGAATGATCATCAGAGATTCCAGGATAGGGCAAGGCTCCTAAGCATGGATCCTAAACTAGGGTTTGAGATTCAAGCATCAAAACTTCACAACTTTGGCCATTTCATTTGGGCAAAGTCTTTTATATGTCAAGAGGATCCTAGGTACCAATTTTCATGAGAAAATTCCTTGTGGAAGTCAGGAAATTCTTCAGTTGCTTACAGATGAAGTAATTGGTCAACTGTGCCTTTTAAAAGTCAACTGTGTGATTTCAAGGGGTCCAACCCACTTTTTCTAGCCAAGGGGTGTTCTTAAAATGTTATAAGAGGTTTGGCAAGTTCAAAGATTAAGAATCATGAAGATTTGAGGGTTTTTGCAAAATTGGTGCAAAGTTGGTTTTAAAGAAATTCCATTTTTGGCAACTTTTGCCCTAAAATTCAAGTGAGCTTAACATGATAAAAATTCTTCAAATGGACCAAAGTCAAACATTAACGTTGGAGATTAGGGTCTCCCATTTTCAAAAAGTACAAGTACTTTTTCATAGGATTCTTGGTTTGCAATATAAGCCCCTCGAAAATTTGCTTCAAATTAGGGCAAATGCAAAATTTCATGCATGCACCAAGAGCAAAAAGTTTCAAAACTCAATTTCAAGGTTTGGTTTGGATCAAATAAGTTTCCAATGTTAAAATACAAGGCAAATGGCACACTTTGCTCCAAAGAAATTCACAAATTCGTGCAAGGCAAGAAAGTTGCTTCATAAGTGGATTTTTTGCACATTCATGAGAAAAGTGTGATAACTTAATCCAATGGCCAAGATTTTGTTTGTTTGAGATTAAGGGTGGGATTTAGAGTGCACATGGGCTGAAAAGCAAGGAAATGCACGAGGAGTGCATGCTCTCATCACAAACTTGCAAGAATTGCAAAATCACAATTTCTCCTCATTCCCACGTGCAAACTTCTTGATATTTTCAGCATTGGCTCATGAGATCATATATAAGAAATTAGGGTTTTAGAATCCCTCAACTCTCTCTCATTCTTCCATTTCAAAGTTTGTGCACAACTTGCAATTTCTCCAAAATCTCCTCACACACTTGCTCAATCCCAAAACAAATTGTAGATCCTTGATCAGTGCAAGCTTAGGATCACAAATATCACCATTATTCAAGCTGTCTCTCAAGATCAACAACCTTGCCATTTCAGGGCAGGTGCTTGCAAAACTCAAGATCCAGCCATATTCAAGGCTTTAGGTGCATTTATTTTGCATCTAAAGTGAATTTGGAGTGTTTTGCATCCATCATCTGGTGTTCTAGCAGCTTTTTTCAAGATCTGCAACTCAGGTAAGGTTCTGATTCTTCACATCTAGAAATGAAAATGTTGATGTGCATCTTAATCTGTGATGTTTGCTGATCATTCTGCAAGTTTTGGTTTCGAAAATGGTTCATTGTAGAGTTAGATATTTGAATTTCATTTTTCATGGTCACAACTGTTTCTCTTCGATCCATAGAATCCTTTGATCTTTTGAATTTTTCATGTCCATTTTTGAACTCAGCGTGGTTGATTTAGTAAATTTGGAGCTTATTAGTCATTTCTTTTAATGTTTGTGCATTTGGTGTAATTTCCGATGCCGGAGCCCTAGCTCCGGTCACCGGAATCTGCAAAGTTTGAGATTAGGGTTTATGAGGTTGAAGAAGGGTCCTATGCCCTTGGATCTTGTCTCTGAGCGTCCAGATCTTGCCACGTTTTAAGTGGAACACCCTCCCATTCACGTGCCATTGTGTTTCTATTTTAATTCATAGTGTTTCGCATACCACCATAAATCTCATGTTCCTCACCTCACAGCCAACACTCCTGCCACGTCAATTAATGAGGCTATCAACCAGACGCGTTAGATCAATCTCCTGGCTCCTTGTTTTTCCAGTTTATTTTCATAAATTTCCACCATATGTTTAATATACCAGCGCACCCAATGGGCCTCAGACTGATATTCACACCCCCTTCCTGTTAAGCCCAATTGCATTTGAACGTAATTCTTCACTATTCCACACCCCCAACCCAATTCTCTCATTTTAATTCTTTTCTCTTTATTTCTTTTTATTTCATTTTTGCTTTCTATTTTTTAAAAATACTTCCAATCATCCAAAAATTCCAAATTAATTCACGAGTCTTCATTTGAGTTTTCTTTATATTTCTATATTTTTATTTTCCATTTTTTCCAGTATCCACGTGTCCATTAATTGTCCATTTCATTTAATTCACTTTAAATCCTTTTTGAGCAATCTGTCTTGTTCATTTTCCAATAATCAATCCATCTATTTTTTATAATTTATTTATTTATTTGGATTTTATTTGTTAAAATTCAATTTAAATAAAAAGTCAATATAAAAAGTCAATATTTAGATCAAATATTTGTTCTAGAAGCAAATATATTGCATTTAAACTAATTGAAGACCATCCAAATTCGTGCAAGGCATAATTTGCAAGGTTATATTTGATTTTTGGACCATTATGAGTGATGGTTTTCTTCCATATCAAGCAACTAAAATCCATGAATAAAAAGCCCATCTTTTGACCTAAAAACCTTCCATTATATATGTGTAACAAATCACAAACACAAGACACAAATTTCAGGGGCCAAAGCATAAGATTCAATCATCAAATTTTACAAAAAAACTCCAATTTGGATTCTTGCTTGCAGGTCATATCCAAGTGTTTGAAGGTTTAACGATGATCCTTAAGGGTCCTTAATGCTATCCCAATCGATTGCATCATCAAGAACTCATCCACATGCATAAACCAAATTTCAATATTTTTGATTTTTTCATTTTTCGATTCTGAGTATTTATGCACTATCAACAAATTCTAACTTTGTTTTGTTTTTGTGATGACCAATAGACTGTTTCTGGACTGGTTTAATGAAATTCCATGGCCAAATTCATGAATCACCATGATTAGGGTTCCGAAAATTGTGAATTGGGATTTCATCCACGAGCTGATTTTAGACCAAATTAAGGATGGAATTAGACTTATTAGGTTATGTTTGATTGATCTGGGTCATGACTTGTGAGGTAATGGACCTGGGTTCGATTCCCAGGTCCTGTCTTTTTGAGCTGTTTTCCTTTCTTTTTCATATTTTCTTGTTTTTAGTGTTTTTTAATTGTTTTTTAAATAATAAATATTAATTCATTTAAATTAAAAACAAACAAACCTTTCTTAATTAAAATCCCACTAATTTTTTTTATGATTATATTTTTTATTAAAGTATTTAACACAATAATTAAGTTAATATTTTCTAAAAAAGGGCTTTCTTAATAAGTTGATTCTAGTCAAAATTTCTAATATTTTTTTTTAATCCTAATTAGATAATTAAATTTTTTATATATTCATCTTATTTTTTTTAATCTTATTCTAATTTCTAATCTTTTGTTTTTTTATATAATATAAATAACTAAACATTTGCACATATACTCCTATAAATCTATAATTCATAATTATCTTAATTGTTCTCTAAATTCTAAATTTTCTTAATAAAGATCAAAATTTCTAAGCCAACCCTAATTTTTTGCTTAACCCTAATTGTAATTCTATTTTTGTTCTATTTTTTTTAATTATTGAATTTTCTTTTTGTTATCATTATGTAATTGAACTTGAGTGGTAATAATTTTAGATTTACTTTTCTTTCTCATTATTTTTTGTAATTGCCCCAAAACCATGTAATAGCTTAGGAATTTATTTTTGCTTTATTTTTTTATTTTCGTAAATATAAATTGTGTGGTTAGTAAATAGGGAGTGGAAACCTAATTGAAATTAATTGGATTTAGAAAATTAATTAAAAAAGATAAAATATCTGAAAATAAACACTCACACACGTAAGTCGATCTAAGATCGCCATCTGCACCTCCTAGGGTATCCCTCTTGGTTGCCTTAAAATAAATGGTCAAGTCCCTCGAAAATGGGAGTGTCTTAAGCAAATGAACCTACAAATAAAAATCATCAAGTCCCTCCCAAATTTAAAAGATCAAGTCCCTACTAGGTTGCCTATGATAATGATCTTGTCCCTTCGATAAAAGATGATAGTCCATCCCAATTACTAAAGACACCCTCCAGTTGCCTTCATTGATCATACGATGACCCCGCGTCCGTCCCTTAAATCCAAGGTAATGACTACCTAAACCTTATTAATAGGGACAATCTTACCCTTGAAAGAATATAAAAGAACATGAATGACTTAGTCTTGGGTAGGAACTCTAAGTTACCGGCTCACACCTTTTATAAATACTTTTCACACCTCACTATTTTCAAAATATTTCAAACAAAGGCTTTATATACATCCATATGAGGGTCATTACAAAGTACATAGACAAATTTCTAAATACACACTACACTTTTCTTTTTCAAAACAATTAAGTGAGCTAAGTAACTAAGAGCCCATGGATAACCATGGGTATAAAGGGTGCTAACACCTTCCCTTTATATAACCTTCACTTAATTGTTTGTCTTGTTTGATTTATATTATCTGTTGAGCTTTTGTGTGAAAGATTCTAACCCGAATCTAGTGTACCCTAGGTAAGTAGCAATAGACCAAGGAAATGGTACGACATATACCGATATGGTTGATCTGGTGGCTATGTTAATGTGACTTCTTGGTTGGTTCTTATGTTCCTTAAGTAAGTTGAGGATAACCTGAGGCTGCCATATGTTGTCATTACACTAACTAACTTTGTAGAACCCTAGTTAACCCATCTTGGCCCTTAGAAAGTAGTCAGATAGTCAGCTTTGGAGAAGTCTAAAGTTGGTTGATACTTGATGCTACGCTCATTGAGATCCTAAACTTGGGGGGTTTTAGTTGGCAAGTAAGTTGCCTACTGAATAACCACCCTTGGGAAGGATCAGTTATATTGAGATCCCTTAGAACCTGGTTACTTTTGTAGGACAGGATGAACCAACTAAAATTCAGGGGAAGGTTACTTACCTTTAAACCTCATGCAAGCCTCTAAACCTAGGGCTACTGTGTGACTTGTTTGTGTGTGCCACATGTTTGTGATTGATCATAACATCATGACATCATGACATCATGACATCATAAGCATAGCATTTTCACTAACCATTTCAAGGACCAAAGGATTTATCTTTGTTCTTTGTTGCAAGTTATGGCTTCTGCTCGTAGGAACACTATCCGGATCAACTTTGTAGGGATACATCCTAATCTTAAGAAATTGGTCTCTAAAGTTTCTGAAAGCTCACGATTCATCAAGAAGCATGGTTACCTGCTGGATCTAGTTACTTCAGGGTTCAATGAAGACATGATGAGAGTCCTATTCCAGTTTTTTGATCCTAAACATCATTGCTTCACATTCCCCGACTATCAGCTGGTTCCTACAATGGAGGAGTTCTCCAAACTCCATGGTATGCCTATACTTGATCAGAGACCCTTCATAGGCTTAGAGAAAGAGCCTAAACCTGAAGTCATTGCTGCAGCCCTACATCTGAAGAAATCAGACATTGTCCTAGAAACGAGAAGTGGAGTTAAGTGGAGTTAATGGTTTCAATCCACCGGGATACCCTTTTTTGCTCAAGCCGCCCTTTCGGGTTTTCGACTTGTCGGGTGTATAATTATATATATATATATATATATATATATATATATATACATATACATACACACACACATATATATATATATATATTATATATATATATATATATATATATATATATATATATATATATATATATCCCTAATTTTTTCCCAAACCCTTTTATTTAGCCGGGATGCTCTTATTTTTTCCTAGGCCAGTCAATCTAGCGAGTCTCTTTTTATGTGCAATAATTTTTGACTATGTATGTGTTCACAGGTTGTAGGAAATCTTCACCATCCATGGTAGTAAGCATCATATCACCTCCAGAAAATACCCTTTTGACTACAAATGACCCTTCATATATGGGAGTCCATGTGCCCCTAGGATCACCCTGTGGTAATATGATACACTTGATTACGAAGTCTCCAGCCTGATATACTTGATGTTTGACCTTCTTATTAAAGGCTTTGATCATACGCTTTTGATACATCTGGCCATGACAAACAGCTACAAGCCTCTTTTTATCAATCAAGTTTTTTTGGTCGAGTCGAGTCTGAATCCATTCATCTTCATCTAGATCTGCATCTTTCATGATTCTCAAAGAAGGGATCTGAACTTCAATAGGTAAAACCACCTCCATCCCATAGACAAGAGAGAATGGGGTTTCCCTAGTTGAAGTACGTATTGTGGTACGGTAACCATGAATTGCAAATAGTAAGATCTCATGCCAATCTTTGTATGTCACTGTCATCTTCTGCAAGATCTTCTTGATATTCTTGTTGGCGGCTTCCACTGCGCCATTCATCTTTGGTTGATATAGAGAAGAATTGTGATGTTTAATATTGAACTGCATGCAGAGTTCAGTAATCATAGTATTAGTACCATTGTTCTGTGATAATCCTTTCAGGGATCCTATACCTACATATAAGATTATGCTTGATTAATTGAGCCACAACATTATTAGTAACAGAAGCAAACGAGGCTGCCTCTACCTACTTTGTAAAGTAATCAATAACAACGAGAATGAAACGATGTCCATTGGAAGCAGTAGGTTTGATCTCACCAATCATATCAATGCCCCACATGGCAAAAGGCCGAGGAGCAGTCAGAACATTCAACGGAACTGGAGGCACATGTACTTTATCAACATAGATCTGACACTTATGACAAGTTTTGGAGTGCTGATAGCAATAAGCTTCCATGGTGGACCAATAGTAACCTGCTCTCAATATCTTCTTAGACATTGTATGCCCACTAGAATGAGTGCCAAAGATCCCATCATGCATGTCTTCCATAATCTCTCTTGCTTCCTTCTTGTTCACACAACGAAGCAAAGTCGAATCGTGATTGCGCTTGTACAAAATTCCATTACTCAGGAAAAACTTGGCAGAAAATCTCCTCAGAAACTTTTTGTCATTGATAGATGCTCCTTCAGGATATTCCCGAGCTTTAAGATATCGTTTCACTTCATAGAACCAAGGTTTCTCTTCAACTCCCTCAGTATCAACCTCATAACAGTATGCCGACTCATCTAATCGATCAATAGTAATTCTAGGAGCTTCATCATCCCAACTGATTTCAAACATAAATGACATAATAGCTAATGCATATGCCAATTAATTCTCTTCTCGTGGAAGATGTTCAAAAGTAACCTCTTCAAAGTATGGGATCAAAGATAACACATGCTCTCTGTAAGGAATGAGATTTGGATGCTTTGTGTCCCATTCTCCGTTAATCTGACTAACAACTAAGGCTGAATCTCCATACACATTCAGGAACTGGATCTTCATCTCAATGGCAGCTTTGATACCCATGATACACGCTTCGTATTCAGCCATATTATTGGTACAATTAAAACAAAGTCTTGTAGTAAACGACATATAAAAACCCTTAGGAGAGATAATCACAACACCAACACCATTACCAAGTGCATTAGAAGCTCCATCAAAAACCATAGTCCATTGGGATCCCTGTTCAGGTCCTTCATATGGTCTAAGTTCTTTACGATCAGTAACAAGCATAATATCTTCATCCGGAAACTCATAATTCATAGATTGACAGTCATCAACTGCTTGATGAGCCAAATGATCAGCTACCACACTTCCTTTAATTGCCTTCTGAGTAGTGTACTAGATGTCATATTTTGTCAAAATCATTTTCCATCTTTCTATTCATCCGGAGAAAGCATGTTTCTCAAATATGTACTTGATATGATCCATCTTCAAAATCAATAAAGTGGTATGAGTCAACATATACTATATTAGTCGGCGAGTAGCGCATCCCAAAGCGAGACAAGTTTTCTCAAGCAGTGAGTATCTTGTTTCACAGTCGGTAAACTTTTTGCTAAGGTAGTATATTGCTTTCTCTTTTCGACCAGACTCATCATGTTTCACCAACACACACCCCATTGAATTATCCAACAATGTCAGGTACACAATCAAGGGTCTTCCTTCAACTGGTGGCATCAATATTGGAGGTTCCTGGAGGTATTTCTTAATTTCATCAAAAGCTACCTGGAATTCATCGTTCCATTCCATTACTTGATCTTTCTTTAGCAATTTGAAGATTGGTTCACAAGTAGCGGTTAATTGGAAAATAAATCTTGCAATATAATTCAGGCGTCCCAAGAAACCTCTGACTTCTTTCTATGTACGGGGAACATGCATTTCTTGTATAGATTTTACCTTTGCAGGGTCAACTTCAATACCTTTACTACTGACAACAAAACCCAACAGTTTACCAGATCTAACCCCAAAGGTACATTTGTTTGGATTCAATCTCAGCTTGTATTTATTTAGCCTTTCAAACAGTTTGTGCATATGATCAAGATGTTCTTCTTCAGTCTGGGATCTGGCTATCATGTCATCTATCTCATGGTGAATCATATCATGGAACAAAGCTACCATAACATGCTGATATGTTGCCCCAACATTCTTCAAACCAAATGGCATTACTTTGTAACAAAATGTGCCCCTCTGTGTAACAAACGTAGTCTTCTCCATATCTTCAGGTGCCATCTTAATCTGATTGTAACCTGAGAAACCATTCATAAAAGAGAATACCTTATGCTGAGCAGTGTTTTCTACCAGGACATCAATATGTGGAAGCGAAAAATCATCTTTGGGGCTGGCTTTGTTCAAATCCATGTAATCCATGCACATGCGTATGTTACCATCTTTCTTAGGCACTGGTACCACATTTGCAACCCATTGAGGATAAGAAGTGATAACTAAGAACCCTGCATCAAATTGTTTCATCACTTCAGATTCAATATTTTCTGACGTTTCCGGATGCATACGACGAACTTTCTACTTTATTGGACGACAACCTTCCTTCATTGGTAGACGGTGAACCACAATATCAATATCAAGCCCTTGCATATCTTCATAAGACCAAGCAAATATTTCCACATAATCTCGTAGCCTCTGAATCAACCTGTTCTTAACACCATCTTTTAATTCAACACCTATCTTGACCTCTTTCATGTCTTTCTCAGTTCCCAGATTTACAACTTTGATTGGTTCTTCGTGTGGATGTATAACTTTCTCATCTTGCTGTAGAAACCTAGAAAGCTCTACATGCACTTCACAATCTTCCTCATTTCCATCCTCGGCATGATAGATCAGATTCTCGAAGTTATAATTGGCAATAACAAAACTGTTATCAATGGGATCCAGAGTGGATAAGGATCTGCATTTTAGTGACGTGGGTGTGTGTAAGAACACATATCATTTTGATAAAGGGAAAAATAAAAAAGAAAGGCAAAGAGCGCAATATTTACAAAAGCAAAAATGTCCATTGATTTTATTGAATGAAGATATGCAAATGAAATGACATCCCTGTCGCTCCCAAAGATTTACATCCCGGTGCAGACGCGAAATGTCGGTGAAAAGAGAAAATGAGGTTGAATTGAATAGAGTCGCCAGCTAGGCATTTTTATCCCGAAGGAAAGGTAATGCTGCATAAACCTGGAAAAAGATGGATAAGACGAATACGAACCAAAGAAACTGAGAAAAGGGGTTGGTTACGACCTGGGAAGGTATTAGCACCCAGATCGTCTGTCGTACTCGACGAGATCCACGCTTACAAGATTGTGTTTAAAGGGGTAAGTGTATGTGCTATCTGTGTGCAAAAGCTGGGAATGAATGTACAGGTGTCAGTGCAAAAGGTGAATTGCTCAGGAACTGAGGCTTAGAAAAGAATGCTAAAAGAGGGGATGACAAAGAGACTTTTGTTCGATAACAGTTAAGTTATGCCTATATATCCTCTCGTGCAATGAGGAAGTCAGAACACCGTAGTTCGACTCAAAGAGACTGAAAATAAATTTACTGTGAACTTCTTGCTAGTCTATGCTCAAGTGTATGACTCGTCTGGATCGAGTGCTAACTGTCTTGCATTAGACGGAAGAAGCGAGTTCTCGTTTGTGAATGAGTGTGATGAGAAAAGAATCCCGAAGGAGACGATTATTGTTTGTTTTTGTGTTTTCAGTTTTTTATTGTTTTTGGTGTTTTGCATAGGATTATGAGCTTAAGCCTAAATCAAGGGTTGTAAACTCATTATATCCTCCCTGATTAGGGATAATGAGCATACTTAAGTATGAGATAAGCATCTCAACTTAATTACCATGATGATGTAGGATTAAGATCATTAACCTACTTGTGATTATTTAGATGTTTTTGGGTTTTTGTTTAGTGTTAAGTAATGAGTTTAATCTCTAATCACATATTAGTGAACTCATTACACCATCCTAATAGAAGGATGATAGATGAGAACACTTAAGCTGAGGAAGACTCCTCAACTTAATCCATGGTTAGGGATTAAATTCATTATATAACAAAGCCTTTATTAAGTGAATTTTTATTAAAGGATGATATTAAGAAGTGGATTTTATGGTTTGTAATACAACTTGAGAAGGACTTGTCCATTAAACACTAGGGTTAGTCCCTCTTAACCATAAGGAAGAGATATAACCCTAATGTAAGACCCAAGTTACAAGATAAAGTCTTAGTGATTATTAATGTGTTTTGATTAAGAGGTGTAAATAAATTAAAGGTTTAACACTTGGGATTAAAGTTATACACTCCATCCTAAGAGAAGGATGCATGCATAACCCTAATTCAAAGTCCTAAATCTTTAAGAGTTTAGTCTCTGATTATTGAGATGAGAAGAGAGACTCAAGGAGACTCAAAGGTAAAAGACTAATGGGGACTATACACAACCCTAAAAGTTATCATTCTTGGGTATCCTATGGTTTGTTAGGCTTAAGAGAAAGGATCTTCAAGGCCACCAATGGAAGAAGCAGATGAAAAGAGAAGGAAAAAGAACAAGTTACTTACTTCATGAAGAATGTAAGTAACTTGAAAGAAAGAAAGTAAGAAGAATGGAACACAAGTGAAACAATTTAATTCAAAGACAAGTAAATATGCATATGAATGATGAGAAGAGATGGGAAGTGAAGGCAAATCCACCTCCCAAATAACTTACCAAAAGTTCCTGAAAGGTTAGTATGAAAGCATAAGACATAAAGTAAAAATAAATGAAATGAAATGAGATATGAAGACCAAAGTCAGAAGTGAAAATGCAATGTAAAAGGCATATGAGATGATGCAAAGTCATACAAGATGCATATGAATGATCATACAAAGATGAGATGTAATGAAAGCATGTTTAGAAGCATGAAAACACATGAATGTCCATGAAGTGTAATGGATGCAAAACATAGCAAATGAATGAAGAAATGATCAATCAATGTTCAAGCATCTCTTAAGATATCTAAGATGTCATATGAATGCTTGAAATGTCATGGCAATTTCACATGATAATGATATGCAAAGATGAATGCAAGTGAACATGAGAAATTAGGGTTTTATGAATGTATGAGATGCAAACAGTATGCCGACTCATCTAATCGATCAATAGTAATTCTAGGAGCTTCATCATCCCAACTGATTTCAAACATAGATGACATAATAGCTAATGTATATGCCAATTAATTCTCTTCTCGTGGAAGATGTTCAAAAGTAACCTCTTCAAAGTATGGGATCAAAGATAACACATGCTCTCTGTAAGGAATGAGATTTGGATGCTTTGTGTCCCATTCTCCGTTAATCTGACTAACAACTAAGGCTCAATCTCCATACACATTCAGGAACTGGATCTTCATCTCAATGGCAGCTTTGATACCCATGATACACGCTTCGTATTCAGCCATATTATTGGTACAATTAAAACAAAGTCTTGTAGTAAACGACATATAAAAACCCTTAGGAGAGATAATCACAACACCAACACCATTACCAAGTGCATTAGAAGCTCCATCAAAAACCATAGTCCATTGGGATCCCTGTTCAGGTCCTTCATATGGTCTAAGTTCTTTACGATCAGTAACAAGCATAATATCTTCATCCGGAAACTCATAATTCATAGATTGACAGTCATCAACTGCTTGATGAGCCAAATGATCAGCTACCACACTTCCTTTAATTGCCTTCTGAGTAGTGTACTAGATGTCATATTTTGTCAAAATCATTTTCCATCTTTCTATTCATCCGGAGAAAGCATGTTTCTCAAATATGTACTTGATATGATCCATCTTCAAAATCAATAAAGTGGTATGAGTCAACATATACTGTCTTAGTCGGCGAGTAACGCATCCCAAAGCGAGACAAGTTTTCTCGAGCAGTGAGTATCTTGTTTCACAGTCGGTAAACGTTTTGCTAAGGTAGTATATTGCTTTCTCTTTTCGACCAGACTCATCATGTTTCACCAACACACACCTCATTGAATTATCCAACAATGTCAGGTACACAATCAAGGGTCTTCCTTCAACTGGTGGCATCAATATTGGAGGTTCCTGGAGGTATTTCTTAATTTCATCAAAAGCTACCTGGAATTCATCGTTCCATTCCATTACTTGATCTTTCTTTAGCAATTTGAAGATTGGTTCACAAGTAGCGGTTAATTGGAAAATAAATCTTGCAATATAATTCAGGCGTTCCAAGAAACCTCTGACTTCTTTCTATGTACGGGGAACATGCATTTCTTGTATAGATTTTACCTTTGCAGGGTCAACTTCAATACCTTTACTACTGACAACAAAACCCAACAGTTTACCAGATCTAACCCCAAAGGTACATTTGTTTGGATTCAATCTCAGCTTGTATTTATTTAGCCTTTCAAACAGTTTGTGCATATGATCAAGATGTTCTTCTTCAGTCTGGGATCTGGCTATCATGTCATCTATCTCATGGTGAATCATATCATGGAACAAAGCTACCATAACATGCTGATATGTTGCCCCAACATTCTTCAAACCAAATGGCATTACTTTGTAACAAAAGGTGCCCCTCTGTGTGACAAACGTAGTCTTCTCCTTATCTTCAGGTGCCATCTTAATCTGATTGTAACCTGAGAAACCATCCATAAAAGAGAATACCTTATGCTGAGCAGTGTTGTCTACCAGGACATCAATATGTGGAAGCGGAAAATCATCTTTGGGGCTGGCTTTGTTCAAATCCATGTAATCCACGCACATGCGTATGTTACACTCTTTCTTAGGCACTGGTACCACATTTGCAACCCATTGAGGATAAGAAGTGATAACTAAGAACCCTGCATCAAATTGTTTCATCACTTCAGATTCAATATTTTCTGACGTTTCCGGATGCATACGACGAACTTTCTACTTTATTGGACGACAACCTTCCTTCATTGGTAGACGGTGAACCACAATATCAATATCAAGCCCTGGCATATCTTCATAAGACCAAGCAAATATTTCCACATAATCTCGTAGCCTCTGAATCAACCTGTTCTTAACACCATCTTTTAATTCAGCACCTATCTTGACCTCTTTCATGTCTTTCTCAGTTCCTAGATTTACAACTTTGATTGGTTCTTCGTGTGGATGTATAACTTTCTCATCTTGCTGTAGAAACCTAGAAAGCTCTACATGCACTTCACAATCTTCCTCATTTCCATCCTCGGCATGATAGATCGGATTCTCGAAGTTATAATTGGCAATAACAAAACTGTTATCAATGGGATCCAGAGTGGATAAGAATCTGTATTTTAGTGACGTGGGTGTGTGTAAGAACACATATCATTTTGATAAAGGGAAAAATAAAAAAGAAAGGCAAAAAGCTCAATATTTACAAAAGCAAAAATGCCCATTGATTTTATTGAATGAAGATATGCAAATGAAATGACATCCCTGTCGCTCCCAAAGATTTACATCCCGGTGCAGACGCGAACTGTCGGTGAAAAGAGAAAATGAGGTTGAATTGAATAGAGTCGCCATCTAGGCATTTTTATCCCGAAGGAAAGGTAATGCTGCATAAACCTGGAAAGAGATGGATAAGACGAATGCGAACCAAAGAAACTGAGAAAGGGGGTTGGTTACGACCTGGGAAGGTATTAGCACCCAGATCGTCTGTCGTACTCGACGAGATCCACGCTTACAAGATTGTGTTTAAAGGGGTAAGTGTATGTGCTATCTGTGTGCAAAAGCTGGGAATGAATGTACAGGTGTCAGTGCAAAAGGTGAATTGCTCAGGAACTGAGGCTTAGAAAAGAATGCTAAAAGAGGGGATGACAAAGAGACTTTTGTTCGATAACAGTTAAGTTATGCCTATATATCCTCTCGTGCAATGAGGAAGTCAGAACACCGTAGTTCGACTCAAAGAGACTGAAAATAAATTTACTGTGAACTTCTTGCTAGTCTATGCTCAAGTGTATGACTCGTCTGGATCGAGTGCTAACTGTCTTGCATTAGACGGAAGAAGCGAGTTCTCGTTTGTGAATGAGTGTGATGAGAAAAGAATCCCGAAGGAGACGATTATTGTTTGTTTTTGTGTTTTCAGTTTTTTATTGTTTTTGGTGTTTTGCATAGGATTATGAGCTTAAGCCTAAATCAAGGGTTGTAAACTCATTATATCCTCCCTGATTAGGGATAATGAGCATACTTAAGTATGAGATAAGCATTTCAACTTAATTACCATGATGATGTAGGATTAAGATCATTAACCTACTTGTGATTATTTAGATGTTTTTGGGTTTTTGTTTAGTGTTAAGTAATGAGTTTAATCTCTAATCACATATTAGTGAACTCATTACACCATCCTAATAGAAGGATGATAGATGAGAACACTTAAGCTGAGGAAGACTCCTCAACTTAATCCATGGTTAGGGATTAAATTCATTATATAACAAAGCCTTTATTAAGTGAATTTTTATTAAAGGATGATATTAAGAAGTGGATTTTATGGTTTGTAATACAACTTGAGAAGGACTTGTCCATTAAACACTAGGGTTAGTCCCTCTTAACCATAAGGAAGAGATATAACCCTAATGTAAGACCCAAGTTACAAGATAAAGTCTTAGTGATTATTAATGTGTTTTGATTAAGAGGTGTAAATAAATTAAAGGTTTAACACTTGGGATTAAAGTTATACACTCCATCCTAAGAGAAGGATGCATGCATAACCCTAATTCAAAGTCCTAAATCTTTAAGAGTTTAGTCTCTGATTATTGAGATGAGAAGAGAGACTCAAGGAGACTCAAAGGTAAAAGACTAATGGGGACTATACACAACCCTAAAAGTTATCATTCTTGGGTATCCTATGGTTTGTTAGGCTTAAGAGAAAGGATCTTCAAGGCCACCAATGGAAGAAGCAGATGAAAAGAGAAGGAAAAAGAACAAGTTACTTACTTCATGAAGAATGTAAGTAACTTGAAAGAAAGAAAGTAAGAAGAATGGAACACAAGTGAAACAATTTACTTCAAAGACAAGTAAATATGCATATGAATGGTGAGAAGAGATGGGAAGTGAAGGCAAATCCACCTCCCAAATAACTTACCAAAAGTTCCTGAAAGGTTAGTATGAAAGCATAAGACATAAAGTAAAAATAAATGAAATGAAATGAGATGTGAAGACCAAAGTCAGAAGTGAAAATGCAATGTAAAAGGCATATGAGATGATGCAAAGTCATACAAGATGCATATGAATGATCATACAAAGATGAGATGTAATGAAAGCATGTTTAGAAGCATGAAAACACATGAATGTCCATGAAGTGTAATGGATGCAAAACATAGCAAATGAATGAAGAAATGATCAATCAATGTTCAAGCATCTCTTAATATATCTAAGATGTCATATGAATGCTTGAAATGTCATGGCAAGTTCACATCATAATGATATGCAAAGATGAATGCAAGTGAGCATGAGAAATTAGGGTTTTATGAATGTATGAGATGCAAATGACCAAAAAAGAAGCATACATCATGATAAAAAATTAAAATTGGACTCAAACAAACCCTAAACCTATACAAGATCAAACCCCAAAGGAGAAGGTCAGAAGCTTAACCTAGTGAGAGTTATTAATTTTCTAAGTTTGCTAGGGTTTTTTTGGTGATTCTTAAGGGAAAATGCAAATCAAATTGAAAATGCAAGATATATTCATGAGAAAAATTACCTAGAAACTATATGCAATATGTGAAACAATGCAAAAAGAATCAAGTTCAAACTCATCATGGTTAGGCATAAATGAATTTTTCAAGTTAGGGTTAGAAAATGTGATTTTTAAGAACCCTAATTCAAAGAAAATTGTGAAATTATGATCAAACCTAAAAATAAATTTGTATGATGAGTTTGAAAATGTTTCTAAATGTATTGGAATGGTTCATGAGTTTTTTTTTGTGGTGATTTTTAGAAATCTAAATGCATTTTTAATTAATTAAAATCCATTAATTAATTAAAAATAACATTTAAATATTTTAAAAATACTTTTTAAATTCAAAAAATAAAATAAATATCATTTTTAGGTTGAGAAAAATATTTGGATCAAAAATGCAAAAGATCATATTTTTTTTTATGTTTTTAACTATTTTAAATAAAATATGCAAAAGAAATGAATAATAAATGAAATAAAAATGAAATAAGTGGAAAGTATGCAGATCGAAGGGCCATGATTTGAACTGGGGTGGAGGGAATTGACTGGCGCGTATTTCAATGGTCCAGATCAAATCTGGCTAAACTGAATTAATTAAACTAATTAATTATAAATTAAAGTTAATGGACGAATCTGAGCCACACACACGCGCGGTAAACCTAAGATCTAAGGGTGGAGATTCAAACTGGGACTAAACCCTAATTAAACCCTAATTACCCTCAGGTGACCGGAACAGTGTTCTGGTCATCTTCTCCGGTGACCCCTTCCCTGAATTCTCTCAAAACCTCAAATCTATGCCTCAAACTCTCCAGAAACGATCAATAGACAACATTAAACAAGAATCCAGGCTTGAAATTCATTTATATTGCATCAATAACAAGAATCGAAGCAAACAAATTTTATGGGAAAAAGTTCAGAGCAAGTATACATGGCCATTTCTCAACCATTTTCAAAACAAATTACATCAGCATGCTCAGGGGAACATATAAAATCAATTAGGAACTTAAAACAAGGATTTTGGAAAAAATGTTCTTAAGATATACCTGAGATGAAGCTTTCTGATTCTGGGCTTTCTGGACCTTTCCTTGGTGCAAAATCCCTCCACTTGATCCCCTTGTGCTTCTGGAAGGCTTGAATGAAGTTTAAATGGCTTGGTTTGGAAGATTCAGTTCTGATAGTGCAGGAATCTTGTTTTGGTTTTGTGTGCTTTCAGGCCAATTCAAAGGTTGCTTTGTGTTCTATGGACCATTTGAAGATGATTGGTGAAGTTTGTTTTGAGGTTTGATGGCTGGTTTTTTAGAATCGAAGAGAGGAAGCTTTTTGGCAAATTTGTGAATGCTGAGTTCTTGGAGGTTTCAGGCTTGATTGTGTTATGCTTTGGAGTGTTTGAGGTTAGTATAAACAAATGTGATTGGTTCAGAGAGTTGGTGTGGCCTATTGTGATTGGTATGGGCAAGTTGCAAAAAAGTCAATTTTATGTACTAGGAGGTATGGGCCATGGTAGGAGCTGCTTCAAGGGGTGTCTGGCCTCAGCCTGATTCATGGAGGGCCATAGGATTGGTTTTATGCAGCTGGCACAAGTGGATGGAAGGTTCCAAGGCATTTTGCAAATTTCCCTCTTTGAACTTTCTTGAGAAGCAAGGCATGGAAACTTGTGATTTTTAGTGCAATCTTAATCAAAATGTGTTGCATTATGTTTGTATGATGTTTAGCAATCAATTAGAGGTCATGAAATGGCTTGAAAATTGAATTTGCAAAAAATCCTCTTTGGCATGAACTTGAAAATTATAGGATTTTTGCCAACTTTGAAAGGCCATATCTTGAGTTCTGGGATGAATCAAGACATGTTCTAGTACTTTTTGAAAAGGGGAAGACATAATCTACAACTTTCATGCCCAAGAATTTTTCATTTGAAGCATTTTTGGTCATGAAAGAATAGGTTGAAAATCTTTCCCAAAATGGAAAGTTTCCATTACAAGTCATTTCCAAAAATAGCAAGTTTGCATTTGGCTCAAAATTCTTCAACTTTGTGAACTTCCAACCACTTATAAGATCAAATAAAGATCATAGAGACTCAAAATGATGATGATGACCCTTTGGTACCCTTGATGGAGGCCTTAGATGCCCTGATTTTGACTTTACTTGCTCAAGAAGTTACCCAATGATCAAATGACTTCCACAGTGAATTTCTTCATCAAACTTGGTACACATGATCCTTATAACATATTAAGACCATTAGAAAGAGGAATGACCAAAAAATTTTGGATTAAGGCCTCTGAAACCAAAACCCTAATTTTTGTCATCTGTGCAGGAAAACCCTAGCTCTGCTTCCATGCCTTTGCCATGCTTTGTGATCTTTGACTTTCATGAACTTTGGGGAACATATTATGATCATGGAACACACATGGACCCTCTTGGAAAGCTTCAAGACCATTGGGATGGCTCAGATCACTCCTTGGATTGCTCAGATCACAAACCCTAGATGCAGATGAAATGAAACTATGCAGTGAAACAAATATGCAATATGAGATGGTATGCTTAGGCTAATGCAAAAATGAAAGATCACAAGACATGGTGTGAGAAAAAGTGAGGGAAAATTTGGGGTGTTTACAATCCCTAACAAGCATACCATTGTGCCTCGGGCAAGGCACAAGGCTTAAAATTTTTTAATTGTTCAAAATTACAAAACCAAAAAACAAGAAAAAACAAAAATAGCATTTACCCTGACTAAAGGAGATATGAATAACGTCTTCAGCCTTCCAATTATTGAGCCCACGACCAATGGTAAGAAAGCTCCAATTATCTAAGTTGGAGTCTTCATTAGAATCTTCCACATCATTGATTTGATCCTTTTGAACTCCCTTGTTGGTGATACGAATAACACGAGCACGGCGAACAACCTTCTGAGCTTCTGTAGTAAAACCCAAACCAAACTTGTCAGACATGTAAGGAATGTCAGGAAGATGACCCCAAATAGTATAACCACCTTCTTCAACTACAGCTCTAGCATCCTTCAGAGAGGCCATTATAGGAGGTACTCTAGTAATAACAGGGACTGATTTAGCAGTAGGGACAGACTCAACAGCGAGAATAACCTGAGGAACCACTTCAAATGTTTGGCAAGGAGTCTCCACAAATTCACCCTCCATCTCAACATATTTGAAAGTATTCACATGACTGACCATGTACTCTTCTTCACCATAAACAATGGCAATCTTGCTTTTCATTGGATATTTCAGCATCTGGTGTAAAGTGGAAGTCAGGGCACCTGCCCCATGTATCCAAGGGCGCCCAAGCAAGTAGGAATAGGCAGGACGAATATCCATAACATAGAAAGTAGAATCAAAGACTTGAGAACCCACTTTGATTAGGAGATCAACTTCTCCGTGCACCATTCTTCTTGAATCATCAAAGGCTCTCACCACCACGTTACTAGGTCTTAGCACAATGTCTTCAAAGTTGAATTTGTCAAGCACATCCTTTGGTAACACATTCAGCGAGGAACCATTATCCACCAACATATGAGACAGAGTAGTGCCCCTACACTCAATAGAGATGTGTAGAGGTTTGTTGTGATTCCTTTTAGCAGGAGTTAAATCAGCATCAGAAAATCCTAAGCTATTACTGGTTGTCAAATTAACAACACAATTTTCAAACTGGTCCACAGAAATTTCGTGAGGTACATGCGCAGACTTCAGGAATTTCACCAAAGCTTTAGCATGGGCCTCAGAACATAATAACAAAGACAACATAGAGATCTTGGAGGGAGTATGCCCCAATTGTTCGACAATATTGTAATCACTCTTGCGGATGATCTTCAGTACTTCTTCCATCTGCTTAGAGATATTTTCAGTAACCGGTGTTTCAACCTGAGCAGGCTGAATTACTGGTCCTTTTCCTCGATCTTCAACACTTGGCTCAGGGTTGGAGATACAAAATGGAGTAGCAACAGTCTTTGAAGTGTCTTATGGAGAGAAAATTCTTCCACATCTAGTAACCTTACTAGTCCCAACAATATTGTCGATATCAGGATTAGTATCTGCAGCAGGTATATCAGTTAGATGCTCTTGCTTGACACCATGGATATAAACATCAGAACCATAATTCCAAGGGATAACCTTGTTAGAAGAATATGGGATTGGACTAGGAGTAGTAATAATCATGGGAGCCACCTTTGGCTTAGCAGTAACTTTCACATGACCCTTAGAAGTGATCCTCACAGGGGTTTTAGTAACCACAGACACTTCTTCAAGTTTCAGATCTTGGGACAAACCTTCACATAAACTCTCTACAGAAGGGGTCTTCTCAAACAATATAGTACGGTTGTCCATCAAACCATGAATACCTTCTTTCAGCTTCCAACAATCATTGGGTTGAGAGGCACATTAAAAACAGTCTTCATTGTAACCCGGAAATAAACCGGCTTGCAATAGCTTCTTCTTAATAATGGACAGAGGAGTAGTCAAATTAGTCACAGTAGAAACATAAGAACCATCATCAATAACATTAACAGTCTTCTCATGTTTGGGCATAGGAGCAGTAATCACATTAGGAGTTTCAGAAGGATCAAACTCAATTTCTTCAGCATCAATCATATCCTGAATTTTATTCTTCAACGCCCAACAATTATTAGTATCATGGCCTAGGCAGTTGGAGTGATATGTACACCTTGCATTGGGATTATAGCGAGGAGAGGTAGTATTGGGATTCTGAGGAGGGTCCCTCAAAGTAATCAGTTCCCATTTCAACATGTGTTGCAGAGCCCGAGCCAACGACATATTGATCTTGGTGAATTGTCTCCTAGGTGTACCTTGCTTAGGCTGACTATTCTGTTGTTGATCTTGTTGTGCAGGTGCAGGATTGAAGATTAGGACCGCTCCCACAAATTGGTTATTCCTATTACAACCCTGTTGGCCATACACAACATTAGATTCTTTCTTTCCATTAGAGGGCTTCTTAGTGGTACTTAAAGAGGAATCCATTTGTATCTTACCACTTCGTATTCCACTCTCCACATGTTCTCTAGTCATTATCAGCTCAGTGAAAACAGATGATGAACTTCCAATGAGATGATTGTAGAAAGGACCAGTCAGTGTACTCAAAAACATGTCAACTAATTCCCTGTCAATCAAAGGAGGTTGAACTGTTCTTGCAAGATCTTTCCACTTCTGGGCATACTCCATGAAACTTTCTTTAGAACCCATAGACATGCTTTGGAGTTGCATGCGAGTCGACGCTAAATTAGATTTATATTGATATTTCCTATAGAAGGCCTCAGCAAGATCATTCCAAGTATGAATATTGGTACTCTCAAGTTGATAGTACCATTCCAATTTAGCTCCAAATAAACTCTCTTGAAAGAAATGAATCCACAACTTCCTATCAGCAGTATGTGGCTGGATCCTTCGGACATAAGATCTTAGATGCAGCTTTGGACATGAAACACCATCATATACCACAAAAGTAGGAACCTTGAAACCAATAGGTATGACAACTCCAGAAATCAAACTCAAATCTTCAAAATCTAAGCCATATGTCTTCTACAATTCCATGGCATTCACGTGGTCTTCTAGTAACTTATACTTCTCATCACCAGTTGAATCATGGTAATAATTCTCCTCATAATCAGAATTCGCAACAGTACCATGTAAATTATCCTCTTCTTTCGCAGAATCTTCATCTCCAGGATTTTCAACCTCATCATCTGTCTTGATTAGCCCCTTGAACCTCCTACCTGTAATACCTCAAAATTTTCCCTCTCATTTCCTTAACATTAAGCATAGCATTTTGCATTCATAAATTCATAAAATAATCAAAAACATTGTATCAAACATTGCATAGTTGAGGCATAGGTATGTGATCAATAGTCAGATCAACCGAAGGCATTACCAAGGCAATCAATGGGCCACAAAGCTTCTCAACCTTGTGAAAGGGGTTCACAATATCCCATCAGTCTTCACTTGAAGCCATAAGTCATGGACAGATGGGGTTTAATCAAAGAAGGCAAGTGGTGCAACATTTCCTGGTGAAAGGGCCAAATTAGGGTTTCACTTCTACTGGGCTTCTTGATAACACTAAATTTCACTGTATTTCTGACTCCGATTTTGCATGCATTCTTAGCTTTTATTGTTATTTTGTTATGTTATTACTTTGTTTTTATTTATTTTCAAATTTTCTATGTAATCGGGGCTTAAATCGGGAAAAGGAACGAAAAAGGAGTGGAAACGGACGAAAACCAAGAAATTCAGCTTTTTACACTTACGGCATCCGCCATGGATGGTGCCATAGGGTCTGTCATGACGTGGCCACGTCTCAAGACTACTCCATAACTGCCAAGACCCACGATCCCCACTCTCTCATTCCACATTAGTCTCATGGCGGGTGCCATGTGCCTGTGGCGGGCGCCACAAGGCCAAAACGTTTCCCTCCACTTTTTAGTGGAGGGGGGCATCCTGGTCTTTTCTTGCTCTTTGTTTTCCTATAAATAGGGCCTTAGATTTTCATTTTCAATCATCCAAACTTAGAATCTCTTAGGCATATATCAGTTTTAAAGCAGTTATCATTCCACATCGGGGTGTTACTGCAATCGAGTGATCGAGTCTGTATACGCCTGTGTGATCGAGTTTTGGAGCACTCTGGGAGGAAGTTAATTCTGCCGCCATTTTAAGTCCAGTTCATATTTTATTTTTCTACATTGCTTTACTTCTATTTATTTCCCGCACTCGCTTTACTTTATTTATTTCTCGCACTCGCACTACTTTCGTTTATTTTCCGCACTCGCTTTAAATACCTTTATTTCCCACACTCGCACCACTTTTATTTACTTTCTGCACTCGCACTACTTTTATTTACTTTCCGCACTCACACTAATTACTTTTATGAAAAATTATAAAAAGAACTTTTACTTTACCATGTCTAACTAAATCCATAAAGGTTAGAATGTAAGGATCATAATTGAACCAGTAATCCGTACAATTGTTCGTGGAAACACGTAAGGGCTATTTTATCTTTCAATTTAAGTTTAAATTGTTTTTAACTATTTCAAAAACAGCCAAAAGCTCTTTGTCTAGTTCATTAGGAGTTTTTGGATTAAAAAGAAAAGAGATTTTAAAACGATTTTTGGACGCGTTAAGAAGTTTAGAGTCTGGTTCGTGAGAACCTCTTTTTGCTAAGAAATTCAGGTTAAAGTACTTTTCAACTTAGTTAAGATACTATATTTCTTAAAAATAGGTTTACTACTCTAATGCAGTACGCACCTTTTTATCCGTGACAATATGAGGGGTTGATTAGAGAGTACAACTTGGTTCTGAATATTCGAAAGCGACAGTTCCTGTTAAATTAGTTCTTTTCAAAGTAGAAAACATTGCCCATAAGTAGTTCTATTAACAAGTACTGGACTATCTATTCATTACGTGAATTACATTCGAGCCTGTCTTTTATTAATTGTTTAAAATTATTATTTTATTTACCATTGCGCATTCCTTAAAACCATTATATTCAGTTGCCTTAGATACACACCATAACAACAGGTACGATAGATTGACACTTGGTCTCTGTGGATTCGACAATCTTTTATATTACTTTGACGTGTTCGTACACTTGCGAAAAACACGCATCAAGTTTTTGGCGCCATTGCCGGGGACCAATTTCGTCAAATTTCATACTCTGTAGTTATACAATTTAGACTAAGGTTGTTACCCACCGGTCAATGCGAAAGACTCGCAGTGCCGGAAGCTTAGTAGACCCTCTAGCTGAACCTGAACGTTACACTCGCGCACGTTTGTTTTTTCCATAGGAATAGGAGAGCTATGACCGAAGATCAAAACCGAAAACCTCTTAAGGACTTCGCCCAACCATCAAACGAGGAACCTAGTTCTAGTATAGTAAACCCCGCTATCCCAGCCAATAATTTTGAACTTAAACCATCCCTGCTGCAATTAGTGCAACAAAGACAATTCACAGGTCTTGCTACTGATAACCCAAACCAACATTTAAAAAACTTTCTTCAGTTAGCAGACACCTTTAAAACCAATGGAGCTCCTCCTGAGGCGATACGCTTTAGATTATTTCCCTTTTCCCTCAGAGATAAAGCTCTATCATGGTTAGATTCCCTTCCACCCAATTCCATAATAACTTGGGAAGACCTTAGAAACGTTTTCCTTGCTAGATATTTTCCCCCAAGTAACACCGCTCTTCTTCGAAACCTAATAACCAGATTTACCCAACACCAAGGAGAGTCGTTGTTCGAAGCCTGGGAGAGATATAAAGAGCTATTAAGAACATGCCCACATCATGGCTTAGAGAATTGGATAATCATTCAAACCTTCTATAATGGACTTCATTATAACACTAAGATAACCATCGACGCTGCCGCTGGTGGCGCATTGATGAACAAACCTTACCCTGAATCTAGTGCCCTTATCGAGGATATGGCCCAAAACCATCAATCATGGGGAGTAGAACGAGCGACAGTGGAAAAGAAGGAAGCCCAAGGAGGAATACATGAGCTAAGCTCTATGGACATGATGCAAGCTAAAATGGACGCGTTGGCCCTTAGAGTCGAACATATGTGTACAACCCCGAATACTGTAGCTGCAGTTTCGCCGAATTGTGAGATATGTGGGACACAAGGACACCAATCTGCCGAATGCAATCTGTTAAATGAGACCAACCCTGAGCAAGTGAACTACACCCAAGGGAACCCATTTTCAAACACATACAACCCTGGATGGAGGAATCACCCAAACTTCTCCTATAAAAATAATAACCCTATCCAAAATACCGCACCTCCGAGATAACAAGGTTACCAAGCCCCAAGAACAAATCAACCTATGCAACCTATACCACCAAGTCCGAGCCTTGAGAAAATTGTAGAAAATTTTATCACCGCTCAAACACAACAAAACAAAGAGTTCATGAACCAAAACGTCCATGTTAATGAACTAATTACCCAGTTAGGAAACAAGGTTGATCAAATTATTACTCATAATAAGATGCTTGAAACCCAGATCTCTCAGGTAGCTTTAAACCAAGCCCCTCAGACTACACCTGGAGGACAGTTCCCTGGACAACCTCAACAAAACCCGAAAGGGAAAGCAAATTCCATTACTCTACGAAGTGGAACCGCTTATAGGGAACCTTTAAACCCTAGATTAAGTGATCCCGAATCTTCTGAGAGAAATGAGGAGAAGGAACAAGAGGAATCTGAAAACCCGAAAAGTCAAGAAAAAGGATAAGAACCTAAAAACAAAACCTATGTACCACCACCGCCATACAAACCACCAATACCATACCCTTAAAGACTAAAGAAAACCCAAATCGATAGTCAGTATCAAAAATTCATTAAGGTTATAGAAAAACTTCACGTAGAAATCCCCTTTATAGAAGCCATCACCCAAATACCTTCTTACGCTAAGTTTCTCAAAGACATACTTACAAATAAACGTAGACTTGAAGATCCGAAACCCGTGGAATGTAATTTTATTTCCGAAAATAGGTTAGCAAAGAAAGATAAAGATCCCGGAAATTTTTCCATTCCTTGTATTTTGGGGAATCATGTCATCGAAAAAGCTTTTCTAGACTTAGGAGCTAGTGTGAGCTTAATGCCTTTAACAGTTTGTGAGAGATTAAACTTAGGAGAATTACAACCTACTAAGATGTCACTTCAATTAGCCGATAGATCCGTTAAATACCCTATAGGAATACTTGAAGACGTCCCTGTTAGGATAGGTCAGCTGTTTATACCTACTGATTTTGTTGTCATGGACATTAAAGAAGATGACGACATACCAATCCTCCTAGGTAGACCGTTCTTATCGACCGCTGGAGCTGTAATAGATGTTAAAAAAGGGAAACTAACCTTTAAGGTAGGTGACAAGAAGATAGAATTTTTACTTTCAAAATTTCTTATGGCACCTGTAATAGGAGATGCTTGTTATGCCTTAGATATCATTGATGACTGCATTAGGGAATTAGAACAAGAAGAAGAAACTGAATCTATAAAATTGCTATCAACCCTTATTTGGGAAGATGACAGTTATAAAAAAACCCTACATTGATGATAACCTTCACGAATGTTTATCTCTTACCCCAGATCCTATGCCTTGCCCTATGAAACCAACCGTAAAACTTAAGGAACTGCCTAAGAACCTGAGATATGAATTTCTTGATAAAGAAATGAACCGTTCAGTTATAGTCAGTGCTACCTTAAACCAAGAGGAAACCAACCAATTGTTAGATGTTTTACAAAGGTACCCCTCAGCCTTAGGATATAAGATCTCAAATCTAAAAGGAATAAGCCCATCCGTATGCATGCATCAGATTTTGCTTGAAGAAGATTCAAAACCCTCCAGAGAACACCAACGAAGAATAAATCCTATGATGAGTAATGTAGTTAAGACTTAAGTTCTTAAGTGACTAGAGGCAGGTATAATATATCAGTTCTCGGACAGTAAATGGGTGAGTCCTGTGCATGTAATACCTAAAAAGGGAGGCATCACAGTCGTGCAAAACGAGAAGGGCGAACCTGTAGCAAAAAGAACCGATGGAGGTTGGCGTATGTGCATAGACTATAGAAAATTAAATAAAGCAACTAGGAAGGACCATTTCCCATTACCATTCATAGACCAAATGTTGGAGCGCCTAGCCAGACACTCATACTTTTGTTACCTAGATGGATATTCAGGATTCTTCCAAATACCTATTCACCCCGAAGATCAAGAAAAAACTACCTTTACATGCCTAGTTGGAACTTTTGCCTACAGAAGAATGCCTTTTGGACTCTGTAATGCTCCTGCCACTTTCCAACGCTGCATGATGTCTATCTTTGCAGACTATTTAGATGGAATCATGGAAGTATTTATGGACGATTTCTCAGTTTGTAGATCTGATTTCAAAAATTGTCTTATCAACCTTGAGAAAATCATGGTCACCGAAGGGATTGTTTTAGGACATATAGTTTCCGAAAAAGGTATAGAGATAGACAAATCTAAAATAGAAGTCATAGAGAATCTAAAACCGCCGAAGACTATCAGGGAGATAAGAAGTTTTCTTGGACATGCCGGATTTTACCGACGTTTTATCAAGGACTTCTCCAAAATAACAAAGCCCTTAACGGGTCTTTTAATGAAAGATGCTGAATTCATCTTCGATGAAAAATGTACTGAAGCATTTAATCTTCTGAAGCAAGCTCTGATTTCAGCACCTATAATGAAACCCCCTGATTGGTCAGAACCGTTTGAGATAATATGTGATGCTAGTGACTATGCTGTTGGAGCCGTTCTAGGTCAGAGAAAAGATAAAAAGTTACACGTAATTTATTATGCCAGTAGAACCCTAGACGCTGCAAAGCTCAACTATGCAACAACCGAAAAAGAGCTCCTAGTTGTAGTTTTCGCCATAGACAAATTTAGATCTTATCTAGTAGGAGCCAAAATTATAGTTTACACCGACCATGCTGCCATTCGTTACTTACTAAGTAAAAAGGATGCCAAACCTAGGTTACTTCGATGGATTCTATTACTGCAAGAGTTTGATTTAGATATCCATGATAAGAAAGGCACAAATAATGTAGTAGCTGATCACCTTTCTAGGCTAGAATACTTGAAACCTGACTCAGTACCCATAAATGACGATTTTACCTATGATAGACTGATAGCCCAACTAGGAACTATTGAAGATGATAACCCAGACCTACATGAGCATTCTCATAAATCCTTAGCTATAAGTAATGCACCTTGGTATGCAGACTTTGTTAATTACCTAGCCGCTGACATCATACCCCCTGATCTAAACTACCACCGGAAGAAGAAGTTCTACAATGATGTGAGAAACTTCTATTGGGAGGAACCATTTCTTTTCAAGAGAGGTAAAGATGGCATTTTCCGCCGTTGTGTTCCAGAAGAAAAGGTACATAATATAATTGAGCATTATCACTCTGAACCTTATGGTGGACATGCAAGCACATCTAAGACCTACGCCAAGATTCTTCAAGCTGGCCTATTCTGGCCTACTATGTGGCGTGATGTCCATGCTTTCATTGTCAAGTGTGACAGATGCCAACGCACAGGAAATATTTCAAGACGTAATGAAATGCCTCTAAGAAATATCCAAGAAGTAGAACTCTTCGACGTATAAGGTATAGACTTTATGGGACCGTTCCCACCATCTTTGGGAAATCAGTACATCTTAGTAGTTGTTGACTACGTGTCTAAATGGATTGAAGCTATCGCCGCACCCACGAACGACACTTGAGTAGTCATCAAATTATTCAAAAACTATATATTTCCCAGGTTTGGAACCCCCCGTTTAGTCATAAGTGATGGAGGATCACACTTCATATCGAGAATATTTGATAAACGTTTAAGCAAGTATGGAGTTAAGCATAGTGTATCAACACCATACCACCCACAAACCAATGGACAAGTGGAAGTATCTAATAGGGAGATCAAACAAATTCTTGAGAAGACTGTCTCTATATCTAGAAAAGATTGGTCGCAGAAACATCAAGAAGCATTATGGGCCTATAGAACCGCTTTTAAAACCCCTATAGGAACAACCCCTTATCAACTAGTCTATGGAAAATCATGTCACTTACCTTTTTAGTTGGAGCATAAGGCCTATTGGGCCATCAAAACTTTGAATTTGGATTACTTAACTGCTGGTGAAAAACGTATCCTTGATATCCACAAATTAGAAGAGCTCAGACAATCTGCCTACGAAAATGCCATCATATACAAAGAAAGAACAAAATCTTGGCATGACAAAAGAATCATAAGAAAAGACTTCAAAATAGGCGATCCTGTTCTCCTGTTCGATTCTAGGTTACGACTTTTTCCAGGGAAGCTTCGTTCGAGATGGATTGACCCTTTCAAAGTATCTAAGATACTAAGATCTGGTGCTATCGAAATCAAGAACCAAACATGTAAACCGTTCATCGTTAACGGACAGAGGTTGAAGCCCTACGAAGGAGGTGACGTCCCAACAACATACACCTGCCATACTCTGAGTGATCCACCATATCCTTCGAATGATGTATAAAATCTGGTCGTCGAGCTAATGACGTTAAACAAGTGTTGCATGGGAGGCAACCTATGGTTTTCTTATTTACGTACTTTTTATTTATTTATTTTTCCTTTATTTTAATTTGTTTACTTTATTATTCTGTCAGGACTAACGATTGAATGTTTTATATGATTTCAGGACTTGTTTGCTAACCTTGTGCAGAATGCAGAACCCCGACGACATGCACGTGGCCTTTAGAGATGACAAACAGAGATAGCGTTACTATGTCCATATGAGACGCCCTATGGAACCTACCAGGTACCCAGACCAAGATTGCATGGATGCCTTGGGGATAGAGCCAAGCGTCAAATTCTTATGCCACCAACTCCAGTGGGACCGGTTTGACGATATGAACAACACTTACAGGAACTTGACTCTAGAGTTCCTCAGCTCGTTTCATTATGATCCTTGGGCTGGACCCGATGGATATGCTATTTTCAGGTTGTTCGGGATTGACTACTCCTTCTCTCACAAAGAGTTTGGTGATTTACTAGGTTTTCAGACTACTCCTGATGCTATTCTAGAGATACCGATGGGGTATTTTATGAGCAGAGAAGTGGAAAAGTTTTGGTCTAACATCTCAGGTGGAGGGAGCCAAGATCCTTCCACTTAGTTTTCTCAGGTAATCCACAACCCTGCGTTAAGATACTTCCAGATGATTCTAGCACACTCTTTCCTCAGTTTTCCAAATACAGAGACTCTGCTGAGAGAAGAGGAGATTTTCCTACTGTTTTGTGCGACTCAGTCACGCCCAGTTTCTTGTGGAAACTTTCTGTTGAAGGGCCTTGCCAGTGTCGCTAGATCATCTATAGGCATTATACACATCGGTGGGATTGTTACACAGATAGCTACTGCATTGGATTTGTCTCGCAAATTATTGCACCTTAGGACCTTCTGCTGCTACACCACCCTGGATGTTGACTTTTATCTTGATAGAGGACTGATGAGGAGGGCCTCTTTTGAGCCCAACACGTTTAGATTACTGATCGACGACGAAGTGATACATTACTTTACACTACCAGACCCGCTGATGACCAGTGTCCATGACCCTGCTAATTGGAGTTATGCTTTAGAGGGTTATGGAGAGACTTTCGAAGAGCCAAAATCACCTCCCGCCGCTGAGTACACTCCTACACCTCTTTCTCCCCGAATCACTGTTATGTCTAACAATATGTCTTTGCAGCCACCTGATCTACAAACTAAGATTTATGAGCTCCGCAAGGAGACTGCCCTGCTCAAGCAGGAAGTAGCGGACTTGGAATTACAAATCCAGGTATCTTATCTCACTCATGCCTCAGAGGCCGATGCTCTATATCAGGAGATTGAAGAGCTTCAGAGGGAGATAGCTGAGATTCGTGTATCAAACTAGGAAGAGAAGCCTACCACATGATTCGTTTTACACTGACGTTATTACCCTAGTATTTAATTTCTTTTTCATGCTTTATTTTATTTCTCGCATCTCCAGACATATTTTATATTATTGCATCTATTACATTTTCTTTTTTCATGTACTTTGAGTTTATCTTATATATTATTTCATGCACTAATCTCATTTTTTCTCTTTTCTTTTGATTTATTTTATTTTATTTTATGTCGAATAAAAAAATATATAAAGACAAAAATATTTTCATTTTTGTCTTCATAAAAAAATATGCAAGCTTCATGCCTTAGAAGAGAGAAGAAAACGCTATCCGGACCTACTCTCTACCATTTCACAACAACTGACGGACAATATGAGCTTCATGCAACAATCACGATCGGTATCGGATCGTGCCTACAGTAACGTTTGCCGTGCCTTGACTGACATCACATCAGAGCATGCCCGTCAACGAGAAGTCAACCGACGACACTACCAGCTTATGGAGGCCACTCAGGGTTCTATCCTAGGTAACCTTCGAGAGGTTCGGGGTGCCCAGGCTTCCTTATCGGCACGACTTGACCGGAGGGACCAGCAGCGCAGTAGATCCCGTCGTTCCAGACCATCACAGCAGGACGGTGAGGGCACCAGTGCTCCTCCGCAGTAGTTTTTCAGGCTACCCTCCTTATCTTATTTCTAAAAATTGGGGACAATGTTCGATTTAAGTGTGGGAGGGGATTTTATTACTTTCTGTCATTTCCCTTTCTAGTTATTTATTTGCTTTCTGTTATTTCCCTTTCTAGTAAGTTATCTAGTTTAACTTTTCTTAGATAATGCATGAGTCTGACGAGTCACCAGTATAGTGTATTTTTAGTACATCCTCATTTTTTCCCATTTCCTTAGCCTTGCAAAAAAATTTTAAAACAGAAAACAATGTTATTTCACATGTTTTTTGGGCTTTGAGACAAGTTTGGATTAGGATGTGGTGACTTAGGTCAACTTTTTGAAACATCAGTACCATTGTAGCACCATAGACATCTTGAATATAGGAATTTTAAACACCCCAAATTTGCCCTCACCCATTCACACCAAGTCTTGTGATCATTTCATATGCATAGACACAATCACACCATCTCATATCCCATTTTTTTTTTTGATTCACTGCATAGATTCAAGGTCATCTGCATCTAGGGTTTGTGATCTGAGCAATCCAAGAGCTTCTTGAGCCACTCCAAAGGCCATCAATCACTTAAAAGGGGTCCATGTGTGTTCAAGTATCATATTATATCCTCTCAAAGTCAAGAATGCCAAAGAATCACAAGAACTTGGATTTGTATGGAAGCAGAGCCAGGTTTGACTGCACAGATGACCTAGAATTAGGGTTTTGGTTTCAGAGGCCATAACTCCAACTTTTTTGGTCATTCTTGTTTCTATGGGTCTCTATATGGTATAGGGAGTATGCATATCAATTTTCATGAAGAAATTCCATGGGGAAGTCATCTGATCAAGAGTTGACTTTTCAGACAAGTCAGTGCAAAATCAGGGCATCTGAGGCCCCCAATGACCCAGCCAAAGGGTGATCTTCATCATTTTGATTGTATATGATCTTTATTTGATCATAGAAGAAGTTTGAAGTTCACAAAATTGGAGAATTTGAAGTTTTTGCAAAGTTGACTTTTTGGGCAAGTTTGACTTTTAATGAAAATGTCATTTTATGCAACTTTTTCAACCTTTACTTTTTGATCCAAGAAAGCTTCAAATGGAAAAACTTTGGTCATGAAAGTTGTAGATTAGATCTTTCCCTTTTCAAAAAGTACAAGAACATGACCTAATTCATTTTGGATCAAAAGTTATGGTTCATCAAAGTTGGCAAAAATCACTAAATTTCAAGTTATGCACCAAATGAGAAACTTGCAAAATCTTGTACCAAGGCAATTTGTGACTTCAAAATGGTCTCTAACCTTTACACAAACACCACACAAGTCTTAAAAATCAGAATGGGCCAAGAAATCACATGTTTATGACCTATGGAGCAAGACTTTTTCATGGAAAACCAAAGACAAACCAAGTTGCAAAATCCATCATAACATCTCATCCACTTGCTGCCTTGGTTGCTGAACCACCCTAGCCCTCTCCTCACCTCATGATGCGCAAGACAAGCCCTTTGTACCAAGCTAGCAAAGTAGCCCATGCCCTTCTTACACAAAAGTTGACAATTTGCAAAAGCACCCATACCTATCACAAAAGGACATGTCACATCTTCTGACCAATAGGATTAGTTTATACAAACCAAATGCAAGCTAAACATCACAAGACACAAGCCTGAAACAAGCAAGAACTCAGCATTCTCATCTTCCACCCTTGGAGAAAAAGTTTTCGAAACTCAGCATACAAGCCACAAACACTTAAACAAACTTCATAGATCAACTCAACTCATCACCCTGGTCACAAAGCACCCCTCATCTTTGCCTTAAACTGCCTGAATCATAAACACGATCCTCACCTGAGCTTGAACAGAACTTCTGTAAACTCTCAAACCAGCCCACATAAATTTGTTCTAAGCCTTTCAGAAGCATAAGGGAGGTCATAGGAGTGGATTGCACAAAGAGAAAGGGCCAGAAAGTTGCAGATTGAAAAGCTTCAAACTCAGGTAGCTTCATGAACTTTTTTTCCAGAAATGGATTTTTAAGTTCTTAATAGCTTCTTCACGCTTCCCTGATCATGAATATGTGTTTGTTTTCGAAAATGAGTGAAAAATGAGTATGTATGCAGTCTCTGAAACTTTTTGCCCTAGAAATTGTTTGCTTCGATTCTCTCTGATTGTGAATGATAAATGATGTTTGAGTGAGGGGTTTGATTCGTTTTAGGGTGGGGATGATTTCTGGATAGTTGGTTTTCATTTTCATTGCGTGTAGAGTGATTTAGCATTTGAGCTCGCCGGAGAAGATGACCGGAACCACTGTTCCAGTCATCTGAATGTCATTAAGGCTGGATTAGGGCTAATTAATTAGGGTTAGTGAGTTTAAATGTGAGCCGTCCAAACCCGCGCGCAGTCAACTCCCGCCCCTGCCAGTTTGAATTTCGTCCATTGGATCTGATTACTTTGTTATTTTTCATTTAATTCATTTTATTTTTTCCATTTAATTACATTGTTTTCTATATTTTATTTAAAATAGCAAAACTTATTTAAAAATTCTGATATTTTTTATACAAGTTATTATTCAATTTCAGAACACAAAAATATTTTTTTTTTATTTTTCGCATTTAAAAAGTATTTTTAAATATTTAAAAGTTTATTTTTAATTAATTAATGAGAATTAATTAATTAAAAATGCTTTTAGGTATTTAAAAATCACCAAAAAATTCATGAAACATTTAAAACCATTTAGAAACATTGTCCAACCCTCAAACCAAATTTCTTTTTTGATCTTGATGCATTTTGAGAGTTTTTCATGGAATTAAAATCATTTTTATGCATTATTTTGATCCAAACTTCAAAAAATCATTTCTGCCTAACCCTTGAGAGTTGGACCTTGATTCTTTTTGCATTGCATTGTGTTTAGCATGTAGTATATGAGATTAAATGGCCATGATTTGATCTTTCATTTTCATTTTGTTTGGTAATTTTCTTGTTAAGGAACCCTAAAACCTTAAAACACTTAGGAAAATCATAACTTGAATTAGGTTAAGAGTTGGAACTTCTCCTTTGGGCAGTGAGTTAGTATAGGTTTAGGGATCCTATAAGTGCATTTTCAATTTTTTATATTGATGTTTGCTTTTGCTTTTGGTTTTTGTTTGTTGCTTTGATCATAAACCCTAATTTGGGCTTCCATATGCATCCATCTTGCATTTGCATTCATACCTTGACTTGCCATAGCATTTTATGCATCCATTTGATCCATTTAACATCTTAAGACATATTGAAAGCATGTTTGATCATTGCATCTTGCATTTGCCATGTTGTATGCCATGTGCACTTCATAACATTTCATGTATGTTTATGGTTCTTAACTTGTTTCATTTGCATTCCTAAGTTTGTATAATCATCCCCATGCTTTGTTTTATGTTTGCAGCATCTCATAACATCATTATCATCTCATATTTGCTTCTGGTTTTGATTTACATCATGTCATTTCATCCCATTTTGCATTGCATTCCTTTGCTAACTTTTCAGGTGGTAAGTAACTTTGAGAAGTGAATTTGCCTTCACTTCTCACACTTTCTTTTCATCTATTTTTATGCATCCTTGCTACATTCTTGTTTGTGTATGAGATTGGGCTTGCTCATTCTTTTTATCCATTCTTTCTTTCCTCAAGTGACTTGTCTTCTTCAATGAAGCAAGTTACTTTGCTTCTCTTGGCTCCTTTCATCTGCTTCCTGGTGGTTCCTCTGAAGACTTCTCTTGTAAACCTCACAAACCCTAGGAATAACCCAGCATGACAATGATTAGGTTTTTGATTAGTTCCCCTCTTAGTTTTTACCTTTGTATCTCATTGAGTCTTCTCTTCTCACCTCATAATCAGGGACTAAACCCTAAAGGCTTTAAGGCTTTGTGATTAAGTTTATGCCTGCATCCTTCTATTAGGATGGAGTGTATAACTTTAATCCTAAGTGTTAAACCCTTAATGTGTTTAACTCCTTTAATCAATTCACTTAATAATCATCAAGACATCACACTTGTAACTTGGGCCTTGCATTAGGGTTCTAATTCTTCCTTAATTGGTTAAGAAGGACTAACCCTAGTGTTAATGGACAAGTCCCTCTCAAGTCGTCTTACAAACCATAAAATTCACTTCATCATCATACCATTAATTAAAATCCACTTAATCAAAGGCTTGTTTTGTCATGAGTTTAATCCCTAATCATGGATTAAGTTGAGGAGCTTTCCTCAGCTTAAACAGTCTCCTCTATTGTCCTTCTATTAGGATGGTGTAATGAGTCTGTTTAATCTTTGATTATGGCTTAATCTCATTACTTAACACTAAACAAAAACAAAAAAAAACATCTAAATAATCACAAGTAGGTTAATGATCTTAATCCTACACCACAGGTGATTAAGTGTGAGAAGCTGACTTCACACTTAAGGTATTCTCATTACCCCTAATCAGAGGGAAGATGTGATGAGTTTACTAAATCCATTGGTATAGGCTTAAGCTCATTAACTTATGACAAACTTTCAAAAGTAATAAAAGACTGAAAACTCGAAAACAAACAATAATCGTCTCCTCCGGGATTCTTTTCTCACCTCATTCACTCACAAACGAGAACTTGCTTCTTCCGTCTAACGCAAGACAGTTTGCACCTGAGCCAGACAGGTCATACACTTGAGCATTGACAAGCAAGCAGTTCACAAGTCAATTCATCTTTCAGTCTCTTTGGGTCGAACTACGGTGTTCTGACTTCCTCATTGCACGAGAGGATACGTAGGCATAACTTAACAGTTATCGAACAAAAGTCTCTGTATATCCCCCTCCTTCTAGCCTTATTCTTTAGCCTCATTATCATGAGCATTTCATCTTTGTTCTCACACTGACACTTCACTTATACACTTCACTTCTCTTACACTGACACCTGTACATTCTTTTCCAGCTCTTTTACACACAAATTGCACTGACACTACCCCTTTAAAACACAAATCTTTTAAGCGTGGATCCCGTCGAGTACGACGGACAATCTGGGTGCTAATACCTTCCCAGGTTGTAACCAACCCCCTTTCTCAGTCTCTCTGATTCGCAACCGTCTTATCCATATCTTTCTAGGTCTATGCAGCATTGCCTTTCCTCCGGGATAAAAATGCCTAGCTGGCGACTCTTTTCATTCCCTGTGAGTTCACTCCTGTGTGTTCTCACACCCTCCTTTCGCCGACCGTCCGCGTCTGTACCCCATTTGACCCGACTTCATTTGGTGGGAGCGACAGCTTGGCGACTCTGCTGGGGACTCTTTATACTGCAACCAGGGCTTCTGGTTCTTTTTGTGGGTTCCTCCTAGCGCTTGTTTTGATTTGTGTTTACTGGGGTGTTATGTGCTATCTGTGTTTGTATATTTGTTTTATTTACTGCTTTATGTACAGTTTTGTTTATTGCTTTCTTTATAGCTTTGTGCATATATATCATACTGTCATACTGTCTGTGCTGGATCTGTTTTGTTGCTTTGGTGGGTGGGTGTTCTATTGAGAGTTAAGGTCCTATACCTGGGACCTGAGTGACACCTAGGCTAGAGTGGTTCATATTCTTTCCCATTCCATTTCGGTCTGGTGCGGGAATATGAAACACAGTTCAGATGTGGGTTTCTTCTTGAGAACTCTGTGCTGCAGATTTCATGTAGTGCTAGGGCTATCTGGGAAGCCTGCTAAGTCTGGATGACCTTTAGTATTGACCTTCAGAAACTGAGGTGAATTAGAGGAGGATCTTTTATGGTTATTGTAAACACTGTACCTCCGGGTTAGAAGTGTTTACACTTCTCATAACTGATCCAAGTCTGAGGATCCTTGTTTTAGAACATCACCTGTGAGGGGGTTGGGTTGTTTACAGGTTTGCAGGTACCCTTGACCTCAGCATACCCTGTTACTTTGATTTGATTAAGAGTACTCCATGTTGGAACAGTTCTTGTGATTTTTAACCCTGGACATCTGACTCTTTATTTGAGTCTCCCACCTTGGTTACTGGACTTATGAACCCCCATTTGGATTTCTTGAACATACATGGACTTTATATCAAGGCAGTTAATCAGATCCAGCTCAGTCACAAACCCTTGCATGTCATTTGCATACATCCTCATTGCATCATTTTAACATGTGTTTATTTGTTTTTCAGGGTATCCATCATACTTTTTGGCTTGGTTTTGACCCCTTCTTCAGCATAGACCTATCTTCATCAGTGCTTACTTCAGCTATCAGCTACCTGCTTCAGTCACCTGCATCACCAGTCTCAGCCTGTCAGTGTCCCATCTTCAGTGTTATTCTCAGCATCTGTTTCAACTCTTCTTCAGCAACATGGCACCCAAGAAGAGTAACATCTCCTATCATTTCTTTGAGCCTGAGTTGGCTAGCATCAGGAAGATTCAGACCCTGATTACTCCAGACCATATACCACTTTTCAGAGAACATTATGGAGGAATCCTTGATGTGGTTATGGATTTGGACCCTTCACAGAGGATCTTGATACATACTTGCCTGCAGTTCTATGATCCCCCTCTGAGGTGCTTCACCTTTCAGAATTTTCAGTTGGGACCCTTGTTGGAAGAATATTCATCATTGGTTGGTGTGCCTATCAGGGGTGGAATTCCGTTCAACCCTGAGATGGCTTTCCCAAGTAATGAGGAGATAGCAAAAGCATTACATCTAGAACCAGTTCTAATTGGGCAGAATTTGACATCTAAAGCTGGAATCTCTGGTTTTCATCTGGATTTCTTGACTTCTCAGGCTAGTCTGAAGGCCTCCCTGGGGGAGTGGAAGGCAGTCTGTGCTCTGTTGGCCCTTAGCATATATGGGGTCATACTTTTTGCAGATGAGCCTAGGTTTGTTAGCAAGAATGCAATCCATCTTTTCATCCTGAGAAACCCAGTGCCCACCTTACTGGGAGATCTTTACTACTCTGTTCATCAAAGGAATGAAAAGCAAAGGGGAAGATTAGTAAGATGCTGTGCTCCTTTGTTCCATACTTGGCTGCTCAAGCATTTGCCAAAGACTGATGCATTCTTGAACCCTCACCAGCAGAAGAACTGAGCCAGGAGGCTTGTTGCTCTAACCTCAGATGACATCAGATGGTGCACTCAGAGCACCAAGGGCAGAGACATCATTACAAGTTGTGGGCAATTTCCCAATGTGCCTCTGATTGGAGTAAAGGGTTGCATTAACTACAACCCTCTGCTATTCAAAAGACAACTGGGCTATGCATTGGTCCATCCTCCTAGAGCACAGGATCTGACTGAGACCCTCTATTGTGAAATCAAGCCTAATCTGGCTATTGTCAGGCAGGCATCCTGGGCTTGGGACAATGTGCAGACTAAGGGGGTAACCATTCTTGGGAAATGCAATAATGTAGCCTCAGCCCAGTACTATGAGTGGTCTCATGCCAGGGCTCAAATTTCTGGAATGCCCTTCACTATTGAAGATATGCCTGGACCTTCCACAGCACCACCTCCAGCAACTGTCAGCTTAGAGGAGTTTGAGAAATTGAAAGAGAGAAATGAGAAACTGACTCAGGCTCTACAGAAGACCCTCTGGGAGAGGAGTGATGGTCGCTTGGACATTGAAAGGCTAGAAAAGCTAAAGGTGGAGCATCTAGCCAGAATTGAGAAGTCAGAGGATTACATTAAGAAATCTAGGGCTGGAGAATAGATCTTGAAGAATGCCTGCAAGGAAGCTCAGTTCCAGAAGGCCAGGACTGATTTGTATCTGAAGGAGAGTCAGGCAAGGTGGGTCAGGATCACCGAGGCCCGTACTCAGGAGGACAAAAGGACTCAGGATAAGGTTGAGCAGTTGGAAGCAAGGGCAAAAGAGCAACAGGAAGCCCTGGCAGCAGCCCAGAGAGAGATCTCAGAGTTGAAGATTAGAGCTGGAGTAAAGAGGTCAAAGGACCAGAGTCAACACAAAAGACTAACTGCAGCTGTTGCTACAAGGAATCTCCTTATCAGGAATCTTACAGAGCGTCCAGCTGATCCTGTGACTGAAGCACTTCTCAAGGAAGTTCAGGAGGATGAGTTTGGTCTTGGTGTTTGACTTTTGCTTGTTGTTGCTTTCATTTTATGTACTTTTTCTTTTATTTTTGACCCCTCAGAGGGCATATATTGTAAGGAAAAACAAACTGTGTACCATTTACTTTTTGTAATATATGTGTGGGTTTGTTCATCTGATTTCTTCCAAAGCAACATCACAAGCATCTTTCTCAGGGGTCTGGAAAGGTCAAAGCCAAGTACCAAGCCGGATACCTTGGATACAAATAAGCATACTGCATTGCATACTAACCTTTTGTTTTGTTTTGTAGGTTTTTGTTTTATTGTTACTAACTCTGTTGTGAACTCAGGAACTATTGCTCGACGTCGAGGGTTTCCACTCAACCGTCCACACAGATATCCCACCCGCAACAATCTTCCGGGCATACAGATGGACCAAATGCAGCAGGACCTTACAGAGGTCAGGAATCAAATGGCCAACGAGAGGTTGGAAATGAGGAATCAGATGACACAATTTATGGAGGTGATGAATAATATGGCCCAAAGCCAGGAGAGGTTAAGAGCACTGGTAGAGGGGAGGAATCAGGAAGACCATCATCCAGGGACTGCTGGGACAAGCAACAATGAGAGAGTCCAGCCTCATGTTAATCCCCCAGTCTTTGGACCTCACCAGCATCCAGAGATCAACATCCCTGTCAATGTGCAAGGGACTGCCACAGCAGGTAGAGTGCTGCAAGATGACCCCCAGGAAGATCAGTTCACGGTAATGGGAGCTGGGGAGGAAGCCTATGACAGAAGGCTAGAAGAGATTGTCGAGAAACTGAGATCTTTGGAGTCCCAGAATTCTTTGGGATTTGATGTTATGGACATGGGTCTAGTGGACGGGGTCAGGATTCCCCACAAATTTAAACCGCCATGCTTTGAGAAGTATAATGGGACTTCCTGTCCCCGGACCCATTTACAATCCTTTCTGGGGAGGCTGAAGGCCTATACCATGGACGAAAAGCTATGGATGTTTTATTTTGAGGATAGCTTAACTGGAGCTTCGAGGGAATGGTACTCTCATCTGACCAGAGCAACCATTAGATGCTGGAAGGACCTGGCAGAGGCCTTTATCAGACAGTATCAGTACAACTTAGATATGGCTCCCAACAGGACCCTCCTGATGGGGATGTCTCAATCATCCAGGGAAAGTTTCCGAGAGTACGCTCAAAGATGGAGACAGCTTGCTGCTGCTGTCCAGCCACCTATGTCAGAGAGGGAGATGGCTGATATGTTTATGAACACCCTCCAAGGAACATACATTGACAGGCTAGCTGCTTTCTCCTCCACTAGCTTTGCTGATGTAGTCATAGCCGGGGAAAGGATTGAAAGCCTATTAAAGATGGGTAAGATTTCTGACAACGGTGCCAGCTCATCCAGCAACCCAAGAAAGCCTTTTGTAGGCCCAAGAAGAACTGGTGAAACCAACGCTATCCATACCAGCAGGGGCAGACCCCAATATGTTCATAGGTCTGTGGCAGCAGTCACCATTCCCGCTCCAATTCATCCTCAACCAGCTTATCAACCTCAGCAACAAAATTATCAACAACAAACTCAGTATCCTCCTCAAAGAAATTACAACAACAGCAACACCAACAACAACAATCAGCAGAGACCATACCAGCAGAGACCTTCTCAGGCCAATAGGGTGATCGATCCGATCCCTATGCCCTATGCCACATTACTGCCACAACTCCTGAAACTCAACCTGGTTGAGCTAAGGACATTGGCACCTCCGGATCCTAACAGTCTGCCCAAAAATTACGACGCCAGCGCCAGATGTGCTTTTCACTCAAATGCACCTGGTCATAGTACGGAAAAGTGCAGAGCTTTGCACATGAAAGTGCAGGATCTAGTGGATTCCAAGGCTTTAAACTTTGCACCACCACCAAATGTCAACAAGAACCCTATGCCACACCATGGTGGTCCCCGAATCAATGCTATTGAAGAAGACAAGCCGTCTTATTTGATAACCAGTGTGGGTCAGATTCGGACACCCTTGGTAGAGATCAAAGCTCAACTCCTCGAATGTCAAATATTCCCGGGATGTGAGCTAGGGTGTGCTTATTGCAACATTTCAGTGAATGGTTGTGATAACTTGAGGGATGGCATAAATGGTCTCATCCAGAGTGGCCTGCTTCAAATCACAACATCAATACCTACCAATCCAGCAATCTCCTTAACAACAGCTCCAGAACCTCCTACAACTGCAACAACCATTGTTCCAAACAACTTTTCGGTGTCATCAACAAATGCTTCATCTGTTACTTCAACGGACCAAATATCAACAAGCATCCCTTCTACAACTTCAGCACCCCTTCATTCAGAGTCTCCTACAACAACAACACCCATCCTTCCAACAATGTCTCCTACAACATCAGCAACCAACAATGAAAGTGTCTCAACAGTTACAATTTATTATGATCCTGAAAATGATTCTGCCTACAATTCACAAAATGCCACTCCTACCAGAGCACCAGTCACAATATATTATGATCCACAGACTATCACAGTCCCTTCTGCAGCTGCCATCAGTCCAGTCACTGTCACAGTGCCTGGGCCAGTACCTTATGAAAGCAGTAATGCCATCCCTTGGCATTACGGCTCTGATTTATACTGCGAAGGAAAGAAAATCACTTTTGAATCATCAACTTCTTCACCACAAATAGACAATGTGGGAGGAGGCGGAGGCTTCACTCGAAGCGGACGTCTCTTTGCCCCGCAAATTCAAAGACCCACTTCTGAAGCAGAAGCTGCTGCCAAAGCAAAAGGGAAGAGCACGGTGCAAGAAGAACAGGTTGTTAGAGAAGCTTTAAAAACACCTTTTGATCAAGAAGTTGATGAATTCATGAGAATCATCAAGAAAAGTGATTACAAGATAGTGGACCAGCTTCACCAGACACCTTCCAAGATCTCCATTCTATCATTGCTTATGTGCTCCGAAGCTCATCGGAATGCGCTACTCAAAGTCTTGCACGCAACTTATGTGCCAGAAGAGATCACGGTCAATCAGTTGGAAGCTGTGGTTGGAAATGTTAACGCTAGTAATGGACTAGGATTCACCAACACTGATTTGACTTCGGAAGGCCGCAATCATAACAAGGCTTTGCACATTACCATGGAATGTAAAGGTGCAGTTCTTTCCCATGTGCTGGTAGACACAGGGTCATCCCTCAATGTCTTGCCTAAAAAATCCCTTGTGAAGCTGGAGTATGAAGGATTGGCATTACGTCCCAGCAACTTAGTGGTGAGAGCCTTTGACGGCTCTAAGAGATCGGTTCTGGGAGAAATTGAGTTGCCTGTAACGATTGGCCCACAAACTTTCAAAACAACCTTCTACGTGATGGACATTCAGCCTGCCTACAGCTGTTTGTTGGGTAGACCATGGATTCATGCCGCTGGCGCAGTAACGTCTACCCTTCACCAGAAGTTAAAATTTGAGTGGGAAGGCCAAGTCGTTACTATCTGTGGAGAAGAGGATATTTTTGTTAGCCATCTGGCTACTTATAAATACATTGAGATGGATGGGGAGATCCACGAGACGATGAGTCAAGGGTTTGAGGCCCTGAATATTAATGAAACATCTGCTGTACTTGGGACTTCTATGACATCCTACCAACAAGCCCGGAAGGTGGTGGAAGAAGGAAACGCTCAAGGCTGGGGCAAATTGTTGCCTGTGGAGAAGAAAGAAGATAGATTTGGGTTGGGTTACGAACCAACTCAACAAGATCAAACAGAGGCTGCTAAAAAGCCCAACTTTGTTAGTGGGGGGATGCTTACCCCCGATGCTGTCAACAACTTGGAAGATGAGTCGGAAGATGAACGCAACCTGGAAAGCTGGATTCGTCCAAAGGTCCCGGGGAGCAGTATCTCAAACTGGTCTTCCCAGGAAATTATAAGAGTTACTCCTGTAGAGTAATTATTATTTCCTGTATATTTTAAGCATGCATCAAGTCTTGCATCTTGCCCAAGATGACAAGACTCATTTTGTAATCGGGCCATCTGTAATTTTTGTGCAACAAGATTAATCAATGAAATATCAGACATCTTTTGCAAACGAGTCTTTTTCTTTTTCGCTCACTGTTTTTCCATTTTTCTTTTTGTACAAAAATAAATGGCAGTGTTTTCAAAATGACAACTTTTACTTCACTTTTCTAAACAAGATTAAAATCAATCACTAAAATGAACAAACTGAACCCTTGCAGAGAGTGCCTTCCAGACTGCACCGACAACAGCACGGCTATGACTTCGTATGACTCTGACAATCCGATCAATCAAGCTGATGAAGGGGTTGAAGAAGATTACGAGCTTCCTGAAGAGTTAGCCAGATTGTTGAGACAAGAGGAGAAGTTTATCACTCCTCATCAGGAGGAGGTGGAAACGATTAATCTTGGTACAGATGAAGATGTGAAAGAAGTTAAGATCGGGGTCTGCTTACAAGACTCAGTGAAGAAACAACTGATTGACCTGCTTCAGGAATATGTGGATGTGTTTGCCTGGTCTTATCAGGATATGCCAGGGTTGGACACCAACATTGTTATGCACAAGCTGCCTTTGAGGGAAGAATTCCCACCGGTTAAACAGAAACTGCGTCGTACTCGCCCGGACATGGCAATGAAGATCAAAGAAGAGGTACAAAAGCAATGGGACGCCGGGTTCCTTGCTGTAACTAGCTATCCACCGTGGGTTGCTAATATAGTACCTGTGCCTAAGAAGGACGGCAAGGTAAGGATGTGTGTTGACTACCGGGACCTGAACAGAGCCAGCCCGAAAGATGATTTCCCATTACCTCACATTGACGTATTGGTTGATAATACGGCTCAGTTCTCAGTATTCTCCTTCATGGACGGATTTTCAGGATACAATCAGATCAAGATGTCACCTGAAGACATGGAGAAGACAACTTTCATCACACCCTGGGGCACGTTCTGTTACAAGGTGATGCCATTCGGGTTGAAGAATGCTGGTGCAACATATCAACGGGCTATGGTAACATTATTCCACGATATGATCCATAAGGAAATCGAGTGTTATGTGGATGACATGATTGCCAAGTCCCTTACAGAAGAAGACCACCTGGTAAATCTGCTGAAGTTATTCAAGCGTCTGAGGAAGTACCAACTGAAGCTGAACCCCAACAAGTGCACATTCGGGGTGCGATCCGGTAAGCTGCTGGGTTTTATTGTAAGCGAGAAAGGGATTGAAGTGGACCCTGATAAAGTCAAAGCCATTCAAGAAATGCCTGCACCAAAAACTGAGAAAGAAGTTCGAGGGTTTCTGGGTAGATTGAACTACATTTCAAGGTTTATATCTCATCTCACGGTAACCTGTGAACCCTTGTTCAAGCTGTTAAGAAAAGAACAGACGGTCAGGTGGAACGAAGACTGCCAGAGGGCTTTTGACAAGATCAAAGAATACCTGCAAGAACCACCAATCCTTATGCCTCCAGTTGAAGGAAGACCTCTGATAATGTACTTGACAGTATTAGAAGAGTCGATGGGGTGCGTGTTGGGCCAGCATGACGAGTCTGGTCGAAAAGAGTATGCAATATACTACCTGAGCAAAACGTTTACCGACTGTGAACAACGTTATTCACTGCTCGAGAAAACTTGCTGTGCTTTAGCGTGGGCTGCTCGCCGACTGAGACAGTATATGTTGACCCACACTACTTTATTGATCTCGAAGATGGACCCAGTCAAGTACATTTTCGAGAAGCCAGCTCTTACCGGACGGGTTGCAAGATGGCAGATGATTCTCACAGAATATGACATCCAGTACACCTCTCAGAAAGCCATCAAGGGCAGTGTACTATCTGAATATCTTGCTGAGCAACCTATTGATGACTACCGGCCTATGGGATTTGACTTCCCTGATGAAGACATCATGTTCATAAAAGCAAAAGATCATGAAGAGCCTGTTCACACTGAAGGGCCTGACCCGGAAGAAGAATGGACCATGATGTTTGATGGGGCTGTTAATATGAATGGTCGTGGTGTTGGTGCAGTACTCATTACACCCAAGGGAGTTCACATGCCTTTCTCGGAAAAGCTCACTTTCAACTGCACTAATAACGAAGCTGAATACGAAGCTTGCATTATGGGTCTTGAGGAGACCATTGACCTCAGGATCAAGACGTTGACTGTATTCGGGGATTCAGCTCTGGTAGTTAATCAAACCAATGGCAAATGGTACACACACCAGGATCATCTGATACCTTACAGGGATTATACAAGGAGGTTATTGACTTTCTTCACAACAGTCAAGCTCGAGTATATCCCCCGGGACGAGAATCAGTTTGCAGATGCTCTGGCTACCATTTCATCCATGATCAAAGTTCAAGCTGCCAACTTTGTACCACAGATTTCAGTGTCCAGACTTGACAGACCAGCTTATGTATTTGCAGCAGATATTGTCAAAGATGATAAGCCTTGGTTCCATGACATTAAGTGCTTCTTGGAGGATCAAACATACCCATCTGGGGCATCTTCCAATGATAAGAAGACATTAAGAAGGCTTGCTGGTAGTTTCTTTCTAAACACTGATGGTTCTTTGTACAAAAGAAACTTTGATATGGTACTCCTCATATGCGTTGATAGAGCAGAAGCAGACTTGTTGATGCACGAGGTGCACGAAGGATCCTTTGGTACCCATGCAGGAGGGCATGCAATGGCCAAGAAATTGCTAAGATCAGGTTATTACTGGATCACAATGGATGCCGACTGTTGTGCCTATGCCAGAAAATGCCATAAATGCCAGATCTATGCGGATAAGGTGCATGTGCCTCCCAATCCTTTGAATATAATGTCTTCACCCTGGCCCTTTGCCATGTGGGGCATTGATATGATTGGCAAGATTGAGCCAAGTGCTTCAAACGGCCACAGATTCATCCTGGTCGCCATTGACTATTTCACCAAGTGGGTTGAAGCAGCCTCATATGCAAATGTTACCAGGCAAGTGGTAGCCCGATTTCTGAAGAGAGACATCATCTGTCGGTATGGAGTTCCCGAGCGAATCATTACTGACAATGGTTCCAACTTGAACAACAAAATGATGGCAGAACTATGCCGGGACTTCAAGATCCAACACCACAATTCTTCTCCTTACAGGCCAAAGATGAATGGCGCTGTTGAGGCAGCTAATAGGAATATCAAGAAGATTGTGCAGAAGATGGTAGTCACCTATAAAGACTGGCATGAGATGCTACCATTTGCCTTGCATGGGTACCGCACGTCGATCAGAACATCCACTGGGGTAACACCGTATCAGCTTGTATATGGTATGGAGGCAGTCCTACCTGTTGAAGTTGAATTACCCTCCTTGCGAGTACTGATGGATGTTAAGCTGAACGAAGCAGAGTGGGTCCGATCCCGATTCGAACAACTGAGTCTGATTGAAGAGAAAAGATTGGCTGCAATCTGTCATGGGCAGTTGTATCAGAAAAGAATGAAGAGAGCCTTCGATCAGAAAGTCAGGCACCGAGAGTACCAAGTGGGAGATCTCGTGCTGAAGAGAATCCTCCCTCCTCATACAGACCACAGGGGCAAGTGGACTCCAAATTATGAAGGACCATTTGTTGTAAAGAAAGTTTTCTCTGGTGGAGCACTGATGCTCAGCACCATGGATGGTGAAGATTTCCCGTCCCCTGTGAATTCAGATGCAGTTAAAAAATACTTCGCATAAAAAGACCAGCTGGACATAAAAACAGAATGTAAGTCCAGGCAAAAATAGGGCATCCCGACGAGTCAAAAACAGAATAAAAGACTCGGGCAAAAATAAGGGAAAATAAACAAAAAAATGTACACCCGCTGAGTTGAAAAGCCACCTTGGACAGCTCAGGCAAAAATGGGTATCCCGATGGATTGAAAACCCGAAAGGGCGGTCCATGCAAAATAAGGGAATAGGCGAACAATTGCATTCTGAATTCGTCTGTATCACCTACAACTTGGTAAGCTTCGAAAGGATCAAGCTTCTGTCAGAATCAACCTTCTTCAGAAGGCAAGACGAGAAGAACGTCAAAAGTCATACGAGTCATAGCAGGAGGAAGCTCCTTAAAGCATCGTCAACATTGCCAGCATTTTGTTTCTCAATTTGTAACAATTTCCTCATTCCAGGGGATATGTTTCTTTGACTGTATCTTGCCAATTCAGGGCACATGAATTAATAAAATCAGAATTTTCAGTCATGTTTCGTCTTATACATTTTGTTTGCAAAGAATTTCTGATGTCTTAAGAAAAACTGATTGCATGAATACAGATGTTATCTTTAAAAATAAAGAAAATAAAACACGCGCTTGCAGGGAATATACTTACTCTCAGAAGTGTCTAATTCCTATGACGGAATCCGGTAAAGGATACCTCGGGATTACTTGTGCGTTTCTTGTCTTTGCAGGATTGCAGGTATCCGAAGCGCAACATGGGGCATGGAAGCTTCATCCCAGCAAGCTGGCAAATCAACACCTGCTCAGTCTTAGCATTCAAAGTGCTTTCTCCCCAGCTGAGTTGCCACTTGTTGCTTTTCCCAACCGAGTTGCCAATCATTCTTCCTCAGTCAAGTACAAAAGCCAGGGAGTCATCTCCCCACAGAGTTCCAGCCTCTATCCAGAAGAGCAACGCACGAAGGAGTCACAACAGAGTGAAGAAAGCTTCTACAAACCCCCAGCTGGGTCCCCCATTACAGGAATAGGTCTATCATTGACCCATTTCCCCAAGCAGAATCTTTTCATCAGATCTACCAGCGATCTCGTTCCCAGCTGGGATGATTACTCCAAGCAGATCGGCCAGAGATCTTCACAGCAATGGGATCCGACTCCCGGTTTGGTATCTTTGCATAATCATGGCATTTGCATCATATTCACTCACAAAGCGTAGCATTCCGTTTAATACGGAACATTACGGCAAAAATCAAACATGTTGCATAATCATAAGTCATGATCTGAATCAAACACTTGTGAATATTATCAACTCATCAACAATATGCAGAATACCCCCCAGAGTCCCCAGCAAAAGCAGTTGCCTCACATTCACCAATATAAATACATACTCCTTGTGACACTCGCCCGTGTCATGTCCCAGCAGAAAGCCAAAGACATCCCCTTCGCACTCACAAATACTTATATATATACACTTTCTTGACATCCGTCCATGTCGTTTTCCCAGCACAGTAACATAAACACTTTGTATACCAGATATTTGTTTATACTATACCTTTCTCTTTTGGCACTCGCCTGTGTCATTCTCCCCAGCAGGTTGAACACTCATCTATACATCACTCATACTTTCTACTCATACTTATACAGATACTCGTCCGTATCTTGTATACACCCTTTATATCCCCGCAGATTCGACACTCGTCCGTGTTCTTTGTTAACCAGTTGGTACTCGTCTGTATCATCATCTCAGAACATGCGTCAAGCGTTTGTTTCTACATGATACTCGTCCGTATCATAGTCTTAAGGATGCTCATCCGCATCTTTAATCCATACACTGTGTCTTCTTGAATATAGATACTCGTCTGTGTCTACTATTCCCTAGAGGAGTCCCCTCAGATTCAACACTCGTCCGTGTTCCTTGTTAACCAGTTGATACTCGTCCGTATTATCATCTCTGAACACGTGTCAGTATTTGTTTCTACCTGATACTCGTCCGTATCATAGTCTTAAGGATGCTCGTCCGCATCTTTAATCTATACACAATACCAAACACTTATAGCTTTTATTTCTTGGATGTAAACACTCGTCCGTGTTTACTATTCCCCAGTAAAACAATTTTCTTCTTATCTGACATTCGTCCTATGTCATGATAAACCCTGAGAGCAGCCGTCCCCTGCTAGGTGGTCGTCCTCCACCTCTTGATGGTCGTCCTCCATCTTGCTCGTCCGATGGCCGTCCCCATCGTTGACCTTCTATCCGACATTCGTCCTATGTCGTGATATATTTAGCAGCCGTCCCCTGCTAGGTGATCGTCCTTCACCTCTTGATGATCGTCCTTCATCATTTTATCCAATGGCCGTCCCCATTGTTGATTTTGGTTATCTGACGTTCGTCCTACGTCATGACAAACCTTGAGAGCAGCCGTCCCCTGCTAGGTGGTCGTCCTCCACCTCTTGATGGTCGTCCTCCATCATGCTCATCCGATGGCCGTCCCCATCGTTGACCTTTTATCCGGCATTTGTCCTATGTCGCGATATTTTCGGCAGCCGTACCCTGCCTGGTGGTCGTCCTCCACCTTAGATGACCGTCCCTCATCTTAACCCTTACAGAGCAGCCGTCCCCTGCTAGGTGATCGTCCTTCACCTTTGATGACCGTACCTCATCATCTGTTTATTTCATTTATTCTTTAACCCGATGGCCGTCCCCGTCGTGGTCCCTTTTCTTTTTAGCCCGATGGCCGTCCCCATCGTTGGTTACTTTGCTTTATAAACTTGATGGCCGTTCCCGTCATGTTTCATTAATTCCCAGAGAATCTTACAGCTTTACTTGATGGCCGTCCCCATCATTGTTTCTTGTATCCCCAGCATGTCGGTCGTCCCCGTCATTGCTTTACTTCACACATTCTCCTCAGCATGTCGGTCATCCCCGTCATTGCTCTTTACCCGGCAGTCGTCCTCTGCTCGACGGTCGTCCTCCGTCGCCCATACTTTATAATATACTTTATTTTCCTTTTACAATCTATATCCCTTTTCTTCTTCATTCTGTGAGTGCAAATTTTGGACTGTCTTTGGTATTCAACCACAAGTTATCTTGTTTGCCTGTTAAGCCGTTGCTTACATCCTGCACAGCTAACTCATGTTTGAATAGGGGCAGCTGTAAACACCCCAAATTTGCCCTCACCCATTCACACCATGGCTTGTGATCATTTCATATGCATAGACACAATCACACCATCTCATATCCCTTTTTTTTTTTTTGATTCACTGCATAGATTCAAGGTCATCTGCATCTAGGGTTTGTGATCTGAGCAATCCAAGAGCTTCTTGAGCCACTCCAAAGGCCATCAATCACTTCAAAGGGGTCCATGTGTGTTCAAGTATCATATTATATCCTCTCAAAGTCAAGAATGCCAAAGAATCACAAGAACTGGGATTTGTATGGAAGCAGAGCCAGGTTTGACTGCATAGATGACCTAGAATTAGGGTTTTGGTTTCAGAGGCCATAACTCCAACTTTTTTGGTCATTCTTGTTTCTATGGGTCTCTATATGGTATAGGGAGTATGCATATCAATTTTCATGAAGAAATTCCATGGGGAAGTCATTTGATCAAGAGTTGACTTTTCAGACAAGTCAGTGCAAAATCAGGGCATCTGAGGCCCCCAATGACCCAGCCAAAGGGTGATCTTCATCATTTTGATTGTTTATGATCTTTATTTGATCATAGAAGAAGTTTGAAGTTCACAAAATTGGAGAATTTGAAGTTTTTGCAAAGTTGACTTTTTGGGCAAGTTTGACTTTTAATGAAAATGTCATTTTATGCAACTTTTTCAACCTTTACTTTTTGATCCAAGAAAGCTTCAAATGGAAAAACTTTGGTCATGAAAGTTGTAGATTAGATCTTTCCCTTTTCAAAAAGTACAAGAACATGACCTAATTCATTTTGGATCAAAAGTTATGGTTCATCAAAGTTGGCAAAAATCACTAAATTTCAAGTTATGCACCAAATGAGAAACTTGCAAAATCTTGTACCAAGGCAATTTGTGACTTCAAAATGGTCTCTAACCTTTACACAAACACCACACAAGTCTTAAAAATCAGAATGGGCCAAGAAATCACATGTTTATGACCTATGGAGCAAGACTTTTTCATGGAAAACCAAAGACAAACCAAGTTGCAAAATCCATCATAACATCTCATCCACTTGCTGCCTTGGTTGCTGAACCACCCTAGCCCTCTCCTCACCTCATGATGCGCAAGACAAGCCCTTTGTACCAAGCTAGCAAAGTAGCCCATGCCCTTCTTACACAAAAGTTGACAATTTGCAAAAGCACCCATACCTATCACAAAAGGACATGTCACATCTTCTGACCAATAGGATTAGTTTATACAAACCAAATGCAAGCTAAACATCACAAGACACAAGCCTGAAACAAGCAAGAACTCAGCATTCTCATCTTCCACCCTTGGAGCAAAAGTTTTCGAAACTCAGCATACAAGCCACAAACACTTAAACAAACTTCATAGATCAACTCAACTCATCACCCTGGTCACAAAGCACCCCTCATCTTTGCCTTAAACTGCCTGAATCATAAACACGATCCTCACCTGAGCTTGAACAGAACTTCTGTAAACTCTCAAACCAGCCCACATAAATTTGTTCTAAGCCTTTTAGAAGCATAAGGGAGGTCATAGGAGTGGATTGCACAAAGAGAAAGGGCCAGAAAGTTGCAGATTGAAAAGCTTCAAACTCAGGTAGCTTCATGAACTTTTTTTCCAGAAATGGATTTTTAAGTTCTTAATAGCTTCTTCATGCTTCCCTGATCATGAATATGTGTTTTTTTTCGAAAATGAGTGAAAAATGAGTATGTATGCAGTCTTTGAAACTTTTTGCCCTAGAAATTGTTTGCTTCGATTCTCTCTGATTGTGAATGATAAATGATGTTTGAGTGAGGGGTTTGATTCGTTTTAGGGTGGGGATGATTTCTGGATAGTTGGTTTTCATTTTCATTGCGTGTAGAGTGATTTAGCATTTGAGCTCGCCGGAGAAGATGACCGGAACCACTGTTCCGGTCATCTGAATGTCATTAAGGCTGGATTAGGGCTAATTAATTAGGGTTAGTGAGTTTAAATGTGAGCCGTCCAAACCCGCGCGCAGTCAACTCCCGCCCCTGCCAGTTTGAATTTAGTCCATTGGATCTGATTACTTTGTTATTTTTCATTTAATTCATTTTATTTTTTCCATTTAATTACATTGTTTTCTATATTTTATTTAAAATAGCAAAACTTATTTAAAAATTCTGAAATTTTTTATACAAGTTATTATTCAATTTCAGAACACAAAAATATTTTTATTTTTATTTTTCGCATTTAAAAAGTATTTTTAAATATTTAAAAGTTTATTTTTAATTAATTAATGAGAATTAATTAATTAAAAATGCTTTTAGGTATTTAAAAATCACCAAAAAATTCATGAAACATTTAAAACCATTTAGAAACATTGTCCAACCCTCAAACCAAATTTCTTTTTTGATCTTGATGCATTTTGAGAGTTTTTCATGGAATTAAAATCATTTTTATGCATTATTTTGATCCAAACTTCAAAAAATCATTTCTGCCTAACCCTTGAGAGTTGGACCTTGATTCTTTTTGCATTGCATTGTGTTTAGCATGTAGTATATGAGATTAAATGGCCATGATTTGATCTTTCATTTTCATTTTGTTTGGTAATTTTCTTGTTAAGGAACCCTAAAACCTTAAAAAACTTAGGAAAATCATAACTTGAATTAGGTTAAGAGTTGGAACTTCTCCTTTGGGCAGTGAGTTAGTATAGGTTTAGGGATCCTATAAGTGCATTTTCAATTTTTTATATTGATGTTTGCTTTTGATTTTGGTTTTTGTTTGTTGCTTTGATCATAAACCCTAATTTGGGCTTCCATATGCATCCATCTTGCATTTGCATTCATACCTTGACTTGCCATAGCATTTTATGCATCCATTTGATCCATTTAACATCTTAAGACATATTGAAAGCATGTTTGATCATTGCATCTTGCATTTTCCATGTTGTATGCCATGTGCACTTCATAACATTTCATGTATGTTTATGGTTCTTAACTTGTTTCATTTGCATTCCTAAGTTTGTATAATCATCCCCATGCTTTGTTTTATGTTTGCAGCATCTCGTAACATCATTATCATCTCATATTTGCTTCTGGTTTTGATTTACATCATGTCATTTCATCCCATTTTGCATTGCATTCCTTTGCTAACTTTTCAGGTGGTAAGTAACTTTGAGAAGTGAATTTGCCTTCACTTCTCACACTTTCTTTTCATAACTTTTTATGCATCCTTGCTACATTCTTGTTTGTGTTTGAGATTGGGCTTGCTCATTCTTTTTATCCATTCTTTCTTTCCTTAAGTGACTTGTCTTCTTCAATGAAGCAAGTTACTTTGCTTCTCTTGGCTCCTTTCATCTGCTTCCTGGTGGTTCCTCTGAAGACTTCTCTTGTAAACCTCACAAATCCTAGGAACAACCCAGCATGACAATGATTAGGTTTTTGATTAGTTCCCCTCTTAGTTTTTACCTTTGTGTCTCATTGAGTCTTCTCTTCTCACCTCATAATCAGGGACTAAACCCTAAAGGCTTTAAGGCTTTGTGATTAAGTTTATGCCTGCATCCTTCTATTAGGATGGAGTGTATAACTTTAATCCTAAGTGTTAAACCCTTAATGTGTTTAACTCCTTTAATCAATTCACTTAATAATCATCAAGACATCACACTTGTAACTTGGGCCTTGCATTAGGGTTCTAATTCTTCCTTAATTGGTCAAGAAGGACTAACCCTAGTGTTAATGGACAAGTCCCTCTCAAGTCGTCTTACAAACCATAAAATTCACTTCATCATCATACCATTAATTAAAATCCACTTAATCAAAGGCTTGTTTTGTCATGAGTTTAATCCCTAATCATGGATTAAGTTGAGGAGCTTTCCTCAGCTTAAACAGTCTCCTCTATTATCCTTCTATTAGGATGGTGTAATGAGTCTGTTTAATCTTTGATTATGGCTTAATCTCATTACTTAACACTAAACAAAAACAACAAAAACATCTAAATAATCACAAGTAGGTTAATGATCTTAATCCTACACCACAGGTGATTAAGTGTGAGAAGCTGACTTCACACTTAAGGTATTCTCATTACCCCTAATCAGAGGGAAGATGTGATGAGTTTACTAAATCCATTGGTATAGGCTTAAGCTCATTAACTTATGACAAACTTTCAAAAGTAATAAAAGACTGAAAACTCGAAAACAAACAATAATCGTCTCCTCCGGGATTCTTTTCTCACCTCATTCACTCACAAACGAGAACTTGCTTCTTCCGTCTAACGCAAGACAGTTTGCACCTGAGCCAGACAGGTCATACACTTGAGCATTGACAAGCAAGCAGATCACAAGTCAATTCATCTTTCAGTCTCTTTGGGTTGAACTACGGTGTTCTGACTTCCTCATTGCACGAGAGGATACGTAGGCATAACTTAACAGTTATCGAACAAAAGTCTTTGTATATCCCCCTCCTTCTAGCCTTATTCTTTAGCCTCATTATCATGAGCATTTCATCTTTGTTCTCACACTGACACTTCACTTATACACTTCACTTCTCTTACACTGACACCTGTACATTCTTTTCCAGCTCTTTTACACACAAATTGCACTGACACTACCCCTTTAAAACACAAATCTTTTAAGCGTGGATCCCATCGAGTACGACGGACAATCTGGGTGCTAATACCTTCCCAGGTTGTAACCAACCCCCTTTCTCAGTCTCTCTGGTTCGCAACCATCTTATCCATATCTTTCTAGGTCTATGCAGCATTGCCTTTCCTCCGGGATAAAAATGCCTAGCTGGCGACTCTTTTCATTCCCTGTGAGTTCACTCCTGTGTGTTCTCACACCCTCCTTTCGCCGACCGTCCGCGTCTGTACCCCATTTGACCCGGCTTCATTTGGTGGGAGCGACAGGAATCACTTCTAAACCGCACACCATAGCCTTTATTATCATTCAAAAAATTGTCCTAAGTAGTTTATTCTAGCAGTCAGCTCCGACCTAAGCATGCTCTACGTAGGGGGTCGATGAACATAAGTGAATGATCCAGTGCTCTAAAAAAAAAAAGGCAAACTCTGGGATAGGTGACCCTCACAAAGTCATTTAAACCGAAAAAAAGAGAAGAAAAAATTTTTTTTTGCCACAAAAAGAAAAAAATTGCAGTCACCTATTGTTAGTTGGTTCAGAGGTATCTGACACTGAACTTGGTAGGGCGGATTACGATCCGATCCCCTGCAGCTATATTTAGGCGAAATAAAAACAGGTTTACACATGCTTATGTGCCAGAAACCTTATGTTATGGATCAGAATCACTAACCGGTCACTCTATTATGAAGCATGTACAGATAACGAGCTTAATGTGATTGCGCCTGAATGAAAAGGATCCAAAAAGATGAGAAGATAGGCCTAGGTATTGTGGGATGACATGGGGTGGTTAATATAGGATTTAAGTTTGTGTCTGTGTTATTATGGTACCCTTGGTTCACTTAGTTAGTACCTGTCAATGCATCCTGACTTGAACCTAGAAGCCCTTTAGCCCAAATCACGTGTTGACACCAGTTTTCTTCATTTTTGAGCTTTAATGTTTGCTTGAGGACAAGCAAAGGTCTAAGTGTGGGAGGATTTGATAACACTAAATTTCACCGTATTTCTGACTCCGATTTCGCATGCATTCTTAGCTTTTATTGTTATTTTGTTATGTTATTTCTTTGTTTTTCTTTATTTTCAGGTTTTCTATGTAATCGGGGCTTAAATCGAGAAAAGGAACGAAAAAGGAGTGGAAACAAACGAAACCAAGAAATTCAGCTTTTTACACTTACGGCATCCGCCATGGCTGGCGCCATGGGGTCTGCCATGACGTGGCCACGTCTCAAGACCACTCCACAACTGCCAAGACCCACGATCCCCACTCTCTCATTCCATATTAGTCTCATGGCAGGCGCCATGTGCCTGTGGTGGGCGCCACAAGGCCAAAACTTTTCCCTCCACTTTTTAGTGGAGGGGGGCATCCTGGTCTTTTCTTGCTATTTGTTTTCCTATAAATAGGGCCTTAGAATTTCGTTTTCAATCATCCAAACTTAGAATCTCTTAGGCATATATCAGTTTTAAAGCAGTTATCATTCCACATCGGGGTGTTACTGCAATCGAGTGATCGAGTCTGTATACGTCTGTGTGATCGAGTTTTGGAGCACTCTGGGAGGAAGTTAATCATGCCGCCATTTTAATTCCAGTTCGTATTTTATTTTTCCGCATTGCTTTACTTTTATTTATTTCCCTCACTCGTTTTACTTTATTTATTTCTCGCACTCGCACTACTTTCGTTTATTTTCCGCACTCACTTTAAATACCTTTATTTCCCGCACTCGCACTACTTTTATTTACTTTCTGCACCTGCACTATTTTTATTTACTTTCCACACTCGCACTAATTACTTTTATGAAAAATTATAAAAAGAACTTTTACTTTACCATGTCTAACTAAATCCATAAAGGTTAGAATGTAAGGATCGTAATTGAACCAGTAATCCGTACAATTGTTCGTGGAAACACTTAAGGGCTATTTTATCTTTCAATTTAAGTTTAAATTGTTTTTAACTATTTCAAAAACAGCCAAAAGTGCTTTGTCTAGTTCATTAGGAGTTTTTGGATTAAAAAGAAAAGAGATTTTAAAACGATTTTTGGACGCGTTAAGAAGTTTAGAGTCTGGTTCGTGAGAACCTCTTTTTGCTAAGAAATCCAGGTTAAAGTACTTTTCAACTTAGTTAAGATACTATATTTCTTAAAAATAGGTTTACTACTCTAACGAAATACGCACCTTTTTATCCGTGACAATAGGAAGGGTTGATTAGAGAGTACAACTCGGTTATGAATACGCGAAAGCGACAGTTCCTGTTAAATTAGTTCTTTTCAAAGTAGAAAACATTGCCCATAAGTAGTTCTATTAACAAGTACTGGACTATCTATTCATTACGTGAATTACATTTGAGACTGTCTTTTATTAATTGTTTAAAATTATTGTTTTATTTACCATTGCGCATTCCTTAAAACCATTATATTCAGTTGCCTTAGATACACACCATAACAACAGGTACGATAGATTGACACTTGGTCTCTGTGGATTCGACAATCTTTTATATTACTCTGACGTGTTCGTACACTTGCGAAAAACATGCATCACTTCTGCATGAATTTTTGATTCAAATAGGATTCCCTTGTATTATGTATGATGTCAAGTGCCTAGGGTTCAAATCTCGTCCACAAATTCATTTTGGAAGGGGTTCAACTGGCCAGACGACAGAAGATCGAGGAATCGGGGAAAAGGTAACTGAGCTAGGTAAAAAAGGATTGACTCCTGACTTTTAAGATCGAAATCATGAAATTAGGGTTACAATGATCCTATGGTTCAAATTGGGTCAAGAAATGATGGAGGAATCATAAAAAATCAAAGAAAATCATTTGAAAGGTAGTTGGTTTTGCATTTCCCCCCATTTTTCCTTCCACTTTCTTTCCACCCTTCCTTTCATTCTTTTCATCTTATTTTTCCATTTAAATTCCACTCCATTTCCCTTGGAGCTTCCACCATGTTCTACCATCTTCTAGAGTATTCCAAGGAATATTCCCTTTTCCAACCATAACCCTAACTAACTACTAAACCTAATTTTTGGATCCCAAGCCTAATTTTTGGGCCTCAAACCCAAACCTAGCTCCTAGCCTAGCCTCTATATATTCAATAATCACTTCATTGAGAGGGGTTCACACCATTTTCCAATTTTTCATTCTTTCACAATCATTTTTCCTCCTTTTCCCCTCCTTTCACCAAAGCTTTTCAAATAAGCTCTTCAAGTTTGACATTGAAACTTGAAGATCTTGAAGCTTAAGCCTCCAACCTTCATATTTTGTGGATTGTGGAAGAAGAAGCTTCTGAACTTTGTTGAAGATTTCGGCTTATCGTAAGTGTAGGAAGATCCAAACGTCAAGAACGCATTTATTTTGCGGTTTCCCGGTTTTCGGTTTTCTCTTCGATCAAGCTCCAATTCTTGCAACAATTACCGAAGCACTTCTCCGCTTCGTAGGTTGGTGAACTAAATCACTTCTTCTTTAAGTTATTCTCTTCATCTCGCCATTTCGGCATTCTTTAAGCGCTTTTTGTTTTGCTTGCGATCGATGTCATTTTCATTATGTGTTGTTTGCAATTTGTCATTTTTGGTTGGGTTTTGGATTTAAAGTGTTGGTAGATATAGGTTCTATCATATGTAAATAAGCTCAAATTAAGTAGAAATTAGTGTTAGCATGTTTCTAGGAAGTTTAGGGATTATTAGAAGTAAGTTTGTGGCCAAAAGCACTTATTTTCAAAGTTTTTTTTCAATTCTGTTCAGCGTTAACCGGTTAACGCATTTGGTTAACCGGTTAACGCGTGCGTTTTTGCCACAAATTAGTGTTGTCCAGGGTCCGTTAACCGGTTAACGCATACGGTTAACCGGTTAACGCTGTTGATTTTTGGATTTTTGGTTTAGTTGATTGCTCGTTCTTGCTTACTAGTGCCTTTAATTTCCAAACATGTTTAGGTAGTGATTTTAGGGAATTTTTGGGTCCATTTCCAGTAGCTTATTCCCCCATTTCGAGTCGTTTCGACACGATTCCGTTCATGTCGCATATTGTGCATTTTAGTGTTTATTGGTGCATACCTTGATTTCTTGCATTTTGTTGCTATGTTCATGCATCATTAGATATGTAATAATTATGTTGCATTCTGTTTTTTTGTATGTTTGCATTACACTAAATCATTTTGCATTTCATTATGTTGATGAATGTTGCATATTGCATAATCATATGTATGTGCATTTGGTTGAATTTAATTGCATGCTTGATCATAGCATTTACATCAAATCAATTCTGAATTTTGCATTGAGTTTAGCGTGTTTGTTGAGCTAACATGTTGCATGTTCATAATCAATAATCATCATGTTCATATGCCATGTTCATATGCTACATTTTGCATTATTTTGTGCATAATCCATATGTGATGCATTCTTGCATAGTTCTTCAAAAAGGTTCATGTTCTTGCATTTGTATATGTTGATTTAGGTTCAAATGTATGTTCATAATCAAGTTGGTGCATTATTCATTGAGTTTGTGCATAAAAAATGAAAATAATCAATTCTGAATTTTGCATTTCATAGCTGTTTTTGCATATAGGTGTTGTAAAAAGTATGCTGTTTGTTATGTGTACATGCTACATTTGACTTTTTACACCTACTTTTTCATTATGCATGCTGGCTGTAAAAAGCTGTTGTGTGTTAAGCATAATTTTCATAGCTATTTGGATAATAAGGGTTGTAGAAGATGCTGTTTTTGTGTCTTAGCTTTTTTTAGTTCCTTTAGAATTAAGATAGATTTTAGATTGAGTCCTAGAATCATTAGGATTTAATTGTGGTGTATTTGCCTTACTATTTTAATAAATTGCACACTAACATTTGTTTTGTAGAGGGAAAGATTGAGGTAAAATTCCTTCACCTTATCCTTTTCTTTTTATGCATTTCTTTTATGCATTTAATTCCTTCTTTCCTTCCATATTTGTGTTTGGTAGGATTTCCCCCTTTGTTAGGATCAACTTATCTTCCTTAGGAAGTAATTTGCATCATTTTTCTTCTTTCTTTTCCTTTTGATCCTTAGGATTAGAAAACCTCACAAACCATTAGGATCTCCCTTTTGTGCATAATCAACAACTTAGGGTTGTGTCGTAGTCCCCCTTAGTTTTATCCTTTTTCAACTTGAGTCATTCTTTCTCACCTCATAAAGAAAAATAATAAAACACTTAATAAAAACCGAACTTTCTTGTACGACACGAGACTTTGTTGCGGAGTGCCTATACACGTCCTGTTTCGGGGCGAGGTGTAAGTACTTACCGCGATGGATAGGTCTTAGTATGAGAATGTTCACAAACAAATTCAAAACATTTCTCATAAAAGACAAAAAACAAACAATAAGTGACTTTCCTGCGGGAACTTCTTTTCTCATCTCATTCATTCTGAACGTGAACTTGTGACGACTTGTCTTTCATGCAAGACGGTAAATGCATTCGTACCAGACGAGCCTGCAACACCTGAGCATAGACATACGCAGTTCCAGCTATAAAAAACACAATCAAAGTTCCCGCCTTAGTTAGGCGAACTACGTCGACTCTGATCCTCATTTTCCCGATGAGGTACGTAGGCAGCGGGGTAGGGCCCGTTCGAGCATAATCTTTATTTTCCCTACATTTCCCCATTTCTTCTTATCTCTTTTCTAGTTCCTTTATCATTCCTATTCCAGTCAGCATTTTTATTCAGCAGCACTTTATTTTCTCACCCTTTGAAACACACAAGCAAGCGTGGATCCCGTCGGGTACGGCGGACGGTCTGGGGTGCTAATACCTTCCCAGGTCGTAACCGACTCCCGAACCCAGATCTTTGGTTCGTAGGACCTTGTCCTTTCCTTCTTCCTCAGGTTTGTGCAACATTACCTTTCCTATTCTTTCGGGATAAAAATGTCTGGCTGGCGACTCTACCTTTTCCGCGCCACTTTCGCGTTTGTACTAGGATGAAAATCCCGGGAGCGACAACTAGGATTTCCCCCTTTGTTAGGATCAACTTATCTTCCTTAGGAAATAAGTTGCATCCTTTTTCTTCTTTCTTTTCCTTTTGATCCTTAGGATTAGAAAACCTCACAAACCATTAGGATCTCCCTTCTGTGCATAATCAACAACTTAGAGTTGTGTCTTAGTCCCCCTTAGTTTTATCCTTTTTCAACTTGAGTTATTCTTTCTCACCTCATAAAGAAAAATAATAAAACACTTAATAAAAACCGAACTTTCTTGTACGACACGAGACTTTGTTGCGGAGTCCCTATACGCGTCCTGTTTCGGGGCGAGGTGTAAGTACTTACTGCGATGGATAGGTCTTAGTATGAGAATGTTCACAAACAAATTCAAAACATTTTTCATAAAATACAAAAAACAAAAAATAAGCGACTTTCCTGCGGGAACTTATTTTCTCATCTCATTCATTCTGAACGTGAACTTGCGACGACTTGTCTTTCATGTAAGACGGTAAACGTACTCGTACCAGACGAGCCTGCAACACCTGAGCATAGACATACGCAGTTCCAGCTATAAAAAACACAAACAAAGTTCCCACCTTAGTTAGGCGAACTACGTCGACTCTGATCCTCATTTTCCCGATAAGGTACGTAGGCAGCGGGGTAGGGCCCGTTCGAGCACAATCTTTATTTTCCCTACATTTCCCCATTTCTTCTTATCTCTTTTCCAGTTCCTTTCTCATTCCTATTCCAGTCAGCAGTTTTATTCAGCAACACTTTATTTTCTCACCCTTTGAAACAAACAAGCAAGCGTGGATCTCGTCGGGTACGGCGGACGGTCTGGGGTGCTAATACCTTCCCAGGTCGTAACCGACTCCCGAACCCAAATTTTTGGTTCGCAGGACCTTGTACTTTCCTTCTTCCTCAGGTTTGTGCAACATTACCTTTCCCATTCTTTCGGGATAAAAATGTCTGGCTGGCGACTCTACCTTTTCCGCACCACTTTCGCGTTTGTACTAGGATGAAAATCTCGGGAGCGACACTACCCATGTTGATGAAGTCGACTGGTTTTCTGGTCTTCTTCTTCTTCTTCTTGGCCATCAGTGCCTTCAGTTCTTTTTGTCCCTTGGACAAGTTCAGGATCATCTCTTGAAATTGGGCATTTTGAGCTTGAAGATCTTTGACAGATTGTTCAAGATCCATTTCTACTTAAATAAACAGCGAGAAGATGAAAAACCTGTTGTGAAAACCTGTCATTCAATGATATGATATGTGGATGCACATGCGATGTTTTCAAGGACCACATAGAATTTAAATTTTTTTAAAGGAAAACAAAAAACTTTCATTAGTAAATAAATATAATTGCCCCTTGGGCTTACAATGAAAGAAAATAAGAAGAAACTACAAAGAAGATAAACATATGAGACTTAAGTCTCCCATGGACGCTTCCTCTTTGTGTTGAGATATGTATTGAGGTTCCGCTCTTTGTGAAGTTTCTTTCTTAGCTCCAACACTTTCTCTTGGCTAGCTTTGAACTGAGCTTCAAAGGTATCCCTTTGCTCCTTTAGTTGGATCCAGGACTTCTGCAGCTCTTCCAGGTCGGTAGGCATATCAGGGTGAAGAAAGGTATAAGGGACATCTCCTTCAACAATAGGATCAACAATTATTAGTAGAACATCAGGATATGGCATCATAAGAGTCTGAGCACGAAACCGCACCCATCTAAGGCAAGGTTCCATAGGAATGGAGTATTTTGGTTCCAAAGTATTGTTGTTAATCTTATTCACCATACTTCAAGATCGTATAAACCTTTGACGGTAACCTAGAAGATCATTGTCATAGTTGAACATAATACCTTGAATAATCATATCATGAGGACCATTACTCCGAGCATAACCAAACTGACGTAGTGCTAAAGAAGGATTGTAGGTAATGCCCCTCTTATGCCAAGGAGTGGCACATTAGGGAACTCCCCACAACGGTCAATGATATGAATATTCTCCATAGATCGGGAACACCAATGAATATCTGAATGAGAGAGTGACATTATCCTTCTAGACCATCTCAAACCTTGTTCATTCTTCATCACAGATCGAGGAAGGTGTGGAATAAACCACCTTGGTAGTAGAGGTATGCAACACTTTAGAGTTCCTCGCACCTTCGCGTCACTTTCGCGTTTGTACAAGGATGAAAATCCCGGGAGCGACAGCTGGCGACTTTGCTGGGGAACGAACCCAGAATCTCTGGTTTCCCTTGTAGAGTCAATCCTAGCGCATGTTTTGTTTTTTTCTTTGGGTGTTTATCTGTTTGTTGTTGTGTGCTTTAGTTTAGCTTTACTGTTTTCATTTACAGTTTTTACTTTACAACTTTACTTTACCGCATTTATTTACCACTTTCAGTATTTATTTTCCATGCATCATATCATACTGGACTGTCTGGCTGTGCTGGTTTTCATTTTTTCTGCGGGATGGGAGTTACTGTGAGATAAGTCAAATACCCGGCTTGAGTGCACTATAGGATTAGCGTGGACATGTTGTACTCGCATGGTTACATGATGAGTGGCGATGTGTTCCACACCCAGGTTGCGACCGTCTTGGAACTATCTTGTGTGGGGGTTCTTCCCCACTTCGGGATACAACCTTGATGGTTATGTGCAGCTGGGGACCGATCATTGAGAACCTTTGTGGAAACAACCCTCTCTAGTGATGAAAGTGGCAAACCACATTTGTTGGCAAACCCACTCGCATCCGAGGGCCCACTGGGAACTCGCATAGGACGGCTTGGTTCTCTCATGAGAATTCAGTTAAAGCAAACTGTTCGTATGACGGTAGTATTGTACCCTTCAGGATGAATGTACTATTGTTTCTCGATTCAGTGCTTGAAGCTGGGGACTTGTGAGGGATGCTTGTTTTTCCGGACTCAGCTGAGGCCTCCCTGAGAAGTACATAATGCCAAACCGATTCCCTGATTTGGTCATGAGCCATTTCTCGGAAATGGTGAACGTATTATTGCTATTCGGCTTTGAGAATCCATGATGTTGACCCGAGTAGCACACCTATGAGATTGGGAAGGGTTTACAGGTTTGCAGGAACCCTAAACTTCAACATACCCACTTTTCCAGTATTGTTCAGTAGTATGATCTGGTTCTATGTTCTGAAGTATCTATATAAAGACAAAAGTAGCCATCCATATTTGGTTCACCGCCCAACGCCAGCATCCGATCCTTGATCACATGCCTGTTGCATACATAACATCATGGCATTTTATCATACATGTTCGGTTATTTCCAGAGATCCCATGTTTGAACCATGTCATTATATGTTCCTATATCCAAATTGGAATCAAAGCAGGTGGATCCCTTGGAAATAATCGAACATGGCATTTGCATGCATCCTTACTCTCATTACAGGTGTCCGGGAACAGATTCTCATCCTTATTTGGTTACTCTCCAGAATGGCCAATTTGAATCACAATCGTCAAGAGATGGACATGGAACAATGCCGAGCAGAAATAGCTGAAATGAAAATCCGAATGGGACAATTCTTGGAGGACATGCAGACCTTGTGCCATGGCCACATGCTATTGATAGAGAAAGTTTACCAACTGAAGAAACAAGAGAACCAGACCAGGGAAGCCCCAAATCTCCAAGAAGGGCACCATGTCCCTTTTACTGCTGCAAAAGTTGTTGGTCCTCCCAGTTCAGTGGTTTTGTTCCAAGATCAAGAAACGTTTCGCGGAAACTCCCCTCGACTTTGGGATCCTAAGCCTCTTAATTTGCAGACTCTTCCAGTTCATCAAAGGGAAGGTAAAGGCAAAAGCTGCAGAAAAATGCCAAAGACGTCTGAAGCCAAGTTTGATTTGATTCTGGTGTCATATGCGCAGTTTCTTCTGTGTTTGCTTGAACTTAACCTGGTTGAACTTGTCACCGTGACAGCCACACCCAAAAAGCTTCCTTTGGATTTTGCGCCAGTTCCAGTTGTGTTTTCCATTCTGGGGCACCTGGTCATCATATAGAAAACTGTAAGAGGTTCAAACATCAAGTTCAAGAGCTCATTGACGCAAAGGTAATCGAGTTTTCACCGATCAGTGGGGATGTGTCAAAGGATTTCATATCACTAGAAGGAACTTCTCCTTTCCTTACACAAGAATTATCCCCAATCAGGGGTGTGTGCCTCTGATCTGGGTCGTAAAGACATCGCGCCAATCACCTTTACCCATTCACCGATCCGACATAAAGAAGAAAGTACAGAAGAACTTTGGGTGTTCGAATTCATCTCAGCATCAGAAGTATCAACAACAGGGGATACTCAAACTCAAGCAGAATGAAGAAGTGTTTACTCCAAGTCCCAACCCTCCTAGTCAAGTGTTTTCCTGTTTGCTCGAGAGTTCTTTGATTCAGCCAATGAATGCCTTGCCAATGCCCTACCCCATTCCCCCAGATTACAATATGGATGTTGCGTGTGAATTCCACTCCGGAACATTCGGACATACCATCGACGAGTGCAAAGCCTCCAGGCACAATGTCCAATATCTAATTGATTCAGGGATCATTACACCAGAGGGGTACCTCAGGAGCTGAAGCCTCTTTATCCAGCTGGTCACGCAGACTGCACGAAACTCAAGACAGGAGATGTAGATTTCTTTGATGCATGTGATTTGTTTCATTGTACTTCGAGATTACCTTCAGAGCTGTTGAAGGAATCTCTTGTTTTTCTGTTGTGGATTGTGACATTTTCCTGTATTTCAGTATTATTGGCAAGTGATTGTATAAGTTTTCGCACGTTGGCGTATTTTTTGCTTTATGGATGTTTTCAGGTGCCATTGTTTCGACTTTTCTATCCTGGAAATTTTATTTTGATATTGAATTTCCGATGCTCAGCACTTTCTCCGCACACACTCACAAAGTTTATCTTATGATGCTGCACTCTGTGGGGTATCTGTCCCCCGATCTGAATGAAGTGGGATCAGGGACATGGCATTTTCATGCATATCATTTTTTTGCATACTAACGAGTTATCTGGATTTCCTAATTTATTTGACCATTTCAGGAGAAGTATCGGCCATACCAGTACGCTACCCGAGTCAAATCATGAATACAGTACATATTGAGTTGAACGAATTTCGCACTCAGATGGGGGAGTTCATGGCAGCAATGCAGGGTATAGTGCAGGGGCAGCAAGAAATGAGAACCGTCGTGCAGAGGCTTAATCGCCCATAGGTTGATCCTCCAATGATTACCTTGGACGCCCAAGGCAATCCGATCAACAACACTGTCATTCCATCTACGGAGAATAGGCCTCCTACTCCTGAAGGCGTTGGTCCAATTCATGTTCGTGTAGCAGACCGACAGGAGGGTCAATTTACTTTTCTCAATGAAGATATGAGATTTAGTTCTGGGGCCAATAACCAAGACTTCCAGATGCTAGCCAAGAATGTAAAGGCTCTAGAATGCAAAGATACCCTTGGCATTGATGTTGCTGATATGGGGCTGGTTTCAGGGGTGGTCATCCCTCCAAAGTTCAGACCTCCTGTTTTCGATAAGTACAGTGGCAGATCTTGCCCGAAAACTCACTTGCAGGCCTTCTATCGCAAAATCGCTGCACATACCAAAGATGAGAAGCTTTGGATGTACCACTTCCAGGACAGCCTGTCAGGAGGCTCACTGGAATGGTACACGAAACTGGAAAAGAACTCTGTCCGTAACTGGAAGGAACTTGGGGAAGCCTTTCTCAAACAGTACCAGTACAACATTGACATGGCTCCCAGCCGAACCCAGCTTCAGAGCATGTCACAAAAGAACTCCGAGAGCTTTAAGGAGTACGCGTAGAGATGGCGCGACGTCGCAGCCAGAGTACAACCATCATTGCTAGAGAGAGAAATGGTAGACCTATTCATGGATACTCTCCCAGGGCGCTTCATAGAACGTTTAGCAGGCTGTTCAGCTAACAGTTTTTCTGATATCGTCTTAACTGGTGAAAGAATTGAAAATTGGATGAAGCAAGGAAAGATCCAGGGCAACAGTGCCTCTACTTCTGAAACCAAGAAGCCGTTTTCAATTAAGCAAAAGAGACAGTACGAAGAAGCGGGGGTAATTTGTGGTCAACGAAAGGGGAGAAATCAGGGTTCACGTTACCAGACATCATCCGTGATCATCCCAAGTGCCACATGTTCACAACAGCAAAACCGTCGCCAACGTAATCCTCAACAGGGTCGTCAGCAAATGAGAGAAAGATTTTTTGACCCTTTGCCAATGTCTCACACTGATCTCCTTAAGCATTTGCTTCAGTTGAAGTTGGTTGGGCTTCGCAAGCTGTCCCCACCTCCTTTTCCGCTACCGGATGGATGGGATGCCAATGCCCGCTGTGATTTTCATTCTGGGGCGCCAGGGCATCATATTGATAGGTGTAAAGCTTTTCACCACACGGTGCAGGACTTAATCGACTCGAAAGCTATTAACTTTTCTTGATTTGAAGTCTTCTTATCAATGTTTGTCGGGAAGAGTTAAAGCAATAAAGCCAGAAGTATTCCAGATACTCTTATTTGTGGCAATGGTGTGTCTTTTCAGTGCATTTTCATCCCTATTAGGGGGAACTACGTCGCTCTGATTCTTCATTGGTCTTGGGTCAATGGAGATACGTAGGCAGAAGATCGTCAGGTCTTTCCGAGCAACCTTAGGTGTCAACTTTACTTCTCAGCGTTACTTTCTACAAGGACAGAATAACTAGAAGTTGAGAAATGATTGTCGTGTTGGACATGCGACTACTTACCGAAATACTACAAGTCCACGAAGATTTACTTATCATGGGAAACGCTCAAGACTGATTTAATCCAGAAGGAGTCCAGTCTCCTCAACAATGGCGATGCTCAGTTTCTTTACTGCAATTTCCTTCGTAGTTTCTATTGTTTGTTTAAACACTTGTATGCATGCATGAAACTTATTTGTTTTTGAATGTTAACCGTAATAAAATGCACATGTTTTTCTTGAAGTAATCCATTTGTATTCACTCATAATTTTGTATGTACATTGCAATACCAACTATTGTGCTTAAAACTCTATCAAGGAGGATGACGAAATGAAAACGCAAAAATCTCTAATCGTGTGCTTTTGAGAAAGACCTCATTGACGATGTACATGCATTGTTTCAAATCCTAAACACCGGAGATATAAGGGAGATAGACCCTCGCCACCCATTTGAGCCTTGAAGTAGGAGTTTCTTTTCACAGAAAAAAACCCTTGCATATAACCCAGGGGCAGGGTAGGCGTCAGTTAGTTTAACCGAGAATTCAAATTTCAAAAAGGAGTGCACATCTGAGGATCCATTACCTTTCGTTGTACCAAATCAAGAGGTCCAATGACCAAAAACCATAATGATTATCCCAATCAATAGGTCCAAAGACCGGAAGCCACAATGGTTATCCTTCATCAGCTGAGAAGTGAGACAATCACAACCCTTTTCAAAGCAATCAAGACAACCAGTGTCACACGATTTGTTCAAAAAAAAGGAATAAAAATGATGAGAAAGCCCGCTAAGTCGAAACTTGAAAATAAGCGACTTAGGAAAAAATTAGAGCATCCCGCTGGACTTCGCAATCAAAGATTCACAAGAATCAGTCCAGGCAAAAGTTAGGGATAAGCAACAGAATGCAAAGGCAAAAGACAAAGAGGATTACACAAGAAAGATCCTTAAATAAGAACAAAGTCGTGTGGCACAGGCACGAAAGACAAAGGGGTGACTGATTCCCAACAACAACCTAATTGGGGCTTAAACCGTTAGTGTAATTGGTTCCTCAATCATCACACAACCCTTTTTGAGAGGTGAGCGCTTGTGAAAGCTAGCTGAATATAGGAATGGAGAACATCACGAAGAGGGGTGGGCACATATAAACTTCGAGCCTATATCCTTTGTTTCTATAACCATGAACCAGGCCACGATACAACCCTCAAAAGTCCTAACTGAAACAGGGTTATTTTGGAGAGCGTACTACCATGAGACCGTGTTCCTGACTCCTATGAGTGGTGTTGAAAGATCTTTGTTTGTGTTGCATGTGCATGCTTTCTGTTATTCAAAAAATATTAATGTCGTATCTTAACCAGTGATTCGCTTACAAAGGTTTGCGACATCTTTTACAATAAAACTTCAAGATTAACATGTGTGTTGCATTAGAATTTTCATTCTCAAAATAAACATTTTTCTGCTTGCATACATTTGTTTGGCATTATGAAAGTTCACGTATGGAATCTCAGTCTAGAAGCTTAATCTTGCCAAGTTGAGAAGTCTAAAACTTCTGAAGGTCAATCTATTGAGATGCGCTTTTTCAAGAAACTCCGTTGAGTGGGGACTTTCCCAACAGTCATGGTAAGAGCCAACTAATCGGGGGCAATCACGTCGAGCAATCTCTTCAAAATTCAGGCGAGCTGGGGCAATCGCTTCGAGACTCAAATCTCTCAAAGAGCCATTAGTCTGAGGCACGCATGCAAATTTCAGCCAAACTGGGGCAATCACTTCGAGATTCATATCTCTCCATGAGTATGTAGTATGGATATTTTCTTTAAAGCACAGTCAGTCATAGATGATCACTTCAAGGCTCGTACTGGGGAAAGCCACCCCAAGAGCACTAGAAGTTACTTTCTCTCAAAGACAGTTAATCAGAGGCACCTATCCAAAGTTCAAAATACTGGGGCAGAATATTTCACGGTGATATGAGATTTTTCATGAATCCTCGCGAGGTAAATTTCTTTCATAGACCATGCAGTCTGGGGCAGTTATTTCGAGATCCGATGAATCTCTCCAAGAGTTTGAAGACACTAAGGCATCTCGTACGCCAGTTTTCTATAAAATCCTCTTGAGACATTATCTTTTGATAGATCCTAGTAGGAGGCAAGTTGAAAATTGCAAAGAACCGTTGTTCACTCATGATTAGTTGGAAATCTATCAACCCAGAGTCTAGGGGAAAAGCTATTGTCAGCACAGTACTTTAAGAGTTGTTTCATCTGCGGACTTCATCGATCAGAATTCCTTAGCAAGTCTCATTAGACAATCCCTTCTCCAGTAGTGCGGCAAATGGAAGGTTACTTCTAGAGCAGAAGGGTATCATCGTCTCTCATCCCCAGCATGAGACGCCTTACATCTCTCATTCCCAACATGAGAGGATTTATCTCTTATCCCTAGAAAGTGGCAACTTGAGCTCTTATCTCCAGCGGGAAGCTTTATCATTGACATCATCCATAATCCCTAGTAGAGTCGGAAGTTGAAATCTCCCTCAGCAAGGCAACATAAGATTGATATCCTCCCCAAGCATAGACATCCTTTCAATATAGGGGTCATCCCCAGCAGTGCAAGGAGTTTCTTTCCTCCCCAGCAGGTTGCTACTTCAGTAGTATCATACATCTGTTTCCCCAGCCAAGTCAGAAGGTTTCACTTCCCCAACAGAGTTCAACGGGTAGCGTACCTAGCAAGAAGAGTTCGTCTCCAGCAGGGTCTTGGCGTTCCAATCTCAAAGTCCAATTTATTTTTGGCAATAATGGTAGTTCAGAGCTTGTGTATCATCAATAACATTCCCCGCAAAGTTGCTTTCCCTCACAGGAATTCATCAAATAAATGCAGTGATCAAGCCATCTGGGATACTTGCAGTCTCCTTGTCAGGAGATCTCTTAGCATTTGCATTTTGCATGATCGTCATTGAATTTTCATCCTCCAAAGCGTAGCATTTCCATTGTTATGGAGAATTACGCCATAAATCCAACATATGCATACCAACATGGGCCAGTTTTGAGGTATATTACATAAGACCCGTAACATCTTTTCAACCTGAAGTATTCCCCACAGAAGATACTTATGCCATTTTCCAGGCATCTTTGTCTACCAAGTCTTGTCGTTATCCCCAGTTGAGTCTTGTTTCAGTACAACAATCTCATTTTTTCGCGTCTCCGTTTAAGTACAATGGTCGCATCTCGGGCTCTCGTTTAAGTACAACGATCACGTTCCTTTCGAGTCTCCATTTAAGTACAATGCTCTCATCTTTGAGTCTTGTTTCAGTACAACAATCTCATTTTTTCCGCGTCTCTGTTTAAGTATAACAGTCGCGTCTCGGGCTCTCGTTTAAGTACAACGATCTCGTTCCTTTCGAGTCTCCATTTAAGTACAATGGTCTCGTCTTTGAGTCTTGTTTCAGTACAACAGTCTCATTTTTTCGCGTCTCCGTTTAAGTACAATGGTCACGTCTCGGGCTCTCGTTTAAGTACAACGATCACGTTCCCTTCGAGTCTCCATTTAAGTACAATGGTCTCGTCTTTGGGTCTTGTTTCAGTACAACAGTCTCATTCTTTTGCGTCCCCGTTTCAGTACAACGGTCGCGTCTCGGGTTATCATTTAAGTACAATGATCATGTTCCTTTTGACATTCGTCTCAGTGCGATGATAATGGATCGGTTGATACCATCTCCATGTTAGATCGGTTGATCTTATTTGAGTTATGAATCGGTTGATATCATTTCTCTTCGAGCTGTAAATCAGATGATATTACATTCTCGCATTTCCTGGTTATGGATCGGTTGATACCATCTCCATGTTAGATCGGTTGATCTTATTTGAGTTATGAATCAGTTGATATCATTTCTCTTCGAGCTGTAAATCGGATGATATTACATTCTCGCATTTCCGGGTTATGGATCGGTTGATACCATCTCCATGTTAGATCAGTTGATCTTATTTGAGTTATGAATCGGTTGATATCATTTCTCTTCGAGTTGTAAATCGGATGATATTACATTCTCGTTTTCCTGGTTATGGATCGGTTGATACCATTTCCTGGTTGGATCGGTTGATCCTATTTGGGTTATGAATCGGTTGATATCATTTCTCTTCGAGTTGTAAATCGGATGATATTACATTCTCGCTTTCCAGGGTGGATCGGTTGATACCATCTCCATGATAGATCGGTTGATCTTATTTGAGTTCCATTCCGCTAATGGTCTCGTTAAGTCCTGTTTCGCCAACAGGCATCTTCCGTGGCTTGGTCCTGCCCAGCAGTCGTGTGTTTTATTTATGGCTTGGTCCTGCCCAGCAGTCATATTGATTTGAGTTCCATTCCGCTAATGGTCTCGTTAAGTCCTGTTTCGCCAACAGGCATCTTCCGTGGCTTGGTCCTTTCCAGTAATCGCGTGTTTTCTTTATGGCTTGGTCATGCCCAGTAGTCATATTGATATGAGTTCCATTCCGCTAATGGTCTCGTTAAGTCCTGTTTCGCCAACAGGCATCTTCCGTGGCTTGGTCCTGCCCAGCAGTCGCGTGTTTTCTTTGTGGCTTGGTCCCTGCCCAACAGTCACATTGACAAGATCTATTTCCGCTACCTATTCAGAGGTCAAAACAAAAAAAAATACCAAAACAAAACAATGTTAAAAAAAAAGCAGATGGCATTCCTACTTTCCCACAGAGTTCAAATTTCCAGGTTTTATTTGAGTATTCAATCACTCCATACCTTGAACGTATAAAAGCTCTCGCAATTATTCGTTCAGGCCTGCAGATGATTGAATAGGGGCAGCTGTAATACCTCAAAATCTGCCCTCTCATTTCCTTAACATTGTGCATAGCATTTTGCATTCATAAATTCATAAAATAATCAAAAACATTGCATCAAACATTGCATTGTTGAGGCATAGGTATGTGATCAATGGTCGGAGCAACCGAAGGCATTACCAAGGCAATCAATGGGCCACAAAGCTTCTCAATCTTGTGCAAGGGGTTCACAATATCCCATCAATCTTCACTTGAAGCCACGAGTCATGGACATATGGGGTTTAATCAAAGGAGGCAAGCGGTGCAACATTTCCTGGTGAAAGGGCCAAATTAGGGTTTCACTTCTACTGGGCTTCTGCATGAAGTTTTGATTCAAAGATGATTCCCTTGTATTATGTATGATGTCAAGTGCCTAGGGTTCAAATCTCGTCCACAAATTCATTTTGGAAGGGGTTCGACTGGCCAGACGATGGAAGATCGAGGAATCGGGGAAAAGGTAACCGAGCTAGGTAAAAAAGGATCGACTCCTGACTTTTAAGATCGAAATCATGAAATTAGGGTTACAATGATCCTATGGTTCAAATTTGGTCAAGAAATGATGGAGGAATCATAAAAAATCAAAGAAAATCATTTGAAAGGTAGTTTGTTTTGCATTTCCCCCCATTTTTCCTTCCACTTTCTTTCCACCCTTCCTTTCATTCTTTCCATCTTGTTTTTCCATTTCAATTCCACTCCATTTCCCTTGGAAGCTTCCACCATGTTCTACCATCTTCTAGAGTATTCCAAGGAATATTCCCTTTTCCAACCCTAACCCTAACTAACTACCAAACCTAATTTTTGGATCCAAGCCTAATTTTTAGGCCCCAAACCCAAACCTAGCTCCTAGCCTAGCCTCTATATATTCAATAATCACTTCATTGAGAGGGGTTCACGCCATTTTCCAATTTTTCATTCTTTCACAATCACTTTTCCTCTCTCACTTTTCCTCCTTTTTCCCTCCTTTCACCAAAGCTTTTCAAATAAGCTCTTCAAGTTTCACATTGAAACTTGAAGATCTTGAAGCTTAAGCCTCCAACCTTCATATTTTGTGGATTGTGGAAGAAGAAACTGCTGAACTTTGTTGAAGATTTCGGCTTATCGGAAGTGTACGAAGATCCAAACGTCAAGAACGCATTTATTTTGCGGTTTCTCGGTTTTCAGTTTTCTCTTCAATCAAGCTCCAATTCTTGCAACAATTACTGAAGCACTTCTCCGCTTCGTAGGTTGGTGAACTAAATCACTTCTTCTTTACGTTATTCTCTTCATCTCGCCATTTCGGCATTCTTTAAGCGCTTTTTGTTTTGCTTGCGATCAATGTCATTTTCATTATGTGTTGTTTGCAATTTGTGATTTTTGGTTGGATTTTGGATTTAAAGTGTTGGTAGATATAGGTTCTATCATATGTAAATAAGCTCAAATTAAGTAGAAATTAGTGTTAGCATGTTTCTAGGAAGGTTAGGGATCATTAGAAGTAAGTTTGTGGCCAAAATAACTTATTTTCAAAGTTTTTTTTTCAATTCTGTTCAGCGTTAACCGGTTAACGCATTTGGTTAACCGGTTAACGCGTGCGTTTTTGCCATAAATTAGTGTTGTGCAGGGTCCGTTAACCGGTTAACGCATACAGTTAACCAGTTAACGCTGTTGATTTTTGGATTTTTGGTTTAGTTGATTGCTCATTCTTACTTACTAGTGCCTTTAATGTCCATACATGTTTAGGTAGTGATTTTAGGGAATTTTTGGGTCCATTTCCAGTAGCTTATTCCCCCATTTCGAGTCGTTTCGACACGATTCTGTTCATGTCGCATATTGTGCATTTTAGTGTTTATTGGTGCATACCTTGATTTCTTGCATTTTTTTGCTATGTTCATGCATCAGTAGATATGTAATAATCATGTTGCATTCTGTTTTTTTGTATGTTTGCATTACACTAAATCATTTTGCATTTCATTATGTTGATGAATGTTGCATATTGCATAATCATATGTATGTGCATTTGGTTGTGTCGCTCCCACCAAAATGAGGCTAAGTCAAATGGGGTACAGACGCGAACAGTCGGCGAAAGAGAGAACACACAAGGGTGAACTCAGAAAGAAAAGAGTCGCCAGCTAGGCATTTTTATCCCGGAGGAAAGGTAATGCTGCATAAACCTGAGAAAAAGATGGATAAGACGGTTGCGAATCAGAGAGACTGAGAAAGGGGGTTGGTTACAACCTGGGAAGGTATTAGCACCCAGATTGTCCGCCGTACTCGACGGGATCCACGCTTAAAAGATTTGTGTTTTAAAAGGGTAATGTCAGTGCAATTTGTGTATCAAAGCTGGAAAGAATGCAAGTGTCAGTGCTAAAAGAAAGGTGAAGTGTGTAAGAGAAGTGTCAGTGCTGGAACAGGAGTGCAAAGCTCAAGACTATGAGACTTAAAGAATAATGCTGGAAGAGGGGAGAATTTACAGAGACTTTTGTTCGATAACTGTTAAGTTATGCCTACGTATCCTCTCGTGCAATGAGGAAGTCAGAACACCGTAGTTCGACCCAAAGAGACTGAAAGACAAATTGACTTGAACTGCTTATTTGTCTATGCTCAAGTGTATGACCTGTCTGGCTCAGGTGCAAACTGTCTTGCATTAGACGGAAGAAGCGAGTTCTCGTTTGTGAGTGAATGAGATGAGAAAAGAATCCCGGAGGAGACGATTATTGTTTGTTTTTGGTATTTTCAATCTTTTATTGCTTTTGGAGTTTGTCATAAGAAAATGAGCTTAAGCCTAAACCAAGGGGTTAGTAAACTCATCACATCCTCCCTCTGATTAGGGGTAATGAGAATACTTTAAGTATGAAGTAGACACCCCACACTTAATCACCATGATGTAGGATTAAGATCATTAACCTACTTGCATTTATTTAGATGTTTTTGTTGTTTTTGTTTAGTGTTAAGTAATGAGTTTAAGCCATAATCAAGGATTTAATGGACTCATTACACCATCCTAATAGAAGGATAATAGATGAGAACATTTAAGCTGAGAAAGACTCCTCAACTTAATCCATGATTAGGGATTAACCTCATGACATAACAAAGCCTTTATTAAAGTGGATTTTAGTTAATGATAAGATTAAGAAGTGATTTTTATGGTTTGTAAGACAACTTGAGGGGGACTTGTCCATTAACACTAGGGTTAGTCCTTCTTAACCAATTAAGGAAGAATTAGAACCCTAATGCAAGGCCCAAGTTACAAGTTTGATGTCTTGATGATTATTATGTGAATTGATTAAAGGAGTTAAACACATTAAGGGTTTAACACTTAGGATTAAAGTTATACACTCCATCCTATTAGAAGGATGCCGGCATAAACTTAATCACAAAGCCTTAAAACCTTTAGGGTTTAGTCCTGGATTATGAGATGAGAAGAGAAGACTCAAAGAGACTCAAAGGTAAAAGCTAGATGGGGGACTAATCAAACCATAATTGTTATCATGCTTGGTTATTCCTAGGGTTAATGAGGTTTGCAAGAATATCTTCAGAGAAACCACCAGGAAGGAAGCAGATGAAAGGAGCAAGAAGCAAAGAGAAGCAAAACAACTTGCTTCACTTAAGAAGACAAGTTGCTTGAAGAAAGAAAGTAAGATGAACATGAATGAGAAATCCCACTCAAATACACAAGATAAAATTTAGTAATGATACAAGAGAGATGAGAGGAGATTGTGAGAAGTGAAGGCAAATTCACTTCTCAAAATAACTTACCACCTGAAAAGTTAGCAAAAGGAATGAGATGCAATGCAAATGAGATGAAATGCCATGGTACAAACCAAAACCAGAAGCATAGACATGATGTTAATGATGCTAAAATATGATACAAACATAAGGCAAGACATGAGAATGATCATACAAGGACATGGATGCGGATGAAGCATGCTTTGAACCATAAAGATCCATGAATGTTTATGAGATGAAATGGACATATAACATGGCAAATGAAAGATGCAATGATCAAACATGATTCTAATATGTCCTAAGATGTATTATGAATCATGTGGATGCACAAAATGTCATGGCAAGTCATTGGATGCAAGCAAATGAAAGATGGATGCAAAGGAAGGCACAAATTAGGGTTTACATGCAACATGCATCACGAAAATCCAAAACCAGAAGCAAATGACATGACAAAAAATTGAAAATGGAACCAAAGGAACCCTAAACCTACACAAGTTCACTGCCCAAAGGAGGGGATCCAACTCTTAACCTAGTGCAAGTTATGAATTTCCCAAGTCAATTAGGGTTTTAAGGTACCAAAAATGCAAAACAAATTGAAAATGGAAGATCAAATCAAACCAATTTTATCCTATAAACTGCATGTCATGAAGGATGCAATGCAAGAAGAACCATCATCAAACTCTCAAAGGTTAGGCAGAATGGATTTTTCAAAGTTTGCACAAAAATATTGCCTTAAAATGAATTTAATTCCAATGAAAATGATCAAAAGGCATCAAGAACTAAAAAGAAATTTGGTTTGATGGTTTGATAATGTTTCTAAATGTTTTTAAATGCAATGTGAATTTTTTTGTGATTTTTAAATACCTAAATGCATTTTTAATTAATTAATTTTCATTAAATAATTTAAAATAAACATTTAAATAATTTAAAAATAATTTTTAATGCAAAAAATAAAAATAAAAATATTTGTGGGTTCTGAAAATTAATAAAAGATTTGATAAACATTTTCAGAATTTTTTAATGTATTTTGCTATTTTAAATAAAATGTACAAATAAAATGACAAAAAAATGAAATAAAATTAATAAAATAGGAGGTATGCAGAATGGAGAGCCAGGATGCAATCTGGGCTTGAATCCATTGACTTGGCGCGCAATCCTGCGGCCCAAGTTCAAACTTCCTTAATCCTGATTAATTAATTAAATTAACCTAATTAATAACTAATGACATGATCCTGACCTTTCAAACGCGCGCGGGAACCATCATCCAATGGCCTACATTCAAACCTGGAGCCCTAACCCTAATTACACATTAATGACTTTCAGGTCACCGGAGAAGAGCTCCGGTCGTCTTCTCCGGTGACCCCCTCACCTGAAAATTGCTAACTTCTTCCCTAGGTTATTTCTGGAGCTCTAAAGCTCCAGATTAACTCCTCTCACCTCCCTGAATCCAAATCCACTCTCAAAACAAATTTATTCTCACCCAAACTCAAGATTCGAAAGGAAGAAAAAAAATGGCAGAAATTTCAATCAATCAATACAAGCTCATTTCTACACCATTTTCAAAATTTCAAAGTTCAGTGTGATCAGTGGAACATGCTTTATCATATTGTAACATTAAAAGAGAGTTTTGGAAAAATAAATTTCAGTGGCTACCTGAAATGAAGCTTTTCACCTCTGAGCTTTCTGGCCACTTCCTTGGTGCAAAAAGACTCCCTTAAACCTCCTGAGGCAGTTGCAATGCTTGGAAAGCTTTGAAGATGGTTGGTTTGAGTGGTAGCAATCCAACTGGTCAGAAATCGTGTTTGGTGTATGGAGTGTTTTTGGCTGTTTCAATGGTTGGTTTGAGATCAGTGAATGATTTAGAGATGACTGGTGGAATTTGTTTTAAGATTGAATGAGTATTCAGTGAGTTTCGAAGGAATTTGCAAGAGGGATGATTTTTGAGAACTTGAGGATGCTGAGGTTTTCAGGAGGGCTTGTTGTGTGTTATGGCTTGGGTTTGATCCACATAACATGATGTGATAGGCCAGAGAGTGGTTGGTGGCTACAGCTGATTGGTATGGGCTTCTTGCCAAAAATTCAAAAGTTTTGTACTTGAGGTATGGGCACTTGGTAGGCTAGGGACAATGGGGTGTCCTGCGCATCAAGGATTGAGGAGAGCCATAGAATCAGTCTTGAGGCCAATTAGCAAGTGGATTAGGGTTTGTGTGAGGTTTTGCAACTTTGTGATCTTTTGGCCCTTTTGTGATTACTTGAAGCATAAGTCATGAAAATGGGAGGTTCTTTGGTGCAAAATGATTTTTAGGTCATGGTTCATGTTTGTGTGATGCATAGAAGTCAATTTGAAGTCACATAAAGGCTTGGCATGAGGTTTTGCAACTTTGCCTCTTTGGTACAAAACTTGAAATTATGTGATTTTGTCCAACTTTGACAAGCCATAACTTTTGATCCATAATGAATTAGAATGAGTTCTTGTACTTTTTGAAAAGGGAATGATCCATTCTACAACTTTCATGACCATAGTTTTCTCATTTGAAGCATTTTTGAATCAATTTGAGGGGGTTGAAAAACTTTCCCAAAATGGCAAGTTTACATTACAAGTCACTTTCCCAAAAAGGCAACTTTGCAAATGGCTTGAAATTCTTCAATTTTGTGAACTTATAACATCTTCTATGATCAAATAAAGATCATACATATTCAAAATGATGGAGAATACCCTTTGGTTGGGTCATTGGGGGCCTCAGATGCCCTGATTTTGCACTGACTTGCTCAAGAAGTCAACTCTTGATCAGATGCCTTCCCCTTGGAATTTCTTCATGAAAATTGATATGCATGATCCTTATACCCTATAGAGACCAATAGAAACAAGAATGACCAAAAATTTTGGAGTTATGGCCTTTGAAACCAAAACCCTAATTTTAGGTCATCTGTGCAGTTAAACCTGGCTCTGCTTCCATGCCTTTCTTAGTTCTTGTGATTCTTTGACTTTCTTGACTGTGTGGGGATATAATATGATCTTTGAACACACATGGACCCCTTTGAAGTGATTGATGACCTTTGGAGTGGCTCAAATGATTCAGGAATGGCTGAGATCACAAACCCTAGATGCAGATGACTTAGGAGCAATGCAGTGAATCAAAAATGTGGTATGAGATGCTATGATTGGACTTATGCATATGAAAAGATCACAAGCCATGGTGTGAATGAGTGAGGGCAAATTTGGGGTGTTTACAGCTGCCCCTATTCAAACATGAGTTAGCTGTGTAGAATGTAAGCAACGGCTTAACAGACAAACAAGATAACTTGTGGTTGAATACCAGAGACAGTCCAAAATTTGCACTCACAGAATGAAGAAGAAAAGGGATATAGATTGTAAAAGGAAAATAAAGTATATTTACAAAGTGCGGGCGAGTGACGGAGGACGACCGTCGAGCAGAGTGTCGCTCCCGACAAATGAAAACGGATCAGATGAAGGTACAGACGCGAACGGTCGGCGAGGGGAACAGTGAGAACACACAGCCGTGAACTCACTGGAGATGAAAAGAGTCGCCAGCTAGGCATTTTTATCCCGGAGGAAAGGTAATGCTGCATAGACCTAGAAAGAAATGGATAAGACGGTCGCGAACCAGAGAGACTGAGAAAGGGGGTTGGTTACAACCTGGGAAGGTATTAGCACCCAGATTGTCCGCCGTACTCGACGGGATCCACGCTTAAAAGATTTGTGTTTTAAAGGGGTAGTGTCAGTGCTATTTGTGCATAAAAGAGCTGGAAAAGATGTACAAGTGTCAGTGTAAAGAAATGTGATGTGTATAAATGTACAGTGTCAGTGTGAGATCAGGAATGAAATGCTCAAGAATATGAGGCTAAAGAATGAAGCTGGAAGGAGGGGGAATGAACAGAGACTTTTGTTCGATAACTGTTAAGTTATGCCTACGTATCCTCTCGTGCAATGAGGAAGTCAGAACACCGTAGTTCGACCCAAAGAGACTGAAAGGATTGACTGGTGAACTGCTTGCAGTCTATGCTCAAGTGTATGATCTGTCTGGCACAGATGCAAACTGTCTTGCATTAGACGGAAGAAGCAAGTTCTCGGTTGTGAGTGAAGATGATGAGAAAAGAATCCCGAAGGAGACGATTATTGTTTGTTCTTGTGTTTTCAGTCTTTTATTTCTTTTTTGGAGTTTGTCATAAGATAATGAGCTTAAACCTAAATCAATGGATTTGGTAAACTCATCACATCATCCCTCTGATTAGGGGTAATGAGAATTACCTTAAGTGTGAAGTCAGATTCTCACACTTAATCACCTTTGATGTAGGGTTAAGATCATTAACCTACTTGTGATTAATTAGATGTTTTTGTGATTTTTGTTTAGTGTTAAGTAATGAGGTTAAGCCATAATCAGGGATTTAACAGGCTCATTACACTATCCTAAAAGAAGGATAATAGATGAGGGTGTTTAAGCTGAGGAAGGATCCTCAGCTTAATCCATGATTAGGGATTAAACCCATGACAGAACAAACCTTTGATTAAGTGGATTTTATTAATGATATGATGATGAAGTGTTTTTTATGATTTGTAAGACAACTTGAGGGGGACTTGTCCATTAACTTTAGGGTTAGTCCTTCTTAACCAATTAAGGAAGAATTAGAACCCTAATGCAAGGCCCAAGTTACAAGTGTAATGTCTTGATGATTATTAGATGGGTTAATTAAGAGAGTTCAACACCTTAAGGGTCCAAGACTTAGGATTAAAGTTATACACTCCATCCTAAAAGAAGGATGCAGGCATGATCTTAATCACAAAGTCTTAAAGCCTTTAGGGTTTAGTCCCTGATTATGAGGTGAGAAAAGAGGACTCAAAGAGAGACACAAAGGTAAAACTATGGGGGGAACTAATCAAAACCCTAATTCATTGTCATGCTTGGATGATCCTAAGGTCTGTGAGGTTTTCAAGAACAATCTTCAGAAGAACCACCAGGAAGCAGATGAACAGGATCAAGAGAAGCAAAGTGACTTGCTTCAATCAAGAAGTCAAGTCACTTGAAGAAAGAAAGTGGGAGGAAGAAGAATGAGCAAGCTCAATCTCAAACACAAATAGAAATGCAGCAATGGATGCAAGAGAGATGAAAAGAAAAGTTATGAGAAGTGAAGGCAAATTCACTTCTCAAGCTTACTTACCACCTGAAATGTTAGAAAGAAATGCAATGCAATGCAAGATGAGATGAAATGGTATGATGCTAAGCAAAACCAGAAGCATGTTGATGATGATTATGATGTTATGAGATGCTACAAGCATGAGGCAAGACAATGGAGATGTTCATACAAGCTCATGAATGCAAATGATGCAAGCTAAGGAGCATGAACAAACATGAAATGTTATGGAACATACAAGACAAATGACATGGCAAATATGCAATGCAATGATCAATGATGCTTTCTACATGTCTTAAGATGTCAAATGAATCATAAGAATGCACAAAGTGAAATGACAAGTCATGTTATGCAAGGAAATGCAAGAGGGATGCAAATGAAAACCCAAATTAGGGTTTATGGATCAAACATCAAACACTAACCAAAAACAGAAGCAAAGCCCTAAAGCAAAAATGGAAAAAAGGCACCCAAAGAAACCCTAGACCTATGATAAACCACTGCCCAAAGGGGAGCTCTCAACTCTCAACCAAACTCAAGTTATGAATTTTGCAAGTTATTAGGGCTTTTTAGGGTTTGCAACAAAAGAAATGCCAATCAATTAGAAAATGCAAGATCAAATCATGGCCTTTTTATCCTTGAAAGTTCATGCTAAATGGAAAACAATGCAAGAAGAATCAATGTCTCAACCTTCACCAATAGGCAGAAATGAATTTTCAAACTTATGAACAAAATAATGCATCAAAAATGATTTAATTCAATGAAAAATTCTTAAAATGCATCAAGATCAAAAAAGAAATTTGGTTTGAAGGTTGGACAATGTTTCTAAATGTCTTAGAACATTTCATGAATTTTTTTGTAATTTTTAAATACCTAAAAGTATTTTTAATTAATTAATTCTCATTAATCAATTAAAAATAATCTTTTAAATATTTAAAAATACTTTTTTTAATGATAAAAAATAAAATAAAAATGTTTTGGGGTCATAAAAATTAATAAAACCTCAAAGAAAAAGTTTCATAATTTTTATGATTTTTTAACTATTTTAAATAAATTGTACAAGTTAATTGAGAATAAAATGAATTAAAATTAAATTAAATGAAAAGTAATCAAGATGGACGAATGAGATTGGCTCTGAGTTCAAACAGGTTGACTGCGCGCGCTAGTGGAGGGCCAGGATTCGTTCTGAGCTAATTACACTTAATTAGAATTAACCACGTGGATTAGGGTTAAGTGGATGATCTGAGCCATCAAAAAGGGTGGGAAGTCAACCAGTCAACGCGCATCAATGGCTCAAATTCAAACCAGCATTAATTGCTGTAATTAGGGCAAACTAATCTCAGGTGGCCGGAGAAGACCTCCGGTCGTCTTCTCCGGCCAGAAGGTCACCTGAAAAATCTCAAAACCTCTCAAAACGTAATATAAATGAAACCTAAGACATGGGAAATGATCTCCATCACCTCACGAGCTAAACCCCTCTCCCAAAACACATTTATCTTTCCTAAATCATCTGAATCGAAGAAACTAAGTTCTAGGGTTCGTAAGCTTCAAACAGAAATTAAATCCTTAAAACACAACCATTTCAAAAACTAAAGGTACCAGAATGATCAGGCAAGCATGAAGAACAAGTTTGTAACATAAAAAGAGATTTCTGGAAAAATTATTTTTGAGTTACCTGAGATTTGCAGCTCTTGATTTAGGAACTTTCAGGCCTCCTCTCCTTGCTCAATCTACTCCTTAGGACCTTCTGATGATGTTGGAATACCTTGGAACAATTTAAGTAAGCTGGATGGTGAGATTCGAATGCTCCTGCTCCCAGCTCAGTCAACAATGGCAAATGAGATTCTGGCTGATTCAGGCCATGGTGATGAGTTGTTTGAGGTCTATGTAATGTATAGAGAAGATTGGTGGTGTTGGTTTGTGTGTTTGTGGGCTAGGATGAGAGATTCGATAGAATCTGCAGAATGAAGGTGAGCAATGGCAGTGAGATGTCCAGGCTATTTTGGGCTTTGGTTCTTGATGCTTTGTGCTCTATGGATCCAGGTGAGATGAATGGAAGAAAAGGTTTTAGTGTTTGCTTGCTGTATGAACAGATTCGAAGCAAGTTGCAGTTGGGGGTTTTTTTGTGAATGTGATCCAATGCTATGTTTCAGCCTTGCTTAAGGTTATGTTTAGCTTGCAAATGGATACAATAAACAATTCTGATTGGTTGTTTGATGTGACTTGGCCTGCCATGATGGGTGAGTTTGCTTTTGCATAAAGGTAAACTTTGTGTAAGATAGGGCATGGCTCAACTCTAGCCAAGTACAAAGTTGGTTCTGGTGCAGCATGGGTGAGGGAGAGGCCTAGCTTGGCTCAGCACTCAATGCAGCAAGTTGGCACAATGTTATGAGTGATTTTGCAAGTTGGTTGGCTTATGGTTCACATGTGACTTCTTAGCCTAACCAAACATGAAACCATGACATTCTTGGTCCAAAACTGATTTTTGTAACTTAGAGAAAGTTCACATGCTGGTTTGACATGAATTTGAGGCTGCATAATGCATTGGTTCAAGACTTAGCAAAATTTCCATTTAGTGCATAACTTGAAAAACAATGATTTTTGGCAACTTTGCATGGCCATAACTTTTGATCCAAGAAGAATTTGGTCATGTTCTTGTACTTTTTGAAAAGGGAAAGATGAGATCTACAACTTTCATGACCAAAGTTTTTCCATTTGAAGCCTTTTTGGATCATGAATCAAGGCTTGAAAATTGACCTAAAATGATGCATTCTTGAAAAGTCAACTATGCCCAAAAAGTCAACATTTGCAAAAACCCTAAATTCTTGATTTTTATGAACTTCAACCTTCCTCCATGATCAAATAAAGATCATATACATTCAAAATGATGAAGATCACCCATTGGTTGGGTCATTGGGGGCCTCAGATGCCCTGATTTTGCACTGACTTGTCTGAAAAGTCAACTCTTGATCAGATGACTTCCCCATGGAATTTCTTCATGAAAATTGATATGCATACTCCCTATACCATATAGAGACCAATGGAAACAAGAATGACCAAAAAATTTGGAGTTATGGCCTCTGAAACCAAAACCCTAATTTTCAGTCAACTGTGCAGTTCAACCTGGCTCTGCATCCACTCAAACCCTAGTTCTTGTGATCCCTCTGCAATTTTGACTTTGTGAGGATGTAACATGATATAAGAACACACATGGACCCCTTTGAGTTGATTAGTGGCCTTTGGAATGGCTCAAGATGCCCTGAGGTTGCTCAGATCACAAACCCTAGGTGCAGATGTCTTAGAAGCTATCCAGTGAAACCAAATGAGACATGAGATGATGTGATTGTGTTTATGCATATGAGATGATCACAAGTCATGTGTGAATGGGTGAGGGCAAATTTGGGGTGTTTACAGCTGCCCCTATTCAAGCATGAGTTAGCTGTGCAGGTTGTAAGCGGCGGCTTAACAGGCAAACAAGATAACTTGTGGTTGAATACCAAAGACAGTCCAAAATTTGCACTCACAGAAATGAAGAAGAAAATGGATATAGATTGTAAAAGCAAATAAAGTATATTGTAAAGTGTGGGCGACGGAGGACGACCGTCGAGCAGAGGACGACTGCTGGGTAAAGTGTGTAAAATAAAGCGATGACGGGGACGACCGACATGCTGGGGATAAAAGATAAAGCTAAGACGGGGACGGCCGACTAGCTGGGAAAACTAAGATAATATGATGGGGACGGCCATCAAGATAAAGTAGTAACATTCTCTGGGGATTGGTGAAACATGACGGGGACGGCCATCAAGTTCACAAAGGTAAAGTAAACAACGATGGGGACGGCCATCGGGTTAAAAAAGAAAAGGGACCACGACGGGGACGGCCATCGGGTTAAAGAATAAATGAAATAAACAGATGATGGGGTACGGCCATCAAAGGTGAAGGACGATCACCTAGCAGGGGACGGCTGCTCTGTTGGGCATAAAAGAAATATGATGGGGACGACCATCAAAGGTGGAGGACGACCACCTGGCAGGGTACGGCTGCCAAAATATCAACGATGGGGACGGCCATCGGATAGAAAAGGTCAACGATGGGGACGGCCATCGGACGAGCATGATGGAGGACGACCATCAAGAAGTGGAGGACGACCACTCAGCAGGGGACGGCTGCTCTCAAAGTTTATCATAACACAGGATGAGTGTTAGACAACTAAAATCAACAATGGGGACGGCCATTGGATAAAGTGATGAAGGACGATCATCAAAAGGTGGAGGACGACCACCTAGCAGGGGACGGCTGCTAAAATCAACGATGGGGACGGCCATCGGATGAGCATGATGGAGGACGACCATCAAGAAGTGGAGGACGACCACTTAGCAGGGGACGGCTGCTCTCAAAGTTTATCATAACACAGGACGAGTGTTAGATAAAAAGGAAATTTGACTGCGATCTACTGGGGATATAGTAAATACGGACGAGCGTTTACATCCAAGAAACAAAAGGTATAAGTGTTTGGTATTGTGTATAGATTAAAGATGCGGACGAGCATCCTTAAGACTATGATACGGACGAGTATCATGTAGAAACAAACTGACACGTGCTCAGAGCTGATGATACGGACGAGTATCAACTGGTTAACAAGGAACACGGACGAGTGTTGCATCTGAAAGTATCCTTCTGGGGAATAGTAGACACAGACGAGCATCTATATTCACGAAGACATAAGTGTTTGACACGGTGTATGGATTAAAGATGCGGACGAGCATCCTTAAGACTATGATACGGACGAGTATCATGTAGAAACAAACATTAGACGCAATGTTCTGAGATGATGGTACGGACGAGTACCGACTGGTTAACAAAGAACAAGGACTACTGTCGAATCTGCGGGGATATACATGGTGTATATAAGATACGGACGAGTATCTGAGTAGGTGTACCAATGAGTAGTGAGTATATAATGTATAGGTGAGTGTTTATCTGCTGGGGATATGACACGGACGGGTGTCAGGAAAGTGTATAAACAAGTATAGGCGACCACGCTGGGGATATGACACGGACGGGTGTCAAGAAAGTGTATAGGTATATGTAAGTGCAAAGAGGGTGTCTTTGGCTTTCTGCTGGTGACACGACACGGACGAGTGTCAGGATGTATCTGCAATACTGGTGATCTTGGTTTGTAAAGTGTATTCAGGCAACCTGCTGGGAAATGATGATACGGACGGGTATCAAAAAGGAGATATGCACTGGTGTTTGTGATATGGGGCAACTGCTTTTGCTGGGACTCTGATGGGGATGTATTCTGTATGCCGACAGATTGTCAATATTTACATGTGTTCAGTTCACAATATGACTTATGATTATGCTATGCGCTTGATTTTTGCCGTAATGCTCCGTATTAGGCGGAATGCTACGCTTTGGGGGGTGATAGTATGATGCGAATGCTATGATTATGCAAAGAGGCACCGATCCGGGATTCGGATCCCGTTGCTGCAAAGATCTCTGATCGATCTGCTTGAAGTGAACATCCCAGCTGGGGATGAGATCATTGATAGATCTGTAGTTGTATCTGCTTGGGGATATACGTCATCGATTGACATATTCTTATAATACGGGACCCAGCTGGGGTTTGTAGAAGCTTTCTCTCTCTCTGTTGTGACTTCTTCGTGCGCTGCTCTTCTGAATAGAGGCCTGAAGCTCTGTGGGGAGATGATTCCTCGATTCTCGCATCCTGCTGAGGAATAATGGTTGGTATTACAGCTGGGAGATGCTGTTGGTAATTCAGCTGGGGCGAGCAATGGGAAGCAACTCGACTGGGGATAGAGCATTTCGGATGCCGATATCTTTTGTAGATTTGCCAGCTTGCTGAGACGTAACTTGTATGCCCCAAGTTGTGTTCTGGATACCTGCAATCCTGCAAAGATAAAGAAACGCACAAATGGTCCCGAGGTATCTTTTACTGAGATTCCGTCATAGGAAATAAGTACTTTCGAGAGTAAGTATATTCCCTGCAAGCATGTGTTTTATTTTTAGAGAGAGGCATCTGTACTTATGCAATTGTGTTTTTAGAGACATCAGACAACTCTTTGCAAAACATAAATGTAAAAAACGAGACATGACTGAAAATCTGATTACATTAATTCGTGTGCCCTGAATTGGCAAGATACAGTCAGAGAAACATATCTCCTGAAATGAGGAGATTGTTACAAATTGAGAAATAAAGTGCTGGCGGTGCTGGCGATGCTTTCAAGGAGCTTCCTCTTCTGCTATGACTCGTATGACAATGACGTTCTTCTCGTCTTGCTTTCTGGAGAGAGTTGATTCTGATTGCAGCTTGATCCCTTGGAGCTTACCAAGTTATAGGTGATACAGACGAATTCAGAATGCAGTTGTTCGCTTATTCCCTTATTTTGCATGGATCGCCCTTTCGGGTTTTCAATCCATCGGGATACCCATTTTTGCCTGAGCTGTCCAATGCGGCTTTTCAACTCAGCGGGTGTACATTTTTTGCTTATTTCCCTTATTTTTGCCCGAGTCTTTTATTCTGTCTTTGACTCGCCGGGAGGCCCTATTTTGCCTGGACTTACATTCTGTTTTTATGTCCAGCGGGTCATTTTATGCGAAGTATTTTTTAACTGCATCTGAATTCACAGGGGACGGGAAATCTTCACCATCCATGGTGCTGAGCATCAGTGCTCCACCAGAGAAGACTTTCTTCACAACAAATGGTCCTTCGTAATTGGGAGTCCACTTGCCCCTGTGGTCTGTATGAGGAGGGAGGATTCTCTTCAACACAAGATCTCCCACCCGGTACTCTCGGCGCCTGACTTTCTGATCGAAGGCTCTCTTCATTCTTTTCTGATATAGCTGCCCGTGACAGATTGCAGCCAATCTTTTCTCTTCGATCAGACTTAGTTGTTCGTATCGGGCCCGAACCCATTCTGCTTCGTTTAGCTTAACATCCATCAGTACCCGTAGGGAGGGTAGTTCAACTTCAACAGGTAGGACTGCTTCCATACCATACACAAGTTGATACGGTGTTGCCCCAGTGGATGTCCTGATTGATGTGCGGTACCCATGCAAGGCAAACGGTAGCATTTCATGCCAATCTTTGTAAGTGACTACCATCTTCTGCACAATCTTCTTGATATTCTTATTTGCTGCCTCAACAGCGCCGTTCATCTTTGGCCTGTAAGGAGAAGAATTGTGATGTTGGATCTTGAAGTCCTGGCACAGCTCTGCCATCATTTTGTTGTTCAAGTTGGAACCATTATCAGTAATGATTCGCTCGGGCACTCCATACCGACAGATGATATCTCTTTTCAGAAATCTGGCTACCACTTGCCTTGTGACATTTGCATATGAGGCTGCTTCAACCCACTTTGTAAAATAATCGATGGCGACCAGGATGAATCTGTGGCCGTTCGAAGCAGTTGGCTCAATTTTGCCAATCATGTCAATGCCCCACATAGCAAAGGGCCATGGTGAAGACATTATGTTCAGGGGATTGGGAGGCACATGCACCTTGTCTGCATAAATCTGGCATTTATGGCATTTTCTGGCGTAAGCACAACAGTCTGCATCCATTGTGATCCAGTAATAGCCTGATCTTAACAACTTCTTAGCCATGGCATGCCCTCCTGCATGGGTACCAAAGGATCCTTCGTGCACTTCATGCATCAACAAATCTGCTTCTGTCTTGTCAACACATCTGAGGAGTACCATATCAAAGTTCCTCTTGTATAAAGATCCATCAGTGTTCAGAAAGAAACTTCCAGCAAGCCTTCTTAAAGTCTTTTTATCATTGGAAGATGCCCCAGGTGGGTACGTTTGATCCTCCAAGAAGCACTTGATGTCATGGAACCAAGGCTTATCATCTTTAGCAATATCTGCTGCAAATACATATGCTGGTCTATCAAGTCTCGATACTGAAATCTGAGGTACAAAGTTAGCAGCTTGAACTTTGATCATGGATGAAATGGTAGCAAGAGCATCCGCAAACTGATTCTCGTCCCGAGGGATATACTCAAGCTTGACTGTTGTGAAGAAAGTCAATAACCTTCTTGTATAATCCCTGTAAGGTATCAGATGATCTTGGTGGGTGTACCATTTTCCGTTGGTCTGATTGACTACCAAAGCTGAATCTCCGAATACGGTCAATGTCTTGATCCTGAGGTCAATGGCTTCCTCAAGACCCATAATGCAAGCTTCGTATTCAGCTTCGTTGTTAGTGCAGTTGAAAGTGAGCTTTGCCGAGAAAGGCATGTGAACCCCTTTAGGTGTAATGAGTACTGCACCAACACCACGGCCATTCATGTTGACAGCCCCATCAAACATCATAGTCCATTCTTCTTCTGGGTCAGGCCCTTCAGTGTGAATAGGCTCTTCATGATCTTTTGCTTTAATGAACATGATGTCTTCATCGGGGAAGTCGAACCTCATAGGCTGGTAGTCATCAATGGGTTGCTCAGCAAGATATTCAGATAGTACACTGCCCTTGATGGCTTTCTGAGATGTGTACTGTATGTCGTATTCTGTGAGAATCATCTGCCATCTTGCAACCCGTCCGGTAAGAGCTGGCTTCTCGAAAATGTACTTAACTGGATCCATTTTTGAGATCAATAGAGTAGTATGGGTCAACATATACTGTCTCAGTCGGCGAGCAGCCCACGCTAAAGCACAGCAAGTTTTCTCGAGCAGTGAATAACGTTGTTCACAGTCGGTAAACTTTTTGCTTAGGTAGTATATTGCATACTCTTTTCGACCAGACTCGTCATGCTGACCTAGTACACACCCCATCGATTCTTCTAATACTGTCAAGTACATAATCAGAGGTCTTCCTTCAACTGGAGGCATAAGGATTGGAGGTTCTTGCAAATACTCCTTGATCTTGTCAAAAGCTTTCTGGCAGTCTTCGTTCCACCTGACCGTTTGCTCCTTTCTTAACAGCTTGAATAAGGGTTCACAAGTTGCTGTAAGGTGAGATATGAACCGTGAAATGTAGTTCAATCGACCTAAGAACCCTCGAACTTCTTTCTCAGTTTTCGGTGCAGGCATTTCTTGAATAGCTTTGACTTTATCAGGGTCAACTTCAATCCCTTTCTCACTTACAATAAAGCCCAGCAGCTTACCGGATCGCACCCCGAATGTGCATTTGTTGGGGTTCAACTTTAGTTGGTATTTCCTCAGACGCTTGAATAACTTGAGCAGATTCACCAGGTGATCTTCCTCTGTAAGGGACTTGGCGATCATATCATCCACATAACATTCGATTTCCTTATGGATCATGTCATGAAACAATGTTACCATAGCCCGTTGATACGTTGCACCAGCATTCTTCAATCCGAATGGCATCACCTTATAACAGAACGTGCCCCAAGGTGTGATAAATGTTGTCTTCTCCATGTCTTTAGGTGACATCTTGATCTGATTATACCCTGAAAATCCATCCATGAAGGAGAATACCGAGAACTGAGCCGTGTTATCCACCAATACGTCAATGTGAGGTAATGGGAAGTCATCTTTCGGGCTGGCTCTGTTCAGATCCCGGTAATCAACACACATTCTTACTTTTCCGTCCTTCTTAGGCACAGGTACTATGTTAGCAACCCACGGAGGATAGCTAGTCACAGCAAGGAACCCGGCGTCCCATTGCTTTTGTACATCTTCCTTGATTTTCATAGCCATGTCTGGGCGAGTTCGGCGCAACTTCTGTTTGACTGGTGGGCATTCTTCCCTCAAAGGCAGCTTATGCACAACAATATCGGTATCCAACCCTGGCATATCTTGGTAGGACCAAGCAAACACATCAACATACTCTTGAAGCAGATCTATCAGCTGTCTCTTCACTGAGTCTTGCAGGCAGGCCCCGATTTTGACTTCTTTCACGTCTTCCTCCGTACCAAGATTAACCACTTCAATCTCCTCCTGATGAGGAGTAATAACTTTTTCCTCCTGTCTCAGCAACCTGGCTAGCTCTTCAGGAAGCTCATATTCTTCATCAACCCCTTCATCAGCTTGATTGATCGGATTGTCAAAGTCATACGATGTCATAGCTGTGCTGTCGTCGGTGCTGTCTGGAAGGCACTCTCTGCAAGGGTTAAGTCGGTTCATTTTAGTGATTGATTTTAATCTTGCTTTAGAAAAAAGTGAAATGAAGTTATCATTTTGAAAACACCGCCATTTATTTTTGTACAAAAAGAAAAATGGAAAAAACAGTGAGCATAAAAGGAAAAGACTCGTTTGCAAAAAGATGTCTGATACTTCATTAATTTAATCTTGTTTGCACAAAAGTACAGATGGCCCTGGTTACAAAATGAGTCTTGTCATCTTGGGCAAGATGCAAGACTTTGATGCATGCTATAAAAGATACAGGAAATAATAATTACTCTGCTCGAGTAACACTTATAATTCCCTGGGAAGACCAGTTCGAGACACTGCTCCCCGGGATCTTTGGACGAATCCAATTCTCCAGATTGCGCTCCTCTTCCAGCTCGTCTTCCAGACAGTTGATAGCATCAGGGGTGAGCATCCCCCCACTGACAAAACCAGGCTCTGCAGCAGCCTTTGCTTGACGTTGAGTTGGTTTGTAACCCAACCCAAACTTGTCCTTCTTCTCCTCCACGGCTAAAACCTTGCCCCAGCCTAGGGCAGTTCCTTCTTCAACAACCTTCCGGGCTTGTTGGTAAGATGACATTGGAGTACCAGATACAGCAGATGCTTCATTCACATTCAACGCTTCAAACCCCTGGCTCATTGTCTCATGGATCTCTCCATCCATCTCAATGTATTTATAAGTAGCCAGATGGCTGACAAAAATGTCCTCCTCTCCACAGATTGTGACAACTTGGCCTTCCCACTCAAATTTTAACTTTTGGTGAAGGGTAGACGTTATTGCGCCAGCGGCGTGAATCCAGGGTCTACCCAACAAACAGCTGTAGGCGGGCTGAATGTCCATCACATAAAAGATAGTTTTAAAAGTCTGCGGGCCAATTGTCACGGGCAGCTCAATCTCTCCCAGAACCGATCTCTTGGAGCCATCAAAAGCTCTAACCACCAGGTTGCTGGGTCTCAATGCCAATCCATCATATTCTAACTTCACCAGAGCCTTCTTTGGTAAGACATTCAGGGAGGAACCTGTGTCCACCAGCACATGAGAAAGGACAGCTCCTTTGCATTCCATAGTTATGTGCAAGGCTTTGTTGTGGTTACGACCATCCACTGTCAAATCAGAATTGGTAAACCCTAGCCCGTTGCTAGCAGTAACATTCCCAACCACCGTTTCCAACTGGTTGACAGTAATCTCCTCTGGCACGTAAGCTGCGTGCAGGACTTTCAGTAGTGCATTCCGATGGGCTTCGGAGCACATGAGCAGTGAGAGGATGGAGATTTTGGATGGAGTTTGGTGAAGTTGATCCACAACTTTATAATCACTCTTTTTGATGATTCGCATAAACTCATCAACTTCCTGATCGAATGGAGTCTTCAGGGCTTCTTTGGCAGCTGGGTCTTCCTGCACCGGTCCTTTACCCTTTGCCTTGGCAGCAGCTTCTGCTTCGGCAGTGGGTCTTTGGACTTGTGAAGCGAAGAGACGTCCGCTTCGAGTGAAGCCTCCGCCTCCCCCCACATTATCAACTTGTGGTGCAGGTGATGATGTTTCCAGAGTGATTCTTTTCCCTTCACAGTACAAGTCAGAGCCATAGTGCCAAGGGATGGCCCTATTGCTTTCATATGGTACAGGTCCAGGTACCGTGACGGTGACTGGACTGATTGCTGCTGCTGAGGGGACTGTTATTGTCTGTGGATCATAAAAGATTGTAACTGGTGCTCTAGTGGGAGCAGCACCTTCTGAATGATAAGCGGAATTGTTTTCTAGATCGTAGAATATGGTAACAGTGGAGACATCTTCGTGATTGTTTGCTGGTGTTGTAGAAGGTTCTGTCGGAAGAACTGTTGTTGTTGTTGATGGGGAGTCGAAGTGGACTGAAGCTGAAGTTGTAGCAGGAGAAACTGTTGAAAACTGATCATTGGGTAGAACAGATGAAGTACTTGCTGGTGTTGCTGATGAATTGTTGGGAACAATTGTTGCTGTATTTGTAGGAGGATCTGAAACCATTGCTGATGAAGTCGTCGGGTTTGCCGGGAATGATGCAGTGATCTGCAGTAAGCCACTCTGAATAAGGCTGTCAATGCCATTCCTCAAGTCTTCACACCCATTCCAAGAAATATTGCAGTATGGGCACCCTAGTTCACACCCCGGAAATATATTGCTTTCACGGAGTTGAGCCTTGATTTCCACCAATGGTGTCCTGATCTGATCCACACTGGTTATCAAATAAGACGGTTGGTCTTCTTCGATAGCATTAATTCGGGGACCACCATGGTGTGGCATTGGGTTTTTGTTGACGTTGGGCGGAGGTGCAAAGTTCAAAGCCTTGGAGTCTACTAAGTCTTGTACCTTCATATGCAGTGCCCTGCATTTTTCTGTACTGTGACCAGGCGCGTTTGAGTGAAAAGCACACCTAGCATTAGAGTCATAGTTTCTTGGTAGACTGTTTGGATCCGGAGGTGCCAACGTTCTTAGCTCAACCAGGTTGAGTTTCAGAAGCTGTGGCAGCAAAGCAGCATACGGCATTGGAATCGGGTCGATCACTCGATTAGCTTGAGAGGGCCTTTGTTGGAATGGCCTCTGTTGATTGTTGTTGTTGGAGTTGTTGTCGTTGTAGTTCCTTGGAGGATATTGGTTCTGCTGATACTGAGGTTGTTGTTGGAAGTTTTGTTGAGGAGGTTGATAGACTGGCAGAGGATGTGCTGGAGCAGGGATAGTGACTGCCGCTATGGACCTTTGAACATATTGGGGCCTACCCCTGTTGGTATGAATGGCATTGGTCTCGCCAGCTCTTCTAGGGCCTGCAAAAGGCTTCCTTGTACTGCTGGACGAACTGGCGCCATTATCGGAAATTTTACCCATTTTTAACAGGCTTTCAATTCTCTCCCCAGCTATAACAACATCTGCGAAGCTAGTGGACGAGAAAGCAGCCAACCTGTCAATATACGTTCCCTGGAGAGTGTTCATAAACATGTCTGCCATTTCTCTCTCAGACATTGGTGGTTGAACAGCAGCAGCCAATTGCCTCCATCTCTGGGCATATTCTCGGAAACTTTCCCTTGACGACTGTGACATTCCCATTAGGAGAGTCCTGTTGGGTGCCATGTCTAAGTTGTATTGATACTGTCGGATGAAGGCCTCTGCCAGGTCCTTCCAGCATCTTACAGTTGCCCTTGTCAAGTGGGAATACCATTCCCTTGATGCTCCAGTCAAACTGTCTTCGAAGTAAAACATCCAGAGCTTCTCATCCATCGTATAGGCCTTCAGCCTTCCCAGAAACGATTGCAAATGAGTCCGGGGGCATGATGTCCCATTATATCTTTCGAAACAAGGAGGCTTGAACTTATGAGGGATCCTGACCCCCTCTACTAAACCCATGTCCATGACATCGAACCCCAAAGAATTTTGGGATTCCAAAGACCTCAACTTCTCAGCCAACTCATCCAATCTCCTATCATAGGTTTCCTCTCCAGCACCCATGACTGTAAACTGATCCTCCTGAGGATCCTCTTGAAGTACTCTGGCTGCAGTGGCTGTTCCTTGAACGTTTGCAGGAATATGAATCTCAGGATGTAGGTGTGGACCAAATATAGGGGGGTTAACATGTGGTTGCACCCTTTCATTGTTACTGGTGCCAGCAGTTCCCACATGGGGGTCATCTTGAGTTCTCCCCTCTACCAGAACTCTAAGCCTCTCCTGGCTTTGAGCTAAATTATTCATCACTTCCATGAACTGAGTTATTTGGGTTCTCATCTCCACCCTTTCATTAGCCATCTGGGTTCTGGCCTCATTGAGGTCTTGCTGCAACTGGTCCATCTGGATGCCCGGAAGGTTGTTTCTTGTAGGGTACCTGTGTGGCCTGTTGAGAGGGAATAGCCTGCGGCGAGCAATAATTCCTGAATGTCACAACAGAGGTTAGAAACAATAAAACAAAACCTACAAAACAAACAAAAGGGTTAGTATGCAATGCAGTATGCTTATTTGCTATCAAGGTATCCGGCTTGGTCTTCAGTTTTGACCCGTCCAGACCCTTGAAGATGATGCTGTTGAAGTTGCTTTTGAAGTGAACCCAGATGGAAACAAACACAAATATATTACAAAGGTAAAATAATACAAATTGTTCATTTTTTACAACACTAGCCCTCTAAGGGGTCAAAAATACATCACCAAAAAGCAAAAGTACATGGAAAAGGAACAACAACAAGCAAATAATCAGACTCCAAGGCCAAACTCATCCTCGCGAACTTCCTTAAGAAGTGCTTCGGTCACAGGATCAGCCGGATGCTCCGTAAGATTCCTGATGAGAAGGTTTCTTGTTGCAACAGCTGTAGTCAACTTCTTGTTCTGGCTTTGGTCTTTGGATTTCTTCACTCCAGCTTTGATTTTTAACTCTGAAATTTCCTCCTGGGCTGCTGCCAGGGCTTTTTCCATCTGCTCCATCTTATCTTGAACTCTCTTGTCTTCTAGAGTACGGGCTTCAGTGATCCGGACCCACCTGGCCTGACTCTCTTTCAAGTACAAGTCTGTTCTTGCTCTTTGGAACTGGGCTTCTTTACAAGCATTCTTCAGAATCTGCTCACCAGCTTTAGATTTGTTGATATAGTCTCCAGACTTCTCAATCTTAGTCAAGTGTTCCACTCTCAGCTTCTCCAATCCTTCAATCTCCCTTACACCTTCACTCCTCTCCCTGAGGGTCTTCTGCAGGGCTTGGGATAGCTTCTCATTTCTTTCTTTCAAGCCTTCAAACTCTTCCAAACTGACAGTAGCAGGGGGTGGTGCTGATGATGACTCAGGCATGTCTTTGATGGTGAAGGGCAATCCTGAGATTTGGGCCCTAGCATAGGACCACTCATGATATTGGGCTGATGCCACATTATTGCACTTCCCCAGAATGGTGATTCCCTTGGTTTGAACATGATCCCAGGCCCAGGCAGCCTGCCTAACAACAGTCAAACTGATCTTGTTCTCACAGTAGAGGGTCTCAACCAGGTCTTGTTCCCTAGGAGCATGAACCAGTGCATAGCCTAATTGCCTCTTGAACAGCAGGGGGTTGTAGTTGATACTTCCCTTAACTCCTACCAAAGGTACATTGGGAAAGTGCCCACAGCTTGTGATCATATCTCTGCCCTTGGTGCCTTGGGTGCACCATCTGATGTCTGCTGCAGTGAGAGTAGTGAGCCTCTTAGCCCAGTTGCTTTGCTGATGAGGATTCAGGAATGCATCTGTCCTGGGTAGATGCTTGAGAAGCCAAGCATGGAATAGTGGAGCACAACACCTCACTAGCTTACCCCTCTGTTTCTCATTCCTCTGATGTACTGAGTAATAGAGGTCACCCAACAAGGTTGGCACTGGGTTCTTCAGGATGAACAGGTGGATGCCATTCTTGCTGATGAATCTGGGCTCATCTGCAAACAACACAATTCCATATACACTCAAGGCCAACAATGCACAAACAGCTTTCCAATCCCCCAGGGAGGCCTTCAAACTAGCTTGAGAAATCAGGAAGTCCAGATGAAAACCAGGGATCCCAGCTTTAGAGGTCAAGTGCTGTTCAATCAATACAGGTTCCAGGTGCAAAGCTTTTGCTATCTCTCCATTGCTGGGAAAGACCATTTCAGGGTTGAAAGGGATTTCCCTCCTGATAGGCAAACCAACCAAATATGAGTATTCTTCCAAAAGAGGACCCAACTGAAAGTCTTGAAAGGTGAAACATCTCAATGGGGGATCATAGAACTGGATGCATGTATGGATCAGGCTCCTCTGAGATGGGTCCATGTCTATAACCAAGTCAAGTATATCCCCATAATGCTCCCTGAACAGAGGTATGTGATCTGGGGTCATCAGGGTTTGGACCCTCCTGATGTCTGACAAGTCTGGTTGGAAGAAATGATAGGTGATATTGTTTTTCTTTGGAGCCATGATGCTGAAGACTGGGTAGAGTGCTGATGACAATGCTGAAGTAGAGAAAACCACTGACTGGCTGGTGCTGAAGCAGACAGCTAAACTGAAGCAGATGCTGGTGAAGATGGGTCAAAGCTGCAGATGGGGTCAAAACCAAAACCTGATGAAAATGGATACCCTGAAAAACAAATAAGCACATGTTAATATGATGCAATGAGGATGTATGCAAATGATATGCAAAGGGTTTGTGACTGGGCTGGATCTGGATAAACTGCCTTGGTATAGATCCATGTGTGTTCAAGAATTCCGGATGGAGGTCTATAAATCCAGTAACCAAGGTGGGGGACTCAAATAAAGAGCCACATGTCCAGGGTTTTAGAATCACAAGAACTATCCAACATGGAGCATTCTTAACAAAGTCAAAGTAACAGGGTATTCTGAGGTCAAGGTACCTGCAAACCTGTAAACAGCCCAACCCCCTCACAGGTAGTGATCTAGAACAAGGATCCTCAGACTTGGATCAGTTATGAGAAGTGTAAACACTTCTAACCCGGAGGTACAGTGTTTACAATAACCATAACAATTCCTCCTCTAATTCACCTCAATTTCTGAAGGTCAATACTAAAAGGTCATCCAGACTTAGCAGGCTTCCCAGATCCCCCTAGCACTACAGGAAATCCGTAGCACAGAGTTCTCAAGAAGAAACCCATATCTGAACCGTGTTTCATATTCCCGCACCAGACCGAAATGGAATGGGAAAGAATATGATTCACTCTAGCCTAGGTGTCACTCAGGTCCCAGGTATAGGACCTTGGCTCTCAATAGAACCCCACCCACTAAAACAAAACCAGATCCAGCACAGACAGCATGACAGTATGATATATATAAATGCAATAAAGAAAGCAGTAAAGTAACTGTACATAAAGCAATGAATAAAAATAAATACAAGCACAAACAAGCACATAACACCCCCAATAAACACAAATCAATCAAGCGCTAGGAGGAACCCACAAAAAGAACCAGAAGCCCTGGTTGCAGTATAAGGGTCCCCAGCAGAGTCGCCAAGCTGTCGCTCCCGACAAATGAAAACGGATCAGATGAAGGTACAGACGCGAACGGTCGGCGAGGGGAACAGTGAGAACACACAGCCGTGAACTCACTGGAGATGAAAAGAGTCGCCAGCTAGGCATTTTTATCCCGGAGGAAAGGTAATGCTGCATAGACCTAGAAAGAAATGGATAAGACGGTCGCGAACCAGAGAGACTGAGAAAGGGGGTTGGTTACAACCTGGGAAGGTATTAGCACCCAGATTGTCCGCCGTACTCGACGGGATCCACGCTTAAAAGATTTGTGTTTTAAAGGGGTAGTGTCAGTGCTATTTGTGCATAAAAGAGCTGGAAAAGATGTACAAGTGTCAGTGTAAAGAAATGTGATGTGTATAAATGTACAGTGTCAGTGTGAGATCAGGAATGAAATGCTCAAGAATATGAGGCTAAAGAATGAAGCTGGAAGGAGGGGGAATGAACAGAGACTTTTGTTCGATAACTGTTAAGTTATGCCTACGTATCCTCTCGTGCAATGAGGAAGTCAGAACACCGTAGTTCGACCCAAAGAGACTGAAAGGATTGACTGGTGAACTGCTTGCAGTCTATGCTCAAGTGTATGATCTGTCTGGCACAGATGCAAACTGTCTTGCATTAGACGGAAGAAGCAAGTTCTCGGTTGTGAGTGAAGATGATGAGAAAAGAATCCCGAAGGAGACGATTATTGTTTGTTCTTGTGTTTTCAGTCTTTTATTTCTTTTTTGGAGTTTGTCATAAGATAATGAGCTTAAACCTAAATCAATGGATTTGGTAAACTCATCACATCATCCCTCTGATTAGGGGTAATGAGAATTACCTTAAGTGTGAAGTCAGATTCTCACACTTAATCACCTTTGATGTAGGGTTAAGATCATTAACCTACTTGTGATTAATTAGATGTTTTTGTGATTTTTGTTTAGTGTTAAGTAATGAGGTTAAGCCATAATCAGGGATTTAACAGGCTCATTACACTATCCTAAAAGAAGGATAATAGATGAGGGTGTTTAAGCTGAGGAAGGATCCTCAGCTTAATCCATGATTAGGGATTAAACCCATGACAGAACAAACCTTTGATTAAGTGGATTTTATTAATGATATGATGATGAAGTGTTTTTTATGATTTGTAAGACAACTTGAGGGGGACTTGTCCATTAACTTTAGGGTTAGTCCTTCTTAACCAATTAAGGAAGAATTAGAACCCTAATGCAAGGCCCAAGTTACAAGTGTAATGTCTTGATGATTATTAGATGGGTTAATTAAGAGAGTTCAACACCTTAAGGGTCCAAGACTTAGGATTAAAGTTATACACTCCATCCTAAAAGAAGGATGCAGGCATGATCTTAATCACAAAGTCTTAAAGCCTTTAGGGTTTAGTCCCTGATTATGAGGTGAGAAAAGAGGACTCAAAGAGAGACACAAAGGTAAAACTATGGGGGGAACTAATCAAAACCCTAATTCATTGTCATGCTTGGATGATCCTAAGGTCTGTGAGGTTTTCAAGAACAATCTTCAGAAGAACCACCAGGAAGCAGATGAACAGGATCAAGAGAAGCAAAGTGACTTGCTTCAATCAAGAAGTCAAGTCACTTGAAGAAAGAAAGTGGGAGGAAGAAGAATGAGCAAGCTCAATCTCAAACACAAATAGAAATGCAGCAATGGATGCAAGAGAGATGAAAAGAAAAGTTATGAGAAGTGAAGGCAAATTCACTTCTCAAGCTTACTTACCACCTGAAATGTTAGAAAGAAATGCAATGCAATGCAAGATGAGATGAAATGGTATGATGCTAAGCAAAACCAGAAGCATGTTGATGATGATTATGATGTTATGAGATGCTACAAGCATGAGGCAAGACAATGGAGATGTTCATACAAGCTCATGAATGCAAATGATGCAAGCTAAGGAGCATGAACAAACATGAAATGTTATGGAACATACAAGACAAATGACATGGCAAATATGCAATGCAATGATCAATGATGCTTTCTACATGTCTTAAGATGTCAAATGAATCATAAGAATGCACAAAGTGAAATGACAAGTCATGTTATGCAAGGAAATGCAAGAGGGATGCAAATGAAAACCCAAATTAGGGTTTATGGATCAAACATCAAACACTAACCAAAAACAGAAGCAAAGCCCTAAAGCAAAAATGGAAAAAAGGCACCCAAAGAAACCCTAGACCTATGATAAACCACTGCCCAAAGGGGAGCTCTCAACTCTCAACCAAACTCAAGTTATGAATTTTGCAAGTTATTAGGGCTTTTTAGGGTTTGCAACAAAAGAAATGCCAATCAATTAGAAAATGCAAGATCAAATCATGGCCTTTTTATCCTTGAAAGTTCATGCTAAATGGAAAACAATGCAAGAAGAATCAATGTCTCAACCTTCACCAATAGGCAGAAATGAATTTTCAAACTTATGAACAAAATAATGCATCAAAAATGATTTAATTCAATGAAAAATTCTTAAAATGCATCAAGATCAAAAAAGAAATTTGGTTTGAAGGTTGGACAATGTTTCTAAATGTCTTAGAACATTTCATGAATTTTTTTGTAATTTTTAAATACCTAAAAGTATTTTTAATTAATTAATTCTCATTAATCAATTAAAAATAATCTTTTAAATATTTAAAAATACTTTTTTTAATGATAAAAAATAAAATAAAAATGTTTTGGGGTCATAAAAATTAATAAAACCTCAAAGAAAAAGTTTCATAATTTTTATGATTTTTTAACTATTTTAAATAAATTGTACAAGTTAATTGAGAATAAAATGAATTAAAATTAAATTAAATGAAAAGTAATCAAGATGGACGAATGAGATTGGCTCTGAGTTCAAACAGGTTGACTGCGCGCGCTAGTGGAGGGCCAGGATTCGTTCTGAGCTAATTACACTTAATTAGAATTAACCACGTGGATTAGGGTTAAGTGGATGATCTGAGCCATCAAAAAGGGTGGGAAGTCAACCAGTCAACGCGCATCAATGGCTCAAATTCAAACCAGCATTAATTGCTGTAATTAGGGCAAACTAATCTCAGGTGGCCGGAGAAGACCTCCGGTCGTCTTCTCCGGCCAGAAGGTCACCTGAAAAATCTCAAAACCTCTCAAAACGTAATATAAATGAAACCTAAGACATGGGAAATGATCTCCATCACCTCACGAGCTAAACCCCTCTCCCAAAACACATTTATCTTTCCTAAATCATCTGAATCGAAGAAACTAAGTTCTAGGGTTCGTAAGCTTCAAACAGAAATTAAATCCTTAAAACACAACCATTTCAAAAACTAAAGGTACCAGAATGATCAGGCAAGCATGAAGAACAAGTTTGTAACATAAAAAGAGATTTCTGGAAAAATTATTTTTGAGTTACCTGAGATTTGCAGCTCTTGATTTAGGAACTTTCAGGCCTCCTCTCCTTGCTCAATCTACTCCTTAGGACCTTCTGATGATGTTGGAATACCTTGGAACAATTTAAGTAAGCTGGATGGTGAGATTCGAATGCTCCTGCTCCCAGCTCAGTCAACAATGGCAAATGAGATTCTGGCTGATTCAGGCCATGGTGATGAGTTGTTTGAGGTCTATGTAATGTATAGAGAAGATTGGTGGTGTTGTTTTGTGTGTTTGTGGGCTAGGATGAGAGATTCGATAGAATCTGCAGAATGAAGGTGAGCAATGGCAGTGAGATGTCCAGGCTATTTTGGGCTTTGGTTCTTGATGCTTTGTGCTCTATGGATCCAGGTGAGATGAATGGAAGAAAAGGTTTTAGTGTTTGCTTGCTGTATGAACAGATTCGAAGCAAGTTGCAGTTGGGGGTTTTTTTGTGAATGTGATCCAATGCTATGTTTCAGCCTTGCTTAAGGTTATGTTTAGCTTGCAAATGGATACAATAAACAATTCTGATTGGTTGTTTGATGTGACTTGGCCTGCCATGATGGGTGAGTTTGCTTTTGCATAAAGGTAAACTTTGTGTAAGATAGGGCATGGCTCAACTCTAGCCAAGTACAAAGTTGGTTCTGGTGCAGCATGGGTGAGGGAGAGGCCTAGCTTGGCTCAGCACTCAATGCAGCAAGTTGGCACAATGTTATGAGTGATTTTGCAAGTTGGTTGGCTTATGGTTCACATGTGACTTCTTAGCCTAACCAAACATGAAACCATGACATTCTTGGTCCAAAACTGATTTTTGTAACTTAGAGAAAGTTCACATGCTGGTTTGACATGAATTTGAGGCTGCATAATGCATTGGTTCAAGACTTAGCAAAATTTCCATTTAGTGCATAACTTGAAAAACAATGATTTTTGGCAACTTTGCATGGCCATAACTTTTGATCCAAGAAGAATTTGGTCATGTTCTTGTACTTTTTGAAAAGGGAAAGATGAGATCTACAACTTTCATGACCAAAGTTTTTCCATTTGAAGCCTTTTTGGATCATGAATCAAGGCTTGAAAATTGACCTAAAATGATGCATTCTTGAAAAGTCAACTATGCCCAAAAAGTCAACATTTGCAAAAACCCTAAATTCTTGATTTTTATGAACTTCAACCTTCCTCCATGATCAAATAAAGATCATATACATTCAAAATGATGAAGATCACCCATTGGTTGGGTCATTGGGGCCCTCAGATGCCCTGATTTTGCACTGACTTGTCTGAAAAGTCAACTCTTGATCAGATGACTTCCCCATGGAATTTCTTCATGAAAATTGATATGCATACTCCCTATACCATATAGAGACCAATGGAAACAAGAATGACCAAAAAATTTGGAGTTATGGCCTCTGAAACCAAAACCCTAATTTTCAGTCAACTGTGCAGTTCAACCTGGCTCTGCATCCACTCAAACCCTAGTTCTTGTGATCCCTCTGCAATTTTGACTTTGTGAGGATGTAACATGATATAAGAACACACATGGACCCCTTTGAGTTGATTAGTGGCCTTTGGAATGGCTCAAGATGCCCTGAGGTTGCTCAGATCACAAACCCTAGGTGCAGATGTCTTAGAAGCTATCCAGTGAAACCAAATGAGACATGAGATGATGTGATTGTGTTTATGCATATGAGATGATCACAAGTCATGTGTGAATGGGTGAGGGCAAATTTGGGGTGTTTACACAGAGGACGACTGCTGGGGATGAAGCAATGACGGGGACGACCGACAAACTGGGGAAAGATGCAGGAAACAAAGCAATGACGGGGACGGCCGACAAGCTGGGGATATAAGAGATCATGATGGGGACAGCCATCAGGTAAAGCTATAAGACTCTCTGGAGATTAAAGGTAAATGATGAGGTACGGTCATAAAAGGTGAAGGACGATCACCTGGCAGGGGACGGCTGCTCGGTTGGGGATAAGATGAGGGACTGTCATCTAAGGTGAAGGACGATCACCTGGCAGGGTACGGCTGCCGAAAGTATCACGACATAGGACGAATGCCGGATAGAAAAGGTCGACGATGGGGACGGCCATCGGATAAGCATGATGAAGGACGATCATCAAGAGGTGAAGGACGATCACTTAGCAGGGTACGGCTGCTCTCGGGGTTTATCATGACATAGGACGGATGTCAGATAATAAGATCAACGATGGGGACGACCATCGGATAAAATGATGAAGGACGATCATCAGGAGGTGAAGGACGATCACCTAGCAGGGGACAACTGCTAAAAAAGTCACGACATAGGACGAATGTCGGATAGAAAGGGGTTCTAATGAATAGAGACTCCACCGGGGGTGATGAAGAACGATCATCGAAAAGGTGAAGGACGATCACCTGACAGGGTACGGCTGCCGAAAGGTATCATGACATAGGACGAATGTCAGATAGAAAGGAAATAATTTAATGGGATTTGCTGGGACTCTTCCGGGGAACAGTAGACACAGACGAGTGTCTAAATTCAAGAAGACATAAGTTTTCGACACAGTGTATAAATTAAAGATGCGGACGAGCATCCTTAAGATTGTGATACGGACGAGTATCAGTAGAAACAAACGCTTGACGCATGTTCAGAGATGATGATACGGACTAGTACCAACTGGTTAACAAAGAACACGGACGAGTGTTGATTCTAAGGGGATTTAAGTGGTATACACGAGATACGGACGAGTATCTGAAATAAGTAAACATGGGTGAGACACATACGAATGTTCAACTTGCTGGGGAGAGCACGACACAGACGGGTGTCGGAAGAAGCGTATTATAAACAAGTATTTGGTTTACAAAGTGTTTAGGTAACTATGTTAGGGGAGGTGACACGGACGGGTGTTAGGGAAGAAGTATATATGTATCTGTGAGTGCCAAGGGGACGCTTTGGCTTTCTGCTGGGGAAATGACACAGACAGGTGTCAAGAAGCAATTGTAATATATGAGTCGTCTGTTTGTAAAGAATGCTCGGGCGACTTTATTGGGGAATGATGACACGGACGAGTGCCAAAGGGGGTGTGTATCTGTAAGGGAAATGTTTTGGCTCTCTGGTGAGGGATTGGGGAAATATTCCGTATACTGTTGACGGATTGTCAGTATTTACAAGTGTTCAGTTCGACTCATGGCTTGTGATTATGCAATATGTTTGATTTTTGCCGTAATGCTCCGTATTAGACAGAATGCTACGCTCTGTGGGGAAAATGTGATGCTAATGCTATGATTATGCAAAGATACCGATCCGGGATTCGGATCCCGTCGCTGTGGAGATTTCGGGCTGATCTGCTTGAAGTGGATTTCCCAGCTGGGGATAAGATCATTGGTAGATCTGACATATATGACTCTGCTTTGGGGAAATAGATCACTGATAGATCTTTCTCGGTAATGAGGGACCCAGCTGGGGTTTGTAGAAGCTTTCGTCACTCTGTTGTGAGATCTTCAGATATTGCTTTTCTGGATAGAGATTGGAACTTTGTGGGGGGATGGTTCCCTGTCTAGTACTTGGCTGGGGAAGAAAAAAGATCACTGAAAGATCTTCCTAGAGATTTCTGTGGGGGATCCTGCTGAGGATGATACTTGACAACTCAGTTGGGGAATATGAACACCTTATGGTGCTGCCCTTTGAAGGAAATGTTGGAGAAGTGATGGCTGGCAACTCTGATGGGGAGAAAGCATCTCTGGTGCTGTCTGGAAGGTGTGCTGAGGAAACAATGATTTGGAAGCCTACTGGGGAGAAACTTTCATGCCCCATGTTGTGCTTTGAATTACCTGCAATCCTGTAAAGACAAAGAAACGCACAAGTACCCCGAGGTATCCCTTACTGGATTCCATCATAGGAGTTTAAACGCCCCCGGGAGTAAGTATATTTCCTGCAAGCATGTAGTTTAGGAAAAACGCATCTGTATTTATGCAAACAAATATCTTAAAGACATCGGACATTTTTGAAAATGAAAACAAAATGTACGAGATAGAATAATGACTGAAAATCTGATTTTATTAATTTGCGTGCCCTGAATTGGCAAATACAATCATAGAAACAAATCCCCTAAAATGAGGAGATTGTTACAAATTGAGAAACAAAAGATGCTGGCAATGTTGATGACGCTTTAGGGAGCTTCCGTTTTGCTATGACTCGTATGACATTGACGTTCTTCTCATCTTGATTTCTGAATAGGGCTGATTCTGACCGGCGCTCGGACCCTTCAAAGCTTGCCATGTTGTAAGTGATGCAGATGAATTCAGAATGCAGTTGTTTGCTTATTCCCTTATTTTGCGTGGAACGCCCTTTCGGGTTTTCGATCCACCGGGATACCCTTTTTTGCCTGAGTTGTCCAATGCGGCTTTTCTACTCAGCGGGTGTACATTTTTATTTATTTTCCCTTATTTTTGCCCGAGTCTTTTATTCTGTTTTTGACTCGCCGGGATGCCCTATTTTTGCCTGGACTTACATTCTGTTTTTATGTCCAGCGGGTCATTTTTTATGCGAAGTATTTTTTAACTGCATCTGAATTCACAGGGGACAGGAAGTCTTCACCATCCATAGTACTGAGCATCAGTGCTCCACCAGAGAAAACTTTCCTTACTACGAATGGCCCTTCATAGTTCGGAGTCCACTTGCCCCTGTGGTCTGTATGAGGATGGAGGAGTCTTTTCAGCACAAGATCTCCTATTTGGTACTCTCGGAGTCTGACTTTCTGATCGAAGGCTTTCTTCATTCTTTTCTGATACAGCTGCCCATGACAGATTGCAGCTAATCTCTTCTCTTCAATCAAACTCAGCTGTTTGTATTGGGATCGGACCCATTCTGCTTCATTCAGTTTAACATCCATCAATACCCGCAGAGAGGGTAGTTCAACTTCAACAGGTAGGACTGCTTCCATACCATACACAAGCTGATACGGTGTTGCCCCGGTGGATGTTCGGATTGACGTACGGTACCCATGCAAGGCAAACAGTAGCATTTCATGCCAGTCTTTGTAGGTGACCACCATCTTCTGCACAATCTTCTTGATATTCTTGTTAGCTGCCTCTACAGCGCCGTTCATCTTCGGCCTGTAAGGAGAAGAATTGTGGTGTTGGATCTTGAAGTCCCGGCATAGTTCTGCCATTATTTTGTTGTTCAAGTTGGAACCATTATCAGTAATGATTCGCTCGGGCACTCCATACCGACAGATGATATCTCTCTTCAGAAATCGGGCTACCACTTGCCTCGTAACATTTGCATAAGAAGCTGCTTCGACCCACTTGGTAAAATAGTCAATAGCAACCAGGATGAATCTATGGCCGTTTGAGGCAGTCGGTTCAATCTTGCCAATCATATCAATGCCCCACATGGCAAAGGGCCAAGGTGAAGACATCACATTCAAAGGATTGGGAGGCACATGCACTTTATCCGCATAAATCTGGCATTTATGACATTTTCTGGCATAAGCACAACAGTCTGCATCCATTGTGATCCAGTAGTAGCCTGATCTTAACAACTTTTTAGCCATTGCATGCCCTCCAGCATGGGTACCAAAGGATCCTTCGTGCACCTCGTGCATCAACAAGTCCGCTTCTGCCCTATCAACGCATCTGAGAAGTACCATATCAAAGTTTCTCTTGTACAAGGAACCATCTGTATTCAGAAAGAAACTACCAGCAAGCCTTCTTAACGTCTTCTTATCATTGGGAGATGCCCCAGGTGGGTATGTCTGATCCTCCAAGAAGCACTTAATGTCATGGAACCAAGGCTTATCATCTTTAACAACATCTGCTGAGAACACGTATGCTGGTCTGTCAAGTCTGGACACTGATATCCGAGGCACAAAGTTGGCAGCTTGAACTTTGATCATGGAGGAAATGGTAGCCAGAGCATCTGCAAACTGATTTTCATCTCGAGGGATATACTCAAGTTTGACTATTGTGAAGAAAGTCAATAACCTTCTTGTATAATCCCGATAAGGTATCAGATGATCCTGGTGGGTGTACCATTTGCCGTTGGTTTGATTAATTACCAGAGTTGAATCTCCGAATACAGTCAAAGTCTTGATCCTGAGGTCAATGGCTTCCTCCAGACCCATAATACAGGCTTCGTATTCAGCTTCGTTGTTAGTGCAGTTAAAGGTGAGTTTCACCGAGAAAGGCATGTGAACTCCTTTAGGTGTAATGAGTACTGCACCAACACCACGACCATTCATATTAACAGCCCCATCAAACATCATAGTCCATTCTTCTTCTGGGTCAGGCCCTTCAGTGTGAACAGGCTCTTCATGATCTTTTGCTTTTATGAACATGATGTCTTCATCAGGGAAGTCAAATCTCATAGGCTGGTAATCATCAATAGGTTGCTCAGCAAGATAATCAGACAATACACTGCCCTTGATGGCTTTTTGAGATGTGTACTGAATGTTGTATTCTGTGAGGATCATTTGCCATCTTGCAACCCGTCCGGTAAGAGCTGGCTTCTCAAAAATGTACTTAACTGGATCCATCTTTGAAATTAACAAGGTAGTGTGGGTCAACATATACTGTCTTAGTCGGCGAGCAGCCCACGCTAAAGCACAACAAGTTTTCTCGAGCAGTGAATGACGTTGTTCACAGTCGGTAAACGTTTTGCTTAGGTAGTATATTGCATACTCTTTTCGACCAGACTCGTCATGTTGGCCCAGCACACACCCCATTGACTCTTCTAATACTGTCAAGTACATGATTATAGGTCTTCCTTCAACTGGAGGCATGAGGATTGGAGGCTCTTGCTAGTACTCCTTAATTTTGTCAAAAGCCCTTTGGCAGTCTTCGTTCCACCTGGAAATGTAGTTCAATCTACCTAGGAACCCTCGAACTTCTTTTTCAGTCTTAGGTGCAGGCATCTCTTGGATGGCTTTGACTTTGTCAGGGTCAACTTCAATCCATTTTTCACTTACAATAAATCCCAGCAACTTACCGGATCGCACCCCGAATGTGCATTTGTTGGGATTCAACTTCAGTTGGTACTTCCTCAGACGCTTGAATAGCTTCAGCAGATTCACCAGGTGGTCTTCTTCTGTAAGGGACTTGGAAATCATGTCATCCACATAACATTCAATTTCTTTGTGGATCATGTCATGGAATAATGTTACCATAGCCCGTTGATAAGTGGCACCAGCCTTCTTCAGTCTTAATGGCATCACCTTATAACAGAACGTGCCCCAGGGTGTGATGAAAGTTGTCTTCTCCATGTCTTCAGGTGACATTTTGATTTGATTGTATCCTGAAAATCCATCCATGAAGGAGAATACCGAGAACTGAGCCGTATTATCAACCAATACATCAATGTGAGGTAAAGGGAAGTCATCCTTCGGGCTAGCTCTGTTCAGGTCCCGGTAATCCACACACATTCTCACCTTGCCGTCTTTCTTAGGCACAGGTACAATATTAGCAACCCATGGTGGATAGCTAGTTACAGCAAGGAAACCGGCGTCCCACTGCTTTTGTACCTCTTCTTTAATCTTCATTGCCATATCTGGGCGAGTACGGCGCAGCTTCTGTTTTACCGGTGGGCAGTCTTCTTTTAAAGGCAGCTTATGCATGACAATGTCAGTGTCCAACCCTGGCATATCCTGGTAAGACCAGGCAAACACATCCACGTACTCTCGAAGCATATCAATCAATTGCTCTTTTACTGAATCTTGTAAGCAGGCCCCGATCTTAACTTCTTTTATGTCTTCTTCCGTACCAAGATTAATCGTTTCAATTTCCTCCTGATGAGGAGTGATAACTTTCTCCTCTTGCCTTAACAACCTGGCTAGCTCTTCAGGTAGCTCATAATCTTCTTCAACCCCTTCATCAGCTTGATTGATTGGATTGTCAAAGTCATACGAAGTCATAGCAGTGTTGTTGTCGATGCAGTCTGAAAGGCACTCTCTGCAAGGGTTTAGATTGTTTATTTTAGTGATCGATTTTAATCTTGTTTAGAAAAAGTGAAATGAAGTTACCATTTTGGAAAACATTGCCATTTTATTTTTGTACAAAAAGAAAAATGAAAAACAGTGAGCGGAAAAGGAAAAGACTCATTTGCAAAAGATGTCCGATATTCATTGATTGATCTGTTTGCACAAAATTACAAGATGGCCTGATTACAAAATGAGTCTTGACATCTTGGGCAAGATGCAAGACTTGATGCATGCTTAAAAATACAGGAAATAATAATTACTCTGCAGGAGTAACCCTTATAATTTCCTGGGAAGACCAGTTAAGGACTTGGCTCCCCGGGATCCTTGGACGTATCCAGCTCTCCAGGTTGCGGTCGCCTTCTTCCTCGTCTTCCAAGTTGTTCACAGCATCCGGGTGAGCATTCCCCCGCTGACAAAATTGGGTTCTTTGGCAGCCTCTGATTGATCTTGTTGAGTTGGTTTGTAACCCAACCCAAATCTATCTTCTTTCTTCTCCATGGGCAGCAGCTTGCCCCAGCCTTGGGCAGTACCCTCTTCAACAACCTTCCTGGCTTGCTGATAAGACGTCATGGAAGTTCCCAGTACAGCAGACGCTTCATTAATGTTCAGGGCCTCAAACCCCTGGCTCATAGTTTCATGGATTTCTCCATCCATTTCAATGTACTTGTACGTAGCCAGATGGCTAATAAAGATGTCTTCTTCCCCACAGATGGTGATGATCTGGCCTTCCCACTCGAATTTCAGCTTCTGGTGAAGGGTAGACGTAACAGCGCCTGCGGCGTGGATCCAGGGTCTACCCAACAAACAGTTGTAGGCCGGCTGAATGTCCATCACATAGAAGGTAACTTTAAAAGTCCATGGGCCAATCATCACAGGAAGATCAATCTCTCCAAGCACTGATCTTTTAGAGCCATCAAATGCTCTCACCACCAAATTACTCGGACGCAGTGCCAAGCCATCATACTCCAGCTTCACTAAGGCTTTCTTTGGTAGAACATTGAGTGATGACCCAGTGTCCACCAGTACATGAGATAAGACAGCACCTTTGCACTCTAGGGTGATGTGTAAAGCCTTGTTGTGGTTACGTCCCTCAGTTGTTAAATCAGCATTGGTAAAGCCCAGTCCGTGACTGGTGTTGACATTTGCTACCACAGTTTCTAGCTGATTAACGGTAATCTCCTCTGGCACGTATGCTGCGTGCAGGACTTTCAGTAATGCGTTCCTGTGAGCTTCAGAACACATCAACAGTGATAATATGGAGATCTTTGAGGGAGTTTGGTGAAGCTGATCCACCACCTTGTAATCACTTCTTTTTATGATTCTCATAAACTCTTCTACATCTTGTTCAAAAGATGTCTTCTGAGTTTCTTTGACAGTCGGCTCTTCAGGTACCACACTCTTTCCCTTTGCTTTGGCAGCAGCTTCTGCTTCGGCATTAGGTCTTTGCACTTGTGAGGCAAAAAGGCGTCCGCTTCTGGTGAAGCCTCCGCCTCCCCCAACATTATCAATTTGTGGAGAAGAGGTTGAAGAATCCAAAGTGATTTTCTCCCCGTTGCAGTAGAGGTCAGATCCATAATGCCAAGGTATGACATTACTGCTTTCATATGGAACTGGCCCAGGCACCGTGATAGTAACTGGACTGACTGCTGCAGAGGAGGGTATTGTGATGGTGTGTGGTTCGTAGTAAATTGTGACTGGTGACCTGGCAGGAGGTGCCACTGTTTGTTGCTGAAAATTGCTATTTGGAGGAACAATTGATGGATCATAGTAGATGGTGACTGCTGAGATATCTTCATTAATTTCTGCTGGTGTTGTAGAAGATTCTACAGAATAAATGGATGCTGATGTTGTAGAAGAAAGGGTTGTTGACATTTGATTTTTTGAAGTGATGGATGGAGTCATTGTTGATGATATTGATGAATCGGTAGGAATGATCGTTGCTGTTGTTGTAGGAGAATCAGGGATTGTTGTCAAAGGAATTGCTGGATTTGTAGGCGCCGTTGTTGAGATCTGAAGTATACCATCTTTGATAAGACCATCTATGCCGCTTCTCAAATTATCACACCCGTTGACTGCAATGTTGCAATACCCACAACCGAGCTCACACCCGGGAACCACCTGGCATTCTAGAAGCTGAGCTTTAATTTCGACCAGAGGTGTCCGAATTTGTGCAACACTGGTGATCAAGGTAGATGGCTTGTCTTCCTCAATGGCATTAATCCTTGGCCCACCATGGTGAGGCATAGGATTCTTGTTGACATTTGGAGGGGGTGCAAAGTTGAGGGCTTTAGAATCCACCAGATCTTGGACTTTCATTTGTAAGGCCCTGCATTTTTCTGTATTGTGGCCAAGTGCATTGGAGTGGAAAGCACATCTGGCGTTGACATCATAATTCCTTGGGAGTTTGGAGGGATCTGGTGGTGCCAATGTCCTTAACTCAACCAAGTTAAGCTTCAGGAGTTGTGGCAATAAGGCAGCATAAGGCATAGGGATAGGATCAATCACCCTATTCGCCTGTGATGGTCTTTGCTGAAAAGGTCTTTGTTGTTGATTGTTGTTGTTGTTGTTGTAGGTTCTTTGTGGCGGGTACTGAATTTGCTGTTGATAATGTGGTTGTTGTTGTGGTTGGTATGCCGATTGCTGAGGAATCGGAGCTGGAATAGTGACAGCTGCTACTGATCTGTGAACATACTGAGGTCTGCCCCTGCTGGCATGGATGGCATTTGTCTCACCGGTTCTTCTAGGTCCCACAAAAGGTTTCCTGGGATTACTGGATGAACTTGCACCGTTATCAGAAATTTTACCCATCTTCAAAAGGCTTTCAATCCTTTCCCCAGCTATAACTACGTCAGCAAAACTGGTGGAAGAAAAGGCAGCTAGCCTATCAATATATGTTCCTTGCGGAGTATTCATGAACATGTCGGCCATTTCTCTTTCCGACATGGGTGGTTGGACAGCAGCAGCAAGCTGTCTCCACCTTTGGGCATATTCCCTGAAGCTTTCCCTGGAGGATTGAGACATTCCCATCAAGAGGGTCCTGTTAGGAGCCATGTCCAGATTGTATCGGTACTGCCTGATGAAGGCTTTAGCTAAGTCCTTCCAACACCTGATAGTAGCCCTGGTCAAGTGTGAATACCACTCTCTTGAAGCTCCAGTCAAGCTATCTTCAAAGTAAAACATCCATAGTTTTTCATCCATGGTATATGCTTTAAGTCTTCCCAGGAAGGACTATAAGTGAGTTCGTGGACAGGAAGTTCCATTGTACTTCTCGAAGCACGGGGGTTTAAACTTGTGGGGAATCCTTACCCCATCCACTAACCCCATATCCATTACATCGAAGCCTAAGGAATTTTGAGACTCTAGAGATCTCAACTTCTCAGCAATTTCATCAAACCTTCTATCATAAACTTCATCCCCAGCTCCCATTACAGTAAACTGCTCCTCTTGAGGATCTTCTTGCAAGATCCTGCCTGCAGCAGTATTGCCATGTACATTTCTTGGGATGTTGACTTCCCGATCTAGATGAGGTCCAAATACTGGTGGGTTAACATGAGGCTGACCTCCCTCATTATTACTTGTTCCTCCAGTCCCAGGATGAGGTTCCTCGGGGTTTTGTCTTTCTACCAATGCCCTCAGCCTTTCCTGACTCTGGGCCAAGCCAGTCATTACAGTCATGAATTGAGCCATTTGGTTCCTCATTTCCACTCTTTCATTAGCCATCTGAGTCCTGACCTCAGTCAGGTCTTGCTGTACTTGATCCATTTGGATACTAGGAAGGTTGTTGCGAGTAGGATACCGGTGCGTACGGTTGAGAGGGAACACCCGGCGGCGAGCAATATTTCCTGAGACACAACAGAGTTAGAAACAAACATAATAAAGGCAAAACCTACAAAACAAAACAAAAGTTAGTATGCAATGCAGTATGCTTATTTGTTTTCCAAGGTATCCGGCTTGGTACTTGGTTTTGACCTTTCCAGACCCCGAGGAAGATTCTTTTGACTTTGTCGAGAGAGGAAATCCCAAAAATGGAAACAAACTAGAATATATTACAAATACTGAACAATACATAGTTTGTTTTACAACATATCCCCCTGAAGGGTCAAAATACAACAAAAGAAAAGTACATCAAATGAAAACAACAACAATCAAAAGGTCAGACATCTAGCCCAAACTCATCCTCCTTGACCTCCTTCAGAAGTGCCTCGGTCACTGGACTAGCTGGATGCTCTGTGATGTTTCTGATGAGGAGGTTTCTGGTGGCAATGGCAGTGGTCAGCTTCTTGTGCATGTCCTGGTCCTTTGACCTCTTCAAACCAGCCCTGAGCTTCAACTCTGAAATCTCCTTCTGGGCTGCCAGCAAAGCTTCCTGTTTCTTCTTTTCATTGGCCTCTAACTGTTCAATCCTGGCCTGAGTTTTCTGGTCTTCTTGTGTCCGGGCTTCAGTGATCCTGACCCACCTAGCCTGACTCTCTTGCAGATAAAGCTCAGTCCTAGCCTTCTGAAACTTGGCCTCTTTGCAGGTATTCTTCAATATTTGTTCCCCAGCTCTTGCTTTCTTGATGTAGTCCTCTGTTTTCTCAATCTTGGACAGATGCTCCACCTTAAGCTTCTCCAATCTCTCAATGTCCAGACGCCCATCACTCCTTTCCCAAAGGGACTTCTTCAGAGCTTGAGACAGATTCTCATTCCTTTCCTTCAACTTCTCAAACTCTTCCAGGCTGACAGTGGCTACTGGCTGAGTTGTGGATGGTCCAGGTATATCTTCAATGGTGAAGGGCATTCCAGTAATCTGAGCCCTAGCATGAGACCAGTCATAGTACTGAGCTGAAGCAACATTATTGCACTTTCCAAGAATAGCCATTCCTTTTGTCTGGATGTTGTCCCAAGCCCAGGATGTTTGTCTGACAGCAGCTAGATTAGGCTTTATCTCACAATACAGGGTCTCAGCTAAATCTTGCATTCTAGGAGGGTGAATCAAAGCATAGCCTAGTTGCCTTTTAAACAGCAAAGGATTGTAGTTGATGCAACCCTTTACTCCTATCAGAGGTACATTTGGGTTTTGCCCACAGCTAGCGATGATGTCTTTGCCTTTGGTGCTCTGGGTGCACCATCTGATATCGTCTGAAGACAAAGCAATAAGTATCTTAGCCCAATTCTTCTGTTGGTGAGGATTCAGGAAGGCATCTGTCTTAGGTAGGTGTTTGAGCAGCCAGGTGTTGAACAAAGGAGCACAACTTCTCACTAACTTCCCCCTTTGTTTCTCATTCCTCTGATGAATGGAGTAATAGAAGTCTCCCAGCAATGTGGGTACTGGGTTCCTCAGAAGGAAAAGATGAATGGCATTCTTGCTGATAAATTTGGGCTCATTTGCAAATAGTACAACCCCATATATGCTGAGAGCTAGCAATGCACAAACTGCCCTCCATTCTCCCAAAGAGGCCTTCAGGACGGCCTGAGAAATCAAGAAGTCTAAGTGTAAACCAGGGATCCCAGCCTTTGTTGTCATATTCTGCTCAATCAAAGTAGGCTCCAGGTACAGTGCTTTTGCCACTTCTCCATTGCTGGGAGAAGTCATCTCTGGGTTGAAGGGGACTCCAACCCTGACAGGTACCCCAATCAATGATGAAAACTCCTCCAAAAGGGGTCCTAGCTGGAAGTCTGGGAATGTGAAGCATCTCAAAGGAGGGTCATAAAACTGTAGGCAAGTGTGGATCATGCTCCTCTGAGAAGGATCCAGGTCCATAACCATATCCAGGATACCTCCATAATGCTCTCTGAATAATGGGATGTGTTCTGGAGTGATAAGTGACTGGACCTGCCTGATACCAGTCAACACAGGCTCAAAGAAATGGTATGAAATGTTGCTTTTCCTGGGAGGAGCCATGACTGCTGATGAAGAGCTGAAGACAAGTGCTGATGAAAATCAAGACTGGTACTGGAGATGAGCCACTGATAAGCTGATAATGATGAAGATAACTGAAGCAAACAACTGAAGATAGCTGAAGTAGATAACTGATGAAACAGAGGTCTATGCAGATGAAGGGGTCAAAACCAAGCCAGATACAATGTGGATACCCTGAAAAACAAATAAACAAATGTCAAATGATGCAATGATGATGTATGCAAATGATATGCAAGGGTTTGTGATCAAGATGGATCTGATTATCTGTCTTGATATAGGCCCATGTATGTTCAAAGGTCCAGATGAAGGTTCAGAAATCCAGTAACCAAGGTGGGGGACTCAAATAAAGAGTCACATGTCCAGGGTTAATCATAAGAACTGTCCCAAAATGGAGCATTCTTAAACCAAACAAGTATCAGGGTATGATGTGGCCCAGGGTACCTGCAAACCTGTAAACAGCCCAACCCCCTCACAGGTAGTGTTCTAGAACAAGGATCCTCAGACTTGGATCAGTTATGAGAAGTGTAAACACTTCTAACCCGGAGGTACAGTGTTTACAATAACCATAAAAGATCCTCCTCTAATTCACCTCAGTTTCTGAAGGTCAATAATAAAGGTCATCCAGACTTAGCAGGCTTCCCAGATAGCCCTAGCATTACAGGAAATCTGTAGCACAGAGTTCTCAAGAAGAAACCCACATCTGAACCGTGTTTCATATTCCCGCACCAGATCGAAATGGAATGGGAAAGAACATGAACCACTCTAGCCTAGGTGTCACTCAGGTCCCAGGTATAGGACCTCAAACTCTCAATAGAACCCCACCCATCAAAACAACAAACCAGATCCAGCAAGATGACAGTATGATGTATAAAAAAGTAAAGAAAACAATAAATAACTGTACATAAAACAGTAAATAAAGCAACTATATAAACACAATTAGCACATAACACCCCAGTAAACACAAATCAAACAAGCGCTAGGAGGAACCCACAAAAGAACCAGGAGCCCTGGTTACAGTATAAGGTTCCCCAGCAGAGTCGCTAAGCTGTCGCTCCCACCAAAATGAGGCTAAGTCAAATGGGGTACAGACACGAACGGTCGGTGAAAGAGAGAACACACAAGGGTGAACTCAGAAAGAAAAGAGTCGCCAGCTAGGCATTTTTATCCCGGAGGAAAGGTAATGCTGCATAAACCTGAGAAAAAGATGGATAAGACGGTTGCGAACCAGAGAGACTGAGAAAGGGGGTTGGTTACAACTTGGGAAGGTATTAGCACCCAGATTGTCCACCGTACTCGACGGGATCCACGCTTAAAAGATTTGTGTTTTAAAAGGGTAATGTCAGTGAAATTTGTGTATCAAAGCTGGAAAGAATGCAAGTGTCAGTGCTAAAAGAAAGGTGATGTGTGTAAGAGAAGTGTCAGTGTTGGAACAGGAGTGCAAAGCTCAAGACTATGAGACTTAAAGAATAATGCTGGTAGAGGGGAGAATTTACAGAGACTTTTGTTCGATAACTGTTAAGTTATGCCTACGTATCCTCTCGTGCAATGAGGAAGTCAGAACACCGTAGTTCGACCCAAAGAGACTGAAAGACAAATTGACTTGAACTTCTTATTTGTCTATGCTCAAGTGTATGACCTGTCTGGCTCAGGTGCAAACTGTCTTGCATTAGACGGAAGAAGCGAGTTCTCGTTTGTGAGTGAATGAGATGAGAAAAGAATCCCGGAGGAGACGATTATTGTTTGTGTTTGGTATTTTCAATCTTTTATTGCTTTTGGAGTTTGTCATAAGAAAATGAGCTTAAGCCTAAACCAAGGGGTTAGTAAACTCATCACATCCTCCCTCTGATTAGGGGTAATGAGAATACCTTAAGTATGAAGTAGACACCCCACACTTAATCACCATGATGTAGGATTAAGATCATTAACCTACTTGCATTTATTTAGATGTTTTTGTTGTTTTTGTTTAGTGTTAAGTAATGAGTTTAAGCCATAATCAAGGATTTAATGGACTCATTACACCATCCTAATAGAAGGATAATAGATGAGAACATTTAAGCTGAGAAAGACTCCTCAACTTAATCCATGATTAGGGATTAACCTCATGACATAACAAAGCTTTTATTAAAGTGGATTTTAGTTAATGATAAGATTAAGAAGTGATTTTTATGGTTTGTAAGACAACTTGAGGGGGACTTGTCCATTAACACTAGGGTTAGTCCTTCTTAACCAATTAAGGAAGAATTAGAACCCTAATGCAAGGCCCAAGTTACAAGTTTGATGTCTTGATGATTATTATGTGAATTGATTAAAGGAGTTAAACACATTAAGGGTTTAACACTTAGGATTAAAGTTATACACTCCATCATAATAGAAGGATGTAGGCATAAACTTAATCACAAAGCCTTAAAACCTTTAGGGTTTAGTCCTGGATTATGAGATGAGAAGAGAAGACTCAAAGAGACTCAAAGGTAAAAGCTAGATGGGGGACTAATCAAACCATAATTGTAATCATGCTTGGTTATTCCTAGGGTTAATGAGGTTTGCAAGAAGATCTTCAGAGAAACCACCAGGAAGGAAGCAGATGAAAGGAGCAAGAAGCAAAGAGAAGCAAAACAACTTGCTTCACTTAAGAAGACAAGTTTCTTGAAGAAAGAAAGTAAGATGAACATGAATGAGAAAGCCCACTCAAGTACACAAGATAAAATGCAGTAATGTTGCAAGAGAGATGAGAGGAGATTGTGAGAAGTGAAGGCAAATTCACTTCTCAAAATAACTTACCACCTGAAAAGTTAGCAAAAGGAATGAGATGCAATGCAAATGAGATGAAATGCCATGGTACAAACCAAAACCAGAAGCATAGACATGATGTTAATGATGCTAAAAGATGATACAAACATAAGGCAAGACATGAGAATGATCATACAAGGACATGGATGCAGATGAAGCATGCTTTGAACCATAAAGATCCATGAATGTTTATGAGATGAAATGGACATATAACATGGAAAATGAAAGATGAAATGATCAAACATGATTCTAATATGTCCTAATATGTATTATGAATCATGTGGATGCACAAAATGTCATGGCAAGTCATTGGATGCAAGCAAATGAAAGATGGATGCAAAGGAAGGCACAAATTAGGGTTTACATGCAACATGCATCACAAAAATCCAAAACCAGAAGCAAATGACATGACAAAAAATTGAAAATGGAACCAAAGGAACCCTAAACCTACACAAGTTCACTGCCTAAAGGAGGGGATCCAACTCTTAACCTAGTGCAAGTTATGAATTTCCCAAGTCAATTAGGGTTTTAAGGTACCTCATCATGAAAAATGCAAAACAAATTGAAAATGGAAGATCAAATCAAACCAATTTTATCCTATAAACTAAATTCCATGAAGGATGCAATGCAAGAAGAACCATCATCAAACTCTCAAAGGTTAGGCAGAATGGATTTTTCAAAGTTTGCACAAAAATATTGCCTTAAAATGAATTTAATTCCAATGAAAATGATCAAAAGGCATCAAGAACTAAAAAGAAATTTGGTTTGAGGGTTTTATAATCTTTCTAAATGTTTTTAAATGCAATGTGAATTTTTTTGTGATTTTTAAATACCTAAATGCATTTTTAATTAATTAATTTTCATTAACTAATTTAAAATAAACATTTAAATAATTTAAAAATAATTTTTAATGCAAAAAATAAAAATAAAAATATTTTTGGGTTCTGAAAATTAATAAAAGATTTGATAAAAAATTTCAGAATTTTTTAATGTATTTTGCTATTTTAAATAAAATGTACAAATTAAATGACAAAAAAATGAAATAAAATTAATAAAATAGGAGGTATGCAGAATGGAGAGCCAGGATGCAATCTGGGCTTGAATCCATTGACTTGGCGCGTAATCCTGCGGCCCAAGTTCAAACTTCCTTAATCCTGATTAATTAATTAAATTAACCTAATTAATAACTAATGACATGATCCTGACCTTTCAAACGCGCGCGGGAACCATCATTCAATGACCTACATTCAAACCTGGAGCCCTAACCCTAATTACACATTAATGACTTTCAGGTCACCGGAGAAGAGCTCCGGTCGTCTTCTCCGGTGACCCCCTCACCTGAAAATTGCTAACTTCTTCCCTAGGTTATTTCTGGAGCTCTAAAGCTCCAGATTAACTCCTCTCACCTCCCTGAATCCAAATCCACTCTCAAAACAAATTTATTCTCACCCAAACTCAAGATTCGAAAGGAAGAACAAAAATGGCAGAAATTTCAGTCAATCAATACAAGCTCATTTCTACACCATTTTCAAAATTTCAAAGTTCAGTGTGATCAGTGGAGCATGCTTTATCATATTGTAACATTAAAAGAGAGTTCTGGAAAAATAAATTTCAGTGGCTACCTGAGATGAAGCTTTTCACCTCTGAGCTTTCTGGCCACTTCCTTGGTGCAAAAAGACTCCCTTGAACCTCCTGAGGCAGTTGCAATGCTTGGAAAGCTTTGAAGATGGTTGGTTTGAGTGGTAGCAATCCAACTGGTCAGAAATCGTGTTTGGTGTATGGAGTGTTTTTGGCTGTTTCAATGGTTGGTTTGAGATCAGTGAATAATTTAGAGATGACTGGTGGAATTTGTTTTAAGATTGAGTGAGTATTCAGTGAGTTTCGAAGGAATTTGCAAGAGGGATGATTTTTGAGAACTTGAGGATGCTGAGGTTTTCAGGCTGGCTTGTTGTGTGTTATGGCTTGGGTTTGATCCACATAACATGCTGTGATAGGCCAGAGAGTGGGTGGTGGCTACAGCTGATTGGTATGGGCTTCTTGCCACAAAGTCAAAAGTTTTGTACTTGAGGTATGGGCACTTGGTAGGCTAGGGACAATAGGGTGTCCTGCGCATCAATGATTGAGGAGAGCCATAGAATCAGTCTTGAGGCTAATTAGCAAGTGGATTAGGGTTTGTGTGAGGTTTTGCAACTTTGTGATCTTTTGGCCCTTTTGTGATTACTTGAAGCATAAGTCATGAAAATGGGAGGTTCTTTGGTGCAAAATGATTTTTAGGTCATGGTTCATGTTTGTGTGATGCATAGAAGTCAATTTGAAGTCACATAAAGGCTTGGCATGAGGTTTTGCAACTTTGCCTCTTTGGTACAAAACTTGAAATTATGTGATTTTGTCCAACTTTGACAAGCCATAACTTTTGATCCATAATGAATTAGAATGAGTTCTTGTACTTTTTGAAAATGGAATGATCCATTCTACAACTTTCATGACCATAGTTTTCTCATTTGAAGCATTTTTGAATCAATTTGAGGGGGTTGAAAAACTTTCCCAAAATGGCAAGTTTACATTACAAGTCACTTTCCCAAAAAGGCAACTTTGCAAATGGCTTGAAATTCTTCAATTTTGTGAACTTCTAACATCTTCTATGATCAAATAAAGATCATACATATTCAAAATGATGGAGATTACCCTTTGGTTGGGTCATTGGGGGCCTCAGATGCCCTGATTTTGCACTTACTTGCTCAAGAAGTCAACTCTTGATCAGATGCCTTCCCCTTGGAATTTCTTCATGAAAATTGATATGCATGATCCCTATACCCTATAGAGACCAATAGAAACAAGAATGACCAAAAAATTTGGAGTTATGGCCTTTGAAACCAAAACCCTAATTTTAGGTCATCTGTGCAGTTAAACCTGGCTCTGCTTCCATGCCTTTCTTAGTTCTTGTGATTCTTTGACTTTCTTGACTGTGTGGGGATATAATATGATGTTTGAACACACATGGACCCCTTTGAAGTTATTGATGACCTTTGGAGTGGCTCAAATGATTCAGGGATGGCTCAGATCACAAACCCTAGATGCAGATGACTTAGGAGCAATGCAGTGAATCAAAAATGTGGTATGAGATGCTATGATTGGACTTATGCATATGAAAAGATCACAAGCCATGGTGTGAATGAGTGAGGGCAAATTTGGGGTGTTTACAGGTTGCATTTAGTTGCATGCTTGATCATAGCATTTACATCAAATCAATTCTGAATTTTGCATTGAGTTTAGCGTGTTTGTTGAGCTAACATGTTGCATGTTCATAATCAATAATCATCATGTTCATATGCCATGTTCATATGCTACATTTTGCATTATTTTGTGCATAATCCATAAGTGATTCATTCTTGCATAGTTCTTCAAAATGGTTCATGTTCTTGCATTTGTATATGTTGATTTAGGTTCAAATGTATGTTCATAATCAAGTTGGTGCATTATTCATTGAGTTTGTGCATAAAAAATGAAAATAATCAATTCTGAATTTTGCATTTCATAGCTGTTTTTGCATATAGGTGCTGTAAAATGTATGTTGTTTGTTATGTGTACATGTTGCATTTGACTTTTTACACCTACTTTTTCATGTTGCATGCTGGCTGTAAAAAGCTGTTGTGTGTTAAGCATAATTTTCATAGCTGTTTGGATAATAAGAGCTGTAGAAGATGTTGTTTTTGTGTCTTAGCTTTTTTTAGTTCCTTTAGAATTAAGATAGATTTTAGATTGAGTCCTAGAATCATTATTATTTAATTGTGGTGTGTTTGTCTTACTATTTTAATAAATTGCACACTAACATTTGTTTTGTAGAGGGGAAGATTTAGGTAAAATTCCTTCACCTTATCCTTTTCTTTTTATGCATTTCTTTTATGCATTTAATTCCTTCTTTCCTTCCATATTTGTGTTTGGTATGATTTCCCCCTTTGTTAGGATCAACTTATCTTCCTTAGGAAGTAAGTTGCATCCTTTTTCTTCTTTCTTTTCCTTTTAATCCTTAGGATTAGAAAACCTCACAAACCATTAGGATCTCCCTTTTGTGCATAATCAACAACTTAGGGTTGTGTCTTAGTCCCCCTTAGTTTTATCCTTTTTCAACTTGAGTCATTCTTTCTCACCTCATAAAGAAAAATAATAAAACACTTAATAAAAACCGAACTTTCTTGTACGACACGAGACTTTGTTGCGGAGTGCCTATACGCGTCCTGTTTCGGGGCGAGGTGTAAGTACTTACCGCGATGGATAGGTCTTAGTATGAGAATGTTCACAAACAAATTCAAAACATTTCTCATAAAAGACAAAAAAAAACAATAAGCGACTTTCCTGTGGGAACTTCTTTTCTCATCTCATTCATTCTGAATGCGAACTTGCGACGATTTGTCTTTCATGCAAGACGGTAAACGCACTCGTATCAGACGAGCCTGCAACACCTCAGCATAGACATACGCAGTTCCAGCTATAAAAAACACAAACAAAGTTCCCGCCTTAGTTAGGCAAACTACGTCGACTCTGATCCTCATTTTCCCGATGAGGTACGTAGGCAGCGGGGTAGGGTCCGTTCGAGCACAATCTTTATTTTCCCTACATTTCCCCATTTCTTCTTATCTCTTTTCCAGTTCCTTTCTCATTCATATTCCAGTCAGCAGGTTTATTCAGCAGCATTTTATTTTCTCACCCTTTGAAACAAACAAGCAGGCGTGGATCCCGTCGGGTACGACGGACGGCCTGGGGTGCTAATACCTTCCCAGGTCGTAACCGACTCCCGAACCCAGATCTTTGGTTCGCAGGACCTTGTCCTTTCCTTCTTCCTCAGGTTTGTGCAACATTACCTTTCCCATTCTTTCGGGATAAAAATGTCTGACTGGAGACTCTACCTTTTCCGCGCCACTTTCGCGTTTGTACTAGGATGAAAATCCCGGGAGCGACACTACCCATGTTGATGAAGTCGACATGTTTTCTGGTCTTCTTCTTTTTCTTCTTGGCCATCAGTGCCTTCAGTTCTTTTTGTTCCTTGGACAAGTTCAGGATCATCTCTTGAAACTGGGCATTTTGAGCTTGAAGATCTTTGACAGATTGTTCAAGATCCATTTCTACTTAAATAAACAACGAGAAGATGAAAAACCTGTTGTGAAAAGCTGCCATGCAATGATATAATATGTGGATGCATATGCGATGTTTTCAAGGACCGCATAGGATTTAAATTTTTTTAAAGGAAAACAAAAAACTTTCATTAGTAAATAAATATAATTGCCCCTTGGGCTTACAATGAAAGAAAATAAGAAGAAAATACAAAGAAGATAAACATATGAGACTTAACTCTCCCATGGACGCTTCCTCTTTGTGTTGAGATATGTATTGAGGTTCCGCTCTTTGTGAAGTTTCTTTGTTAGCTCCAACACTTTCTCTTGGCTAGCTTTGAACTGAGCTTCAAAGGTTTCCTTTTGCTCCTTTAGTTGGATCCAGGACTTCTGCAGCTCTTCCAGGTCGGTAGGCATATCAGGGTGAAGAAAGGTATAAGGAACATCTCCTTCAACAATAGGATCAAAAATTATTAGTAGAACATCAGGATATGGCATCATAAGAGTCTGAGCACAAAACCGCACCCATCTGAGGCAAGGTTCCATAGGAATGGAGTATTTTGGTTCCAAAGTATTGTTGTTAATCTTATTCACCATACTTCAAGATCGTATAAACCTTTGACGGTAACCTAGAAGATCATTGTCATAGTTAAACATAATACCTTGAATAATCATATCATGAGGACCATTACTTCGAGCATAACCAAACTGACGTAGTGCTAAAGAAGGATTGTAGGTAATGCCCCTCTTATGCCATGGAGTGGCACATTAGGGAACTCCCCACAACGGTCAATGATATGAATATTCTCCATAGATCGGGAACACTAGTGAATATTTGAATGAGAGAGTGACATTATCCTTCTAGACCATCTCAAACCATGTTCATTCTTCATCACAGATCGAGGAAGGTGTGGAATAAACCCCCTTGGTAGTAGAGGTATGCAACACATCTGATTTCCTCGCACCTTCGTAATATGAGTGTGAAGAGAGTGTAAGATATCTCCAAACAAGGTAGGCACAGGAATAGGAGTCAGAAATATTTTGATGGTGTGCACATCTATGAATTGGTCTGGATTAGGGAACAATAGCAAACCATAAATCAACAAAGCTAAGATCTCCTCAAAAGCATCGTAACTCATAGCATCCAAGAACACTTGAGCTTTCTCTAACAATACTTTGAAAAGAACACCCTTAACTCCACTTCTTGTTTCCAGGGCAATTTCTGATTTCTTCAAATGCAAGGTGTCGCTCTCGGGATTTTCATCCTAGTACAAACGAGAAAGTGGCACGGAAAAGGTAGAGTCGCTAGCCAGGCATTTTTATCCCGAAGGAACGGGAAAGGTAATGCTGCACAAACCTGAGGAAGAAGGAAAAGACAAGGTCCTACGAACCAAAGATCTGGGTTCGGGAGTCGGTTACGACCTGGGAAATTATTAGCACCACAGATCGTCCTCCATACCCGACGGGATCCACGCTTGTTTGTTTGTTTCAAAGGGTGAGAAATAATATGTTGTTGAACAAAGAACTGCTAACTGGAATTGAGTGAGAAAGGGAATTGGAAAAGGGATCAAAAAGAAAGAATGGGGAAAATGTAGGGAAAATAAATAATGTGCTCGAACAGGCCCTATCTCGTTGCCTATGTACCTTATCGGGAAAATGAGGATCAGAGTCGACATAGTTTGCCTAACTAAGTCGGGAACTATTTGTTTGTGTTTTTTATAGCTGGAACTGCGTATGTTTATGCTCAGGTGTTGCAGGCTCGTCTGGTACGAGTGCGTTTATCGTCTTGCATGCGAGACAAGTCATCACGAGTTCGCGTTCATAATGAATGAGATGAGAGGAGAAGTTCCCGCAGGACAGTCGCTTATTATTTTTGTTTTGTCTTTTATGAGAAATGTTTTGAATTTGTTTGTGAACATTCTCATACTAAGACTTATCCATCGTGGTAAATACTTACACCTCGCCTCGAAACAGGACGTGTATAAGCACTCCGCAAGAAATGGAGGAAGCCTATACAAGTGGAATTCAAATATTAAGGCAAAAACATAAAAATGAGATGAAGAAATAATGTCTCAAAATGCGTATTAAAGCATAAAACAAAAATAAGGCTAAACACCTCATATAAGCACAACTTGAACAGTTTCTAAGCCTAAGTCCTAAAACTAAAGGAACTTACTTAATATCAACATTCTAAAATCAGTAACTAACTATACTAAGTCATCCTAATATCCTAAGATCAAGCCTAATTAAACTAAGTCCTAATGCACCATAAAATCCTAAGCTAAACTATATGGATTTACAATGGAAAAAATAACTAAAGTCAATGCACTAAAAAAATAGTAAAATTTCTGGAAAAAATATGAAATTAATTCCCTAAGGTCTCTAACCTGAATCTAACATTATGTTAAAAAATCTCCTAAACATTCATGACCTAACTATGTCAAACGGTCACTTAAATCTACCTAAGATCTATTCACCATTTTGTACAAACTAAGCTACCAAAACAGTGGATAAAATTGCCTAAAAAATATAACAAAAATTATTCCAGGTTCTATTATTAGTCCTCTAATCATAACAAAAAGAATGGGACAAAATTCATACAGGAGGTGGGAGAAATAAAATGTACAAGATGAAGTATTCAAGAAAGAAATCAATATAAAACTAATTAAATGGAAAACCGAAATTAAATTGAAAAATACCAAAATTCAGAAAGTAAAAATGTAGAAAATTTCTAAAATGAATTAGGAACCTACTGTAATTTTTATGGAATTTTATCATGTGTTTTACTATTTTTTAAGGATTAAAATCAAAAGCTATACAAAACAGAAAATAAAAAAAAAATAAAAAAATAAAGAAAAAGCAGGGGAGGAGCATTTATCAGCTTTTATTAGTTAAAAGCTAATGGGTTTGGCTTGGGGGTGCAAAAAGCAAGAAGACAAGGCCCAGGGGTGCCAGAATTTAAGGTGTATCTTATGGAATGCATTCAACCTTCTTGACTTCACAACAATCGTTCTATCATGAGTCTCCCCATGGTAATCTCATCAAATGGACCTTGAACGTAGACACGTGATAACTACAGTGGCCGGTACTCATATAATCTGCCGCAAAAGGAGCCTACTGGACGGTGACAAGTGTCACCGCCGGAGTGGCTGGGAATCCCAAAAGCTCATCCAATCTTATCTTCATGGAAATGTCTAACGATGATTTATTGGAAGTTACTGCACTATTATGGCTCTTAATCTCTTTGCATTATTCCAAATATTCTTCATTAAATCACCTTATTAATTTAATTTAATTGTTCTTTATGATTAACAATTATAAACAACATAAAAGACAAAGGCTGAAGAAAACACAAAACCATAAGCCTTTCTTCTTCCTCTCTCCTTCCGCCGCCCTCATCACCTTCATCCCTTTCTTCAAACCCTTTCACGCTGCCACCATCCTATCACCTTCATCCTTCTCCCTATTGCCATCATCAATTCACCTTCGGCTTATCCTAAACCACAACAAAATTAACCTCTCTTCAATCTTCCTTAAATTTCAACAAACCTCACTTCTCTCCAATCTTCAAAATTGAACCTTCAACTTCTCGCGTTGGTGCATAATAATCACAGAAACTACATCCTAATTAACACGCGAGAAGAATACAAACACGTCGTACCTTGCGAACGACACAAAAGCTGGTTGGTGAACAAAGATAAAGGTGTTTTGGCGACAATGACTCTAACGAGCGAAGATGAGAACGCGTACGGTGCTTTGATGATTCTGGCGAGCAAAGATGACGGTGCTTCAGAGATGTTTTCGCTTCTGCGACGCCGTCCTGAGGTCGATGATGCTTCTGACGAATGGATGATAACGCGTACGGTGCTTTGATGACGAATGATGCAATATTTCTTCAGGTATGCCCTTCGAATTCGCTTTTTATCCCTCTTCTACTTCTCTGCTTGATTTATGAATTTTGATGAAGGCGATGAAGAAGTTGATGAACAATGGATGAAGAAGACCACTGGAAGGTTCCGTTAATGATAAAGGAGATTGAAGGAGAAGAAATGGTGAGGGATAGATCAGAGAGATATGCTTTTCGGAATGAAGGAAAATGGTGAAGTAGAAAGCTCTGAAGGAGAATGGTGAAAGGAGATCGAAGGAAAAGAAAAGGAAGAATATAGAGAGTGAAGAAGTATGGTTGAAGAAGATAGGTGAAGAAGAATTAAAGAAGTTGTGAAGACGTTTGAGGGAAGAAGAAGATTATGATTTATAGCAGATGGATCCAACTTCTGTGGATAGTTCAATGTGAAGTTTCCAGAAGAAAAAACGGTTATGAGTTTGTTACTCTTCTATTATGGATTTTGTATTTTCTGTTTCGATTCTGTTATGAGTTTTTACTCATTAGTTAGAGTTCTTTTCAATTATTGATTTTTGCTATTTGAACTTGCAGGCTGGTATTATGGGAACCGAGTTTTTAGTGTGAATGTAGGTCTGAGTTTTTGGTTGTCAGATCCGTGATGTTAGAGATCATTGTGGCTGAAGAAAAGGGATGGATATTGACGAAGACTTTCGCGCTTTCTCTCAACTTCTTTCTTCCGCAACTGCCCCTTTTTTATTTTCTATTATTGTTGTTAAACAATGTGATACAGTGGAATTTGGGACCGATTTTGCAGGTTGCAAGTTGGAGATTTGCAGGAAATTGTTGAAAGTTTGTAGTTGACGGACCACTGTGAAGCCGTGAATGAGGATAACATGATGTTATGAATCTGTGGCGGAGCTCGATTGATGACTTAATAAAAGATTGATGATGTTTTGGATGCCGATTTCCCCTTGGCAGACTTCTCGTTGCTCAAGAGTTGCAGAGATAAAAAAGATTGAAGATTGAAGATTGAAGCAGAGATTGACGCGACTGAAGAATTGTTGCTCGATTTCCTTTATTGGTACGAATTCATACTCTTCTTCTCTATTTTGTTGTGACCTTATCCTTCTTCTACCTTATTTATTCCTTTGTCCATCGCAACTGATAAGCTGTCACATTGTTGTGATGCGTTCTTGCTTCGATTTGAGTGAGTCGAATTCGTTGCTTGCTGAAATGTTTTCTGAATTTTGCAGGATGATGATGAGATGTTGAATTTTGTAGATTGAAGTTTATTACAGTGAAGATCGTTGGAGTTGATTGAAGAGTTGATGAGGTTGATGCAGAGAGACGATTCAAGAGAGATTGGAGATGAATTTCAAGATGTGATGAAACTTGAAGAGGAGTTTTTTTTAGAGTGGTGATTGAAGTTTTATTTTGCAGCCTTCTGAGTTTTTTTTCCGTGTAACTATTTGATCAACTCCTTCAACTCACTTTTCTGTTACTTTGTCCATGAAAAATCAATCCTGTTATGTTATTATCTTTTTTCTCTATGTGATTCTTTGTGATATATCCATTATTTTGTGGAATTATATTAATTGTTTATGGATCTCCCCTTGGTGTATGTGTATGCATGAAACTTTGGTGGACCCGTGTTGTAAGAAAGGCAAAGTTATTGGTTAGTGAAACATTTTCTCTTTTTATAGGTTTTTATATTCATGGTTTATACTTGGTTTATTTAGATGGATTTAACATGAATTTGGACAACTAAGGCTTAGAACTTAGACTAAAAAAACTTGTAGATCTCAAACAACTAACATTTGGCTAATTGGTTGGTTGGATAAAAAATGCAATAAATTTGCGTTTTAAACAAAAATGGATATCGTTTAGAAACAAGGATGGACACATGGATAATAGAATTACCGGATGAACCAATGAATTCAAGCACAATTCTTGAGAAATGAAATATCTTAGGAATTGGATGAAGTTTTTTTTAGTTTAATTACTTTGACTAGAAACATGGGCCTAAGAGAAAAAAATCAACTAGGACATTAATCTTTGGGCTTGGGTTAGGAGTAGACCTAAGAAATGGGCTTTGGAGATTGCATAAAATAAGAAATGAATGATGAAGCATGTTAGTATGGACCTCAATCCGTAAATCCGAACCAACTTGCATTCAAAATAAATAAAATCACTTGCATTACCAACGCCCTTAATCCACACTTCGAACAACCAACATAAGTCCCATGTGAATAACGCCTAGGCGCGCCAACAGAAATCCACAGCTTTACGCTTGACAATTCGATCCTCATGATACCTTGGTGAACAATAACCTTCGATATGAAACCCTTTGAACAACCTTCGTATAGAAAATTCGTTGGGTATCACATGATCAGGGAAATAAACCCTAAATTCACACCAATACCCTCCTGATCCAACACTTCTGATGAAACCTCTGAATATGATGAACGTTAGAACTTGGTAAACCCCCTTACAATAATATGCTCATGATGATGTGAATTCAACCTTTGTCTCGGTCTTGACTGCAATAGCCAGATGAACCACTTATGAACGAGATAATCCATACCATAGGGGGATGCTCTGATCCCATGCCTCAGGAGTTCATGAAATGCATGAATGCGAATGTTATGACCTAGTGGGAAATACAGATGCATGCGAAGCGATAAGCCAGCTAAGATAATAAATACGAAGGCAAATTTTGAGGTATTACAGTTGCCCCTATTCAATCAACTACAGACTTTAATGGATGATAGCGACGAATTTTAGACATTCCAGGTATGGAGTGATTGAATACTCGAATAAAACCTGGAAATTTGAACTCCACGTATGAGGAAAATGTCATCTGCCTTTATTGTTATTGTTTTTTCTTCTTCTTTTTTTGTTTTGTTTTGACCTCTGGATAGGTAGCGGAAAATAGAACAAGGGGGAACGGGATCGTTGTACATAAACTAGAGCGCAGGCAAACAGGACTGTTGTACAAAACGAGAACCTGCGATGTGACTGTTGAGCGAATCAAGCCACAGAATGGGAGCCTGTTGTACAAACCCTGGCTTAAAAACGAGACCATTATACAAAACGGAACTCGAAGGTGAAATGGGATCGTTGTACATAAACGAGAGCCCAGGAAAACAAGACTGTTGTACAAAACGAGAACCTGCGATGTGACTGCTGAGCGAATCAAGCCACGGAATGGGAGCCTGTTGTACAAAACAGGGCTTGAAATCGAGACCATTGTACAAAACGGAACTCGAAGGAAAAATGGGATCGTTGTACATAAATGAGAGCCCAGGAAAACATGATTGTTGTACAAAACGAGAACCTGCGATGTGACTGCTGAGCGAATCAAGCCACGAAATGGGAGCCTGTTGTACAAAACATGGCTTGAAAATGAGACCATTGTACAAAACGGAACTCGAAGTTGAAATGGGATCGTTGTACATAAACGAGAGCCCAGGCAAACAATACTGTTGTATAAAATGAGAACCTGCGATGTGACTACTGAGCGAATCAAGCTACAAAATGGGAGCCTGTTGTACAAAACAGGGCTTGAAAATGAGACCATTGTACAAAATGGAACTCGAAGGTGAAATGGGATCATTGTACGTAAACGAGAGCCCAGGAAAACAGGACTGTTGTACAAAACGAGAACCTGTGATGTGACTGCTGAGCGAATCAAGCCACGGAATAGGAGCCTGTTGTACAAAACATTGCTTAAAAACGAGACCATTATACAAAATAGAACTCGACGACGTGACTGTTGAGCGAATCAAGCCACGGAAAGGGAGACAAACATTGACTTGCAAAGACAAGGATGCCTGGAAAATGGTATTGGTATCCTATGTGGGGAGTATCTCAGGTTGAAAAGATGTTACGGGTCGTATGTAACATATCTCAAAACCGGCCCATGCGGGCATGCATATGTTTGGATTTATAGCGTAATGCTCCATGATGATAGAAATGCTACGCTTGGGAGGATGCAAATGTAATGATGATTATGTATATGCAAATGCAAGGAGATCTCCTGACAAGGAGACTGCAAGTATCCCAAATGGCTTGACCGGGGAGAACTGATGACCACTGCATTGATCTGGTCCCTCCTTGTAAGGAGGAAACAACTCTGCGGGGAATGTTGACCGGCTCTGAACTGCCTCTATTGCCAAAAATATATTGGACTTTGAGATTGGAAAGCCAAGACCCTGCTGGAGATGGACTCTTCTTGCTTGGTACGCTACCCGTTGAATTCTGATGGGGAAGTGGAGACCTCCTGACTTGGCTGGGAACCAATGGTATGACATTTCTGAGGTGGCAAGATGTTAGGGAGAAGAGACACTCCTTGTACTGCTGGGGATTTCCCCTGTATTAAAGGGAAGTCTCTGCTTGGGGAGAACACCAATCTTTCTGTCATTACTGCTTTGCTGATAAAGATTTCAACTCTCATCTCTACTGGGGATAACATGAGACACACGGGAAGACACATGTTTTTGTTCAAGCACATTGTTAAGATATTCCTCCTGGAAGTTCGCTTTAGCTCTGATAGCAATGCTTGTACCTGCACCTGCGTAAACACAACTGATAGTATCTGCAACATGGAGAGTTAATGTGGACCTGTATGCCCCAGGCTTATGGTATGAATCACCATCCCGACCACTTAACACCTTTTTTAGAGTTGTATTATATTTTTCTATCCTCCTACATGAGTTAGAAAGCATTCGAATGTTCACAACACAATATAAATCACAATTTGTTGGACATTTTTGCAATCAATCAATGCCAAATGAAAAACAAAGACAAGAAGCAAATAGTCACAAGTTGACTAAAATTGAATTTTTATTGATTTGGAACATGACCCTGAATAGGCATTACAATAGGAAACAATTCCCTAGAAATAGGAAATCGCCCAAAAGGAAAATAAACTATCCTATTGACAATGTGAAAAATGGATCTCATCAAGTTTCGACTCGGCTATGACTTGTATATCTTAAAGACTATCTGCTTGCTCTGCCCCTTGAAAAAGGTGATTGGACTGGTCTTCAACCCTTGGAATAACCTTAATTGTAGATGGATTACGAACTTCGCAGATCGCAGCCGTTCGTGTTAGTCCCTCTTTTGCATGGATCGCCCTTTCGGGTTTTCAATCCACCGGGATACCCTTTTTTGCCTGAGTTGTCCGATGTAGCTTTTCAGCTCAGCAGGTGTACATTTTTTTTCAATCTTTCCCTAATTTTTTCCCGAGCCTTTTATTCTGTTTTTGGCTAGCCGGGATGCCCATTTTTGCCTGGATCTTTATTCTGTTTTTTATCCAGTGGGTCCTTTTTACATGAAGTATTTTCTTAATGCGTCTGTGTTGACAGGGGAATGGAAGTCTTCTCCATTCATGGTTGTTAGCATCAAGGCTCCGCCCAAGAAAACCTTTTTAACCACGAATGGTCCTCCATAATTGGGTGTCCATTTTCCCCTGTGATCGTTAAGAGGAGGAAGAATCCTTTTCAGCACCAGGTCACCTGGGTATGTACCGTTGAGGTCGTACTTTCTTGTCGAAAGCCTGTTTCATCCGTCGTTGATACAACTGTCCATGTCATACAACTGTTAGGCGTTTCTCTTCAATGAGGCTCAGTTTATTATACCTGGATCGGAGCCATTTAGCTTCATCTAGCTTAATGTCCATCATTAACCTCAATAAGGGGATCTCAACTTCGACTGGTAGGATCGCCTCCATACCATACACCAATGAGAACGGGGTTGCCCCTGTTGAGGTACGCACTGCCGTTCGGTACCCATGAAGCACAAATGGTAGCATCTCATGCCAATCTTTGTACGTCAAAACCATCTTCTGCGCGATTTTCTTAATGTTCTTATTAGCCGCCTCAATGGCGTCATTCATCTTCGGGTGATACAGCAAAGAGTTGTGATGCTCTATTTTGAAATCTCGATACAAGTCAGCCATCATCTTGTTATTGAGGTTAGAACCATTATCAGTAATGATTCTTTCAGGAATTCCATACCGGCAAATGATATCTCTTTTGATAAATCGGGCTACCACTTGCTTTGTAACGTTGGCATAAGATGCCGCTTCGACCCACTTCGTGAAATAGTCTATAGCAACCAGGATGAAGCGATGACCGTTGGAAGCTGTTGGCTCAATCTTGCCAATCATATCAATACACCACATGGAAAACAGCCAAGGTGAAGACATGACATTCAATGGATTCAGAGGCACATGGACTTTATCAGCATAAATCTGGCATTTGTGACATTTGCAGGAATATTTACAGCAATTGGATTCCATGGTGATCCAATAATATCCCGATCTCAACAATTTATTTGCCATAGCATGTCCTCCAGCGTGGTACCGAATGAGCCTTCATGAACCTCTTGCATCAACAAGTCTGCTTCGTGTCTATCCATGCATCTGAGCATAACCATGTCGAAGTTTCGCTTATATAGCACATCATCTTGATTCAAGAAGAATCCACCTGCTAGCCTTCTGAGAGTCTTCCTGTCTTTACTGGATGCCCCGGTCGGGTATTCTTGAGACTTCAAGAATTACTTGATATCATGATACCGAGGTTTGTTGTCTTCACCATTATCAACTGCAAAGACATAGGTAGGTCTTTCAAGATGGGAGACCATGATTCAACGCATGTAGTTCTCTTGACAAAATTTAATCATGGATGACAAAGTTGCTAGAGCATCAGCAAACTGATTTTCATCTCTAGGAATATAACTCAGCTTGACTTGTTGAAGAAAGTTAGCAGCATCCTGGTATAATTCCTGTATGGAACCAAGTGAGGTTGATGAACTAACCATTTGCCATTGACTTGGTTCACCACCAGAGTAGAATCTCCGAAGATCTCGAGGTTCTTGATTCGCACGTTGATTGCCTCTTCGACCTCCATGATGCAAGCTTCATATTCTTCCTCATTGTTGGTACATTCAAAAGTCAACCGAGCAGCGAAAGGCATATGAACACCCTCTGGTGAGATAATGACAACACCTACTCCGCTTCTGTTCATGTTCACAGCTCCGTCAAACATTAACTTCCATTTGGATTCAGAGTCTGGCACATCCTCCTGAAGTGGTTCTTCACAGTCTTTCAACTTGAGGAACATGATGTCCTCATCCGGAAACTCGAATTTCATGGGTTGATAATCGTCAATTGGCTGCTGAGCCAGGTATTCAGACAACATACTCCCTTTGATTGCTTTTTGCAAAGTGTACTGGATATCATATTCTGTTAGAATCATCTGCCATCGGGCTACCCTTCCTGTTAGAGCTAGCTTCTCGAAGATATATTTCACAGGATCCATCTTAGAAATAAGGAAGGTGGTGTGAGTTAGCATGTACTGTCTTAGTTGGCGAGCAGCCCATGCCAAAGCGCAACAAGTTTTCTCGAGTAGTGAGTAGCGTGTCTCACAATCGGTAAACTTTTTCCTAAGGTAATAAATGACATACTATTTTCGACCAGACTCGTCTTGCTTACCCAACACACATCCCATTGATCCTTCAAGCGCAATAAGATACATAATTAAGGGTCTCCCTGGCACTGGAGGCATGGGAATCAGAGGTTCTAGCAGGTATTCCTTGATTCGTTCAAAGTCTTGCTGACAGTCGTTATTCCACTTGATGGCCTTATTTTTCCCCAGAAGCTTGAAAATAGGCTTACAAATGGCTGTCAGGTGTGAGATAAACCCTGCAATGTAGTTTAGTCTACCTAAGAAACCACGTACTTTCTTTTCAGTCTTTGGCTCAGGCATCTCTTGGATGGCTTTTACTTTAGCTGGGTCAACCTCAATTCTCTGCTCACTAACAATGAAATCCAGCAACTTGTCGGAACGTACCCTAATAGTGCATTTGTTTGGATTCAACCTCAATTTGAACTTCCGGAGTCTGTCAAACAACTTTGCTAGATTGAACAAGCTCTCCTCTTTTGTTTGGGACTTTGCTATCATATCATAAACATAGACCTCAATCTCATGATGAATTATGTCGTGAAATAGCGTCACCATTTCCCGTTGGTAAGTGGCCTCAACATTCTTCAGACCAAACGACATGACTTTATAACAGAAGGTGCCCCAAGGCGTGATGAAGGTAGTCTTTTCCATATCATTGGGAGACATCTTAATCTGATTATAAACTGAAAACCCGTCCATGAAATAGAACACATAAAATTGAGTAGTATTGTCAACAAGCATATTTATATGAGGCAGAGGGAAATCATCTTTAGGGCTGGCCCGATTCAAATCCCTGTAGTCTACACACATCCTGACTTTACCGTCTTTTTTAGGGACCGACACAATATTGGCAACCCAGGGAGGGTAACTAGTCACAGCCAAGAAACCAGCATCAAATTGCTTTTGTACTTCCTCTTTGATTTTGATTGCCATATTGGGGCGTGTGCGCCTCAACTTTTGCTTCACTGGCGGACAGTCTTCTCTCAAAGGAAGCTTGTGCATCACAATATTTATGCCTAAACCAGGCATGTCTTGATAAGACCAGGAGAAGACATCAACATATTCTTGAAGCATGACAATTATACGAGTCTTGATAGATTCCTCTAACGCGGCCCCGATCTTAACTTCTTTCTTGTCCTCTTCGGTACCCAGGTTTATCACTTTGATGGCCTCTTCCAGCGGCTGAATCATCTTTTCCTCCTGTTTAAGTAGTCTGGCTAACTCTTCAAGAAGTTCGCAATCTTCTTCACCTTCCTCATCGGCTTGGTAAATCGGATTGTCAAAGTCATACTTAGCCATAGCAGGGTCTTCGTTGGTAAGACCCGGTGAAGAGCACCTGCATGAATGATGATTCATGCAAGGCTTTAGAAGGAGTTTGAAAAATGAAAACATTGCCACTTTAAAACTTTTCTTTCCCTTTTTTAAAACAAAGACAAAAATGAAAGACAAGGAACAACATGGATGGATGCAAAACGTCAGCTTTATTAATGATCATGGTATTGTGTTAGGAACAAAGGAACCCTTATAATGAGCTACTATGCCCCAGGTAAGGCACATCGCTTGAATACAGGAAAAACAAAAACAAAAACCATTACTCTTCGAAGGAAGTGACTAAAATGAGCATTTCAGATGACCAATTGTTGAGCCGAGTCTCTGGAGCACAAGGTCTGATCCACTCGTCCAAGTCACAATCACTATCAACTGTGTCATCTTGCACTGCGCTGATACTCCTATAATCAACCCATCCTGCACTTGTAAAGGTAATAGGTCCTTGTCGACCTCTGGTGCTTTGTTCAGATGATGACTGCCCAGGATGGTAGCCAACACCAAACATGTCCTTCTTTTCTGATACTTCCACTGGATAGCCCCAGCCTTATCGCATTCCTGACTCCACCACTTTCAAATCCTGTTTGTAAGATGCTATGGAGACTCCCTTCTTTGACTCTTCGGAAGAAGCTGCTGATGAAGATGCTAATTCGGTCTTCAAGGGCTCAAAAGCTTGACCTAGAGTCTCAACTATCTCACCGTCCATCTCTACATATTTAAATGAAGCTAGATGACTGATAAAGATATTCTCTTCTCCGCATACCGTTACGATTTGCCCTTCCCATACAAATTTTAGTTTCTGATGAAGCGTAGACGATACTGCCCCTGCCGAATGTATCCAGGGCCTCCCTAGTAAACAACTATATGCAGGTTGTATGTCCATTACATAGAATGTGGTGTTGAAGATTTGCGGGCCTACCTTAATTGGCAAGTCTACTTCCCCAAACACTGATCTTCTCGAACTGTCAAAAGCTCGAACCACCAAGTCACTGGGCTTCAGAATAACTCCATCGTAATCCAATTTGATTAATGTCGTTTTGGGAAGAACATTCAGAGATGATCATGTGTCCACTAACACATGGGATAACACCGCATCCTTACACTCCAAAGAAATATGCAGTGTCCGATTGTGGGCACGACCCTCAAATGTTAGATCCATGTCAGTAAAACCCAATCCATGATTGGCGTTGACATTGTATACCACAGTTTCTAATTGGTTCACTGAGATATCATGAGGTACATAGGCTTTGTTCAGGATGTTCAAGAGAGCTTTTCTGTGAGAGTCAGAACACATTAACAGAGACAAGATGGAGATCTTTGAAGGAGTCTGATACAAATGGTCCACGATTTTATAATCACTCTTCTTGATGATTCTTAAAAACTCTTCAGCTTCTTTGTCAAATGTAATGTCAGGGTAAACCACAAGCGTGGGCTCATTAATAGTTACTGGTTGCTTCCTTCTAGCCTTAGCTTGAGCTTCTTTAGTATCTCTGGGTGGTATTACACTGTTTCTTAGTGTCTCCGGCGCAAACAACCTTTCACTCCTAGTAAAACCTCATACTCCAACATTTTCTACTTGAGCTGGAGATATACTAGGTGTGGCCAAATCTTGCTTCTGGCCGTTACAATATACTTCACCTCTGTAATGCCATGGGATGGCCTTATCACTCTAGTACATCACTGGCCTTGCAGTAGTGATAGTTATTGGTGCTACTCTGGCTTGAGGAGGAACTTGTGATGGATCATAGAAGATGGTCACCGTAGAAACTTCTTTCTCTTTTACAATTTTGTCAAACTGCAGGACCCCTTCGTCAATCATACTCTGTATGAATTGTTCACAACTATCAGGAGCTTTAGCACACTTTGGACAATCATGCTTACAACCTGGAAAGATACCCTTCTGGGCCAAGCAAGCTTTGACAGTACTCAACGGAGTTTGCAGGTCACTGACATCACACACCAAATTCAGATTCTCTCCGTCATCAATTGCCCCAGCACTACCTCCGTGAGGAGGAATGGGATTTTGTATCACATTCAGAGTGGGAGCAAAATTAATCGCTTTGTAATCTAACAAGTCTTGAACGACATGCTTCAGGGATTTTCAGTTTTCGGTAGTATGGCCGGGGGCTCCGGAATGGAATTCGCATCGTGCGTTTGTATCATAACCTTCGGGGAGTTGCCTCGGCCTCGAAGGTTGTAAAGTTCTGAGCTTGATCATTTGGAGTTAGAGAAGATTCTTCAAGAGTTGTGAGTAAGACATGGGTGGAGTTTCAAGATGCCTTTCTCTGGTCTTCTGAGAATAATAGGGACGGGGAGCCCTCTGTTGTTGATAACCTTGTTGGCATTGTTGTTGCGGTTGTTGAACTTGTTGTTGATTAGGCTGAGCTGAGATAGTGATAAGAGCCACTTGCTAATAAACACCTCTATTACCTTCGCTTCTTTGTGCATACACTGCCCCAGTCTCTCCTTCCTTTCTCTTCATGAAAGGTTTCTTGACACCGGAAGCTGAAGCACCATCGTTCTGGATCTTTTCCTGCTTGATCCAACTTCCTATCCTCTCACCAGTCAAGATAATATCTGAAAAACTGCTTGAGGAACACCCAACCAACCTTTCCATGAAATGCCCAGGAAGGGTGTCTAGGAAAAGGTCTACCATTTCTCTTTCTAGCAATGGTGGTTGCACCCTAGCGACCACTTCACGCCACCTCTGTGCACAATATTTGAAGCTCTCCGAACCTTTCTATGTCAGACTCTGAAGTTGAGTGCGACTAGGCGCCATGTCAATGTTATACTGGTGTTGTTTAAGAAAAGCTTTTCCCAACTCTTTCCAGCTTCTTACGGAGCTTCTCTCCAGCTTCATATACCATTCCAAGGATCCTCTGGAGAGACTATCCCGGAAATAGTACATCCAGAGCTTCTTGCCCCTAGTGTGGGCAGCAATCTTTTGGTAAAAGGCCTGCAGATGAGTTTTAGTGCAGGAATTACCGTTATACCTGTCAAAAGTAGGTGGCCTAAACTTGTGAGGAATGACCACCCCAGGGACTAAGCCCGTGTTAAATACATTTATCCCAAGAGTGTATCTACACTCAAGGGCTTTGACCTTCTCAGCTAGCAACAAAAAGTCTTGAAAATTTCCTTCCACACCAAATCCCATATCATTGTTAAAGGAAGGAAACTGGTCCTCTTGTCGGTCTTGCACAGGGATGAAGGTTGTTGTGCCAGGCTCTAGTACTGGAGGTCCACCTGTTCCATTGTTGGTGTTGGAAGGATTCACTTGAACCCCTGGAGTGACTATAGGAGGGTCATCCTGAGGAGGGTTGAGCCCCTGTATGGCATTCCTTAACTCATGTTGTCCTTGGGCCATTCCTTGCAACATAACCATAAATTCCCCCATCCTGGTGCGGAATTCATTGAGCTCAGTTTGCATAGTGTCCATGATAATCCTTTGGTTGTTTTGGGTCGCATACCGATGATGAATATTTTGTCTGATGTGACGAGTCTTGGCAGCTCTCGCAATCTTTACCTGGAGAATAGATAAGTTAAGTAACCTGGAGAAACCTGCAAGAGAAAGAAAATGCAAATGATATGTATGCAATGTAATGTTATGTTCCTTTTATCCTCAAGGTTTTTTCCTTTCCCGTTCTGGTATTAGGAGAATAATATTTAGAAGAAGACCCATATGATGTTCAAATAACGTGAGGGCCTTGGAGAATTGGTGCTCATTACCCCGTGTCGGTGCAAAAGATAACAAACGAGAGATTTAAGGCAAGTCAATCACATAAACTGAAATTTGCAACAACGTCCCTGAAGGGTTCCAATCAAAAGAAAAGCAAAGTACATCAATAAAAAGGAATCCCACAACAAGCCTGTGGGTAATCCAGGTACAAAAGCATGAAGTTAAACCCTAGGGAGTTCTAAGTCCTGCAATCTCCAGCTAAGGTGCTTGACCTTCTAGAACAACTGAGCTATGTCTGGATGACTGGCTCCTGGACGAGTCTTTGGATAAGGAGATCCCTTAGATCAAATGAAGCATGCAACTCTTCAATCTGTTGTAGGAATGCCTTCTCATTTTCTTTGCTCGGACCCGGCTCGGCCTTTGACTTCTTCACATCAGCTCAAAGCTTCAGCTCTTCAACCTCTTTCTGGACATCTTCAGTTATTTGTTGACTCTTTGCCATCTGATGAAGGTATTCTATCTGTTGCTCTTGGAATTTCTGAACCAACTCTCCTTGCTCGACTAGGGCATTCTGAAGGCTTTTGATCTTCAACTCGAATTCCACCTCTACCTCCTTTTGCTTTTTCTGGTGATCATTCCACTTCTCTTTCCAAAGTGTGATAGTTTCATTAGTTTCATCCAATTCTTTCTTATCTTTCCGGCGTTGAATCGCCTTGTGGATCTCAGCCAATCCTCTTTTCTTAAAGTATAATTCTCTTTCATTAAAGTCCTTCTGCTTAAGCCAAACTATCTCTTCAGCTCGGAGAGCCCTCTCTTCTAACTGCTGGTTCTGAATCATCAATTTATGACAAGAGTTGTGAGCCTCCTGATTTTCAACTCTAAGCTGCTTGACCAAAGCCTCCAATTTTTGGTAATCCTCCAAAGGCATAGTTGCTGGAGGTGGAGTTGGTATAGAAAAAGGGATTAAAGCCGCTTGAGCCTCCTCCTTTATCCAAGCTTCGTATTCAGGGAACATCTAGTTATTGCTCTTGCCTAGACATGCCATGTCTTTTCTTTTGATCAATTTCCAAGAGCCTGCAACTTTCCTCACCAATGGAAGATTATCCTTTACCGAGAAGTAGAAAGTTTGAAATAACTCTGATTCACCGGGAATCTTTTTGAGTGCGTACCCCAGATGTCTTCTTAAGATAACCCCTGATACTCCTAATAAAGGCACGTTGAGGTAATTCCCGCAACTGGCAATGAAACTCTTCCCTTTCAACTTCAAAGTAAACCATCTAATATCTCTGGCAGACAATGTACTTAGCTTCTGGGCCCAAGTAGTACTAGGATCAGTGAAACTCTCAATGGTAGGAAAATGTCTCATAACCCATCTGTAGAACAAGGGAGCACAACATCTAACCAGACCTCCTCACTTCTTCTCATTCTTATAGTGCACTGAATAATACAAATCACCCAGGAGAGTGGGCACCAGATTCTTCAACACAAATAAATGGATAGCATTTATGTCCACAAATTTGTCCATGTCAGCAAACAAGATTATCCCATATACAGATAATGCCAGGATGGCGCAAACTGAATCCCACTGATTTATCACTGCAAGTTCTCCAGCCCTTCTAACCAGATACTCCAGAGTGAAACCAAGTACCTTCACTTTGGTGGTAGCCAGATTTGCAGATACTTCTGATGAGCTCAAATAAAGAGCTTTGGTGATGTCAGAATGTGTTAACCTACTCATCTCTGAGTTGAAAGGAATCTGATCCTTGATTGATACTTCCAAAATCTCAGCATACTCTTCCAGTAAAGGACCCAACTGAAAGTCGTGGAAAGTGATACACCGGAGCCGCGGGTTGTAATATTGCAATAAAGTATGAATGGCGCTTCTTTGAGAACTATCCAGGTTGAATACCAAGTCCAAAATATCGCCCATATGTTTCCTTGAAGTATCCCAGATGACCCGGGGTAATAAGAGACACCATTTGATTGATCAGATCCACTTTGGTATCAAAGAATTTGTAGTGCACAATCCTTTTTCTGACGTCTTCCATTTTGAAATAGTAATATGACCAGGAACCGGGAGTAATGTAAACCTTGAGAATAAAAGAAACATAAATGATTAATGATGTTATGATGCTTATGCAAGGCGAGGTATGTGATCAGTGAAGTGTCTGTGATGTGCCAATCATATGATCAGGTGTCGGTGCAAGGTCACAATGTCAACATATCACAATAACAATCCCTCTGATATGGGATCCATATTTCAGAACCAAAGTACAAGAGAACCAGATCACAAAACTGAACCATACTGGCAAAGCGGGTATGTTGAAGGTCTTAGGGTTCCTACGAACCTGTAAGCCTCTCCCAATCTCACGGGTGTGCTACTCGGGTCAAACATCACGGACTATCAAAGCCGAATAGCAATAATACGTTCACCATTTTCGAGAAATGACTCATGACCAAATCAGGGAATCGGTTTGGCATTATGTACTACTCAGGGAGGTCTCAGCTGAGTCCGGAAAAACAAGCATCCCTCATAAGTACCCAGCTTCAAGAACTGAATCGAGAAACAATAGTACATTCATCCCGAAGGGTACAATACTATCTTCATACGAACAATTTGCTTTAACTGGATTCATATGATAGAACCAGGTTATCCTATGTGAATTCCCAATGGACCCTCGGATGCGAGTGGGTTTGCCAACAAATATGGTATGCCACTGTCATCACTGGAGAGGGGTGTTTCCATTAAGGTCCTCGAAGATCGGTCACCAGATGCACATAACTATCAAGGTCGTACCCTGAAGTGGTGAAGAACCCCCACACAGAATAGTTCCAAGACGGTCGCAGTCTGGGTGTGAAACACATTGCCACTCATCATGTAACCATGCGAGTACAACGTGTCCACGCTAATCCTATAGTGCACTCGAGCCGGGTATTTGGCTTATCTCACAGTAACTCACATCCCGCAGAAAAAATGAAAACCAGCACAGCCAGACAATCCAGTATAATATGATGCATGGAAAATAAATATTGAAAGCAATAAATAAATGCTGTAAAGTAAAGCTGTAAAGTAAAACTGTAAATGAAAACAGTAAAGATAAACTAAAGAACACAACAGCAAACAGATAAACACCCAAAGAAATAAAACCAAACAGGCGCTAGGATTGACTCTACAAGGGAAACCAGAGATTCTGGGTTTGGTCCCCAGCAAAGTCGCCAGCTGTCGCTCCCGGGATTTTCATCCAAGTACAAACGCGAAAGTGGCACGAAAAATGTAGAGTCGCTAGCCGGACATTTTTATCCCGAAGGAACGGGAAAGGTAATGCTGCACAAACCTGAGGAAGAAGGAAAGGACAAGGTCCTGCGAACCAAAGATATGGGTTCGGGAGTCGGTTACGACCTGGGAAGGTGTTAGCACCTAGATCGTCCGCCGTACCTGACGGGATCCACGCTTGTTTATTTGTTTCAAAGGGTGAGAAATAAGATGTTGAACAAAGAACTGCTAACTGGAACTGAGTGAGAAAGGGAAATGGAAAAAGGATCGAAAAAGAAAGAATGGGGAAAATGTAGGGAAAATAAAGAATGTGCTCGAACGGGCCCTATCCCGCTGCCTACGTACCTCATCGGGAAAATGAGGATCAGAGTCGACGTAGTTTGCCTAACTAAGGAGGGAACTATTTGTTTGTGTTTTTTATAGCTGGAATTGCGTATGTGTATGCTCAGGTGTTGCAGGCTCATCTGGTACGAGTGCGTTTACCGTCTTGCATGCGAGACAAGTCATCGCGATTTCGCATTCAGAATGAATGAGATGAGAGGAGAAGTTCCCGCAGGACAGTCGCTTATTATGTTTGTTTTGTATTTTATGAGAAATGTTTTGAATTTTTTTGTGAACATTCTCATACTAAGACCTATCCATCGTGGTAAATACTTACACCTCGCCCCGAAATAGGACGCGTATAAGCACTCCGCAATAAAGTCTCATGGCGTATAAGAACGTTCAATTTTTATTAAGTATTTTTATTATTTTCTTTATGAGGTGAGAAATAAAGACTCAAGTTGAACAAAGGGAAAAAATATAAGGGAACTAAGACGCAACCCTAATTTAGTTATTATATTCAAAAAGTGATCCTCAGGTTTGTGCAGCGTTACCTTTCCCATTCCTTCGGGATAAAAATGCATGGCTAGCGACTCTACCTTTTCCGCGCCACTTTCACGTTTGTACTAGGATGAAAATCCCGGGAGCGACACAAGGTTGTAGCAATAACTTCAGGTTTTGGATCCATTTCTAAGCCTGTGAAAAGTTTCTGATTAAGAACGGGCACACCAAGTATTTTGGAGAATTCTTCCATTGTGGGCACCAACTGATAATCGGGAAATATGAAGCAGTGATGTTTTGGATCAAAGAACTGGAACCGAACACTCATGATATCTTCATCAAACCCTGAGGTAACCAAATCAAGAAGATAACTATGCTTCTTGATGAATTGAGAGCTTTCAGGAACCCTTGAGACTAATTCTTTAAGCTTTGAGGGTATCCTTACAAATATGATCCGGATAGTGTTCCTACGAGTGGAAGCCATAACCTGCAACAAAGAACAAAGATAAATCCTTTGGTCCTTGAAATGGTTAGGGAGAATGTTATTCTTATGATGTCATGATGTTATGATGTTATGATGTTATGTTCATACACAAACAAGTGGCACACACAAACAACTCACACAATAGCCCTAGGTTTGAAGGCTTATATGAAGTCCATAGGTAAGTACCTTCCCCGCTGAAGTTTAGTTGGTTCATCCTGTCCTAGTAAAAGTAACCGGGTTCTAAGGGATCTCAATATCACTGATCCTTCTCAAGGGTTGTTGTTCAGTAAGCAACTGACTTGCCAACCAAAACTCCCCAATATTAGAAACTCAATTAGTGTAGCATCGAGTATCAACCAACCTTAGACTTCACCAAAGATGGTTATCTCACTACTTTCTAAAGGCCAAGATGGGTCAATTAGGGTTCTAAAGGGTAGTTAGTGTTAATGACAACATATGGCAGCCTCATATTATCCTCAACTTACTTAAGGAACATAAGCACCAACTAAGAAGTCACACTAACTGTAGCCACCAGATCAACCATATCGATATACGCTGTACAATTTCCTTGGTATATTACCACTTACCTAAGGTACACTAGATCCGGGTTATGATCTTTCTCACAGTAACCCCATAATAAGCCCTTAAAGATAAAGCAAACTATTCAAACAAGTATAGTGATCTAATCCTAAGGTAACCCCTCTTTTACTTAGTACTCCCCAGCAGAGTCGCCAGTTCTGTAATACAGTGGGAGAACTGAGTTGGGTGTTTTTGTTTGACAAAAATATGTGCGGATAGCAAGAGTCGCCACCGACTTTTATTTTATCCAATTTAGGAAAGGGTATAAAAGAACAGGAAAGACCTTAAAAATATTTTGAGTTCAGGGAGTAGTTTATACAAAGGGAAGGTGTTAGCACCCTTTGTATCCATGGTTATCCTTGGGCTCTTAATTACTTAGCTCACTTTACCTTGTTTGAAAAATGTGTAGTGTGTGTTTAGAAAAAATTTCATAAATCTTTAACTTTGTAATGCTCTTCATATGGATGTATTCAAAGTGTTTAGTTCGAAAATGTTTGTAGAAGTGGGGGTGTGAAAAGTATTTTGAAAGAATAACCAAGTAATTAAGGGCTACCTACACTAAGTTGGTCTTTCTTGTTTTTTTATTTCCTTTCAAGGGTAAGACTGTCCTAACTATTAGGGAGTAAGTAGTCACCTTGGATTTGATAAGGGACATGCGTAGGGTCATCGTATAGTCATAGAAGGCAACATGTAGGGGTGTCTTAATAATTAAAAGGGACTATCATCATTTTCGTAGGGTCATCGAAGGACAAGATCATTTATTCGTAGGAAACTTCGAAGGGACTATGATCTTTTATCTTTAAAGGGACTATGATGATTTTTAATCTATAGGGAGATTTATTAAGACACCCCCACATTTGAAGGACTTGACCATGTATCGAAGGCAACCAAGAGGGGAAACCCTAGGAGGTGCAGATGGCAATTGTAGAACGATCGACTTATGTGTGTGAATATTAATTTCAATTATTTATCTTGTAATTAGTGGGCTAAACCCAATTTAATTTTCATTTAATCTTCATACTCCCTAAATTACTGACCACACATTAATATTTACAAAAAGTTAAAAGCAGAATTTAAAAGGTCTTACGCTATTACATGGCTTCAGGACAGTTACATAATAATAGATGCGGAAAAATAAAAGCAGAAATTTAAACCTACACTATTACAAAATAGGAGCAATTACATAATGAAAGAGAAAAATAAATTACATAGAAGACGACCTATACAATTTTCTAAGGAAGTAAATAAGGCAAATTAAATAAAAAGAAAAGAATTTTTTTTTTATGAAAAGTTAGGTTTTAAATTAGGGTTAAGGTTTAATGAAGAAAATAGGGTTTGATGATTAAAGTTTGAAAACTAGGGTTTGATTAAAAAATTAGGGTTTTATTAAACTAACCTAATTAATTAAATTAATTTTATAATTTTAATAATAAAAATTAGTAAATTAAATTGTTTATAAAACTAATTATATACGAAAGAAAAAAAAAAGTTTTAAAGTTTGTTATTTTGTTTAAGAAAAAGTTTAAATTTAATTATGTTGATAATTAGTGGTTATTTAATTAATTGATTATGTTTAAAAAATTATTATTTAAGAAAAAGGATGAAGAATGAGAAAATAAAACCAGGGTTTCCAAAAGATGTGAGAGCCAGGGTTTGAACCCGCACCCTTGCTTTCCACGGATATGCCTCCATCCACTGGGCCATGCATGCACTGGTGTTAGTAAACAACAACAAAAAAATTATATAATAAAACAAAAGAAAAGAAATCAGTTAAAAAAATGTTGGAGGCTGGGTTTGAACCCACGTCTTCTGGTTCGCATATGTAATACCCATATATAAAAGACATACATCAAAGCATATTTTTCATATATAAATTTAAGTTTGGTATTGAAATACAACAAGTTCTAAGTAATACATTGTATAAATATAGCCACTATAACATAAGGTACTAGCAAAAGGCTATAAATAGTACAAAATGTTCACAGAATAAAAAGTCTAAGAACTAGATCTGAAGATCTCAAAAGTCCACAGCGGAAGAAACCATAAAACAAGCAAAGATAATCAAGTCGCCTTATCTTTACCCTTTGCGGAACCTGAAGTACCTGAAATAACAACATTAACATGGGATGAGATAAAACATCTCAGTGAGTTCCCTATCTTAGAGTTCTCTCGGCTCTAAAAGGTTTAAAACTAAACATTACTAAAGTCGGGGAAAACCTAGACTTCGAGTTCACAAAAACTAGAGACATCAAACAAAATAAAATGGATCACACACAAGGTGCTTTAAGGCATCTTTCCCCGCCCAGCCATACTCCCTGATGGCAAGCAAGTATGGGCCACTCGATCCTTAACGTATATATAACTTTCCCCGCCCAACCACACTCCTCGATGGCAAGTAAGCACGGGTCACTCATTATCTATCAAAGGTACTTTCCCCGCCCAGTCATACTCCCAGATGAAAAGCAAGCACGGGTCATGGTACCTACAACTAAGTAACTTTCTCCGCCCAGTCATACTCCTAGATGACAAGCAAGCACGGGTCACGGTTACTCTTCCTAATGGATACTTTCCCCGCCCAGTCATACTCCTAGATGACAAGCAAACACAGGTCACGGTCATCCATTAAGAGTTTCGGATCCACGGATTAATTATATCGACACAAGCCAGATATAATTAAATTAGGATATATCGTAAGAAAGTAAACTTCCAACTTCTAACAACTATCTAGCCCTAAGACACCCTCCAAGTACCAACGCCTAAGTATTGTCAAGTCTCTAAAACAATTCCGTAACAACCTAGGGTAACCTAACTACCTCACAAGTTTTACCTTTTTATTACCTTAAGCTCACAATTCCCTAATTTAACATTTTTACGGGTTTAACGAAAAGTCTGGCAAAAGTCGAGTAAAAATAATAATTTTCGGCATCACGTGAAAGTACATAATTCTAGCTTTCCAACGATATAAAGAACATTTAAATCAGATAACCAAGTAAAAAGTTATGAATTTTCAAAGTTTGGAATTAAAATATTTTCCTCCATACTTACAGTGTTAACCGGTTAACGCATTTAGTTAACCGGTTAACCAAACCAAAATAGTGACAGAATACGCAAGTATCAGACGTGTTAACCGGTTAACGAATTTGGTTAACCGAACACAGACAACAGCAAAACATGCAAATTTCATGACAATAACATCCCAAAACCATTCCAAACATTGGCAATCATCAAAACAACATAGTATCAATGTTCCTACACCTAGAGGCAACATATTCAAGCATTTATATTGATTTCTAACCGTTTAATCTATCGATTCTAGGATTTTTCATAAAATTACCCTAAGACTCAACCCTAAAAACTCTACCAAAACCATAAGGAAAAGTTTCTAGGTATGAACCCACCTCTAGCAAGAAGATTGAATGCTGAAATGAATGGGTGGAAGCAACAAGATTAGGAGTCCTTTTCTTCTTCTTCAAGACTTTTTCTTCTTCTTTCTTCTCTTCCTTTCTCTCTTCTCATTCTTTCTCTATTTCTATGTTTTTGTAAAAATAAAAGAAATAAGACTTTAGGTCTTAAAAGGAAACATAACATTTCCTACCGACGGGTCCAAAATAGAGAGTATCCAAAAATGTCTCTTAATCCAAGATTTTATAAAACTTTTGAGTTAGTTAACATTAATTAATAAAATAAAATCCTGCTGACTACTCTATTTATTTCCGTTAAAATTTCTTAGAGTAATCCGGAATAATATTAATATCAAATAATATTATTCAGAGCATTAAATAAATTACAGGGTATTACATCCTCCCCCCTTAAATAGAAATTCGTCTTCGAATTTAAAAGATTACCTAAACATATGAGGATATGATTCCCGCATCTCCGATTCCAATTCCCACGTAGCATCTCCCGGATGTGTCTCATCCCATTGCACTTTAACAAGTGGCATCTCTTTGTACCTTAACACCTTGGTTTCTCTTCCAACAATGCGGCTCGGTTGGGGTTCAAAAGTCAAATCCGCTTCTATCTCGATAGAATCCGGAAAAATAGGCTGAAGAGGATCAGGAACGAACCTACGAAATTGAGATACATGGAAAACATCATGCATTTCAGATAGAGAGGGTGGTAAGGCCAATCTGTAGGCGACTTCACCAATCCTTTCTAAGATCTGATACGGTCCTACGTATCCTGGACTTAACTTGTGCGACTTAAACGGTCCTTTCAACCTCAATCTCGCAGTGACTTTCAAATACATAGGATCACCTTCATCAAATTCCAAAGGCCTCCTTCGATTGTCAGCATAGCTCTTCTGATGATCTTGGGCTTGCTTAATCTTTTCTCGAATCATACGAATCTTTTCCATAGTCTCTTGAATAACTCTGGGTCCCAAAATCCTATATTCACCCACCTCCGACCAACACAACGGTGTTATACACTTCCTTCCATATAAAGCCTCGTACAGAGCCATTCCGATGCTTACATGGTAACTATTATTGTTAGATAATTCTATCAATGGCAAAAGTTCCTTCCAATTTCCTCTACTTTCCAAAACACATGCCCTTAACATATCTTCCATCGTTTGAATTGTACGCTCCGTCTGACCATCCGTTTGAGGATGATTAGAAGTACTCAAACGCAAATCCATACCCATGGCTTGTTGGAACACCTTCCAAAATCTCGAAGTGAACTTCGGATCTCTATCCGACACAATACTAGATGGAACACCATGCAATCTCACAATCTCAGCAATAAACAACCTCGCAAGATGACTTGCCTTGTATGTAGTCTTAACGGCTAAGAAATGTGCATATTTGTTAACCGATCCACCATCACCCAAAAAAAGTCATAACCACCTTGAGTACTTGGTAAACCTACCGCAAAGTCCATAGAAATACTATCCCACTTCCAAATTGGGATGTCCAAAGGTTGCAACAAACCGCCCGGTCTTTGGTGCTCAATCTTCACTTGTTGACACACCGCACATTCAGACACAAATACCACAATGTCCTTTTTCATTTCGGACCACCAATACTCTTTCTTCTAGTATTGATACATCTTCGAAGAACCCGAATGTATCGTAAAACAACCTTTATGGGCTTCCTCTAAAATCTTTCTCTTCAACACACCATCATTTGGAATGCAAATTCTTTGGTTGAATAGGATAATCCCATCCAACGCTCTTACAAAACCCAGTTGAAGTAACATTCCTTGCAACTTCTCATCTAGAACTTGTTCTTGTTGAATTTCATTCCTCAAGGTAGAATTGATATTCAAATTTCCCATGATTACACCATTCAGAGTCCAAATAAACAGAAGATTAAGGTCTCAAAACTTTTCCAATAGTTCATATTCCAACATCATCAACTCGGCACTATGAATTACTTTTCTACTCAAAGCATCTGCCACTTTATTCGCCTTTCCCGGATGGTACTTCAATTCAAGGTCATAATCCTTCAAATACTCCATCCATCTTCTTTGTCTCATATTTAATTCCTTCTGATCAAAGAGGTACTTCAAACTCTTATGATCACTGAACATCTCAAAACGCACACCACATAGATGATGTTGCCACACTTTTAAAGTAAACACCACGACCGCTAGTTCCAAATCATGAGTTGGATAATTCTTCTCATTAACTCTCAACTTCTAGAAGCATAGGCTACAACTTGGCCTTCTTGCATAAGGACACCTCATAATCCCATCTTAGAAGCATCTCAAAACAATTCGTAAGATTTGTTAGGATTGAGAATTATCAAGACTGAAGCAGTTGTCAATTTCTCCTTCAACCACATGAAACTTTGCTCACAACTAGAATCCCATTCGTAAGTGAAGTCCTTTCTTGTAAGCTTAGTTAATGGTAACTCCATATGAGAAAAACCTTTAATGAACCTTCTGTAGTAACCTGCCAAACCTAAGAAGCTTCTCACTTCGGAAACATTCCTCGGTCTCTCCCAATTAATCACGGCTTCAATATTTTATGGATCCACTACTACACCTCCCTGAGAAATATCATGTCTAAGAAACTTGACTTCTGACATCCAGAACTCACACTTGCTAAACTTGGCAAAAAGTTGCTTCTCTTGCAGTACCGATAGGACAATCCTTAAATGTTCTCTGTGCTCTTGTGGAGTATGTGAATAGATAAGAATGTCAATGATAAAGATCACCATGAACTTATCCAAGTAATCTTGAAATATCTGATTCATGTAGTCCATAAAAACAACTGGAGCATTTCTCACACTAAAAGGCATCACTAAGAATTCATAATGACCATAACGGGTTTTGTACATAATCTTTGGAACATAAGAACTTTTCACACGAATCTGGTGATAACCCGACCTCAGATCAATCTTCGAGAATACACAAGCTCCTTTCAATTGATCTAGGAGATCGTCTATCCTCGATAAGGGATACTTATTCTTGATAGTAACCTTGTTCAACTTACGGTAATCAATACACAACCCATACCACCGTCCTTCTTCTTTACCAACAAAACAGGAGCTCCCCATGGTGAAACACTTGGTATAACAAAATGCTTTGCCATTAAATCCTCTAATTGATCCTTCAACTCTTTCAACTCGAGCGGTGCCATCCGATAAGGGGAATCGGATATAGGAGTCGTTCTCGGTATCAAGTCAACTGAGAATTCAACTTGTCTCACCGGAGGTAAGGAAGTGACATCCTCGGGGAAGACATCAGGAAATTCACAAACAATCGGAATATTCAAAACTTGTTGGCCATTACTCTCCTCTTTAGTAAGGACAAGCAAAACAGACTTCTCTTGTTTAAACATGAAATTTACCATTCCAACTGTAACTTCTAAGAACGTCGTCCAAACATCTTTCGGAGGCGCTTCAACGGATGGAATAGGGATCAACTTCTATTCACACCCAATAAACACAGAATTCGCAGACAACCAGTCCATTCCTAGTATAACATCAAGTTTCTTAAGAGGCAGACAAATGAGATCAATTTGAAAAACTCTGCCATTCACGGACAAGGTAAAATTCTCACACCTAAGGGGTGTATCAACAGTTTCATCCATAGCGGTAGTAACCACCATCAGAGGAGACAAGGGAAATACTCGCAACCCAAAGTCGCTTCACACAACTAGTATATACAAAAGAATGTGTAGCCCCACAATCAAATAAAACATGACAAGGATGATTGTTAACAAGACATGTACCCGCAATGAGGTAGTTGTCGGCTTTGGTCTTTCTAGCATCCATAGTGTAAACTCTCGCTTGAACTTGGTTCCTTGGCTTGGTACAATCCCTTGACATATGGCCCACTTCATTGCAATTGTAACACCTCGATCCTCCATCTCTCTGACACCTACCAAAATGACATTTGTTACATAACCTACATGTTGGCGGAGTGTTAGGTCCAACACTTTGAACTTGCTTCCCTTTGAAGGGTTGAGGCCTTGTCCTAAAAGGTTGATTAGTCCTTCCACGGTTACTTTGAAAAACTCTCCCAACACTTGCTTCAGCTTGCACTTTCATCAAACTATGTTCAGCGACATAGAACTGCCTTAACAACTCGGAATATGTAGTGAACTCCCTTTGAGAGACACTATAGGAGATTTCGGCCCTCAAACCAAACAAGAACTGATCAATCTTTCATCTGGAGCATACATGGCTTGCTTAGAGTAAGCCGCTATGTCCTCGAACTTCTCAGTATAACTGGCCACAAACATGCTCCCTTGTCTAAGCTGTTGGAATTCAAATTCTTTTTGGGTTCTCAAGGAACTCGAAAAGTACTTCTCCATGAAAATTGTCTTAAATTATTGCCACACTCTCGGAATTCCTTGCACCGCCATAAGATTTGAAGCACTCTCCCACCACCTAGCAGCAAGACCCTTTAGCAAATGTGACGCAAAAGTCACCTTGTCATCTTCACTACAAATCATAATCTGGAAAATTCTCTCCATTCAGGTTACCCATTCATGTGCCTTAACTAGATCCAATCCACCATGAAACTCCTGAGCATTCATGCGGAAGAAGTCTCGGAATGTTCCACCTCCAGCTTCAGGAGTGACCACTTGAGGATGAAAACCCCCATTCATCTGGTGCATCATCTCTTGCATGAACTGATGTTGCTACATTTGTTGCATGAATTGGAACATATGAGCATTCCTGTCACCACCCGCTTGGTTGTTACCAGGATGAGTGACACTGGGTCGAGGACGAGTTCCACGCCTACCAGCCATATTCTTAAATGTCAACAAAATAGGATTATGTTGATCAAGCTCAATACCATAAACATAACATTTAGTCCTACAGTGATATTATGTGTATGAACGGAAAGAAACACTTATAATATTCCAAGACTAGGTCGAGGATATGACCTGCTCTAATACCAATTGTAATACCCATATATAAAAGATATACATCAAAGCATATTTTTCATATATAAACTTAAGTTTGGTATTGAAATACAACAAGTTCTTAGTAACACATTGTATAAATATAACCACTACAACATAAGGTACTAGCAAAAGACTATAAATAGTACAAGATGTTCACAAAATAAAAAGTCTAAGAACTAGATCCGAAGAGCTCAAAAGTCCACAACGGAAGAAACCATCAAACAAGAAAATATAATCAAGTCGCCTTATCTTTACCCTTTGCGGAACCTGAAGTACCTGAAATAACAACATTAACATGGGGTGAGATAAAACGTCTCAGTGAGTTCCCTATTTTAGAGTTCTCTCGGCTCTAAAAGGTTTAAAACTAAACATTACCCAAGTCGTGGAAAACCTAGACTTCGAGTTCACAAAAACTAGAGACATCAAACAAAATAAAACGGAGCACACACAAGGTACTTTAAGGCATCTTTCCCTGCCCAACCATACTCCCCGATGGCAAGCAAGTACGGGTCACTCGATCCTTAACATATAGATAACTTTCCCCGCCCAGCCACACTCCTTGGTGGTAAGCAAGCACGGGTCACTCATTATCTATCAAAGGAACTTTCCCCTCCCATTCATACTCCCAGATGACAAGCAAGCACGAGTCACGGTACCTACAACTAAGTAACTTTCCCCGCCCAATCATACTCCCAGATGACAAGCAAGCACGGGTCACGGTTACTCTTCCTAATGGATACTTTCCCCGCCCAGTCATACTCCCAAATGACAAGTAAGCACGTGTCACGGTCATCCATTAAGAGTTTTGGATCCACAAATTAATTATACCGACACAATCCAGATATAATTAAATTAGGATATATCGTAAGGAAGTAAACTTCCAACTTCTAACAATTACCTAGCCCGAAGACACCCTCCAAGTATCAACACCTAAGTATTGTCAAGTCTCTAAAATAATTCCGTAACAACCTAGGGTAACCTAAATACCTCACAAGTTTTACAGTTTATTACCTTAAGCTCACAATTCCCTAACTTTACATTTTTACGGGTTTAATGAAAAGTCGGGCAAAAGTCGAGTAAAATTAATAATTTTCGAAATCACGTGAAAATACATAATTCTAGCTTTCCAACGATATAAAGAACATTTAAATCAGATAACTGAGTAAAAAGTTATGAATTTTTAAAGTTTGGAATTAAAATATTTTCCCCCATACTTACAGTGTTAACCGATTAACGGAATTTGGTTAACCAGTTAACCAAACCAAAACAGAGACAGAATACACAAGTATCAGACGCGTTAACCGGTTAACTGAACATAGACAACAACAAAACACACAAATTTCATGACAGTAACATCCCAAAATCATTCCAAACATTGGCAATCATCAAAACAACATAATATCAATGTTCCTACACCTAGAGGCAACATATTCAAGCATTTATATCGATTTCTAACCGTTTAATCTACCGATTTTAGGATTTTTCATAAAATTGCCCTAAAACGCATAACCCTAAAACTCTACCAAAACCAAAAGTTCTAGCTATGAACCCACCTCTAGCAAGAAGATTGGAGAAGATTGAATGCTGAAATGAATGGATGGAAGCAACAAGAATAGGAGTCCTCTTCTTCTTCTTCAAGACTTTTTCTTCTTCTTTCTTCTCTTCCTTTCTCTCTTCTTATTCTTTCTCTATTAGTCAATAATACTTATACTAATCGATTGCCCATGATCTGCAAAGTCCAAATATATCATCAAACATTCTTTAAATGGTCTAAATCAAGAAACCCTAAATTGGAGTTCTAAACCCTAACAATGACATAACTCGATTCCGACAATGAAACTCCAAACAAACAATCCAGAAAGCATCTATACAATGAGACAAAAAATGTTAGATAAACAAAATTAATCAAAACATCAAGAATTAATGGAATCGAAAAATTGAAAATGTGTCATGAACATGAATTTGGTTTGGGCATTGTAGAATGAGTTCAATGATGAGTATGGTTGGAATAGGTTCAAGAAACATCACGGATCACAGTGAGACCTTTAAAATCCTTGGAAATACTTTGGAATGATGAAACCGAAAATCAATTTTCTTGAAAAATTTTGAGTTTTGAAAGTGCTCTCTTTTTTCTTCCAAAATCGTCCCAGGTCTTATGGTATTGTTATGAATATATAGTAGTGTAATTAGATTAAGATTTTTGGGCCTTAGAAGATGGATTTGTGATTGCTTATAAGTGAAGAAACCAAGTTGCCAAAATTATCAAAAAATCAAATGAAATCATGCTATTTTATTCTTGTACGAATTTGACCATGATCAATCATCTTAATCATCAAATATTTGATCTCAAAATAATTTTGGAATCAAATATTTGATTTTTTATGATTTATTTCAACTAAAATTGAATTTAAATGATTAAAATTCAATATAATATAAAATAAATAATAAAAATCAGAAAAATTAATCATTTGGTCTTGAATAGTCTCATCTTTAAGTTTGGGTTGAAATATTATGGGCCCATTTGGAGAAATCTTGAGTTTTGGCCCTTTTTGCTTCATACACCTCTTCAAAATTAACCAACTTCAACAATGCATAACTCCCTCAAAGTTTATCCCATTAATGTGTTCTAGGACTTTTTAGGAAGCTTAGAGTGTCTAATAACTTTTACCTTTGGTCCCATGTCCATATCATTTTCCATTTTTAAGTTATGAGCTTTGGAAGAAATTGACTTTTTGTTGACTTTTAAAAGGACCTGTAATGTCTTGGCTCATATCTCTCAAATGAAGTATTTCTGGCCTTGGTTTGTGAGACACAAATTTGTAGAGAATTGAATTTCATTCAAAATGAGATTTGGATGGGAAATTCTTGATGAAGTATGTGAAAGTTATGGCTGGTCAAAGTTTAGTTGAATTTTCCTGCACAAACCCTAAATTGCTAACTCCTGATTCTTGATAAATTTTGAGGTTTCCTTGATGAATCATGATCAACCCTTGATCCAATGATGAATTTCACCTCATAATATTGATTTTTACCAAAAATCTTGATGTTTTACTTTATGTTGACCACAGATGACTTATTGACCAAATTAACTGATTTTTAAGTATCTGAGCATCTGACTGACCAAACTTGTAGGGAAAGCCTTGAAACTTGACATGAGGATAATTTGAGGTATATGGGATGTAATGAAGTCCATTTGAGGCTTTGGAAGTCCAATTTTCTTTAATTAATTGAAAACCCTAGTTTTAATATCCATTTCTTAGGAGGAGGCTTTGTCTGATGAAACCTGAAATCCCTTGAGCCATTGTGAACCTTGTGTCCATCAAGGTATCTCTTGAGATACATTATCTTGAATATGGGAGGGAAAATTTTGGTATACAACACTTATCAACTCTAAAACTCAACCAAAACTCTTAAAACAAAAGTTCTAACTATGAACCAACCTCTAGCAAGAAGATTGGAGAAGATTGAGTGATGAATGGATGGTGGAAGCTACAATCAAGAGCTTTCTTCTTCTTTTTCAAGACTTTCTCTTCTTCTTCTTCTTCTTTCTCTCCCTTTTTCTCTTATTCTTCTTTCTATCTTTCTATTTTTAGAAAAGCAAAAGAAAAGAAGACTTAGGTCTTAAAAGGAAAAACATATTTTCCTACCGACGGGTCCAAATAGAGAGTATCCAAAAAGGTCTCTTAATCCATAATTTTATAAAACCTTTAAGTCAGCAAATATCAGTTAATAAAATAAAATCCTGCTGATTACTCTAATTATTTCCATTAAAATCTCTTAGAGTAATCTGAAACCTTATTAATATCAAATAATATTATTCAGAGCATTAAATAAATTACGGAGTATTACACAATATAACAACAAATACACCTCATCAACAACAACATCAACAAAACACAATGCGCACGCAGAGCACTCGACGACCAACTCAAGACACAAGGAAATAATCAACTTAAGAACACACAGTTCACTACTGTTTCTCACTGGATTTCCATCCTGGTACAAACGCGAAAGTGGTGCGGAAAAGGAAGAGTTGCTAGCCAGGTATTTTTATCCCGAAGGAATGGGAAAGGTATTGTTGCACAAACCTAAGAAAATCAAAGAACAAGGTATTACGAACCAAAGTGACTAGGTTTAGGAGTCGGTTACGAACTGAGAAGGTATTAGCACCCATGATCGTCTGTCGTACCCGATGGGATCCATGTTTGCTAGAACTATTTCAAAGGGTAAAGATAAACTGTTGTTGAATTGGAACTAAAACTGGAACTACATAAAATAAAGAAAAGGTATGGGAAAATGTAGGGAAAATAAAGAGAGTGCTCGAATGAGCCCTACCCACTGCCTACATATCTCACTAGAAAATGAGAATCAGAGTCGACGTAGTTCCCCTAACTAGGGAGGAAACTTGTTTGTGTTTTTTGGGATTGAACTGCTTATGCCTATGCTCAGGTGTTGCAGGCTCATCTAGACTGAGTGTTTACAGTCTTTCAAGAGACAAGTCGAAGCGAGTTCTTTCATTTAGAGTGAAAAGGTGAGAACAGAATTCCCAAGGGAAAGTCGCTTATTATTTGTTTAGTGTTTTTTAGAAGCTTTTTCTCTGAGGTTTGCATGGGATAGTGTATTCAAGTCCTATTCCTCAGAGCTCCTAGTAATAATAAGATCCCCAAGACTTGGTTCCAAATATTAGGGCTTAAGTACACTATCCCTTTTTCCTTTATTAAGTGTTTTGTCTTTTGAGGTGAAGAAGTGTTTTTAGGCTTTTCTTGGTGAATGTGAATTCATGATTAGACTTGTACATCATGCTAGACAAGTTTATAATATCCCAAGATGGGATAGATGCAAATACCCCATGGCATAAGTCCATACACACAAAGTCACTTCAATCCTTATTAAGATGTTTTAGCTTTTTGTTTTGAGATGAGAGAAAGAAGCACCAAAGAGAACCAAAGGTAAAAGTTTAATGGGAACTAAACAATACTAAGTAATTTGTCATGCTTGGATAACCTAGGTTAGTGAGGTTTGAAGAAATCTATCATAATTAAGAAGGAGGAGAGAAGAGAAGAAGAAGAGGAAGAAAATCAGAATACAACTTACTTCCAAGATGGAAGATAAGTTGCTTCTAAGGGGGGAGGAATGCAATTGTAAAGACAAAGCATATTGAATGCTTAAACAAATAACAAGATTGAAATGTAAAGGAGAGGCACAAAGAGGATCTAAGTGGAATGAAGCCACTTCGAAGTATTAATAAGAATTCCATCCTCAAGCATGCTAAAGCCAAGATAACCAATGCCAAATAAAGGCAAGTCTTCCGTAATTAACACTCTATGCAAAGGAATAAGAAGTCCTAATTCTAAGTCCAAAAATTCCATCAATACTTCAAAGGTAGTCCATAGGTAAGTCACTCCAAAGTATAGGCTAGTAACCAATAGTCCAAGATAGTAAGTATTGTACCCTAATATGTTCCCTCAAATCTTCAAGACAATATGTCTCATGAGGTCTCCTAATGGTCATAAGATTCTCAATTGCTCAAAAGAATTCAAGGTTTCATCAGACAAAGCCTCCTCCTAAGCAATGGCTCCTAAATTAGGATTTTGAGTTTCTCAAAGCAAATTGAACTTCCAAATCCTCAAGTGGACTTCATGACATCCTACATACTTCAAATAATCCTTATGTCAAGTTTCAAGACTTTCCCTACAAGTTTGGTCAGTCAGATGCTCAGGATATCAAAAATCAGTTAACTTGGTTAAAAAGTCAATTGTGGTCAACACAAAGTCAAACTTCAAGATTTTTGGTTAACATCAGGATTATGAGGTGAAATTCATCATTTGATCAAGGGTTGATCATGATTCATCAAGAGAACCTTATAATCATCAAGAATCAAGAGTTACTAAATTATGGTTTTGTGTAGGAAAAGTCAACTGTACTTTGACCGACCATAACTTTCACATGATTCATCAAAAAATTCTCATCCAAAGCTCATTTTGAAGGAAATACAATTCCCTACAACTTTGTGAATCACAAGCCAAGGCCAAAAATGATTCATTTGAGAGATATGAGCCAAGACATTACAGGTCCTTTTAAAAGTCAACAAAAAGCCAACTTTTTCAAAAGCTCATAACTTGAAAATGGAGGATCAAATAAACATGGGACAAAAAGGAGTAGTTAGAGGACACTCTAAGATTTCTAAAAAGTCCTAGAACACATACATGGGATAAAAATTGAGAGAGTAATGCATTGTTGAAGTTGGACAATTTTGAGGAGGTGTATGAAGCTAAAATGGCCAAAACTCAAGTTTCTTCCTAATGGGCCCATATTTTTCCAACCCAAATTCAATTATAAGATCATGCACGACCCATAAATCATAATATCTGATTTTTTATATTTATTTTATATTATATTGGATTTAATTCATTTAAATTCAATTTTAATTAAAAAAAATATTTAAAAAAATCAAATATTTGATCTTAGGTCTATTTTGAGATCAAATATTTGATGTTTATGATGATTTAAAGTGTCCAAATTCGTGCAAGACCAAAAGAGTATGATTTCATCTAATTCTTTGACCAAAATAGAAATCACTTTTCTTCACCTCCAAGCAACTTCAAATCCATCAACAAGACCCAAATTTCTCAACCTAAAATACACTCTTATATATACACAATCAGACCATACACAAAGGAGACGAAATTTCTTACACCAAAAAACCTTAAAAAAATTCAAAAAATACTTAGCAAGTTTTCAGCCTCTTTCTTCATCCAATCATCATCAATAAACTTCAAGGAGGCCAGCCTATGAACACATGTCGCCTCTTACTTTTTCTTGGTCTCAAATCTTGTTTCATACCATTTTAATACATTTTATTTTCATAATATAGTTTATAATAATTTATTGATGCTTTTTGATCGTTTGTTTTTGAGTTATGATGCAGGTTTAGAACAACTTCATTGTTAGGGCACCATGGAGAACTAAACTGTTGGTTAATCTGCTGTAATCCGTTTCCGCTCATACTTTGAAGGCTGTAGTAGTCACAAGAATTCCAGTCTGACAGGTAAGTTAGGTAAGTGTTACTGTTTTGATTTACTCCGAATTTTTTCCAGAAGTTCAGAAAAAAATCGAATTAGGATAGAATTTTAAAAGATTTCGACCCTCAAAATCGCAAATTCCTCTTTTTTCTATTTTATTTGTGCGCTCTTTATTTGATTTTATTAGATTTTTAGCATCGTTTTAATATTTTTTTAGATTTTATTTTAACCGCTTTTCTTATTTTCCATTATTTTAAAATCTGCAGTGATTTTATTTGACTTTGTTAATTTTTTTATTCTTCTAATAGCATGATAAAAAACATATCCTCCTCTCATCTCAAAGACTCAATATTCTTCCGATCTTTTCATTTCGATTATTTTACAATTTCTAAAGATAATGTAACTGCTAAAGTCTTTTAATAGTTTAGGTTTATTTTCCGCACATTTTCTGTCAGGATTTTTTATATTTATGTATCTCTCCCAAAGCCATGTAATAATTTAAACTAGGGTTTTATTTTTCTGTACTATAAACTATTAGATATATGCTTAATAGGATTGTATGGCAAGACTAAAATCAATCGTTAGCTAACCCTAATTCACAAGATAATATATCTGAAATCAATATTCACAAACATAAGTCGATCGTTTTACGATTGCCATCTACACCTCCTAGAGTTTCTCCTCTTGTTGCCTTACGAAAATGGTCAAGTCCCTCGAATATAGGGGTGTCTTAGTAAAGTTTCCTATGAATAAAAATCATCAAGTCCCTTCGATATAAAGATCATAGTCCCTTGTTGTCCCTTTGAGTTTCCTACGAATAAATGATCTCGTCCCTCGATGACCATACAGAAAAATGATGATAGTCCCTTCGAATTGCTAAGATAACCTTACATGTTGCCTTCTATGACCATACAATGACTCTATAGAAAAATGATGATAGTCCCTTCGAATTACTAAGACACCCTTACAGGTTTCCTTCCATGACCATACGATGACCATACGTCCGTCCCTTTAAACATCCAAGGTAATGACTACTTACTCACTAAAAGTAAGGATAGTCTCACCCTTAAAGGAAATAAATAACAAGAAAGACCTTACAAACTTAAGGTAAGTAGTTCTTAAGTGCTTGCTCACTCTTTTCAAAATGTTATTTACACCCCACTTTTTTCAAATACTTTCAAATTAAACACTTTGTATATATCCATACGATGATCATTACAAAGTTAAAGACTTTTGAAATATTTTTCTAAATACACCACCATTATTTTTCAAACAAAATTAAAGTGAGCTAAGCAGTTAAGAGTCCATGGATAACCATGGATACAAAGGATGCTAACACCTTCCCTTTGTATAACTTACCCCCCGAACTCAAATCTTTTCTAAAAAAGGTTTTTCCCGTTCTTTTATTCCTTTTCTTTAATGGATAAAATAAAAGTCGGTGGCGACTCTTGTTATCCGCACATAGTTTTTGTCAATACAAAAACACCCAAGTCAGTTCTCCCACCGTGTTACAGGAAGAATTAAGTTTTTTATGGTTTAAGTCGTTATTAATATTTTTGTGTCATAATGGACCAAGGAAACATACAAGGATATGAGTATAAACATAAACAATGGGATGGATAATAAAGCATAATAAAATTAAAGGAGATAAAGGGAGTAAGAGATAAAATAAGGAGGATACGGTGCGAGAAGGAATTAAAATGTTAATATAGTAATAGTATTAATAATATGTACATAATAATGGTATGGTGAACTTAATCATCCACAGCCAAGAAAGTAACAAGGCCACCGATTCCGCTTAGTATCTTACATTATAGTGATTAATCAAGGCGGTTAGATCCAGATTTAATGAAGTTTGAAAGAAGATTGGGATACCCAAAGCAACTACGCGTCAAACTTCACAAGTCTTGAATCTTAAAGCGAGAGAATAATCACTTTGGGACTACGCGACCAAGACGAGGTCCGGTCCACGAAAGTGCAGGTATCTAATTGGATTTTATTCCAAATTCAGGACAAGTTTAGGTCTATGTTAAGCAATCTCCGAGTAATTTACGAAGTAATTACCCTACAAATGAGGCCGACCAACACCAATTAAGGTGAACAATATTTGTGCTAATACATGTTAGAGAGATGATATAATGGATCATCCTCCGAAAACATGTCACACTAAAAGAAAAAGTGGTAACGGTCTAATCTTAATCAAGATTTCACATTGATTTATCAAAGGCAACCTATCACGATTCCAAACTATGGAGAATGATCAGAATGATCATTCATCCATAGGTTTGAAATAATGAAGATTAAACATCTTTAAAAATAAACAATCATCGAATCGTAGATCTCATCAACCAAAAGATAAATAAAATGAAGAAGAAATATGGATCTAACATAAAATCCATAAAAAAAAAACAATTAAAATATTTTTTTTAATCTTTTTCTAAAATTCTTTCAATTTTAAACAAGATAGAAAAATAAAAATAAAAAAGAAATAAGAGGGGGATGGCACTGAAGTAATGAGTGCAAACAACAATCAGATCCATTAAGGCCCTTAAGCCCAACCAACAAACTTATTAAACAAAATAATAGAAACAAAGTTTATAAAAAAGAAAATGAATTACAAGGAAGAATGTGGTCAGCGCATGAACAGGTGGTGCAGAGTAGTAATATCAATGTTCCAACAGCTTTACAATCCCAAACAACTTTTTATAAAACAAATGTAAAAACACAAATTATAATAAAAAAAATGAACAAAAAAAGAATCAGAAGACATCTTCTTCTCAAATGTGATACTGTGAACATTATTCACTTTCTCTCCAAAAAATCAACTCGCTCACCACCTCTTCACAACACCTCTATTAAAATCGCGTCTCTACGCTCTTCAACCTCTGAACGAAACGCAACGCCACTATTCACACCATCCTCTCTCCAATTTTAGTTTCATAACTCAAATCATAATCAATCACATATCTCCAGCCGCCATTGTTCACAAGATGGAGAAGAACGAATTGTTGCCATTTCTATTCACTCTAATTCTTCTCTATTTCTTTGGTTTCATTGTTGATTGTGTTGTTGGATTTGAAGAGTGAGGTTTATTGAAGGATTGAAGTTTTGTGGTATTTGCAGGTATGCAGATTTGAGAAAGTAGATGGAAGGATGAAGGTTTGAAGCTTGATTGGATTTTGGCAGGGAGAGTTTGGCTATCGCAAGCTTGTTTATTTGTAAGGAGGAATGCCTCTTTTATAGAGAGATGAGGTGAAGATTATGCTGCCGTATACACCCGATTTGTGGCGTTTAAGAACATTTCTAGCAGCTCACAAATTGTGTGTGTTGTGATGACGTTGTGAACGACTTGTAATATCAGCTTGTGTGCGTCGTTTTAATCGTTTCAGGTTGCTGCATTTTGTGTCATGAGCAAGCATGTTGCTACAACATTTTTTTCTGCGTTTTAAACTCTTCATTGCTACGTTTTGGTACCTTTTGCGTTGTGTTATGGTATTGACTCCATGCGTTTTGGTAAGTGTCTCATGTGGCTGGGAATGGCTTGTCACGGGAAGGTTGAGATGACGCGCTTGCCTTCAGCTGAAGGCATACAACTGGGCTGAAAGTATGTAATGTTGGCTTGTTGATGGAGTGATGACATGGCTAGAAGTATGGTTTGTGTGGGTAAGCTAGCTGACTTGAAAACTTGGAGTAAGTTGCGGATGATGGAAGGTTGGATGTAGAAGGATCACGTGTTGCTTGCTGACGTGGCTAGCATGAGTAGCTAATATGCTTGGTTGATTGAAATGCGGCTTCATCATCTTTATAATTTTTTGTTTCATTTTATTTAATATAAAAAACAACAAATAGGATGGGCCTATAATGTGGGCTTATAATTTTTGTTTATTTTTGGTAAATAGTTAATTGGTAAAGGCAAATAAATATTGGTATAATATAAATGGAAGGATATTGAATATGAATTTGGATAATAAGAAAAAAAAATGATTTTATGGAGTATTTGGTGAAAATGTGGATAAAGGATATAAGTATGGAAAATTGGAGAATGATTTGTGAATGGATAGAAAATAATTGGATAATGGGAATATAACCGAAGTAAAAAAAAGGTAATTAAAAAGAAATGTGTCTGAATTGGGTAATAAATGAAGAGATGATTTTTATCTTAAGTCTGTACCCAAATTTTCATTTTTCCACACGCCTGATGAATGAACACAATTCCAAGCCACTGAACAATTTGCAACCACAACAATGACCATAAACCTTTAATTTTTCTGAATCTTTTCAAATATATCTGAATCGACCTATGGAAAATAAATCCACAGATGAACCACTAATGAAATGACGATCACTCAATCAAGACAAATTGGACCGAGTTTCTCACAAGCCACTGTTTAATAAACCAGGTAACTTTTGCACACAACACAACTTGACATTGAATACGCATCTCCTGAGAAATAACCACTGACACAAATAACTTGCAGTTGAAGCAATCTCTTGATAGTTTGACCAAGAATAGGTCAAACATCCATTTGAATCGGATCATAACTGAACAACCACGTTTGAAATGAAATAACTGCCATGCTCTATACTTAACCAATGAATGTTATGCTTCATTTTTCTATGATATGAATGCAATGCAAAGTATGAAAATGATATGCTAGATGCTATGAAAAAAAGGGCATATTTTGGGGTGTTACAACTACGAACCAGAACACAACACAACTGTTACCATCACCATAGGCAACACTCCCCTAATTCTCCACCATAAGAATTAGCTACTCGCACTCGAGGAAACAACTAAGATAAGAACACAAAAGGCTTAACACAACATCAACGTAATCAAACTACTAACACCGTTGTTACCTGTCGCTCCCACCAAATGACACCTGGTCAAGAAGGGTACAGACGCGAACGGTCGGCGAAAGAGGAAGAGAACACACAAGGGTGAACTCAAGAGGAAAGAGTCGCCAGCTAGGCATTTTTATCCCGGAGGAAAGGTAATGATGCATAAACCTGAGAAAAGGTATGGATAAGACGGTTGCGAACCAGAGAGACTGAGAAAGGGGGTTGGTTACAACCTGGGAAGGTATTAGCACCCAGATTGTCCGTCGTACTCGACGGGATCCACGCTTAAAGGATTTGTGTTTTAAAGGGGTAGTGTCAGTGCAATTTGTGTATCAATGCTGGAAAAGAATGCTAGTGTCAGTGTAAAAGAAAAGTGAAGTGTATAAGAGAAGTGTCATTGTAAGAACAAGAATGATATGCTCAAGATTATGAGGCTTAAAGAATAATGCTGGAAAGAAGGGGAATATACAAAGACTTTTGTTCGATAACTGTTAAGTTATGCCTACGTATCCTCTCGTGCAATGAGGAAGTCAGAACACCGTAGTTCGACCCAAAGAGACTGAAAGATAAATTGACTTGTGAACTGCTTACTTGTCTATGCTCAAGTGTATGACCTGTCTGGCTCAGGTGCAAACTGTCTTGCATTAGACGGAAGAAGCAAGTTCTCGTTTATTGAGTGAATGAGATGAGAAAAGAATCCCGTAGGAGACGATTATTGTTTGTTTTTGTGTTTTCAGTCTTTTATTGCTTTTGGAAATGTGTCATAAGTTAATGAGCTTAAGCCTAAACCAATGGGTTAGTAAACTCATCACATCCTTCCTCTGATTAGGGGTAATGAGAATACCTTAAGTGTGAAGTCAGCATCTCACACTTAACCACCCTGAAGTAGGATTAAGATCATTAACCTACTTGTGATTATTTAGATGTTTTTGTTGTTTTTGTTTAGTGTTGAGTAATGAGATTAAGCCATAATCAAGGATTTAATGGACTCATTACACCATCCTAATAGAAGGATAATAGATGAGAACATTTAAGCTGAGGAAAGCTCCTCAACTTAATCCATGATTAGGGATTAACCTCATGACAAAACAAAGCCTTTATTAAGTGGATTTTAGTTAATGATAAGATGAAGAAGTGATTTTTATGGTTTGTAAGACAACTTGAGGGGGACTTGTCCATTAACACTAGGGTTAGTCCTTCTTAACCAATTAAGGAAGAATTAGAACCCTAATGCAAGGCCCAAGTTACAAGTTTGATGTCTTGATGATTATTAAGTGAGTTGATTAAAGGATGTAAACACATTAAGGGTTTAACACTTAGGATTAAAGTTATACACTCCATCCTAATAGAAGGATGCAGGCATAAGCTTAGTCTCAAAGAAAGTAAGATGAGAAAGAATGAGCAAGCTCAATCCTATACACATACAAAAATGCAGCAAATGAATTATGAAAGAGATGAAAAGAGAAAGTGAGAAGTGAAGGTGTAGACACCCTAAATTTGCCCTCTGGCTTTTTCTGTCTTTGTCAGCTTTTCGTTTTGCATTCATATACATTTTGCACATCATTTGCATAGGCTCCTGAGACATGGGATCATGGTCATCTGAGGAATTAGGGTCTCACGCTTTATTTGCGAATTATTAGAAGAAATCAAGGCTTTGGCTTGCAGCCACCAGTGGTATTGTTCTCTCACGCTTATGATTGCCAATTTAGGGTTTATTTCCCTGATTTAGCGGTCTTCAAGGAGTTCACGTCCGAAAACTATTCATCCGATTCTTCTGGTTCTTCAAGCAGTGAAGTGTGAATTATAGTTTCTTCTCCATCAAGTTACAGGGCTATTCTCATCTTTAAGACATTTCAGGGTGTATCCAAGGTTCAGTTGTGTTCATCTGTGGATTTATTTTGCCAGAGTTTCTTTTAGACGGATTCATAGTAATTCAGAGATTAATTGGTCAGAACTTCAAATGGTGATTCGTTCAGAGGGTTATCGTTTCAATTGTGAGTTATTCAGCGACATTTATGCTCATCTTATTTGAGGCGGGTGAAAAATAGTGCAAGTTAATCTCGAATCAAAGATTGAGAGCTCATGGTTATTTGTACTAGGGGGAGTTGTAAATTCATTTATGATAAATTCATTCACTATCCAATTTTCATTATTCAAACACAACCATTTTTCCAATTCATTCCAAAACATATTTCAAAGCCATTTTCAAAATTAATTTCAATCCAAATTCCATTTGTCAATAAACTATTTTTTCCTATCCATTTTGTTTCATAAACCAAATCCATTTTATTTTATTTTATTTGTTAGTCCAATAGCCCATTATCCTTTTTATATTATTGTTATTACAAAACAAAATTAAATTCAATCTCCATCCAAGATTTAATTTCTTAAACAAAAAAATTTGATTCTAAGACCACTAAAATCCATTCCATGGTCCGTAGCATGTCAAGGCCCATTAAGAAAACTTTGAGTTGACCTAGGTATAAAAGAAAAGAACATTGATCCCAAGAGGGAGAAGAAGACTACGCCTCTTTCTCATTCTTTTTTTTTCTTTCAGATTTTTTTTCACAACTTCTCTTAACTCACTCCTTTTCTTCATCCTAAAAACTCAACAAGACCCTCTCTTCAACAAAACACAAAAACACTCCTGCATTTTTTTCAATACTCACACCAACAACCAATTCACTCATTCAAGAAAAACAATACCATTTTCACAAATTTTCAGATGCAATACAACTGATAAACGCTCAGCACCCCTCCTTTGAACTTCACCACATACCTCCTTCAACTTTTTCGACACTCATCTTCAACTCACGACAAATCCAGCAAACCGAACTATTCCACCACCATCCTCATCATCTCCATTAACCTACCAACAACAACAAATCGCAAACCTAACTTTTCTTCATTTTCACACCATAAACACCCTACACAAACATTCAACCACCAACACAACATAGCCCTCTTTATCAACTCAGACACCATGCCTTCATCACTCTTCACAGCAACAACAATCTTCCCATCTTTATCACTACACAACCACCTCTTCTTCATCAACCTTCACCGCACCCTCAACTTCTTAACAAACAAGAAACCACCTCCCCTGCTTCAACAACACCTGCAAAACCGCAAGACCTCAAACAACAAAACAACTCACTGATTTTTCACGCACAACCCCTCCACTCATTCATAAACCTTCATTCTCCCTTTCTCTATTCAAGCTCCATAACCTCATACAACCTTCACCTTCAAAACGATTCATAACACTCAGACCAAAACAACAATCACCCTTCTTCATCGTCAACCCCAAACCCCAACAACATTCACACCACTCCCTTGTTTCCGTAACCTTTTTCGACCTTCAAACCCTCCAATCATCAACAACAACAATCAGACAACACCACCACCCTTTCCGTTTCGTCGCCACCTTCATCATTACGCCAACAACAATAACACAATCAAACCAAGTTCAGAAAGAAAAAAAAGAAGAAAAGAAAGATCTGGGCTCACAGGCCGAGTCGAAGAAGAGAGCTAGCACGAGACGCGTGATTTCCCGACGTTTTGTCAAATTGGGACCGCGATTGAGGCTAGGAAGCGGTTCGCGAAACCGCTGAAGACCAGGTTGCGTTCGAGGTTGCGTTGTTGTGGGCATTTCCCGGCGAGGATCGGCGGCGAATCCAAGTGACGGTGAGGGTCCGATTTTAAATTGGGAAGTCGAAATCGGAATGGATGGGGAGAAGAAGTCCGATGAGGATATGTAGAGAGGGTGGCCCCCTTTTTTTTTTCTGAACCGCGCTGTTGATGATTTTTGATCGTTGACCTTGATCTCTGTGTTTCATTTTCTAAAAAGCAATCCCTATTTTGTTTACGTTCTGTTCTACTGGATGTAGGCTTTTGATTCAAGCCCAGCGAATCCCTCTCAGTACCCACGAATTGCTGCCGCCCCCATGCCTTGTTATTGTTGCTGGTGTTGGGCTCAAGGCCCATATACTTGTCCACCAGTGCCCCGGTCCAGCGGATCACCTCCCTCATCCTTGCTTTTTTTTTTCTCTTCTTTTTTTTTATAGGAAAATTCATTGTTTTTACTCTCATGTTCGTTTTTTTTTTAATTTGTTAACTATTGTATATTTTTGTTATTTTGCTTAGAATATATTGTTTTGAACTAATGCTTTTGAACTAAGGATTAATTACTAGTTATTTTGTTAATTATTTAGCTAAATTATTAAATGTTGGTTATGGTTTATTAGGATTTTTCCTTTATAATTTTATTTAGTTAGACCGTTAATTATTAATATTTGTTAATGTTTTCTTAGTTTAGAATTTTGTTAAATTTTGAGTTAGGATCTTATTAATAGTTTTTTTTTCTTGTTTACAATCTTTATTTTTGATATAGTTTCTTAGCATTATATTGATTAATTTGATTTGATAATTTTGATTTTAGTTCGTGCTTAAAAGTTTTACAGGTTATTGCTGGATTGCGATGATGGAGGACGATGATCGATGATGGCCTTGTAGTTATTATTTTCATAATCTTCTTGGACTTAATGGATTATCTGAATGAATATCCTTGTTTATGCGATTCTCGATTCGTGGTGATAAACACTTAAGGGCTTACTGGATCGATTGTTTGAGTCTTATTCTTGAGTTCCTTTCGCACATTAAAGAGGCAACGGACCTTCTCCGTTAGGTACCGCTGAGGCCCGATTTTATCTTATGGCATACTGTTGCATCTGGAAGTCCTACTGGTGTAGGCTCTGTTTGCGCATTGTTCGATTACTCCACTTTGCATTCTCATCTCCTTATCTTTTCTTATTCATTTCTTCTTCCTCATCTTCTCTTATTCTTTCTCGACTTGAGGTGTGCTTAGGCCACCATGGAGCTTCTCCTTTCATTTTTCTCTTCTTCTTTCCTTCTTTAGGATAGTAAGCCTCACTAACCTAGGACCATCCGAGCATGTGAATATTGATTAGTCCTCATTAGTTTTACCTTTGTGTCTCTTGAGTCTTCTCTTCTCACCTCATAATCAGGGACTAAACCCTAAAGGCTTTAAGGCTTTGTGATTAAGCTTATGCCTGCATCCTTCTATTAGGATGGAGTGTATAACTTTAATCCTAAGTGTTAAACCCTTAATGTGTTTAAATCTCTTAATCAATTCACTTAATAATCATCAAGACATCAAGCTTGTAACTTGGGCCTTGCGTTAGGGTTCTAATTCTTCCTTAAATTGGTTAAGAAGGACTAACCCTAGTGTTAATGGACAAGTCTCCCTCAAGTTGTCTTACAAACCCTAAAAATCACTTCTTCATCATATCAGTAAATAAAATCCACTTAACAAAGGCTTTGTTTTGTCATGAGTTTAATCCCTAAACATGGATTAAGTTGAGGAGCTTTCCTCAGCTTAAACACCCTCATCTATTATCCTTCTATTAGGATGGTGTAATGAGTCTGTTTAATCCCTGATTATGGCTTAACCTCATTACTTAACACTAAACAAAAACACCAAAAACATCTAAATAATCACAAGTAGGTTAATGATCTTAATCCTACATCAAAGGTGATTAAGTGTGAGAAGCTGACTTCACACTTAAGGTATTCTCATTACCCCTAATCAGAGGGAAGATGTGATGAGTCTATTAAATCCATTGGTTTAGGCTTAAGCTCATTAACTTATGACAAAATTTCAAAAGCAATAAAAGACTGAAAATACAAAAACAAACAATAATCGTCTCCTCCGGGATTCTTTTCTCATCTCAATCGCTCACAAACGAGAACTCGCTTCTTCCGTCTAATGCAAGACAGTTAGCACCTGAGCCAGACAGGTCATACACTTGAGCATAGATAAGCAAGCAGTTCACAAGTCAATTCATCTTTCAGTCTCTTTGGGTCGAACTACGGTGTTCTGACTTCCTCATTGCACGAGAGGATACGTAGGCATAACTTAACAGTTATCGAACAAAAGTCTCTGTATATTCCCCCTCTTTCCAGCTTTATTCTTTTAGCCTCATGATCATGAGCAATTCATTCTCATTCTTACACTGACACATCATTTATATACTTTACACTTCCTTTACCCTGACACCTATACATTCCCTTCCAGCTCTTTTATGCACAGATTGCACTGACACTACCCCTTTAAAACACAAATCTTTTAAGCGTGGATCCCGTCGAATACGGCGGACAATCTGGGTGCTAATACCTTCCCAGGTTGTAACCAACCCCCTTTCTCAGTCTCTCTGGTTCGCAACCGTCTTATCCATATCTTTCTAGGCCTATGCAGCATTGCCTTTCCTTCGGGATAAAAATGCCTAGCTGGCGACTCTATTCATTCCCCGTGAGTTCACTCCTGTGTGTTCTCGCACCCTCTTTCGCCGACCGTTCGCGTCTGTACCTTTATTTGGGCCATTCCCATTTTATCGGGAGCGACAGCTTGGCGACTCTGCTGGGGAGCCTTATACTGTAACCAGGGCTTCTGGTTCTTTTTGTGGGTTCCTCCTAGCGCTTGTTTGATTTGTGTTTACTGGGGTGTTATGTGCTATTTGTGCTTGTATTTGTATTTATTTTTGCTTTATGTACAATTGTTTTATTGCTTTCTTTATAGCTTTACATATATCATACTGTCATACTGTGTTGGCTGGATCTGTTTTGTTGCTTTGGTGGGTGGGTGTTCTATTGAGAGTTGAGGTCCTATACCTGGGACCTGAGTGACACCTAGGCTAGAGTGGTTCATGTTCTTTCCCATTCCATTTCAGTCTGGTGCGGGAATATGAAACACGGTTCAGATATGGGTTTCTTCTTGAGAACTCTGTGCTACAGATTTCCTGTAGTGCTAGGGCTATCTGGGAAGCCTGCTAAGTCTGGATGACCTTTAGTATTGACCTTCAGAAACTGAGGTGAATTAGAGGAGGATCTTTTATGGTTATTGTAAACACTGTACCTCCGGGTTAGAAGTGTTTACACTTCTCATAACTGATCCAAGTCTAAGGATCTTTGTTTTAGAACATCACCTGTGAGGGGGTTAGGCTGTTTACAGGTTTGCAGGTACCCTTGACCTCAACATACCCTCATTACCAGTACAATTGTTTGATCCGGTCACTATGATCCTGAAGTTATTGACCTCTGGTTTTCAGTTACTATTTCAGGTTACTATACAGAGATCTTGTGGTTACAGACACTCGATTCCTGGTCCGGCATTCCAGATTCCAGGCAGTTTCCAGCTGTGATCCCATGTCTTTGCATCTTTTGCATCATCATATTGCATTTTGCATTTGCATTTGCATTGCATTTTCCTCCTCCAGAGAGCTCATCCTTCCTCTTTTGTCCATGACCAGCCAGCTGATTTCCCGGTACTCAGTTTGAACAAGTGGTAACAGTTAGAAGACGACAGAGTGTGTGAAGCTAGACTGAACAGTGTCAAGAGGTAAAGGGTCAGATTGGAAGCCGTCAGTAGCTATGTCAGAGAACAACCGTCAGAATGTTGAGTTTCCACCTGGTTTCACTTCAATGACCAATCCGTTGTATGGTCTTTCTCCTGATGAGGATCTTCCACAAGTGAACAATCTTGCTCAAGCTCAGCCTACACAGACCCCGATCGTGAATCAGAATGTACCTGAACCATCTGCTGTCCGAGGTGGACCTTCATCTTCTTCTGATACTACAGATTATCAGAATTTTTCCTTCCCCATGCCGAACTTCCAAGGGGCAATCCCTCTTGTGAAAACCAAGGATCCACGAGCTATTGATCCTGCTGAAAGGTTTCGTGTGTTGGAGGAGCAACTCAAAGCCTTATCGGATCCTGATGCCTTTGGTTTTGATGCTCTAAACATGTGTTTGGTGCCTGGTCTTGTCATCCCTCCAGATTTCAAGACTCCGAAGTTTGAGAAATACACTGGTGTCAGTTGCCCGAAGCGTCATGTGGTGATGTTCTGTAGAAAAATGACTTCTTATGCCTGCAATGATAAGTTGATGATTCACTGTTTTCAGGACAGTTTAAGTGGGGCATCTTTAAGTTGGTACATGGATTTGGAAAGCAGTTATATCCGATCTTGGAATGATTTATCCAGAGCTTTCGTAAAGCAATACCAGTACAATATGGACGTGGCGCCCAATCGCACGCACTTGCAGAGCCTATCCCAGAGGAGTGGTGAATCTTTCAGAGAATATGCACAGCGGTGGAGAGAATTGGCAGCCCAAGTGCAACCACCACTTTCAGACAGAGAATTAATTGACCTGTTCGTGGGCACCTTGCAGGGTCCATACTTGGAAAGAATGAGTAGCATTGGGATGACAAGCTTCTCTGATTTGATGATAGTTGGAGTACGCATTGAGAGCCTGCTCAAAAGTGGAAAGATCCAGGACTTTTCGAATATCCCAGCTAGTGAAGGTGAGTCTGTTGTTAGCTCCCAAGAGGAAGAATGGGATGACGTCAGTGCCGTCATGGCAAATATCGAATATTCTAGAACAACATCTTCTAAGAGATCATCTTTTCCTGAATCTGATTACTCTTACGGGCATTCGGCAATGCTCAGAGCACCGTATCAGAAACCCTGGGCTCCTCCTCGTCCAAATCTGCAATCTCATGGTCGAAGACCTCATAATCAACTTCAGAGCCAGCCTAGGCCTCGTAACAATCTGGAAAGAAGGATTGCTCCTCTTCATCCAGTCCCCATGGCATACAGTGAACTCTTGCCGTGTCTAGTTCAGAGCTCTTTGGTGGTTCCTAAGCCTCTCAAGCCGTTACCAGAGCCGTACCCTCCAGGGTACAATCCTCATGAGCAGTGCGGGTATCATGGTGGATCGATGGGGCATTCAACTGAAGATTGCAAAGCTTTTCAAGCCAAAGTACAACAGTTGATCGACGATGGCTACATCTCCTTTCCAGAAGGAAGCTTGGTTGTGCACGTCAACCTCTCGCCTGATTGAGTTCAAAGACTTCGAAGGAGCGTATCCTGATTTCGGTGGTCCAAAGAAGAAGATGTCATCAGAGTTGATGATTACTGTATCCTTTTATCATTTGCATTGTAGTTTCTTTCCTGTTAGCAGCTACTTGTCTTTTAAGCAATGTTATTTTTGAATGGTAATGTTAATGTAGTGATCTTGCATTTTTGAATCAATTATGTCGCATTCGCTCATTTTTTCTTTCCTTGCATCAAAAACGAAAAATGAAAAAATTGCATCCATATACCTCCCATTTATTTCACTGTTGTTTAGCAGGTTTGAGGGAGGATGATGACAACTGAATACTCATAATTGTTGAAGGTATGCTTTCAGAGTAGAACCTGCTGACGATGTACAGGCATTGTTTCAATTCCCAAACACCGGAGATATAAGGGAGATAGACCTTCGTCAACCCCCCTTTGAGCCTTGAAGTAGGAGTTTCTTTTCTAAACAAAAAAAAACCCTCACATTCAACCCGGGGCAGGGTAGTTATCAGTTAATTTGACCGAGCGTTCAAATTTCCAAAGGAGTGTGCATCCGAGGATCCATTACCTTTATTCATTACACCTCAAGAGGTCAAGGGACGTGAAACCACAATGGTTATCCCTCACCAACAAAGGAATGAGGCAGTCAACCCTTTCAGCAAGTCATGACAAGCCAGTGCCACACGATTTGTTCAACAAAAATCAAAGAAAAAAAATGAAATAAAGCCCGCTAAGTCAAAAAATGTGTGAAAACATATGACTTAGGCAAAAGTTAGGGCATCCCGCTGGACTTCAAAATCGAAAAATTCAAAAAAAAAAAGAACCAGTCCAGGCAAAAGTTAGGGAATAAAAAATCTGAAAAAAAATATATTCCATAAGAACAAAGTCGTGTGACCAGACACAAAGTTAGAAGGGGTGACTGTTACTCCAAGAAACCTCATTGGTGCTTAAACCGTCAACGTCATTGGTTCCTCAACCATTACAAAACCCTTTCGAGAGGCGAGCGCTTAAGTCCAATTAGCTGAATATAGGACCGGAGAACATCAAGGAGAATGGGTGGGCACATATAAACTTTGAGCCATAAATCCTTCTTTCTAAAACCGTGAACCAGACCACGTTATAACCCTTGAAAGTCCTAATTGAATCAGGTTCAATTCTGAAAGCATACTACGACAAGGTTGCGTAAACTGACTCCTAAAGGTTTGCTAATTCAGCACTACGTTTGGACTAATCGTCCATTCGTCACACACTGTCACAACATTTAAATAAAATAAATTTTCAAAACTTGCATGTGCACTGCATTAAAATTACCATTTGTGAATGTACAGTTTTAATTGCAAGTTAGTTTGTGACACCCGAGAAGTTCCTGCAAAGAGCAATCATGAGGGAACTTGATCATTCAACAATGATGACCAGAATCAAGAGCATCTTGTCAGCCTATGAATCAGGGGCATATTATCAAGTGGTTTTGTTGACCAAGGAATCTGTCAGGGTAAAGAGAGTTCCCAAGCATCAGTTGATCGAGGAACGTCATTCAAAGTCAGTTGATCAGAGCTGAATCTGCCAAACAGGGGCAGGCCACCCTAATTATCTGCTGACCAAAGATATATTCTTCCAATCCTCCGTCAGAATGAGTCAATTCGCTTCCACGCTCATACCGAGGCAGGACACTTCCAGAGATCACTAAGTGCAACTCTCCTCAAAAGAACATCCAAGTTTTCTATTCCAGAAATTGGATAATCAACAACAGTCTGTTCAGAGACTCGCCCAACAGGGGCAGATTTTAGCTACACAGAGCAATTTGTATCAGTAATCTCAGAGTTCAAGACGAGTGTCGGGAAATCATGCTACCCACCGTCGCCTTTGTCACCCTTCTCAACCAAAAGCCTTGTCACTAAGACCTTTCTTCCCACCTCGGGAGTTTTTCTGGCCTTTCATAAGCATTGCATAAATCATTTGCATACGTTATTCATGTCGCATATAGAGCATACGCATCATATTTGCATTGAGCATACCCTCAATCATCAATCTCAGTTCAGAGGGCCTCGTAACCCCAACTTCTTGACATTTCAAAGTCCAGTTCTCGTCTGGCAAAAATTTTCAAAGTCTAGTCCTCGTCTGGCAGACAAACCCAAAGTCCAGTTCTCGTCTGGCAAACCAATTTCAAATACCAGTTCTCGTCTGGTAGGTGAATCTTGTAACCAGTTCTCGTCTGGTTACCTTTTCATTTAACCGTTTGGAAGCCAGTTCCCGTCTGTTATTCATTCTTTTTCAGAGTCAATTCTCGTTTGACAATGAACCCCAAGGAGTCAGTTCTCGTCTGACGACTTATTCTTTTCCCATCAGTTCTCGTCTGTTGGCCTACCTTTAATAAACCAGTTCTCGTCTGGTAATTCACCTTCGAAAGTCCATTTGCTTGGCAACCAAAAATATATATATATATATATATATATATATATATATATATATATATATATATATATATATATCAACCTGGCCCTAGCGCCCAACCATCCTTGTTTCATATCTTTGGCTATGAGCATACGTCTGCATTGTACATCATTTGCATTGCATCTTCATACCGCATGGTTTCTGTTTTAGCTCTGATGTGGGGCAAGAATCGTTTCAAGACGTAATCTGGGGCAGTTATCTCAAGACTTGTTGAATTTCTGCGAGAGTTTGAAGATACTGGGGCAATTCTGGATGCCAAGTCTTCTGTAAAATCCTCTGAAGACGATCTTTTTATGGATGATGCAGTATGGTATAATTGAGGAGTTAAGGGAATGTTAGTTCACTCAGGATGATCAGTAATGCTTTTGTTAAGCTCAGAAGTTTGAAGCACTGTGTTAATTCTCAGGGAATGTCTGGTATTTATTTTACCAGCAGGGCATTGGAAGTTTATTTCTTCCCCGAGCATAAAGATCTTCTTTCAGCCGAGAAGATTCCCTCATGAGGAGTTGGTTATTCGCATTCATTCAAAGCCAATTTTCATTGGCACATCTTCCCAGCACAGTCGTCATGCTATACATGGGGCTTAATTTGGCTTATTTCGATCTCTAATTCTCCAGCAAAGTCTCTCCTCAGCAGAGCATTGCCAAATCTTTTCTCAACCATGAAGGTTGACATCCCCAGCTGAGTTAGAGCAGACGATATCCCCAACAGAACTTCAAGGTTAATTGAATCTTTCTCGTCCCTAAGCGGACTTATCTTTCCACAGTGAAGTTTTCCCAACAGGAAGCTGAAGGCCTTGCTTCCCCACAAAGTTAGAATTATCAGAATTCCCTCCTCAGCAGGATTGTATGATCAAGCATCTTCCCTAGCCAAGTCTAAAGATGATCTTTCCCCATAGAGTCATCGGGATTCTCATTTCCAAGGGATTTCCCCAGCAGAGCAAAAAGAAATTCTCCCCAGTGGAGTCAGAGCAGGATGATCAGATCCTCAGCAGATGTTCAAAGCAGTTAAACGAAGTATACCTCACGCAGAGTCGTCTTTCCTCCAGTGAAAACCTCTCCAACAAGCACCAGGTTGCCAACACTTCGTTCCCATCAGAGTTAAAAGCTTTCAACCTGTCAACAGTATACAGAATGCTCCCCAGATTCCCCAGCGGAGAGTTAAAGCTAAAACAGTTGCCTTACATTCACAAACATCAGTATATACTCCTTGTGGCACCCGTCCGTGTCATATCCCCAGCAGAAAGCCAAAGCATCCTCTTTGCACTCACAGATACATATATATATATATATATATATATATATATATATATATATATATATATATATATATATAATTTTCTTGACATCCGTCCGTGTCACTTTCCCCAGCATAATTATCTAAACACTTTGTATAGCAGATACTTGTTTATACTACTTTCCTTTTTTGACACTCGTCTGTGTCACTCTCCCCAGCAGATTGAACACTCAGCTATACACCACTCATACTTATTACTCATATTTAACTTATACAGATACTCGTCCGTATCTTGTGTACACCATTTATATCCCCGCAGATTCAACACTAGTCCGTGTTCTTTGTTAACTCGTTGGTACTCGTCCGTACCATCATCTCAGAATATGCGTCAAGCGTTTGTTTCTACCTGATACTCGTCCGTATCATAGTCTTAAGGATGCTCGTCCGCATCTTTAATCCATACACGTGTCAAACACTCGTTTCTTCTTGAATTCAGACACTCGTCCGTGTCTACTATTCCCCAGAAGAGTCCCTTCAGATTCAACACTCGTTCGTGTTCTTTGTTAACCAGTTGATACTCGTCCGTATCATCATCTCTGAACACGTGTCAGTATTTGTTTCTACCCGATACTCGTCCGTATCGTAGTCTTAGGGATGCTCGTCCGCATCTTTAATCTATACACATCTAAACACTTATACCTTTATTTCTTGGATATAAACACTCGTCCGTGTTTACTATTCCCCAGTAAATCGCCAACAAAGCAATTTTCTTTTTTATCTGACATTCGTCCTATGTCATGATAAACTTTGAGAGCAGCCGTACCCTGCTAGGTGGTCGTCCTCCACCTCCTGATGATCGTCCTTCATCATGCTCATCTGATGGCCGTCCCCATCGTTGACTTTTCTATCCGACATTCGTCCTATGTCGTGATATTTAGCAGCCGTCCCCTGCTAGGTGATCGTCCTTCACCCTTTTGATGATCGTCCTTCATCATTTTATCCAATGGCCGTCCCCATTGTTGATTTTGGTTATCTGACATTCGTCCTATGTCATGATAAACCTTGAGAGCAGCCGTCCCCTGCTAGGTGGTCGTCCTCCACCTCTTGATGGTCGTCCTCCATCATGCTCATCCGATGGCCGTCCCCATCGTTGACCTTTTATCCGGCATTCGTCCTATGTCGCGATATTTTCGGCAGCCGTACCCTGCCAGGTGGTCGTCCTCCACCTTAGATGACCGTCCTTCATCTTAACCCAACAGAGCAGCCGTCCCCTACTAGATGACCGTCCTTCATCTTAACCCAACAGAGCAGCCATCCCCTACTAGACGATCGTCCTTCACCTTTGATGACCGTACCTCATCATCTGTTTATTTCCTTTATTCTTTAACCCGATGGCCGTCCCCATCGTGGTCCCTTTTCCTTTCAGTTTAGCCCGATGGCCGTCCCCGTCGTGGTTTACTTTACTTTATGAACTTGATGGCCGTCCCCATCATTTTTCATTAATCCCCAGAGAATATTATAGCTTTACTTGGTGGCCATCCCCATCATAATCCCTTTTACCCCCAGCATGTCGGCCGTCCCCGTCATTGCTTTATTTTCCGCGCTTTTCCAGCATATCGGCCGTCCTCCGTCGCCCACACTTTACAATATACTTTACTTTCTTTTACAATCTATATCCCTTTTCTTCTTTATTCTGTGAGTGCAAATTTTGGACTGTCTTTGGTATTCAACCACAAGTTATCTTGTTTTCCTGTTAAGCCATTGCTTACATCCTGCACAGCTAACTCATGTTTGAATAGGGGCAGCTGTAGACACCCTAAATTTGCCCTCTGGCTTTTTCTGTCTTTGTCAGCTTTTCGTTTTGCATTCATATACATTTTGCACATCATTTGCATAGGCTCCTGAGACATGGGATCATGGTCATCTGAGGAATTAGGGTCTCACGCTTTATTTGCGAATTATTAGAAGAAATCAAGGCTTTGGCTTGCAACCACCAGTGGTATTGTTCTCTCACGCTTATGATTGCCAATTTAGGGTTTATTTCCCTGATTTAGCGGTCTTCAAGGAGTTCACGTCCGAAAACTATTCATCCGATTCTTCTGGTTCTTCAAGCAGTGAAGTGTGAATTATAGTTTCTTCTCCATCAAGTTACAGGGTTATTCTCATCTTTAAGACATTTCAGGGTGTATCCAAGGTTCAGTTGTGTTCATCTGTGGATTTATTTTGCCAGAGTTTCTTTTAGACGGATTCATAGTAATTCAGAGATTAATTGGTCAGAACTTCAAATGGTGATTCGTTCAGAGGGTTATCGTTTCAATTGTGAGTTATTCAGCGACATTTATGCTCATCTTATTTGAGGCGGGTGAAAAATAGTGCAAGTTAATCTCGAATCAAAGATTGAGAGCTCATGGTTATTTGTACTAGGGGGAGTTGTAAATTCATTTCTGATAAATTCATTCACTATCCAATTTTCATTATTCAAACACAACCATTTTTCCAATTCATTCCAAAACATATTTCAAAGCCATTTTCAAAATTAATTCCAATCCAAATTCCATTTGTCAATAAACTATTTTTTCCTATCCATTTTGTTTCATAAACCAAATCCATTTTATTTTATTTTATTTGTTAGTCCAATAGCCCATTATCCTTTTTATATTATTGTTATTACAACACAAAATTAAATTCAATCTCCATCCAAGATTTAATTTCTTAAACAAAAAAATTTGATTCTAAGACCACTAAAATCCATTCCATGGTCCGTAGCATGTCAAGGCCCATTAAGAAAACTTTGAGTTGACCTAGGTATAAAAGAAAAGAACATTGATCCCAAGAGGGAGAAGAAGACTACGCCTCTTTCTCATTCTTTTTTTTTCTTTCAGATTTTTTTTCACAACTTCTCTTAACTCACTCCTTTTCTTCATCCTAAAAACTCAACAAGACCCTCTCTTCAACAAAACACAAAAACACTCCTGCATTTTTTTCAATACTCACACCAACAACCAATTCACTCATTCAAGAAAAACAATACCATTTTCACAAATTTTCAGATGCAATACAACTGATAAACGCTCAGCACCCCTCCTTTGAACTTCACCACATACCTCCTTCAACTTTTTCGACACTCATCTTCAACTCACGACAAATCCAGCAAACCGAACTATTCCACCACCATCCTCATCATCTCCATTAACCTACCAACAACAACAAATCGCAAACCTAACTTTTCTTCATTTTCACACCATAAACATCCTACACAAACATTCAACCACCAACACAACATAGCCCTCTTTATCAACTCAGACACCACGCCTTCATCACTCTTCACAGCAACAACAATCTTCCCATCTTTATCACTACACAACCACCTCTTCTTCATCAACCTTCACCGCACCCTCAACTTCTTAACAAACCAGAAACCACCTCCCCTGCTTCAACAACACCTGCAAAACCGCAAGACCTCAAACAACAAAACAACTCACTGATTTTTCACGCACAACCCCTCCACTCATTCATAAACCTTCATTCTCCCTTTCTCTATTCAAGCTCCATAACCTCATACAACCTTCACCTTCAAAACGATTCATAACACTCAGACCAAAACAACAATCACCCTTCTTCATCGTCAACCCCAAACCCCAACAACATTCACACCACTCCCTTGTTTCCGTAACCTTTTTCGACCTTCAAACCCTCCAATCATCAACAACAACAATCAGACAACACCACCACCCTTTCCGTTTCGTCGCCACCTTCATCATTACGCCAACAACAATAACACAATCAAACCAAGTTCAGAAAGAAAAAAAAGAAGAAAAGAAAGATCTGGGCTCACAGGCCGAGTCGAAGAAGAGAGCTAGCACGAGACGCGTGATTTCCCGACGTTTTGTCAAATTGGGACCGCGATTGAGGCTAGGAAGCGGTTCGCGAAACCGCTGAAGACCAGGTTGCGTTGCTGTGGGCATTTCCCGGCGAGGATCGGCGGCGAATCCAAGTGACGGTGAGGGTCCGATTTTAATTTGGGAAGTCGAAATCGGAATGGATGGGGAGAAGAAGTCCGATGAGGATATGTAGAGAGGGTGGCCCCCTTTTTTTTTCCTGAACCGCGCTGTTGATGATTTTTGATCGTTGACCTTGATCTCTGTGTTTCATTTTCTAAAAAGCAATCCCTATTTTGTTTACGTTCTGTTCTACTGGATGTAGACTTTTGATTCAAGCCCAGCGAATCTCTCTCAGTACCCACGAATTGCTGCCGCCCCCATGCCTTGTTATTGTTGCTGGCGTTGGGCTCAAGGCCCATATACTTGTCCATCAGTGCCCCGGTCCAGCGGATCACCTCCCTTCTTAGTTTTACCTTTGTGTCACTTTTGAGTCTTCTCTTCTCATCTCATAATCAGGGACTAAACCATAAAGGCTTTAAGGCTTTGTGATTAAGCTTATGCCTGCATCCTTCTATTAGGATGGAGTGTATAACTTTAATCCTAAGTGTTAAACCCTTAATGTGTTTAAATCCCTGATTATGGCTTAACCTCATTACTCAACACTAAACAAAAACACCAAAAACATCTAAATAATCACAAGTAGGTTAATGATCTTAATCCTACATCAAAGGTGATTAAGTGTGAGAAGCTGACTTCACACTTAAGGTATTCTCATTACCCCTAATCAGAGGGAAGATGTGATGAGTCTATTAAATCCATTGGTTTAGGCTTAAGCTCATTAACTTATGACAATATTTCAAAAGCAATAAAAGACTGAAAATACAAAAACAAACAATAATCGTCTCCTCCGGGATTCTTTTCTCATCTCAATCGCTCACAAACGAGAACTCGCTTCTTCCGTCTAATGCAAGACAGTTAGCACCTGAGCCAGACAGGTCATACACTTGAGCATAGATAAGCAAGCAGTTCACAAGTCAATTCATCTTTCAGTCTCTTTGGGTCGAACTACGGTGTTCTGACTTCCTCATTGCACGAGAGGATACGTAGGCATAACTTAACAGTTATCGAACAAAAGTCTCTGTATATTCCCCCTCTTTCCAGCTTTATTCTTTTAGCCTCATGATCATGAGCAATTCATTCTCATTCTTACACTGACACATCATTTATATACTTTACACTTCCTTTACCCTGACACCTGTACATTCCCTTCCAGCTCTTTTATGCACAGATTGCACTGACACTACCCCTTTAAAACACAAATCTTTTAAGCGTGGATCCCTTCGAATACGGCGGACAATCTGGGTGCTAATACCTTCCCAGGTTGTAACCAACCCCCTTTCTCAGTCTCTCTGGTTCGCAACCGTCTTATCCATATCTTTCTAGGCCTATGCAGCATTTCCTTTCCTTCGGGATAAAAATGCCTAGCTGGCGACTCTATTCATTCCCCGTGAGTTCACTCCTGTGTGTTCTCGCACCCTCTTTCTCCGACCGTTCGCGTCTGTACCTTTATTTGGGCCATTCCCATTTTATCGGGAGCGACAGAAGGCAAATTCACTTCTCAAACAACTTACCACCTGAAATGTTAGCATAAGGAATGAAATGCAATGCAAATGAGATGGAATGCCATGATGCAAGACAAAGTCAGAAGCAAATACATGATGTTAATGATGCTAAGGGATGATACAAACATGAGCCAAAGTAAGAGAATGATCAAACAAGCACAAAGATGCAAATGAGACATGCTTAGAACCATGAACATACATGAAAAGTTATGAAATGCAAATGACATACAACATGGCAAATGAAAGATGCAATGATCAAACATGATTCTAATATGTCCTAAGATGTATCATGAATCAAATGAATGCACAAAATATCATGGCAAGTCAATGAATGCAAGCAAATGAGAAATGGATGCAAAAGAAGGCACAAATTAGGGTTTCATGCATCATGCAAGGCAAAAATCCAAAACCAGAAGCAAACAACATAATAAAAATTTGAAAATGCAATAAAAGATACCCTAAACCTATACAAACTCACTGCCCAAAGGAGGGGATCCAACTCTTATCCTAGTGAAAGTTGTGAATTTCCTAAGATTGCTAGGGTTTTGGGGTACCTTGACAAGAAAAATGCTAAACAAAATGAAAATGCAAGATCAATTCAAACCAATTTTATCCTATAAACTACATGCCATGCAAGATGCAATGCAAAAAGAATCATCACCCAACTCTCAATGGTTAGGCAGAAAAGAATTTTCAAAGTTTGAACCAAAATATTACCTCAAAATGAATTTAATTCCATTTAAAATTATCAAAAGGTATCAAGAACAAAAACGAAATTTGGTTTGAGAGTTGGAAAATGTTTCTAAATGTTTTAAAGTGCAATATGAATTTTTTTTGTGATTTTTAAATACCTAAATGTATTTTTAATTAATTAATTTTCATTAACTAATTAAAAATAAACATTTAAATGATTTAAAAATAATTTTTAATGCAAAAAATAAAAATAAAAATATTTTTGGGTTGAGAAAATTATTTAAAACAAAAATGCAAAGGGAAATATTTTTAGGATTTTTCTAACTATTTTAAAATAAATGACAAAAAAAAGGGATTAAAATGAATTAAAAATGATTTAAATGGGAAGTAATCAGATCTGAAGGCCAAGATTCAAAGCTGAGACGCGGGAGTTGACTGCGCGCGTGTTTGAGTGGCTGAGATTGCTTCTGGGAAATTCAAAATTAATCCTAATTAATTAACCTAAATAAACTGAATTAGGGTTTAATGGAAAATCTGGTGCGTTCATTCACGCGGGAGTCAATGGAAGTCAACAAGATCCAGGGTCCAGATTCAAAGTTGGTTAATTACACAGATTAGGGTTTAATGACCCTCAGGTGGTCGGAGAAGACTTCCGGTCGTCTTCTCCGGCGAGACCTTCAACCTATCTCTCTCAAAACCTCACTAAAACATGCCAAAACCTCCAGATCAACTCAACTAAACATCCTAAACAAGAATCCAACAACAAAACCTATTTATTTTTCATGAATCACGAAGAACAAACAAAAATCAAATTCACGGGCAAAATTTCAGACAAACCATACATCCTCATTTCTGCATCATTTTCAAAGATTCAAAGCTCATTGCATTCAGGGAAGCATGTAGATCATTTTAGTAACTTAAAACAAGGTTTCTGAAAAAATAATTTTCGAAGCTACCTGAAGTGAAGCTTTCAGTTTGGAGCTTTCAGGCTGCCTCCTTGCTTCAAAACCTCTCCAATGGACCTCCTGAAGATGCTTTGAGGCTTGGTTTGAGTGTATGGTGGCTGGTTTGTGAGATTGATCAAGTTCTGTTCTGTGAGGGGTGAGAATCGTGTTTTGATTTCAGGGGGTTTCAAGGATGAATGAGGGCAGGGGAATGATCAGGGGAGCATGCTGAGTGATTCTATGGAGTTTGTTTTTATGTTTTATGCTTGTGTGAGGTGTTTCGAATGAAAATGCATAAGAGGCATAAACTTGGTGCTATGGCTTGGGGAGTGTTTCAGCATGAGTTGTGTGTTGTGTTGTGATGCATTTGGTCCACTTATCAATCTTGGGTAGGTCAGAATAGTGGTTGTGCCCTATTGTGATTGGTATGGGTCTTTATGCAAAAAGTCAAGCTTTGTGTAAGAGAGGTATGGGCCAATGGTAAGTCAAGTACAAGAGGGGTGTCCTGCGCATCAAGGAATGAGGAGGACCATGGGATCAGTTTTGAAGCCAATTAACAAATGGATTAGGGTTTGTATGATGTTTTGCAACTTTGTTCATCTTTGGCCCTTTTGAAGTTTCTTGATCCACAAGTCATAAAAATAGACAAACTCTTGGTGCATTCTGAATTTTAGGCAATGGCTCATGTTTGTAAAAAGATTAGAAGTCACTTTGAGGTCTCATTTCAACTTGGCAAGTGGTTTTGCAACTTTGCCTCTTTGGTACATAACTTGAATTTATGTGATTTTCTCCAACTTTGACAAGCCATAACTTTTGATCCAAAATGAATTAGAATGAGTTCTTGTACTTTTTGAAAAGGGAATGATCCATTCTACAACTTTCATGATCAAAGTTTTCCCATTTGAAGCATTTTTGAATCAAAAAGCAAGGGTTGAAAAAGTTTCCCAAAATGGTAAGTTTCCATTACAAGTCATTTTCCCAAAAAGGCAACTTTGCAAATGGCTTGAAATGCTTCAATTTTATGAACTTCCAACATCTTCTATGATCAAATAAATATCACTCAATCAAAATGATGAAGAACACCCTTTGGTTGGGTCATTGGGGGCCTCAGATGCCCTGATTTTACACTGACTTGCTCAAGAAGTCAACTATTGATTAGATGACTTCCCCATGGAATTTCTTCATGAAAATTGATATGCATGATCCTTATAACATAGAGAGACCAATAGAAACAAGAATGACCAAAAAATTTGGAGTTATGGCCTCTGAAACCAAAACCCTAATTCTAGGTCATCTGTGCAGTTAAGCCTGGCTCTGCTTCCATGCCATTCTCAGTTCTTGTGATTCTTTGACTTTCTTGACTTTGTGAAGATACAATATGATGCTTGAACATACATGGACCCCTTTGAAGTGATTGATGACCCTTGGAGTGGCTCAAGTGGCTCTTGGATAGCTCAAATCACAAACCCTAGGTGCAGATGACTTAGAAGCAATGCAGTGAGACAAAAGTGTGGTATGAGATGCTATGATTGAACTTATGCATATGAAAAGATCACAAGCCATGGTGTGAATGGGTGAGGGCAAATTTGGGGTGTTTACAGCTGCCCCTATTCAAACATGAGTTAGCTGTGTAGGATGTAAGCAACGGCTTAACAGGCAAACAAGATAACTTGTGGTTGAATACCAAAGACAGTCCAAAGTTTGCACTCACAGAATGAAGAAGAAAAGGGATATAGATTGTAAAAGGAGAGTAAAGTAAAATTATAAAGTGCGGGTGACGGAGGACGACCGTCGAGCAGAGGACGACTGCTGGGGATGAAGCAATGACGGGGACGGCCGACATGCTGGGGATATGAGATATTATGATGGGGACGACCATCAGGTAAAGATATAAGACTCTCTGGGGATTATAGGTAAATGGAATAAATGATGAGGTACGGTCATCAAAGGTGAAGGACGATCACCTAGCAGGGGACGGCTGCTCTGTTTGAGGATAAGATGAGGGACGGTCATCTAAGGTGAAGGACGATCACCTGGCAAGGTACGGTTGCCAAAAAGTATCACGACATAGGACGAATGTCGGATAAAAAGGTCGACGATGGGGATGGCCATCGGATAAGCATGATGAAGGACGATCATCAAGAGGTGAAGGACGATCACCTAGCAGGGTACGACTGCCCTCAGGGTTTGTCATGACATAGGACAAATGTCAGATAACAAGATCAACGATGGGGACGGCCATCAGATAGTATGATGAAGGAAGATCATCAAGAGGTGAAGGACGATCACCTAGCAGGGGACGGCTGCTAAAAAATATCACGACATAGGACGAATGTCAGATAAGAAGGGGTTCTAATGAATAGAGACTCCACTGGGAATGATGAAGGACGATCATCAAAAAGGTGAAGGACGATCACCGGGCAGGGTACGGCTGCCGAGAAGGTATCATGACATAAGACGGATGTCAGATAGAAAGAGAATAAATAAAAAAGATTTGTTGGGGACTTTGCTGGGGATATGTAAACACGGACGAGTGTTTACATCCAAGAAATGAAAGAGTATAAGTGTTTGGGCACTGTGTATAGATTAAAGATGCGGACGAGCATCCTTAAGATTATGATACGGACGGGTATCAGGTAGAAACAAACACTGACACATGCTCAGAGATGATGATACAGACGAGTATCAACTGGTTAACAAAGAACACAGACGAGTGTTGGATCTAAGGGGACTCTTTTGGGGAATGGTAGACACAGACAAGTGTCTAAATTCAAGAAGACATAAGTGTTTGACACAGTGTATAGATTAAAGATGCGGACGAGCATCAGGTAGAAACAAACACTGACACATGTTCAGAGATGATGATACGGACGAGTATCAACTGGTTAACAAAGAACACGGACGAGTGTCGGATATGAGGGGATACAAGTGGTGTATACAAGATACGGACGAGTACCTGTATGAGTGGTATATAGATGAGTAACTCGGACGAGTGTCGGAGAAAGTGTATTATAAACAAGTGTATGGTTTCCAAAGTGTTTGGGTGACTATGCTGGTAAGGTGACACGGACGGGTGTCAAGGAATTGTGTATATATATATGTGTATCTGTGAGTGCAAAGGGGACGCTTTGGCTTTCTACTGGGGATATGACACGGACGGGTGTCAGGAAGTATCTGTATTTGTAAGAGAAATGTCTGGGCCCTCTGCCGGGGAATTTGGGAAACATTATATATATTGTTGACGGATTGTCAGCATTCACAAGTGTTTGATTCAGATCATGGCTTATGATTATGCAATATGTTTGATTTTTGCCGTAATGCTCCGTATTAGACGGAATGCTACGCTCTGCAGGGAGAATATGATGCAAAATGCTATGATTATGCAAAAGATATCGATCCAGGATCCGGATCCCGTTGCCGTGGAGATCTCTGGCTGATCTGCTTGAAGTGGATATCCCAGTTGGGGACAAGATCATTGGTAGATTCGTAATGTATGACTCTGCTTGGGGGAGTAGGTCAATGATAGACCCGTCTCGGTAATGAAGGACCCAGCTGGGGTTTGTAGAAGCTTCCTTCACTCTGTTGTGATTTCTTCGCGCGTTGCTTTTCTGGATAGAAGTTGCTACTCTGTGGGGGAATGGTTCCCTGGCTTTTGCATTTGGCCGAGGAGGAAATAATAAATAGTAACTCAGCTGGGGAGAAAGCACTTCCGGTGCTGAGACTGAGTAAATACTGATTTGCCAGCTTGCTAGGGTGAAACTTTCATGCCCCATATTGTGCTTTGAAAACCTGCAATCCTGAAAAGGCATAGAAATGCGCAAGTAATCCCGAAGTATCCCTTACCGGATTCCATCGTAGGAGTTTAGACACTTCCGGGAGTAAGTACATTTCCTGCAAGCACGTATTTTTTAGAAGAGAAGCATCTGTATTTATGCAATCAGTATCTAAAGACATCGGGCACTCTTGCAAATGAAAATAAAATGTACGAGACGAAACATGACTGAAAATCTGATTTTATTAATTCATGTGCCCTGAATCGGCAAGATACAGTCAAAGAAACAAATCCCCTAAAATGAGGAGATTGTTACAAATTGAGAAAAAAGATGTTGGCAATGTTGATGACGCTTCAAGGAGCTTCCCTTTTGCTATGACTCGTATGACATTTGACGTTCTTCTCGTCTTGCTTTCTGAAGGAGGCTGATTCTGAAAGAGGCTTGATCCTTTCGAAGCTTACCAAGTTGTAAGTGATACAGACGAATTCAGAATGCAGTTGTTCGCTTATTCCCTTGTTTTGCATGGATCGCCCTCTCGGGTTTTCAATCCATCGGGATACCCATTTTTGCCTGAGTTGTCCAATGCGGCTTTTCAACTCAGCGGGTGTACATTTTTGTTTATTTTCCCTTATTTTTGCCCGAGTCTTTTATTCTGTTTTTGACTCGCCGGGATGCCCTATTTTTTCCTGAACTTACATTCTGTTTTTATGTCCAGCGGGTCATTTTATGCGAAGTATTTTTTAACTGCATCTGAATTCACAGGGGACGGGAAGTCTTCACCATCCATAGTGCTGAGCATCAGTGCTCCACCAGAGAAAACTTTCTTTACTACGAATGGTCCTTCATAGTTTGGAGTCCACTTGCCCCTGTGGTCTGTATGAGGAGGGAGGAGTCTTTTCAGCACAAGATCTCCTACTTGGTACTCTCGGAGCCTGACTTTCTGATCGAAGGCTTTCTTCATTCTTTTTTGGTACAACTGCCCATGACAGATTGCAGCCAATATCTTCTCTTCAATCAGATTCAGTTGTTCGTATCAGGATCAGACCCATTCTGCTTCGTTCAATTTAACATCCATTAGTACCCGCAGGGAGGGTAATTCAACTTCAACAGGTAGGACTGCCTCCATACCATATACAAGCTGATACGGTGTTGCCCCAGTAGATGTTCTGATTGATGTACGGTACCCATGCAAGGCAAATGGTAGCATTTCATGCCAGTCTTTATAGGTGACTACCATCTTTTGCACAATCTTCTTGATATTCTTATTAGCTGCCTCTACAACGCCATTCATCTTTGGCCTGTAAGGAGAAGAATTATGGTGTTGGATCTTGAAGTCCCGGCATAGCTCAGCCTCATTTTGTTGTTCAAGTTAGAACCATTATCAGTAATGATTCGCTCGGGCACTCCATACCGACAGATGATATCTCTCTTCAGAAATCGGGCTACCACTTGCCTTGTAACATTTGCATAGGAGGCTGCTTCAACCCACTTGGTGAAATAGTTAATAGCAACCAGGATGAATCTGTGGCCATTTGAAGTAGTCGGTTCAATTTTGCCAATCATATCAATGCCCCACATGGCAAAGGGCCAGGGTGAAGACATCACATTCAGAGGATTGGGAGGCACATGCACCTTATCCGCATAAATCTGGCATTTATGGCATTTTCTGGCATAGGCACAACAGTCGGCATCCATTGTGATCCAGTAATAGCCTGACCTTAACAACTTTTTAGCCATGGCATGCCGTCCTGCATGGGTACCAAAGGATCCTTCGTGCACTTCGTGCATCAACAAGTCTGCTTCTGTCCTATCAACGCATCTGAGGAGTATCATGTCAAAGTTTCTCTTATACAAGGAACCATCAGTATTCAGGAAGAAACTACCAGCAAGCCTTCTTAAAGTCTTCTTGTCATTGGAAGATGCCCCAGGTGGGTATGTTTGATCCTCCAAGAAGCATTTGATATCATGGAACCAAGGCTTATCATCTTTGGCAACATCTGCTGCAAATACATATGTTGGTCTGTCAAGTCTAGAAACTGAAATCTGAGGCACAAAGTTGGCAGTTTGAACTTTGATCATGGATGAAATGGTAGCCAGAGCATCTGCAAACTGATTCTCATCTCGAGGGATATACTCAAGCTTGACCGTTGTAAAGAAAGTTAATAACCTCTTTGTATAATCCCTATAAGGTATCAGATGATCCTGGTGTGTGTACCATTTGCCGTTGGTTTGATTAACTACCAGAGCTGAATCTCCGAACACAGTCAAAGTCTTGATCCTGAGGTCAATGGCTTCCTCAAGACCCATAATGCAAGCTTCGTATTCAGCTTCGTTGTTAGTGCAGTTAAAAGTGATTTTTGCCGAGAAAGGCATGTGAACTCCCTTAGGTGTAATGAGTACTGCACCAACACCGTGACCATTCATATTAATAGCCCCATCAAACATCATAGTCCATTCTTCCTCCGGGTCAGGCCCTTCAGTGTGAACAGGCTCTTCGCGATATTTTGCTTTTATGAACATGATGTCTTCATCAGGGAAGTCAAATCTCATAGGCTGGTAGTCATCAATGGGTTGCTCAGCAAGGTAATCAGACAATACACTGCCTTTGATGGCCTTTTGGGATGTGTACTGAATGTCATATTCTGTGAGGATCATTTGCCATCTTGCAACCCGTCCGGTAAGTGCTGGCTTCTCAAAAATGTACTTAACTGGATCCATCTTTGAGATCAATAAAGTAGTGTGGGTCAACATATACTGTCTCAGTCGGCGAGCAGCCCACGCTAAAGCACAACAAGTTTTCTCGAGCAGTGAATAACGTTGTTCACAGTCGGTAAACTTTTTTCTTAGGTAGTAAATTGCATACTCTTTTCGACCAGACTCGTCATGCTGGCCCAGCACACACCCCATTGACTCTTCTAATACTGTCAAGTACATGATTAGAGGTCTTCCTTCCACTGGAGGCATAAGGATTGGAGGCTCTTGTAAGTATTCCTTGATCTTGTCAAAAGCCCTCTGGCAGTCTTCGTTCCACCTGACCGTTTGTTCTTTTCTTAACAGCTTGAACAAAGGCTCACAGGTTGCTGTAAGGTGATATATGAACCTTGAAATGTAGTTCAATCTACCCAGAAACCCTCGAACTTCTTTTTCTGTCTTCGGCGCAGGCATTTCTTGAATGGCTTTGACTTTATCAGGGTCAACTTCAATCCCTTTCTCACTTACAATAAATCCCAGCAGCTTACCAGATCGCACCCCGAATGTGCACTTGTTGGGGTTCAGCTTCAGTTGGTACTTCCTCAAACGTTTGAATAACTTCAATAGATTCACCAGGTGGTCTTCTTCTGTGAGGGACTTGGCAATCATATCATCCACATAACATTCGATTTCTTTATGGATCATGTCGTGGAATAATGTCACCATAGCCCGTTGATAAGTTGCACCAGCATTCTTCAGCCCGAATGGCATCACCTTATAACAGAACGTGCCCCAGGGTGTGATGAAAGTTGTCTTCTCCATGTCTTCAGGTGACATCTTGATCTGATTATATCCTGAAAATCCATCCATGAAGGAGAACACCGAGAACTGAGCCGTATTATCAACCAATACATCAATGTGAGGTAAAGGGAAGTCATCTTTCGGGCTGGCTCTGTTCAGATCCCGATAATCCATGCACATTCTCACTTTGTCGTCTTTCTTAGGTACGGGTACAATATTAGCAACCCACGGTGGATAGCTAGTCACAGCAAGGAATCCGACATCCCACTGCTTTTGTACCTCTTCTTTAATCTTCATTGCCATATCTGGGCGAGTACGGCGCAGCTTCTGTTTCACTGGCGGGCAGTCCTCTTTTAAAGGCAGCTTGTGCATGACAATATCGGTGTCCAACCCTGGCATATCCTGGTAAGACCAAGCAAAGACATCCACATACTCCCGAAGCATATCAATCAGTTGTTCTTTCACTGAGTCTTGTAGGCAGGCCCCGATCTTAACCTCTTTCACATCTTCTTCCGTACCAAGATTAACCGTTTCGACCTCCTCCTGATGAGGAGTGATAACCTTCTCCTCTTGCCTTAACAACCTGGCTAGCTCTTCAGGAAGCTCATAATCTTCTTCAACCCCTTCATCAGCTTGATTGATTGGATTGTCAAAGTCATACGAAGTCATAGCAGTGTTGTTGTCGGTGCAGTCTGAAAGGCATTCTCTGCAAGGGTTTAGATTGTTCATTTTAGTGATCGATTTTAATCTTGTTTAGAAAAAGTGAAATGAAGTTATCATTTTGGAAAACATTGCCATTTTATTTTTGTACAAAAAGAAAAATGAAAAACAGTGAGCGGAAAAGAAAAAGACTCATTTGCAAAAGATGTCCGATATTCATTGATTGATCTGTTTGCACAAAATTACAAGATGGTCCGATTACAAAATGAGTCTTGTCATCTTGGGCAAGATGCAAGACTTGATGCATGCTTAAAAATACAGGAAATAATAATTACTCTGCAGGAGTAACCCTTATAATTTCCTGGGAAGACCAGTTAAGGACTTGGCTCCCCGGGATCCTTGGACGTATCCAGCTCTCTAGGTTGCGGTCGCTTTCTTCCTCGTCTTCCAAGTTGTTCACTGCATCAGGGGTGAGAATTCCCCCGCTGACAAAACTGGGCTTCTTGGAAGCCTCTGATTGATCTTGTTGAGTTGGTTTGTAACCCAACCCAAATCTGTCCTCCTTCTTCTCCATGGGCAGCAGCTTGCCCCAGCCTTGGGCAGTCCCCTCTTCAACAACCTTCCTGGCTTGCTGATAAGACGTCATGGAGGTTCCCAGTACAGCAGATGCTTCATTAATGTTCAGGGCCTCAAACCCCTGGCTCATAGTTTCATGGATCTCCCCGTCCATTTCTATGTATTTGTACGTAGCCAGATGGCTAACAAAGATGTCGTCTTCACCACAGATGGTGATGATCTGGCCTTCCCACTCGAATTTCAGCTTCTGGTGAAGGCTAGACGTAATAGCGCCAGCGGCATGGATCCAGGGTCTACCCAACAAACAGCTGTAGGCCGGCTGAATGTCCATCACATAGAAGGTAATTTTGAAGGTTTGCGGGCCAATCATCTCAGGCAGATCAATCTCCCCAAGCACTGATCTTTTAGAGCCATCAAATGCTCTCACCACCAAATTACTTGGACGCAATGCCAAGCCATTGTACTCCAGCTTCACCAAGGCTTTCTTTGGTAGAACATTGAGTGAAGACCCAGTGTCCACCAGTACATGGGATAGAACTGCACCCTTGCATTCTAGAGTGATGTGTAAAGCCTTGTTGTGGTTACGCCCCTCAGTTGTTAAGTCAGCATTGGTAAAGCCCAGTCCATGATTGGTGTTGACATTTGCCACCACAGTTTCTAGCTGATTAACAGTGATCTCCTCTGGCACGTATGCTGCGTGCAAGACTTTCAGTAATGCATTCCTGTGAGCCTCAGAACACATCAATAGGGATAATATGGAGATCTTTGAGGGAGTTTGGTGAAGCTGATCCACCACTTTGTAATCACTTCTCTTTATGATCCTCATAAACTCGTCTACGTCTTGCTCAAAAGACGTCTTCTGAGTCTCTTTGATAATCGGTTCTTCAGGTATTACACTCTTCCCCTTTGCTTTTGCAGCAGCTTCTGCTTCGGCATTAGGTCTTTGCAATTGTGAGGCAAAAAGGCGTCCGCTTCTGGTGAAGCCTCCGCCTCCCCCAACATTATCAATCTGTGGAGAAGAAGTTGAAGAGTCCAAAGTGATTTTCTCCCCGTTGCAGTAGAGGTCAGAGCCATAATGCCAAGGTATGGCATTACTGCTTTCATAAGGAACTGGTCCAGGCACCGTGATGGTAACTGGACTGACTGCTGCAGAGGAGGGTACTGAAATGGTGTGCGGATCGTAGTAGATGGTGACTGGTGATCTGGCAGGAGGTGCCACTGTTTGTTGTTGAAAGTTGTTGTCTGGAGGAATACTTGACGGATCATAATAAATAGTGACTGCTGAGATATCTTCATTAATTGCTGTTGGTGTTGTAGAAGGTCCTGCTGGTGAAAAGGATGCTGATGTTGTAGAAGAAATGGTTGTTGACATTTGATTTGTTGAAGTGATAGATGAAGCCATTGTTGATGATATTGATGAATTGGTCGGAATGATTGTTGTTGCAGTTGTAGAAGAGTCAGGAATTGTTGTAAGAGGGGTTGTTGGATTTGTAGGCGCCGTTGTTGTGATCTGAAGTATACCACTTTTGATAAGACCATCTATGCCGCTTCTCAAATTATCACACCCGTTGACTGAAATGTTGCAGTACCCACAACCGAGCTCACACCCGGGGAACATCTGGCACTCTAGAAGCTGAGCTTTAATTTCGACCAGAGGTGTCCGAATCTGTCCAACACTGGTGATTAAGAAAGATGGCTTATCCTCCTCAATGGCGTTAATTCTTGGTCCTCCATGATTGGGCATGGGATTCTTGGTGACACTTGGAGGGGGTGCAAAGTTGAGGGCTTTAGAATCCACCAGGTCGTGTACCTTCATTTGCAAAGCCATGCATTTTTCCGTATTGTGGCCAGGTGCATTGGAATGGAAAGCACATCTGGCGTTGACATCATAATTTCTTGGGAGATTAGAGGGATCTGGTGGTGCCAATGTCCTTAATTCAACCAAGTTGAGTTTCAGGAGTTGTGGAAATAAGGCAACATAAGGCATAGGGATAGGGTCAATCACCCTATTTGCCTGTGATGGTCTTTGCTGAAAAGGTCTTTGTTGTTGATTGTTGTTATTGTTGTAGGTTCTCTGCGGCGGATACTGAACTTGCTATTGATAGTGTGGTTGTTGTGGTTGTTGATATGTTGGTTGCTAAGGAATCGGAGCTGGAATAGTGACAGCTGCTACTGATCTGTGGACATACTGAGGTCTGCCCCTGCTGGCATGAATGGCATTTGTCTCACCGGTTCTTCTAGGTCCCACAAAAGGCTTCCTGGGGTTACTAGACGAACTTGCACCATTATCAGAAATCTTACCCATCTTCAGAAGGCTTTCAATTCTTTCTCCAGCTATAACTACATCAGCGAAACTGGTGGAAGAAAAGGCAGCTAGCCTATCAATATATGTTCCTTGCAGGGTATTCATGAACATGTCGGCCATTTCTCTTTCCGACATGGTCGGCTGGACAACAGCAGCGAGCTGTCTCCACCTCTGGGCATATTCCCTGAAGCTTTCTCTGGAGGACTGGGACATTCCCATCAAAAGGGTCCTGTTAGGAGCCATGTCCAGATTGTATTGGTACTGCCTGATGAAGGCCTCAGCTAGGTCCTTCCAGCATCTGATAGTAGCTCTGGTTAAGTGTGAATACCATTCCCTTGAAGCCCCAGTCAAACTATCTTCAAAGTAAAACATCCACAGTTTTTCATCCATTGTGTATGCCTTAAGTCTCCCCAGAAAATACTGTAGGTGAGTTCGTGGACAGGAAGTTCCGTTGTACTTCTCAAAGCACGGGGGTTTAAACTTGTGGGGAATCCTTACCCCATCCACTAGCCCCATATCCATGACATCAAAACCCAGGGAATTTTGAGACTCCAGAGATCTCAACTTCTCAGCAATTTCATCAAACCTTCTATCATAAACTTCCTCCCCAGCTCCCATTACAGTAAACTGCTCCTCTTGAGGATCTTCTTGCAAGATCCTGCCTGCAGTAGTATTTCCTTGCACATTACCCGGGATATTGACTTCCGGATGTAGATGAGGCCCATATACTGGTGGGTTAACATGAGGCTGACCTCTTTCATTGTTACTTGTTCCTCCAGTTCCTAGATGGGGTTCTTCCGGGGTTTGTCTTTCTACCAATGCCCTCAACCTTTCTTGACTTTGGGCCAAGCCATTCATTACTTCCATTAATTGGGTCATTTGGTTTCTCATCTCCAGCCTTTCATTAGCCATTTGGGTTCTGACCTCTGTCAGATCTTGCTGTACTTGGTCCATTTGGATACCAGGAAGATTGTTGCGAGTAGGATACCTGTGCGGACGGTTGAGAGGGAACACCCGACGGCGAGCAATAATTCCTGAACCACAACAGAGTTAGTAACAAACAAAACAAAATCCTACAAAACAAAACAAGAGTTAGTATGCAATGCAGTATGCTTATTTATTTTCCAAGGTATCCGGCTTGGCTCTTGGTTTTGACCTTTCCAGACCCTGAGGAAGATGCTTTGATGTTGCTCAAATGAAACAAACTGACAAATACATTACAAATAGTGGATCATACATAGTTTTTTTTTACAACACATGCCCCTGAGGGGTCAAAATACAACATAAAAAGAAAAGTACATGAAATGGAAATAACAACAAGCAAAGGAGTCAAACATCTAATCCAAACTCATCCTCCTTAACCTCCATCAAAAGTGCTTCAGTTACGGGACCAGCCAGATGCTCTGTAATGTTTCTGATAAGAAGGTTTCTGGTGGCAATAGCAGTGGTCAACTTCTTGTGTCTGTCTTGGTCCTTTGACCTCTTTACACCAGCCCTAAGCTTCAACTCTGAAATTTCCTTCTGGGCTGCTAGCAGAGCCTCCTGTTGTTTCTTTTCATTGGCCTCTAATTGCTCAATCCTGGCTTAAGTTCTCTTATCTTCTTGAGTACGAGCTTCAGTGATCCTGACCCACCTAGCTTGACTTTCTTTCAGATAGAGATCAGTCCTAGCCTTCTGAAACTGGGCCTCTTTACAGGCATTCTTCAAAATCTGCTCTCCAGCTCTTGACTTCTTGATGTAATCCTCTGCTTTCTCAATTTTGGCTAGATGCTCCACCTTAAGCTTTTCCAACCTCTCAATGTCTAGACGACCATCACTCCTCTCCCAGAGGGTCTTCTTTAGAGCTTGAGACAGATTCTCATTCTTCTCCTTCAGTTTCTCAAATTCTTCCAGGCTGACAGTGGCTAGAGGTGGTGCTGTGGATGGTCCAGGTATATCCTCAATGGTGAAAGGCATCCCAGAAATCTGAGCTCTAGCATGAGACCATTCATAATACTGAGCTGAAGCCACATTGTTGCACCTTCCAAGAATGGCCATCCCCTTGGTCTGGATGTTGTCCCAAGCCCAGGATGCCTGTCTGACAGCAGCTAGATTAGGTTTTATCTCACAATACAGGGTTTCAGCCAAGTCTTGCACTCTAGGAGGGTGAACCAAAGCATAGCCCAATTGTCTCTTAAACAACAAAGGATTGTAGTTGATGCAACCCTTCACTCCTATTAGAGGTACATTGGGGAACTGTCCACAGCTAGTAATTATGTCCCTGCCTTTGGTGCTCTGAGCACACCATCTGATGTCATCTGAAGTCAAAGCAATAAGTCTCTTAGCCCAATTCTTCTGCTGGTGAGGATTTAGGAAGGCATCAGTCTTGGGTAAGTGTTTGAGCAGCCAGGTATGGAACAGGGGAGCACAACATCTCACCAACCTCCCTCTTTGCTTCTCATTTCTTTGGTGAACAGAATAATAGAAATCTCCCAGCAATGTGGGCACTGGGTTCCTCAGAAGGAAAAGATGAATTGCATTCTTGCTGATAAACTTGGGCTCATCTGCAAATAGTATAACCCCATAAATACTGAGGGCTAACAATGCACAAACTGCCCTCCATTCTCCCAAAGAGGCCTTCAGGATGGCCTGAGAAGTCAGAAAGTCCAAGTGTAGGCCAGGGATTCCAGCCTTTGTTGTCATGTTCTGCTAATCAAAATAGGCTCCAGGTATAGTGCTTTTGCCACTTCTTCATTGCTGGGAGAGGTCATTTCAGGGTTGAAGGGGACACCACCCCTAACAGGTACTCCAATCAAAGATGAGAACTCCTCCAGCAGAGGTCCCAACTGAAAGTTCTGGAAAGTGAAGCATCTCAAAGGAGGGTCATAAAACTGTAGGCAGGTGTGGATCAAGCTCCTCTGAGAAGGGTCTAAGTCCATAACCATATCAAGTATGCCTCCATAATGCTCTTTGAATAATGGGATGTGGTCTGGAGTGATAAGTGCCTGGACCTGTCTGATGCCACCCAGCACAGGCTCAAAGAAATGGTATGAAATGTTGCTCTTCTTGGGTGCCATGACTGCTGATGAAGAGCTGAAACAAATGCTGATGATGAAGACTGACACTGGAGATGAGCCACTGATAGGCTGCTGATGGAGATGAAGGCAGCTGAAGCAGACAACTGATGAAGATAACTGAAGCAGATAACTGATGAACAGAGGTCTATACAAATGAAGGGGTCAAAACCAAGCCAAATATGATGTGGATACCCTGAAAAACAAATAAACAAATGTTAAATGATGCAGATGATGAGTATGCAAATGATATGCAAGGGTTTGTGATCAAGTTGGATCTGATTATTGCCTTGATATATAAGTCCATGTATGTCTAAGAAGTCCAAATGGAGGTTCAAAAGTCCAGTAACCAAGGTGGGGGACTCAAATAAAGAGTCACATGTCCAGGGTTCAATCACAAGAACTGTCCAAAGTGGAGCATTCTTAAACAAAACAAATATCAGGGTATGATGTGGTCAAGGGTACCTGCAAACCTGCAAACAGCCCAACCCCCTCACAGGTAGTGTTCTAAAACAAGGATCCTCAGATTTGGATCAGTTATGAGAAGTGTAAACACTTCTAACCCGGAGGTACAGTGTTTACAATAACCATAGAAGATCCTCCTCTAATTCACCTCAGTTTCTGAAGGTCATAATAAAGGTCATCCAGACTTAGCAGGCTTCCCAGATAGCCCTAGCACTACAGGAAATCTGTAGCACAGAGTTCTCAAGAAGAAACCCATATCTGAACCGTGTTTCATATTCCCGCACCAGACCGAAATGGAATGGGAAAGAACATGAACCACTCTACCCTAGGTGTCACTCGGGTCCTAGGTATAGGACCTTAAACTCTCAGTAGAACCCCACCCACCAAAACAAAAACCAGATCCAGCCAGATGACAATATGATAGTATGATGTATAAAGCTGTAAAGAAAGCAATAAATAACTGTACATAAAGCAATAAATAAAGCAAATATATAAACACAATTAGCACATAACACCCCAGTAAACACAAATCAAACAAGCGCTAGGAGGAACCCACAAAAAGAACCAGAAGCCCTGGTTACAGTATAAGGGTCCCCAGCAGAGTCGCCAAGCTGTCGCTCCCACCAAATGACACCTGGTCAAGAGGGGTACAGACGCGAACGGTCGACGAAAGAGGAAGAGAACACACAGGGGTGAACTCAAGAGGAAAGAGTCGCCAGCTAGGCATTTTTATCCCGGAGGAAAGGTAATGCTGCATAAACCTGAGAAAAGGTATGGATAAGACGGTTGCGAACCAGAGAGACTGAGAAAGGGGGTTGGTTACAACCTGGGAAGGTATTAGCACCCAGATTGTCCGTCGTACTCGACGGGATCCACGCTTAAAGGATTTGTGTTTTAAAGGGGTAGTGTCAGTGCAATTTGTGTATCAATGCTGGAAAAGAATGCTAGTGCCAGTGTAAAAGAAAAGTGAAGTGTATAAGAGAAGTGTCAGTGTAAGAACAAGAATGATATGCTCAAGATTATGAGGCTTAAAGAATAATGCTGGAAAGAAGGGGAATATACAGAGACTTTTGTTCGATAACTGTTAAGTTATGCCTACGTATCCTCTTGTGCAATGAGGAAGTCAGAACACCGTAGTTCGACCCAAAGAGACTGAAAGATAAATTGACTTGTGAACTGCTTACTTGTCTATGCTCAAGTGTATGACCTGTCTGGCTCAGGTTCAAACTGTCTTGCATTAGACGGAAGAAGCAAGTTCTCGTTTATTGAGTGAATGAGATGAGAAAAGAATCCCGTAGGAGACGATTATTGTTTATTTTTGTGTTTTCAGTCTTTTATTGCTTTTGGAAATGTGTCATAAGTTAATGAGCTTAAGCCTAAACCAATGGGTTAGTAAACTCATCACATCCTCCCTCTGATTAGGGGTAATGAGAATACCTTAAGTGTGAAGTCAACATCTCACACTTAACCACCCTGAAGTAGGATTAAGATCATTAACCTACTTGTGATTATTTAGATGTTTTTGTTATTTTTGTTTAGTGTTGAGTAATGAGATTAAGCCATAATCAAGGATTTAATGGACTCATTACACCATCCTAATAGAAGGATAATAGATGAGAACATTTAAGCTGAGGAAAGCTCCTCAACTTAATCCATGATTAGGGATTAACCTCATGACAAAACAAAGCCTTTATTAAGTGGATTTTAGTTAATGATAAGATGAAGAAGTTATTTTTATGGTTTGTAAGACAACTTGAGGGGGACTTGTCCATTAACACTAGGGTTAGTCCTTCTTAACCAATTAAGGAAGAATTAGAACCCTAATGCAAGGCCCAAGTTACAAGTTTGATGTCTTGATGATTATTAAGTGAGTTGATTAAAGGATGTAAACACATTAAGGGTTTAACACTTAGGATTAAAGTTATACACTCCATCCTAATAGAAGGATGCAGGCATAAGCTTAGTCTCAAAGCCTTAAAACCTTTAGGGTTTAGTCCCTGATTATGAGATGAGAGGAGAGACACAAAAGATGACACAAAGGTAAAACTAATGGGGGGACTAATCAAACCCTTATTATTGTCATGCTTAGTTGTTCCTAGGGTTTATGAGGTTTGCAAGAAAGTCTTCAGAGGAACCACCAGGAAAGGAGTAGATGAAAGGAGCAAAGAGAAGCAAAACAACTTGCTTCACTTAAGAAGACAAGTTGCTTGAAGAAAGAAAGTAAGATGAGAAAGAATGAGCAAGCTCAATCCCATACACATACAAAAATGCAGCAAATGAATTATGAAAGAGATGAAAAGAGAAAGTGAGAAGTGAAGGCAAATTCACTTCTCAAACAACTTACCACCTGAAATGTTAGCATAAGGAATGAAATGCAATGAAAATGAGATGGAATGCCATGATGCAAGACAAAGTCAGAAGCAAATACATGATGTTAATGATGCTAAGGGATGATACAAACATGAGGCAAAGTAAGAGAATGATCAAACAAGCACAAAGATGCAAATGAGACATGCTTAGAACCATGAACATACATGAAAAGTTATGAAATGCAAATGACATACAACATGGAAAATGAAAGATGCAATGATCAAACATGATTCTAATATGTCCTAAGATGTATCATGAATCAAATGAATGCACAAAATGTCATGGCAAGTCAATGAATGCAAGCAAATGAGAAATGGATGCAAAAGAAGGCACAAATTAGGGTTTCATGCATCATGCAAGGCAAAAATCCAAAACCAGAAGCAAACAACATGATAAAAATTTGAAAATGTAATCAAAGATACCCTAAACCTATACAAACTCACTGCCCAAAGGAGGGGATCCAACTCTTATCCTAGTGAAAGTTGTGAATTTCCTAAGATTGTTAGGGTTTTGGGGTACCTTGACAAGAAAAATGCTAAACAAAATGAAAATGCAAGATCAATTCAAACCAATTTTATCCTATAAACTACATGCCATGCAAGATGCAATGCAAAAAGAATCATCACCAACTCTCAATGGTTAGGCAGAAAAGAATTTTCAAAGTTGAACCAAAATATTACCTCAAAATGAATTTAATTCCATTGAAAATTATCAAAAGGTATCAAGAACAAAAAAGAAATTTGGTTTGAGAGTTGGACAATGTTTCTAAATGTTTTAAAGTGCAATATGAATTTTTTTGTGATTTTTAAATAACTAAATGTATTTTTAATTAATTAATTTTCATTAACTAATTAAAAATAAACATTTAAATTATTTAAAAATAATTTTTAATGCAAAAAATAAAAATAAAAATATTTTTGGGTTGAGAAAATTATTTAAAACAAAAATGCAAAGGGAAATATTTTTAGGATTTTTCTAACTATTTTAAAATAAATGACAAAGAAAAAGGGATTAAAATGAATTAAAAATGATTTAAATGGGAAGTAATCAGATCTGAAGGCCAAGATTCAAAGCTGAGACGCGGGAGTTGACTGCACGCGTGTTTGAGTGGCTGGGATTGCTTCTGGGAAATTCAAAATTAATCCTAATTAATTAACCTAAATAAACTGAATTAGGGTTTAATGGAAAATCTGGTGCGTTCATTCACGCGGGAGTCAATGGAAGTCAACAAGATCCAGGGTCCAAATTCAAAGTTGGTTAATTACACAGATTAGGGTTTAATGACCCTCAGGTGGCCGGAGAAGACTTCCGGTCGTCTTCTCCGGCGAGACCTTCAACCTATCTCTCTCAAAACCTCACTAAAACATGCCAAAACCTCCAGATCAACTCAACTAAACATCCTAAACAAGAATCCAACAACAAAACCTATTTATTTTTCATGAATCATGAAGAACAAACAAAAATCAAATTCACGGGCAAAATTTCAGACAAACCATACATCCTCATTTCTGCATCATTTTCAAAGATTCAAAGCTCATTGCATTCAGGGAAGCATGTAGATCATTTTAGAAACTTAAAACAAGGTTTCTGAAAAAATAATTTTCGAAGCTACCTGAAGTGAAGCTTTCAGTTTGGAGCTTTCAGGCTGCCTCCTTGCTTCAAAACCTCTCCAATGGACCTCCTGAAGATGCTTTGAGGCTTGGTTTGAGTGTATGGTGGCTGGTTTGTGAGATTGATCAAGTTCTGTTCAGTGAGGGGTGAGAATCGTGTTTTGATTTCAGGGGGTTTCAAGGATGAATGAGGGAAGGGGAATGATCAGGGGAGCATGCTGAGTGATTCTATGGAGTTTGGTTTTATGTTTTATGCTTGTGTGAGGTGTTTCGAATGAAAATGCATAAGAGGCATAAACTTGGTGCTATGGCTTGGGGAGTGTTTCAGCATGAGTTGTGTGTTGTGTTGTGATGCATTTGGTCCACTTATCAATCTTGGGTAGGTCAGAAGAGTGGTTGTGCCCTATTGTGATTGGTATGGGTCTTTATGCAAAAAGTCAAGCTTTGTGTAAGAGAGGTATGTGCCAATGGTAAGTCAAGTACAAGAGGGGTGTCCTGCGCAGCAAGGAATGAGGAGGACCATGGGATCAGTTTTGAAGCCAATTAACAAATGGATTAGGGTTTGTATGATGTTTTGCAACTTTGTTCATCTTTGGCCATTTTGAAGTTTCTTGATCCATAAGTCATAAAAATAGACAAACTCTTGGTGCATTCTGAATTTTAGGCAATGGCTCATGTTTGTACAAAGATTAGAAGTCACTTTGAGGTCTCATTTCAACTTGGCAAGTGGTTTTGCAACTTTGCCTCTTTGGTACATAACTTGAATTTATGTGATTTTCTCCAACTTTGACAAGCCATAACTTTTGATCCAAAATGAATTAGAATGAGTTCTTGTACTTTTTGAAAAGGGAATGATCCATTCTACAACTTTCATGATCAAAGTTTTCCCATTTGAAGCATTTTTGAATCAAAAAGCAAGGGTTGAAAAAGTTTCCCAAAATGGCAAGTTTCCATTACAAGTCATTTTCCCAAAAAGGCAACTTTGCAAATGGCTTGAAATGCTTCAATTTTATGAACTTCCAACATCTTCTATGATCAAATAAATATCACTCAATCAAAATGATGAAGAACACCCTTTGGTTGGGTCATTGGGGGCCTCAGATGCCCTGATTTTACACTGACTTGCTCAAGAAGTCAACTATTGATTAGATGACTTCCCCATGGAATTTCTTCATGAAAATTGATATGAATGATCCTTATAACATATAGAGACCAATAGAAACAAGAATGACCAAAAAATTTGGAGTTATGGCCTCTGAAACCAAAACCCTAATTCTAGGTCATCTGTGCAGTTAAGCCTGGCTCTGCTTCCATGCCATTCTCAGTTCTTGTGATTCTTTGAATTTCTTGACTTTGTGAAGATACAATATGATGCTTGAACATACATGGACCCCTTTGAAGTGATTGATGACCCTTGGAGTGGCTCAAGTGGCTCTTGGATAACTCAAATCACAAACCCTAGGTGCAGATGACTTAGAAGCAATGCAGTGAGACAAAAGTGTGGTATGAGATGCTATGATTGAACTTATGCATATGAAAAGATCACAAGCCATGGTGTGAATGGGTGAGGGCAAATTTGGGGTGTTTACATTACCCACACAAGAACAATTGCACTACATCATCCTTTCGATGTGCACTCTGAGTATTAACAACCATTAACTCTACCAAGATCACATCAACTTCCGACAATCAAAGCAAACCTCATAAACGACTTTCAACTTCCGACAATCTTTTATAGATTCTTTCATGAATCCCCAATCGTCGTCAATATAAGCTACAACTTTACCATCTTGTATTAACACACCGTCCAAACTCATCTTAATGCATAACAACATTACAACAACATAAGGATACATGGGTCCACTTAATCTCAACAAGAAAATCATCTTCCAAACAGTTCTTAACACCCAATATCCACCGATTTTGCATCAATAACCTACACTTATCGTGTGCTCATTAACCAAACCAATCAAACATCTAATTCATCAAGTCTTACTCATACTAGCACAATTCTCTATAATCCCTCATCTGAATTAACATAGCCTCACAAATTCATCTTTACAACTCAAAAATCACACCTTTCTAACTCCACATATATCTTTACTTCTTTCAATACTTGTAATTCAACTCTCGAGTAATCTACGCGATTTCCTTCTAATTTCATAACAGATCATAACCTCCACAATGAAACCATTGATAACTTATCCAAACAGGTACAAAAAATACAATTCATATTTCCTATATACACTTTAAGGCAGACTAGCCACAACCATTATCTATCTGTCATCCTCAGTCAAATCACGTTCTTACATTCTTATCAACTTACTCTTTGGATCATCTCTATAGTGCTTCAAGTCTCATGTCAATCGAATTCTCGATCCACCATAAATCAGAATTCAAGTTATCCAAACCAAAATTGTGAGTTTCGACACTACTCACCGATCAACTCGCAACCTCGTACTGACATCCTCAAGTCCACCTCATTCCCTAAACAGAAATCTGCATCGACTAATCAAAACAACTCATAAACATTTGGCTCAACTCCAAGCAATTCACTATGCATACTATCCTAGTTGGCAAGACACATCTATTCCTTCCAACATGATTCCTTCTACTATCAACAAGAGATTAAGGGTTATAAGTTCCTCAATTTGTCAATAGAAAGCCGGCAACCATAACAAATTGCCTAACTACAATAACACCCTCTACCATGTGCTCAAAGTTACTTCAGCATACTGCTCCACCATCCTTCTAAGGCTTATAAACGTTTCCTTAATCTACTTATTTCCAACCTTGTCAGTGATACACAACGTCCAAAATCCAACACATATTATTTTACACAAGCTAGTCATACAACACAATCATTAAATATCATTCTAATACCGGAATCGCTACACATCAAGTACCATCCAAATCGGTCCACTTCAACCGAAACATTTATCCAAGTCAAGAGCTTTAACAACACTAACAATCCTTTCGTATTTTTTCTTAAAATCATAACTTCAATGATTTGTATATATTCACAATTGATTCTCATTCCAATCACAGTCTCACAATACCATCCCATACTCTGGTTAGTGATAGATATTTCCAAAAATTTATGACTCGTGTCGACACGTCTCGTCACTAACACATAATCCACTTAATTATTTAACCTTCCTCAAATATATCTATACTCTAATTATTCTCAACCATCATACACTATACTTCCATGTGTGTCTCTGATACTCTTACCTTCTTCCTATTACCACACATATAACACTTGACTCCATATTACTATCTCTAGTAATAATTGTCCAACTTTAAATATGATTATCTTCTTCAATACAGACCTCCCAATCAAAAACTTATATTCCAAATTGAAGGAAATTTCATGTAGATTCCAGAACTTCAAGAATCACTCAAATATGAGTTACGAGTAAAACGTTATTATGCTCGCAATGAGACTGGTCAAGAAATTTCGTATACAAACTTCCAACAAAATCCAGCATCAGACCCAAATATTCAAAAGCGTCTTTCTCCCTCTTCAAAAACGTACCGAAGACAAAATTTATATGCAAAATATAAGGAATTTTGTAAGATTTCCAAAAAGTCCAGAATTTCTCCCATAAGATTCACGAGTAGAAAGTTATACCTCTTTTACTGAAGACTGCTCCATAAATACGAAAATAAAAACTGAAATTGGTGAACATGAGTTTTACCTCTTTCTCTTACTTCCAAACTCTTCCAACTATCATTGCTTTCAATCCAAATCTAAAAATCATCCGACTTTAATCCGACTATACTCAAGGAATACAAATCTATCAGTCGATCCAACAAATCGACACTTCCTATTGGAATAGATTCTTATTCTAAACAATTCCTTAATCCACCGTGAATAATCCGAGCACATCTCATATAAGCGGCATCATACACATGCATTCATATACGCTTCATCCTCTATGACTTGTCTTTCTCACTTAACAGATAAACACTATTCCATGACCGACTCCAAATCAAACTCATACTCAAAAGGCAAGTCGCAATCATCTTCAAGAGATCTCAATAGTTATACTCCACTTGCAAATCACTATTCTTCACAATGCCCTCTCTTCTCCGAGAAGCAAACCTCAGTTATACCGACTTATACTCCTTTAATAGCATCTCAACTTGATCGATGGATAAAATCATGAGTCCATACTCCTGTCGATCCTCAACAAAATTGCTGCGACAACACTTTTCACTCCTTCAATCAATACCACCTTAAACCAACTTCGCATACTACAAACATCTCTGAGAAGCAAACTTCTCCCCACGCGTTTCAAACAACTCCTGGATACAAATAGTTAGAAAACCTACAAGTAAGTATCGACAGTATTTAACACACATGTCGCGTACTAAGGACAAACAACGTAAGATAACTTGGTCAGACAGACCGACATGCTCTGATACCACTAATGTAACATTCCATTTCTACCTGATAATTTATTATAAAATCAGAGTATAAAAGTTTCAACAAAACAAATGAGATGATTACATTTCAACTTTGAAACAACATTCAACAACTGATTAGTCTTAAAATAGATCACTTCATTACTTTGCAGCGGATTCAAAAAATTCAACTTATTATATCACAACTTGTGTTCAACATCAAAACAACTTAAAACAATACTTCTTTAATAAAACAACTTTAAAATTCAGCATTTATAATACTATTCATCATCAACAGAAAACAAGTGTTATCCCCCCGAGTTCTACGTATCAGAGCGACAACACTGACTCGAATCTACTAGGGTACTCAGCTCTACTCTAGATTACATGCACATTACCAACAAAGGGAAACATTCAAACAGAAGGGGAGAGATATCCAACTATATAATCAAGCATATGATAAATAACATATTAAATCAGATTATATAAACCACTATGTCACAACTCACAAAACAACTTAAAACAACACAAGCTATCACACTACAACATATCATGCAACTCGAAAATACAACTTAGACAAATGCAATTGCATGTGGTACCAATGGAGCAGAACTCCCAACTTATAATATTGCCAATTAATAGAGGCAACAAGGCATAAGCCTTCAACTTAAATATTGCCAATCCAAGCTAACTTACCAAGCAACAGCTCCAACTTGAAATGCTATACAATGCGACTCAACTCAAACATAAAAATAGGAGCAATAATGATTATATAACCACACAACCACAACGTATTATCACAACTTTGTAACAACAACATACTACAACAACTTCATAACAAATTTCTACTACAACAACTTAACAACAACAACTCACCCTCACGACTTAACGACAACAACAAATTAACTTTGGCTCAAGGCCTACAACTTAACAACAACAATCAACTTTGGCTCAAAGGCCTGCAACTTATATTCTTGCCATTACTAAGGCGCTGCAACATAAAACCATAACCAACAACTTTGCAACTTACTACAAAATAACACAACGCAAGAACAACCAATTTTTCCACAATCTCATTAACAAAGTCCTGACTAAAACCGACTAATTAAATTATTTACTATGCTCTATTATTACTACTTACTACCTACCTTATTATCATACTTCTGTTAAATCCATGACAACAACTAACATACCAAAACCTGCTACAAAAGTCTACTCAATTGCCATCTAATTATTTTCCTATTAATTCATCACAACATCACTTATATCCTACTCCGTACCAACCAACTTATATCATAAATGCTCCTCGGAATTATTCGGGTAACGCTAATAAAACCGGCTAATTGTTACATTATTATCCTACTATTTATCACGATTAATGCTACTGAAATGTGACCTCACTACTACTGCTATATCATGTCTGCTACATGTTAATTTCTACTACTTGCTAATTACTACTACTGCTACTAATTATTTTCTGTCAAACAATTATTATTATATTGCTACTTATCAACTAGTGGGATTATTAATTTAATTAAGGTTTCTGGAAGAATAATTACTAAGTTCAACTAAATCATGTTTCTAGAAATATTATCATTAAATTCAGTTATGCAAAATAATCAATCAATAAGTAGAAATCACATGCAGATCAAAACAAAATTCCCACATGAACCCGTGTGACCATCGTCACATGTCCCTGACCATCGTCACACATTGTGACTTTAGGATGGTCATAACATGAGGGTGATGGGCATCACGTCTCCATGACGGGCGTCCCACCTTTTGGGACTGTCGTCCCTTTTCAAAACTTATTGTTCTTTGTTTTCCCTTATTCTTCTCCGTCTCTGTAAACTCCTCATGATCTCATCTTAGACCACTTACCCACTCAATTCGGTACAAAAAATTTAACAACCACATAACAGATACATACACCATCAACACTGAATATTCAAATTACGATTTATTCAATAACGCAATTCAACTTTTCTTAATCAACTAAAAACAACTTATTCAACCAAACAACTTATTCGACAAAAACGACTTATTCAACTAAAACATACAACAATTGACAACAACAATTAATATATCCAATCCCACGTGTATTCATTATATAATCTCGATTATAAGGTTAGAACCCCACCCTTACCTTGGATTGACAGCGAGTTTAACACTTTTGATCGATACCCTAGCTTTTCCTCTCCTAAGCACGTCACATAGCCTCTTTCTCAACTTCTTGTTTTCCTTATTCTGATAACCTATTTTCTATAATCTAATTAACTTATGGTTTTATTAAACTTAATAATTTCTATAGGGCCTAAACCACACACCCCACAATTACTACATCTAATGACAAAACAAGCCCATTTATCAAGAATAGTGCAATTCTACTAATAAACCCGCAACTTAATCAACTCAATTTAATTCAACTAACAAGGACCCAACTGAAATCAACTTAATCAATTTAATCAATTTAATTTAAATAATTCAACTAAAACCAACTTATCAAATCAACACCAAATATACGATAATATTTAATTAAATAATTAATTAAATAAAAAGGGCGTTACAATCTTCATACTCTTCTTCAGTTTTATGACCCCCAGCTGAGGTGCTTCGTCTTTCCTGATTATGTTTTGGTTCCTACCTTAGAGGATATTTCTAGTATCTTGAGGGTTCTGGTTAGAGACAACCCTCTGCTTTATAGTTCAGATAGGGTTCCATTAAACGAAGATATTGCTAAAGCTACTCACATGAATTTGGGTCTAGTCACAGACAATATAAAAAACAAGAGAGAGAAAGAGAGAGAGAGAGAGAGAGAGAGAGAGAGAGAGAGAGAGAGAGTAAAGGATTTCACTTGGCCTTCTTGATTGCTGAAGCCAGAACGTGTGATGAAGAGAAAAGGTGGATATATTTTATTGCAGTCTTGGCTTTGATAATGTACGGGATCAGTTTTTTTCCAAATGAGAAGGAATTTGTGAGTATGGATGCAATAACCATCTTCATTAAAAGAAACCGTGTTCCAACCCTACTGGGAGATTTATGTTATTCTGTTCATTACAAGAATGAAAGAAAGAGGGGAAGTCTGGTATTCTACTGTGCACCCTTATTTTACACTTGGTTTTCTCGACACCTTCTGTAGCCAGGCCCTTTCATAGAGCTTAAAGGAGATTTTAAGTGATCCAAGAGGTTGATGTGCTTGACCTCATATGAAATTACCTAGTGCTATAACAAAGACTTAGTTGGGAAAGAGTTAATTACTAGTTGTGGTAATTTACCTAACGTGCATTTTCTTGGGAGAAAAGGGGGAATTAACCATAACCCAGTATTGGCTATCAAATAGTTTGGGTATCCTTTGAAAACTCCTCCCATGGAAGAAGATGTTGTAGAATCCTTATAATTTCCAACCAAAGGAAATGAAGACTTGTCAATCCAGATTTCTCAGGCTTGGGTTGTGAAGGTTAAGAAAGGTAAGAAATAGTTTGGAAGAATATATCCAAAGACTTATGCACCCTATGCTGATTGGCTCAGACATCGCGTCGAAGTTATGCTTCTCCTATTTTCAGTAGAACCTCCCTTGTATCCCAAGGTGGTTGAGCCTCAGACCACAGTGCCTATTGAAGAATACTAGAAGCTAGAAGCTGAAATTTAGAAGGTCAGAATTGAAAAATTTGAGATCAACAGTTTATATCAACATTTGGTGCATACTAGCAAAGCATTGGAGGAAAAAGTTCACTTTGCTCAGAAGGCTATGTAAGACAAGATAAAAGAGTTTGCAGACATGGAGCTTTACTTCAAGAAGAAAGGCTTGGATGAGATTAGCAAGGCTGGTGAGCGCAGAAGGACCAATAAGTCTTTAGATGAGGCAAACGAGAACATAACTCTCTGGCAAGAACAATGGGAGGAAAATCATTAGAAGTAGAAGGAAATAGAGAAGGGATATCAATTGAAGATTGAAGATTTACAAGTGCAAATAGAAAGTCAAGTTGAAGAACTCCAAAAAGCTCACGAGCGACGAATTGACTACTTCCAAAGGCTAGAGCAAAGTCTGAAATCAATAGAGGATGCTTAGAAAGAAATTGAAGAACTCAAGATCCATGTTAAAACCAAGAAGGCTAGGTCAAAGCCAGGTCCCAGTAGGGAGAATGAAGATGTTTTCTTGCAACAAATCAGTGACTTTCATGATTCCTTTGACCAGAGAGACTTGCTTATTCAAAGGCTAATTGAAGACCTGAGGAATCAAGATGCCACCCAACTGTTCGAGACTATCAAGTAGTTCAATTGGAGGTTGAAAGATATGGAGTTTCATAGGGCTTAGTTTCTTTTGTTGTACTTGTATTACCCATAGGCTTTGAAGGAACGTAAAACACAATGAAGGGGGGGGGGGTTGGAATTGGGTTTTCAATAACTAATAAAAATGACTTTAAAAACTCTTTGGTTTATCCTGGTTCGTTTTAAATCAAACTACATCCAGTCTACCCGCCAAGGTGATTTTGCCTCTATCAGCGAGGTCTTAATCCACTATTAAAATTTGAATACACACAAAGACCTACTGTCAATGTCTTCTTGAGTCTATTGACTTAAACTAGTCACTCAAGGAAATTGAATGTATCTTTTACAAAGATAAAATGAAGTAACTATAATGCTTCTAATAAGCTTTAATCACAAGGTGATTTTTTACAATATATTTAGAGCAATATGAAAAGTGTGAAGATATAACGTGAGAACCAGAGCTTCAAATCTTCAGTTTAAATCCCTTATATAGTTGCTTGAATAATTGCTTGAATAAAGTAGTCGTTGGGAACATCTAGAGCTTGATTTGGATATAAGTTAATGCCATAAAATCCTTCTAAAATAAGAGATTCTTGTTCCCAGCCTTTAATCAGATTTTCTTTACTAATATTTAATAAGAGAATCACAATCTTCTTGGCATGAATCAGAGTATTATCAATTTGGGTACGCAACTTTAATGAAGTCTTTAAATGAGAGATTCTCTTTAACTCATATATCTTCTATATATGAGTGCAAGACTACTTCTATTCCAATAAGCTTTCTTTTTAATAACTTCCTTTTTAAGAACTTCTACAATGCACAAATAAAGAAGTTAATTTCAACACATATTAGAACTTCTATTCTTACAGAAAAATAATTCTTATCATCAAAACTATTAGAGGATTAGAATCAAAATTGTTCTAACAAACTCCCCCTTTTTGATGATGACAAAACACTTATTTTTATTTAAGAATAGAGCTTTAAGAGTTAGAAGGACTCCCTTTAGTTAATGAGAATTATTCTTTCAGAGTTTTCCATTAGAAGTTCTTTTAGCAAATTTAATTCTTCCATCATAAGTTCTTTGCTTTAGCTCCCCCTGAGTTGATTACTTAACCTGTTTCTTTTTAGAATCATAACTCAAACAGTTTAATCAGAACATTAATAAGTTAGAGGCTAATCTTGATAAACTGCTATAGATCAAAATCTTCTACGTTTCTCCCCCTTTTTGTCATTATTCAAAAAGTAAAAAATGCAGAAGTAAAACATGTATTTAAAAGAGTCAAAACAGAACTAGTTTTCATTAATCAGAGGCAAAGCCAAAAACAACATAGAACAAAGAAATAAAAAAATAGACAAAGAAGCTAGGAAACATATAACAAAATCAGGGTTGGGGATTCATCTTAGTAACTAATGCTTCTAGGAGAGACTTGATTTCAGAAGATGATTCCACTTGTTTGCCAATCATAGTCTTCAATTCAGCATTAGTTTCATCCTGCTTATCCAACCTCTGCTTGACCAATTCATTTTCTTTCTTCAGTTCTTCTAGGGTCTTCAGCACAAGTGAAGTTGGTAGAGTTTCTTCAGCAGTTGCAACAGCTTGTTCTTCAGAAGTTCCCTCAGCAGAAGGTAGTTAAACATAATCATTATCCTTAACTTCCTCAGAAGGAACTAAACCCATATGAAGATTAGAGTATGATTCCTTAGGTTCTGGTGCAGTTCAGGGCTTATCATCCAGAAGTAGAGTCTTTTTCTTTTCAATGTTTGAGACCACTTCTTTGAGATGCTTGCAGAAGTTCTGATGAGCGATATCATAAAACATATCTTTTAGCTATTTGGTCTCAAAGTTGAACCATTTTCTGAATGATGCCCATAGGAAATCAGAAGCTGCAGGATCAGGAAGCTCTGAGCAAGCAACCTTCAGATTCTCTAACATGATTTTCATTTCTGCTTCAAAAGCTAGCAGCAGTGAGTCAATGTCTGATTTTGTGGGTTTGGGTTTTGGAACAAGGATGGCAATTTTGTTTGTGACAAAAGATAATTTGTTTAGAGCATCTATGTCAATAGATGTTCTCAATGGGTCTTCTGGTTCAGAGTTTGCAGGAGGAGTGTCTGGTATTGTTATGTATGTGGGGGTGTTTGGTAGAGTGGATTCATATGAGGATAAAGAATTTTATCTAATTGGAGATAGGTCAAAAACATGTGTATGGAAGTCAGCGTTCAGAGGATGGAATGCGCTGGGTTGTTGTGCTTCAGAAGTTTGAACAAGATTATTTTGTTGGGATTCAAAAGGTTGAAAGACATCAATGTCAGATAGAACATTTTGAAGTTCTGAGTGGGTTTCAACAAAGTGAGGTGTGTTTAAATCAGAGGGTGGTGTTGGATCTATGGGTGTGTCAAAATCATCTAGAGTTTGTGGTTGAGTGGCTTCATTTTCTGGTTGATTGAGTGGGGGTATGATAGAAGGTGCATCAATAGTTGTGGGTATGACAAAAGTAGTTGGTTCAGAAGAAAGAATGGGTTCAGAAGAAGGAATGGGTTCAGAAGGAGTGGTTTCAGGTTGGATTTCAGACGTGACCACTTCTACTGCTTCTACAACAGAAACGAAATCAGATTGAGAGGATGAAGAATTACCTTTCTTTTCAATTGTTTTAGCAGCCTTCTGAGAAGTTCCTTCACCAACTTTCCTCTTCTTGTTCTTCTTCAGGACAACTTCTGGTGCTGGCCTTCTGAGTTCTTCTGGGTTGAACATAGGGTCCACACCATCCAGTTTACATGATTCCAAATATCTGACTAGAACCTCTGGAGGTGTGTCAGAAGAAAATAAAGGAAAGTCATGTAGAGGGATTTTCCTTGTTGTGATGACTTCTCTGGAATGAAGAGTTGGGTCCTTCTTGATAGAGTCAATGAACTTCATCTTCTTGAGGTTCTTTACATTCAGAGGCTTTCCAACGTCTGTCTCCAGCATATCAATATGCTGTGCCTCGGCCAGATGATCCACCAGCTTGTTTTCAGTCAAGATATCAGAAATCAATCTTCCCAGAGGTATCCAATCCCTCATAGTCTTTTCTCCTTATCTAGTTTCCTTTACACTATTTTTCAGATGATTAAACAGAGAATGTGCTAGGTTAACTTTCTTCTTCTTGGAGATGAAATATAGAAGGAACTGCTGATCCATGTTAATATAATCAGGAGAGTTTGTTGCTTTCCTATAACATATGCTTCCCAGGATGATCTTAGCCCAGATCCTTAGATGATCCTTCAGATCTTTGTTTTTGTTTGAAGGTTGTCCATGGGTGAGAATTTCTCTAGCCACCAATTTTGTGTCTGAGAGCTTATCCATTTCACTGCACTTAATTCCATTTCCATCAGATTGAATCAGCCTTGCAATGTTATCTTCTGAGATGATGATCCTCTTCCCTAGAATGTAAGAGGTTACATGTGAGTTTGATGCACTAGCAAATACCCAGAATTCCTTAACAAGTTTGGGGAAGACTGGTCCCATTAGGCGATCAAAATACTTCTCTCAACCTTGAGCTTGAACAACAGGAAGAAGATCAAACCCATTTTCTTTCAAACTATCAAAATCTACAAATAGTTCACACAAAACTTCAAGCTTATCTGCAGATGTGAGAAAAGTTCTGACTGGAGATATGTGTAGCACTTCTGATGAAGGATCCTTTAGTGATTGAGAAGATGAAGCCATAGTTACTAAGATGAAGGGTTTAGGGTTTTTCTTTAAAATAATTGCAGAGAAAAGGAGTGAAAGTGAAGGTGAAAAGGAGAGAGATTTTGGAGTAAAAATCGTGAGAGTGAAAAGTAAAAGTGAAAAGTGAAAGTGAAAGAGAGTTTATATAGAAAATAATGCATTTAATAAAAAACACAATTAGTGGAATTAATAAATGCAAACACAAAACATCATGATTAAACAGTAATAAATGAGAGCTGACAAAAGGGAAGGCGTAAAGATCTTGACTGACACATGTTGATGTCAAGATCTGCATGTTATTCTTTTGAAACAGAAGTTCTCAGAGATAAAAAGTCAGATCATTAAAATAAATTCTGAATGAATAACGTAAGTAATTCATAGTTCAGAACTTCTGAGAGGTAAAAACATATAGTTAAACATTTTCATTCTGGACATAATTCCATACTAAGATTGGTTAGAATGAAATTAAATCTATCTTCAGCAAGGGGTTTTGTAAAAATATCAGCCCGTTGGTGATTTGTATCTATGAACTTTAAAAATAAAATTCCCTTCTGAGTATAGTCCCTAATGAAATGGTTTAACTTCTATGTGTTTAGCTCTAGAGTGTAAAAAGGGATTTTTAAAGAGACAAATAATAGAAGTATTATCACATAGGATGGGAATGTTACTCTCATAAATATTGAAGTCCTCAAGCTGATTTTTCATCTAGAGCATCTGAGTACTGCATCCAGCTGCTGCAATGTATTCAGCTTCTGCAGTTGATAATGCTATGGTAGACTGCCTTTTGCTAGACCAAGAAATTAGGTTGTCTCCCAGAAATTGACAACTTCCAGAAGTACTTTTTCTTTCTGTTCTGTCTCCAGCAAAATCAGCATCATAATATCCTACAAGCTTGTAATCTTTGGATCTTCTGTAGCATATACCAAGATTAGTAGTACCTTTCAGATATCTAAAGATTCTCTTAACTGCTGTTAAGTGAGTTTCTCTAGGATCTGATTGGAATCTGGCACATAAACATACACTGTATAGAATATCTGGTCTAGATGCAGTTAAATAGAGGAGAGAACCAACCATACATCTGTAGATCTTCTGATCTACTTTCTTACTTACCTCTTCCTTCTCCAGAATACATGTGGGATGCATAGGAGTCTTAGAGAACTTACTTTCTGATAGGTCAAATTTCTTCAGAAGTTCTTTGACATATTTACTTTGATGGATATATGTTCCTTATGATGTTTGATTGATTTGGATTCCCAGAAAGAACTTTAGTTCTCCCATCATGCTCATCTCAAATTCTGTCTGCATAGACTCAGCAAATTCCTTTCCCAGAGCACTTTTAGTAGAACCAAGTATAATATCATCTACATAGATTTGGCATATCAGAATATCATTTTTAATGTTTTTACTAAAGAGAGTTGTATCCACTTTCCCTCTGATTAAATTATTTTCCAGAAGAAAATTACTTAGTCTTTCATACCAAGCTCTGGGAACTTGTTTCAAACCGTATAAAGATTTTTTAAGTTTAAAAACATGTTCTGGAAATTTTGTATTTTCAAAACCAGGGGGTTGGTGCACATACACTTCTTCATCAATATAACCATTTAAAAATGCACTCTTGACATCCATTTGATATATAATGATATCATGATTAACAACAAATGAAATTAAAAGTCTAATTGATTCTAATCTGGCGACTGATGCATAGGTTTCTGTATTGTCTATTCCTTCTTGTTGACTATAACCTTGTGCAACCAGCCGTGCCTTGTTTCTGACAACTTCTCCTTGTTCATTTAGCTTGTTTCTGAATACCCACTTGGTTCCAATAATGTTGAATCCTTTAGGTCTAGGCACTAAGTCCCACACGTCATTTCTGGTGAATTGATTGAGTTCATCTTGCATTGCAAGTATCAAATCATTTTCTGAGAGTGCTTCTTCTACAGAAGTTGGTTCAATAAGAGAGACTAGTCCCATTAGAGATTCTTCAAAATTTCTGAATGATGACCTTGTTCTGATTGGATCATCCTTCTTTCCCAAGATTTTATCTTCTGAATGATTCAACGTGCTGCAGGATTGTTTCTTCTGAGTGGGTTCTTCAGAACTTGTTGGAGTGGTTGTCTTGTCTTGTTCTGTAGATGATTGATCTTCAGATGTTCTGTCTTTAGTGATTTCAACTTCTATATCTGCAAGACATTCATTCTGATTTAGTTTTTTAGAACCAAGCTTAGCATCAAATCTGGCATAGATAGATTCTAGAACAAGTACATCCAAAAGGATGAAAGTAAGAAATGTTGGGCTTTCTGTTCTTCCACAATTCATAAGGAGTCTTCTCCAGAATAGGTCTTATAGAGATTCTATTCTGAATGTAGCATGTTGTATTTACTGCTTCTGCCCAAAATTGTTTATCCATGTTAGTCTCATTGATCATGGTTCTGGCCATCTCTTGCAATGTTCTGTTCTTACGTTCTACAACTCCATTTTGTTGTGGAGTTCTAGGACAAGAGAAATTGTGAGAGATGCCATTTTCATTAAAAATGATTCCAATTTTTTGTTTTCAAATTCTCCACCATGATCACTTCTGACTTTAACAATTCTAAACTCTTTTTCATTTTGAACTTGTTTGCAGAAATTAGAAAATACATCAATTGACTCATCCTTGTGTCTAAGGAACTTTACCCATGTCCATATGCTATAGGCATATACGATCATTAATCCATACTTCTTACCACTGACTGAAGCAATTTTCATTGGTCCAAACAAATCAATGTGCAGAAGTTCTAATGGACTAGAGGAAGATACAACATTTTTAGATTTAAAAGAAGGTTTTGAAAATTTTCCTTTCTGACATGCTTCACACAGAGCTTCTGAGTTGAACTTCAAATTTGGAAGTCCTCTGACCAGATTGAGTTTGTTAATTTGAGATAATCTTCTCATATTAATATGTCCCAATCTTCTGTGCCAGACCCATTGCTCAGTTTCCACAGACATTAGACATTTTACATTCTGACTTTTCAGTTCATAGAGTTTTATTTTATATATGTTGTTCTTTCTCTTTCCACTAAAGAGGATTGTTCCATCTTTTTGACTAACAACTTTACATAACTTTTGATTGAAGATTATGTAATAACCATTATCACTTAATTGACTTATGGATAATAGATTATGCATTAATCCTTCCACTAACATAACATTAGAGATAGAGGGAAGGGTTCCATTACCAACAGTTCCAGAGCCAATAATCTTTCCTTTTTGATTGCCTCCAAAACCTACATAGCCTCAAACTTCCAGCTCAAGACTTTGGAACATATGCTTTCTCCCCGTCATGTGTAGTGAGCATCTAGAGTCTTGGTACCAAGATTGGTGTTTCAGTTTGGCTGTTAAAGACATCTGCAACATACACAATTTTATCTTTGGGTACCCATATCTTTTTGGGTCCTTGTTAGTTAGTTTTTACAAACTTCTGATTGATCTTAAGTTTCATATTAGAACTTGTAGAACAAGATGACTCAATAGTATATTTTAGATCATGATTATGACCATAGGTGAAATGAGAACTTAAAGGAGTATTAGCTTTTATGACCATGTCATCAATCTTTTAAAACTTCAGGGTTTCCTCTCCTTTATTTTTCACATAGCCTATACCTCTTCTACCATTTCTGCTAATTCCATAGATCATAGAGGCAATTTTTCTTCTGTCTATGTTTTTAGCTAGAAATTTTTGAAAACTATAATCATATTGCTTTATGATACTATCAGAACAAATTAGAACTTCTGATTCAGATTCCTTCTGAGCTTTAAGTTTTTCAAAAGAATTTTTACATTCGAAAATATTTTCTTTTAGCTCAGAGTTTTCTGACCTAAGTTTTCTAACTTCTTATAATTCAGATACTAGACTTTGTTTCATGTCTTTGTATTTGAATTGAAGCTTCTGATATTTTTCAAGAATTTCTGAGAGGCTATCTTCTAATTGAGATCTAGAAAATTTAGAGAATACCTCTTCTGTTTCAAAATCTGACTCTGATTCTGATGCTTGAACATCTTCTGGTATTTTTGCCATAAATGCAATGTTTGCATGTTCATCTTCTAAGTCTGAATCAACTTCAGATGATTCTGAATCATCCCATGTTTCCATAAGACTCTTTTTATTTTCTCTGTTGAATTTCTTTATGGGTTTCTCTTTCTGGAGTTTAGGATAGTCACTCTTGTAATGTCCAGGTTCTTTGCATTCGTAGCATACTACTTCTTTGCTTCTGGATTTCCTGTGACCAGAGGATGCTTTAGAATGATTTCTTTATCTTCTGGGATTTCTGAACTTCTTCTGACGATGCTTCCAGAGTTGTTGAACTCTTCTGGATAGAAGAGACAATTCATCTTCTTCTGATGAGCTATAACTTTCTTCTTCTTCTTCCTGCAAAGCCTTAGAATCCGATTTGTTAGATTTAAGAACAACAGACTTACCTTTCTTCTAGGGTTCATATTCTTCTATTTCTATCTCATGACTTCTCAAAGAGTTGATCAGTTCTTCTAGAGATATTTCGTTCAGATTTTTTGATAGCTTCAAAGCAGTGACCATGGGTCTCCAAGACTTTGGCAAGCTTCTGATAATCTTTTTCACATGATCTACTGTTGAGTAGCCTTTGTCCAGAACTTTCAGTCTAGCAACTAGAATTTGAAACCTTGAGAACATCTTCTCAATTGTTTCATCTTCTTCCATCTTGAATGCTTCATACTTCTGGATGAGAGCCAGAGCTTTTGTCTCCTTAGCTTGAGTGTTGCCTTCATGTGTCATCCTCAGGGAGTCAAACATATGTTTGGTTGATTCTCTGTTTGTGATCTTCTCATATTTTGTATATAAAATAGTACTCAGAAGTATGGTTCTAGCCTTGTGATGGTTTTGAATTCCTTCTTCTGTTGAGCTGTCATGTTCTTTCTTTAAATCTTCTGACCATCTGCTCCAACAGGATGAATGTATCCATCTGTCACCATATCCCAAAGATCTCCATCCAGAGCCAGAAAGAAACTTTCCTGAACATCCTTCCAGTAATAAAATTTGTCACCATTGAACACTGGAGGTTTTCCATTGATCTTGTCATTTTGGTAGTCATTGTTATTGCCAACGTCTGCCATTGTGTTTTAACTTCTGGATCTTTTACTGACACAGTTAAGTGTGTATCTCAGAACCTAGAGCTTTGATGCCAATTGAAGTAACGTAAAACAAAAGGAAGGGGGGGGGGGGGGTTGGAATTGGGTTTTCAATAACTAATAAAAATGACTTTAAAAACTATTTGATTTATCCTGGTTCGTTTGAACTCAAACTACATCCAGTCCACCCGCCAAGGTGATTTTGCCTCTATCAGCGAGGTTTTAATCCACTATTCAAATTTGAATACACACAAAGACCAATTGTCAATGTCTTCTTGAGTCTACTGACTTAAACTAGTCACTCAAGGAAATTGAACGTATCTTTTACAAAGATAAAATGAAGTAACTATAATGCTTCTAATAAGATTTAATCACAAAGTGATTTGTTACAATATATTTAGAGCAGTATAAAAAGTGTGAAGATATAACGTGAGAACCAGAGCTTCAAATCTTCAGTTTAAATCCTTTATATAGTTGCTTGAATAAAGTAGTCGTTGGGAACATCTAGAGGTTGATTTGGATATAAGTTAATGCCATAAAATCCTTCCAAAAATAGGAGATTCTTGTTCCCAACCTTTAATCATATTTTCTTTAATTAATCTTTAATGAGAGAATCACAATCTTCTAGGCATGAATCAGAGTATTATCAATTTGGGTACGCATCTTTAATGAAGTCTTTAAATGAGAGATTCTCTTAAACTCATATATCTTCTATATACGAGCACAAGACTGCTTCTATTCCAACAAGCATTCTTTTTAATAACTTCCTTTTTAAGAACTTCTACAATGCACAAATAAAGAAGTTAATTTCAACACATATTAGAACTTATATTCTTACAGAAAAATAATTGTTATCATCAAAACTATTAGAGGATTAGAATCAAAATTGTTCTAACATGCTTATTGTGGGAATCTTTGATTTATCTTTCCTGTTTATCCTTCAGGGAGATCTTTTGTTGCTCTGTGAGCTCATTTTATATTATTTGTTCCTTGCTCATCTTCCTGATTGTTGTCTATGCACCGACACTTGTTCATCCAGACCAACCATATCTGAGCCTTGCGTGAATGTTGTTTCTCAAAAAGTCGGGTTCCCGAAAGCCATATGGATTTCTCTAACTGTTATTCAATACCGGAACTGGGACATAAACGACCTTGAGAATGAAAGACACAAAATTTGCATAACATGCATATCACCATTGTTCTTGTTTTTGCAGGTACATGTCTCAAGTTTCTGACTTCTCTTCTATTTCAGGCACTATAGCTGACATGAGAGTTCACCGATATTTGACCCGAGAAAAAAAATAAGGATTATGGAGCAAATGCTGGTAGAGCTGACTGAGTTGAGGGCACGTATGGATCAATTCATGACTTTAATGACATGGATAAACCAAAACCAAGAAAGGATTAGAGAAATGGTGGAAAGAACTCAAGATACTCCAGAGGGTAATCTAGGCAATGACATTCTAAATCCTCAGGGTAATCCTGTAGTTACCCCTGCTGCTAATATGAATGGTGCTCCGGGCGGAGACATGGGTCGTCATGGTGCTTACATGGATGGTCAAAAGGACCAATTTACTTTGGTCGATGGAGATATGGAGGCGAATAACCCTGTTGTGAATCGTAGATTTGATGAGATTGCTGAGAGGATTCGATCTATCGAATCTCAGAACATCCTTGGTTTTGATGTGTCTGATTTGGGTTTGGTACCCGGAGTAAGGATTCCTCATAAGTTCAAACCACCTACCTTCGACAAATACAATGGCTCAACCTGTCTGAAGACACATTTGCAATCTTACGTGGGAAGTATTATTGCCCACATGGATGATGAAAAGTTATGGATGTATTATTTCCAAGATAGCCTTAATGGGGAATCACAAGAATGGTACATAAAGCTGAATAGGGCCTCCGTGAGAAGCTGGAAAGAGTTGGTTGAAGGTTTTGTGAAACACTATCAGTACAACATAGATATGGCACTGAATCGTACTCAGCTCTAAAGTATGACACAGTCTGTGAAAGAAAGTTTCAAGGAGTATGCCCAACACTGGTGCCAACTTGTTTCTAGGGTTCAACCTCCCCTACTAGACCGTGAAATGGTCGATATGTTCATGGGAAGATTACAAGGGGCATACCTTGACATATTAGATGCCTTTCCGTCAACAAGGTTTGCTGATATTGTTGTTGTTGGTGACAGGATTGAGAACTTATTGAAGTTGGGTAAGATTCAAGATGTTAGCGGAGCAAGCTCATCAGGAGCTAGAAAGCTTTTTGCTGGTCCTCAAAGGAGGAGAGAGGGTGAAGTTAATGCTATGTACGGAAGAGGCAGGGGTAGAGGCCTCCCTGACTATTATTCACAAGTATTTGTTGTGACTATTTCTACCCCACCTGCTCAACAATAATAGCAGCAACGACCACAACAGAATAACCAGCAACAAAGACCGTATCAACTGCGTCAACCTTGACAAGCTGATCGTGTCATAGAGCCAATTCCTATGACATATGCTTCTATGTTACAAATATTGTTGGAGTTGAATATGGTTCAGTTGAGAACACTAGCCCCTCCAGTGGGGACTTTACCTCAAGGATATGATGATAAAATTTGTGTGCTTTCCATTCAGGTGCTCCCGAACATACAATAGAGAAACGTAGGGCTTTGCATTGGAAGGTCCAGGATTTAAAATATTCGAAGGCTATCAATTTTTCTCCTCCCCCAAATGTACTCCAGAATCCAATGCCTAATCACGGTGGAGCCAGAGTGAAGGTGAGGGTTTGAACCTGGTATCTGATGTGAATCGAGTGAAGACTTCTTTGTTGGTGGTAAAGAATAGATTGTTGAAGGGACAAGTGTTTCCTGGTTGCGATGAGAAGTGTGTTGAGTGTGCTAGCCAAAGTAATGGTTATGATCAATTGAAATCTGGAATTCAGGGGTTGATGGATGAGGGTCAACTACAGTTTGACCAGTTGAATAGAGGAAAAGATGACGTGTCGACTGTGGCCATATACTATAACCCTGTGGATATTCAAGTATCGGTTAGGCCGCCACCTGTTAACATTGTTGTACCTATTGAGGCGAGTCCAATTACTATTACGGTACCTAGACTTGTTCCTTATAGTAGTGAAAGAGCCATCCCTTGGCATTATGGTGCAGACGTATATATCCAAGGGAAAAAATAGGAAAAGAAAGCTACAATGGGGAGTGGTTCAAGTGTTGATAATGTTGGTGGATTCACAAGGAGTAGACGCTTGTTTGCACCACAAACTCTAAGGACCAATGTTGAAAATGAAGCAGTAGCAAAAGCCAAGGGTAAGTAGTGTTAGTTCTATATTTCTAGGATTGGCATCAATTTTGTAAAACAAATATAGCAGCAATATATTGTATATGATCTTGCTAAATAAGAACAGGTTAAGCAAAGAAGTCCTATTATGCACATGATCATGTTGAGTTGAAGTGTTTCAAAAATATGGAGCAACATGTCGAAGAAGATGTCCTATGTAGTCATTTGACATCATGAACTGATATAGGTGGATTTAAGATTCTGTCATAATTTAACAGAAGTAGAATATTTAGAGATTTTAAAGCAATCCAAGGTGGTTCTGATTTAAAGATATTAAAGATTCAAATCTGAATTAGAGGAAACTATTTAATAAATATAGACTTTCTAAATATAGAGATATTTTAGGAAGTTATAGTTTTGATGATCTTTTTACAGCAAATTTTTCTGCATATCTATAATAGCTATTGTAAACACTCCAAATTTGCCTTCACCCATTCACACCATGGCTTGTGATCATTTCATATGCATAAATCCAATTATAGCATCTCATACCACATTTTTGATTCACTGCATTGTTTCAAAGTCATCTGCATCTAGGGTTTGTGATCTGAGCAATCCCTGAGCCATCTGATCCACTCCAAAGGTCATCAATCATTTCAAGAGGGTCCATGTATGTTCAAGCATCATATTATATCCCCCCAAGATCAAGGAATTCAGAAAATCACAAGAACGGAGAATGATATGGAAGCAGAGCCAGGTTTGACTGCACAGATGACCTAGAATTAGGGTTTTGGTTTTAGAGACCATAACTCCAATTTTTTGGGTCATTCTTGTTTCTATTGGTCTCTATATGGTATAGGGAACATGCATATCAATTTTCATGAAGAAATTCCATGGGGAAGTCATCTGATCAAGAGTTGACTTTCTGGGCAAGTCAGTGTAAAATCAGGGCATCTGAGGCCCCCAATGACCCAACCAAAGGGTGTTCATCATCATTTTGATTATGTATGATCTTTATTTGATCATGGAAGATGTTGGAAGTTCACAAAATTGAAGAATTTCAAGTCATTTTCAAAGTTGACTTTTTGGGAAGTTTGACTTTTAATGAAAATTGCCATTTTGGGAAACTTTTTCAAACCTTGCTTTTTGATTAAAAAATGCTTCAAATGGAAAAACTTTGGTCATGAAAGTTGTAGAATGGATCATTCCCTTTTCAAAAATTACAAGAACATGACCTAATTCATTTTGGATCAAAAGTTATGGCTTGTCAAAGTTGGCTAAAATCACAAAATTTGAAGTTTTCTACCAAAGAGGCATTTTGCAAAATGCTATGATCAAGTGTTCTAAAGGCCTCAAATGTGTACCATTTCTTCACAACATGATCACATAACCTCTAAAAGTCAGAATGGGCCAAGGGATCACTCATTTTCATGACTTATGAAGCAAGAAATTTCAAAGGAAGCAAAAGTGAGGCATGTTGCAAAAACTCACTCAAGTTTGAATCCACTTGCTTGCTGACTCCACAAACAATCCTATGGCTCTCCACACATCTTGTTGCGCAGGACACCCCATTTGTCCTTGGATAGCTAGTAACCCATACCTCTCTTACACAAGTTTGACATTTTGGCAACTTGAGCCATACCAATCACAGCAGTACACATCAACTCATCTGACCAATCCCATTTGTTTATACAAACCAAAAGCAAGGCATTTCATATAACACACAAGCCTGAAAGCACCAAGAACACAGCTCTCTCATTTTCCACCCCATTTGCAAAACTCTTCGAAACACTCTCCACAAGCTGCAAACACACAAACAAACTTCACAAACAAACTCAGCATGCTTCACTGATCAAAAACCACCCATCACCATAGCCTGAAAGTCATTAAAACAAAGACACGATCACCACCTTCCCTTGAACAGAACTTCTGCCATCTCAAAAGCCAACCATCCTCAAAGCTTTCTAAGCTTCATTTCACCATCAGAGGGTTCAAAGGAGTGGACTTGCAGCAAAGGAAAGGCCAGAAAGCTCAGGACCAGGAGTTTCCATCTCAGGTAGCCATCTCAAACTTTTTTCCAAAAACTCCATTTTAAGTTCTTAAATGCTTCTATGTACTCCCCTGATCACGGGGATATGATTATTTTTGAAAATGGTTGAGAAACCAGGATGTATGAATGCTCTGAAACTTTTCTGCCTTAGAAATGTCTTGCTTCGATTTGCCTGATTAATGCATGAAAAATGATTTTTGTTTGGGGGTTTTGATTTAGTTTTGAATGGGGTTTGATTCTGGGCTTTTAGAATTCGTTTTCATGAAGTTTTGAGAGAGTTAGCCACTTTCAGGTGAGAGTCTCGCCGGAGAAGACGACCGGAAGTCTTCTCCGGCCACCTGAAAGTGTTTAGGGCTAATCTGTGTAATTAATGTAGTTTAAATGTGGTGCGTTGATCTGTCTGACTTAGTCAATTCCCGCGCGTGTTCAAGGGTCCAGATCCTTTGCTTAGCCCTAATCTCATTTAATTAATTTAATTAATTCAAATTAGTTTAATTAGGTTAGTTTGAATATCAGCCTTTGGATATGGCGCCGGTCAATGCGCGCGTTTCCAAGTTCAAACCTCAGCCATTGATCATGCTTACTTTCATTTAATTTCAGTTTTATTTTCATTTTGATTCATTTATTTTGCTCATTTATTTTAAAATAGTAAAAATCATTCAAAAATTCTGAAAATTTTTATACAACCTTTTATTAATTTTTCAGAAACCAAAAACATTTTTATTTTTATTTTTTGCATTAAAAAATATTTTTAAATCATTTAAAAGATTATTTTTAATTAATTAATGAGAATTAATTAATTAAAAATACTTTTAGGTATTTAAAAATCACCAAAAAATTCATGAAACATTTAAAATCATTTAGAAACATTGTCCAACCCTCAAACCAAATTTCTTTTTTGATCTTGATGTCTTTTGACAATTTTCCATGGAATTAATTTTATTTCAAAGCATTATTTTGATCCAATGTTCAAAAATTCACTTCTGCCTAGTCTTTAGGAGTTGGACTTTGATTCTTTTTGCATTGCATCTTGCATATCATGAAGTTTATAGGGTTAAATTGGCATGATTTGATCTTGCATTTTCAATTTGTTTGACATTTTTCTTGACAAGGTACCATAAAACCCTAGCAATCTTGAGAAATTCATAACCCTAATTAGGTTAAGAGTTAGAACCCCTCCTTTGGGAAGTGAGTTTGTATAGGTTTAGGGTTCCTTTGAATGAATTTTCAATTTTTTATCATGATGTTTTCTTCTGGTTTTGATTTTTGTTTTGTGCATTGATCATAAACCCTAATTTGGGCTTTCATCTGCATCCATCTTCCATTTGCTTGCATACCATGACTTGCCATGACATTTTGTGCATTCATTTGATTCATATTACATCTTAGGGCATATTAGAATCATGTTTGATCATTGCATCTTGCATTTTCCATGTTGTATGCCATTTGCATTTCATAACTTTTCATGTATGTTCATGGTTCTAAGCATGCTTCTCTTGCATCCATATGTTTGTATGATCATCCTCATGCCTTGATTCATGTTTGCATCATCTCATAGCATCATTAGCATCATACTTATGCTTCTGGTTTTGATTTGCATCATGTCATTTCATCTCATTTTGCATTGCATTGCATTTCTTTCACTAACTTTTCAGGTGGTAAGTTACTTTGAGAAGTGAATTTGCCTTCACTTCTCACATTTTCTTTTCATCCCTCTTATGCATCATTGCTGCATTTTGTCTTGTGTTTGAGATTGGGCTTGCTCATTCTTATTCATCTTACTTTCTTTTCTCAAGCAACTTGACTTCTTAAGTGAAGCAAGTTATTTTGCTTCTCTTTGCTCCTTCCATCTGCTTCCTGGTGGTTTCTTTGAATATCATACTTGTAAACCTCACAAACCTTAGGAACAACCAAGCATGACAATAATTAGGGTTTTGATTAGTCCCCCCATTTAGCTTTTACCCTTGTGTCATCATTGTGTCTTCTCTTCTCATCTCATAATCAGGGACTAAACCCTAAAGGCTTTAAGGCTTTGTGATTAAGCTTATGCCTGCATCCTTCTATTAGGATGGAGTGTATAACTTTAATCCTTAGTGTTAAACCCTTAATGTGTTTAACTCCTTTAATCAATCCACTTAATAATCATCAAGACATCAAGCTTGTAACTTGGGCCTTGCATTAGGGTTCCAATTCTTCCTTAATTGGTTAAGAAGGACTAACCCTAGTGTTAATGGACAAGTCCCCCTCAAGTTGTCTTACAGACCATAAAACTCACTTCTTCATCATATCATTAAATAAAATCCACTTAACAAAGGCTTTGTTTTGTCATGAAGTTAATCCCTAATCATGGATTAAGCTGAGGAGCTTTCCCCAGCTTAAACATTCTCATCTATTATCCTTCTATTGGGATGGTGTAATGAGTCTGTTTAATCCCTGATTATGGCTTAATCTCATTACTTAACACTAAACAAAAGCACCAAAAACATCTAAATAATTACAAGTAGATTAATGATCTTAATCCTACACCATGGTAATTAAGTTTGAGAAGCTGACTTCACACTTAAGGTATTCTCATTACCCCTAATCAGAGGGAAGATGTGATGAGTTTACTAATCTCTTGGTTTAGGCTTAAGCTCATTAACTTATGACAAACTTTCAAAAGCAGTAAAAGATTGAAATCACAAAAACAAACAATAATCGACTCCTCCGGGATTCTTTTCTCATCTCATTCACTCATAAACGAGAACTAGCTTCTTCCGTCTAATGCAAGACAGTTTGCACCTGAGCCAGACAGGTCATACACTTGAGCATAGACAAGTAAGCAGTTCACAAGTCAATCCACCTTTCAGTCTCTTTGGGTCGAACTACGGTGTTCTGACTTCCTCATTGCACGAGAGGATACGTAGGCATAACTTAACAGTTATCGAACAAAAGTCTCTGTATATTTCCCCTCTTTCCAGCTTTATTCTTTTAGCCCCATGATCTTGAGCATTTCACTCCTATCCTTACACTGACACTTCATTTATACACTTCACATTCTTTTACACTGACACTTGCATTCTTTCCAGCTTTGATACACAAATTGCACTGACACTACCCCTTTAAAACACAAATCTTTTAAGCGTGGATCCCGTCGAGTACGACGGACAATCTGGGTGCTAATACCTTCCCAGGTTGTAACCAACCCCCTTTCTCAGTCTCTCTGGTTCGCAACCGTCTTATCCATGTCCTTTCTTAGGTTTATGCAGCATCACCTTTCCCTCGGGATAAAAATTCCTAGCTGGCGACTCTTTCTTTCTCTTGAGTTCACTCCTGTGTGTTCTCATTTCATCCTTTCACCGACCGTTCGCGTCTGTACCTTTTATTTGAGCCATTCTCATTTATTGGGAGCGACAGCTATTATGCTGCATTTTAGGAGGCCCAAATCCAGTTGGGAATAGGTTATAAAAAGAATTTTGTGACCTAGTTTAAAAAACCAACCAAAGATGTAATAGTTGTATCATTAGGGTTGAGTCTTGTAACAACCATATGATAAATGATGTAATCCTTAGGGCTGTTTTTGTGTAAACCTCAAAGTTGTAAAGTAAGAGATACATTGTTCTTGCAGGAAGCTTTTAAGTAAACTCTAAGGTGTTATCATGGAAGTGAGTCTTCTGATTCTTGACTGTTAGTTTGTTATCACTGTTGTGATTGAGAGGGGAGTGATATGTGATTCACATATCTAAGTGTTGTTTAGATAAAAGTTGCATTGGTAGTGATAAGTGAGAAGATCGTAAGCTGAGTGGTTTGCTGAGGGTCTTTGAATTGATACTACATAGTGGAATTCCTTCTTGGCTTGGTAGCCCCCAGAGTAGATGTGTTTGCATCAAATTGGGTTAACAATTTGATTGTGTTGTTTATGCTTTTCTGTATTGTAATATGCAGTGCTCTTGCTGGATGTCAGTCAAGATGTATAAACATCCCGTAGGACATTTAAAATAAGTTATATCAAAATACAATAATGTTACTGTTTGTACATTGCCATGTTTTCTGTAATAGACCAGATGTCTCAACATAACATTCGACATCTGATTCTGTCATACCAGAATTTTAATTGGTATCAGAGCAGACATCCTAGTCTATTTCAGGTTGAGATCCAAGGGGGATACTTTCTGTTTCATGGTCAAGGTAGAAGATTTCTACTGAAAAGTTGTTTGTATGTTAAAGATTTATATTGTTGTGTGAATGGTCCCTAGAAGTGGAGGATGAAACATTCCATTGTTGTAGCCTGGTGGTGAGCTGCAGTTGAGGTTTGTTTGATTTATGGTATTTTGATGTCACCTGTAGTATTTTGCTATGACTGATATGGGACACCTGAAGTTCTTGACGAGTTTGTATTTTTGATCTGCTGCGTATCTATCTGAAAACTCCTGATGTTGAGAAAGTTGTTCTTTTTTGGAGATATATCCTATGGTGATGAGATATATGTAAGTCAACTTCAATTAACTTTGCTAATGGTACTTTAAGATTATTATTCAAGTCCACTCATAAAGGCATTGTTTAACTAAAGTGGGTGTAAAGTCATCTCAATTCAGAATTCTGATCCTCAAAGGAGTAGTTTGTTCTTGATGTTGCATATGCTCTTGTTTTGTCCTGGAAGCTTGATCAGCTATTGACAATTGATCTCCTAGTGTTCACCTTTATGTTGTAACACCCAAAAATTTACCCTCTCGTTTTCATATCATATAGCATAGCATATAGTATACATGTCCCATCATTTTTGCATAGAAAGATGAAGCATACCATCCAAAGTTAGAAGCATAGGGCATGTGATTGTAATACCTCAAAATTTTCCCTCATTATTTATAACCTTAACTAGCTTATGCTTCACATTCGTCTGCATTTCTCATCAGGCCAAATCATTCACAATCATGCATTTCATTAGGCTCCTAAGGCATGGGATCGAAGCATTTTATTATAATATGGATTCTCTATTTCAGAGAACACTTATTCATTGGTATATACACAAGGGCATGAAGATTAAGGTTTCCCCTGTGGTATGATGGGTTATAGGATTGAAGATCACTGTGCCAGATTTCGTCTCAAGGCTACTTTGAGTATCACGCTTCACTACAAGCTTATCATTGTCAATGCACATCTCAAGTGCTAGGGTTTCAAAAGTTGGAATTGAGTTTCTATATGAATTGTGATCCTCAACATCTTGGGTCATCTTTGTTAGTCAGATCATGGGTTAGGGTTTATTTCCCTGAATCATGTGATAATCAATAAAGTTCCTATGCGGAGTTTGTTCGTAAGTGATCTCATCGTTCAGGGAATTCCATTATCACGTCAGGCATATGTTATTGAAGATCCAGGTGTATGCATAGCCAATAAGGGTTCCAAGTCAGAAGCATCACAGTGTTTATGGTACAAGAGATTGGACTCGTGCAACGATCAAAGCGCCATGGTCCTCTTAGTTGCTTGTCGTTTGTTAGTGGTGATTGAAGCTAATCGGTTTGGTTGTCTAAAGTTTGGGATTCGTTAAGAATTCAAAGTGTACGTGGATGATACGTGTTGAGATTGGTAGTGCGGAATTCAAGAGACGAATCCATTAAAACATGTTCGTTTTGAGTACATTAAATCCATTCACTTTCTGAATCCATTCTACGAGTTCAATTCAATTCGAGTCCATATTCATTTAGATCGCTTATCAATACACGCCTGAAAACCAATTTAATCCCCGTATTCATAACACTTTTGTTTTTAATTTAAACCATTCGTTTCCTCTCGGTAAATCGTGTTAAACCAAGTCATTATCCATATTCATCAATTGATCCCAATTTAATTTCAAAACCCTTCTAAATATAATGTTATTATTTTCAACATTTAATCCAAATAAAACTTGTTGCATTATTCATATTTTGTAGCTTTGGTATGTTCTTCCTGTCAAAGTAATTTAACAAGAATAGTGATCTTCTCTTGAACTCACAAAAAATAAATACAATATGTCCATTTTCAGGGGTGGTCCGTCCATTTTCATAACAGAACTCAGAAAAGAATGACAAAACGAGATCCAAATCCTGATAGCAGGAGATATTTTCTAGAAAAAACTCTAACAGAAGATGACAGAAAACTTCAAGAAAATTAATTCAGTTACAGGATTACTAAGAGAAAAGGGGGAGAATCGGTTACAAAACACAAGAGAAATCAGTTGCAACCAAGGGATATAGGAGAAAACATATTCACAAAAGAAACGGGAAGGGGAAAAAAAGGCAGATCAGAAAAAAACCTCCAAGAAACTCTCCAAACTCAGGAATTCAACAACCTCTCAATCCCTCTTCAACAATCCTCCAATCTCCATTATAATCTCAGAAAAATCTTCAATATCACTCTGAAACTCTCTAATTTACCAGCACCATCAACCAACCTTTAACAAAAAAAAAACCTAAAAATCTTCAAGCAAAAAAACTTCATCAACTTTCTTCTGTTTTCACATCATCTTCAACACCATTCATCACACTTAAAAAATCCTTGAGCTTCAACCAACTTCATTTTTCTGCAACTCTTTATTGACATAATGCACAACAGAAAATGAGAGGGCCAAAAACTGAACTCTGCAACTCCTTCAACCGCCTTCATTATCATTCATAATCTTCAATTCTCAATCTGATTCTTTCTTCATATTCAATCATCATCAATAATGGAACCTGCAATGAAGTCCAGAACAAGCAATAATTCAATAACCATGGAATTTCTTCAGTCTTCATCAAGCCAAAAATTCCAAATACAATTCAAACATCAAGAACATGCAAACGGATCGCAACGACATTTCAGAAGCGTAATCGGACGAATAGAAGAAGTGGCCAAATCCAAATCAAGAACAAAAAACGCGTATCATACCTGAAATGTTGTAGTATCTGATTCGACGTCACCGCAAGAGAATAAAGGAGGTTCAACAATACAACAATCTTAATCGAGGATCCGTAAGAATTATCAACATCACTCGTCTCTTCTCCAATCTTCATCACACAACTTCACCAATCTCCAGTCATCCCAAGAACCATCGACATCGACTCATCTTCTCCAATCTCAGCATTGCGTTCATCTTCATTCAATCAACACCAAGCACACAACAATATAATCCGGAAAAATGAAGAAACATGATTTTCATTGATCCGCACTCGTCACCATCCCGAAGGCTGTCAATGCAGAACTCTTCGACTCCGCAAATCGTGCTCTTCATTGTATCTTCGAATCCAGTCTTCATCATGTCATTGATTTTCACCACTAATGCTTAACAACTTCAGCAATCTTCAACTTCTCCCTCTCAAATCTACAGAACACGCACTTCAATCATCCTCATTGCATCTTCAATTTATTCTTTTCAATCTCCATAGTAGAACATCCATTACGTATCAACATCCCTCATCATCATAGACCTGCGACAATCAACAAACTGATTCAGAAGGACTCAACCACAACAATGCTTCAAGAATGCGATTTATCATGAATCCATCCACCACAACGACTCATAGGAAAAGATAGAAGAAAAGTAACAAGCGAATTTCATACATGGGAAACGCGTTTTTATCGGTTGTTATCTTCTTATGGATTTGATGAAGAGAAAATCGCGAAGAGGAAACAAGGTTGTGCGATTACGATCAGAGGCGCTGAGTTCTCTCCGGTGGTATGAAGAAGAAGGACACATTGAGGAGACATACCGGCGGCGATGAAGCTATCAGCGGCGGCGCAGTGCGAGAGTGTTAGAGAGGGTGCGGCGTATGAAGACGAAGGTCAACATGAGAGAACCAGGGTTTCGGTAAGTGGTTCATTCAGCCCCTTTTGTGTTTCCTATCTTTGTTTTATGTTTTAACAATTAAAAGGTTACTTAGAAGAAGATGAAGGGGATGAATGGTGTTAACGACGTGAGGAAGAAGAGGAAAATTAGGGTTTCGTGTTGTTTGTTCAATCTGTGTGCATTGTTCCTATGTGTTTTATTTTTTCTTTTGTAATCCTAATTAATTGATTAATTAATGGAATTACAAGATAATATTTTGGTGTTAATGGTAATCAAAAGAAGTTAATTCACATTAATTCAAATTAAACTACCGTTAGGCATTTCCATGAAGATAAGATTGGGTGATTTTTTGGATTCCCCAGCCACACCGGCGGTGACACTTGTCACCGTCCGGTAGGCTGTTCCTGCGGTTGTTCACGTGTGTGTAGTACACCATAAGTTTTCAATGGCATGCATTTGTTGAACGTCTGATTAGAATACCTTGAAAATGCTTTGATCCAGCGCCCCATATGAAGTCAATATCTTTGACTTGAGCCACACCATACTCCCTCCGGTTTTGGGTTGTATTGGCACCCCCTAGGCAAGCCCATTCTCACTTTTCAACTTCATAATTACTAGATTCATACCCCCTGTCTCTTGTCCTAATTATTTAATTTTCATTTTACTTAGTTTTGGTTTAAATCCCTAAAAAATATCAAAACTCATGATAAAATTCCATAAAAGTTACAGTAGGATTCTAATTCATTTTAAAACTTTTCTACATTTTTACTTTCTGATTTTTGACAATTTTCAATTTAATTTCGATTTTCCATTTAATTAGTGTTATATTGAATTCTTTCATGAACACTTTATTTTGTACATTTTATTATTCTCACTTCCTGTATAGCTTTTGTCCCATTCTTTTTGCTATGATTAGAGGACTAATAATAGAACCTGGAATAATTTTTGTATATTTTTTTAGGCCATTTTATCCTCTGGTTTGATAGTGTTGTTTGTGTAAATTTGTGAATAAATATTAGGTAGATTTAAGTGAACATTTGACATAGTTAGGTTATGAATTTTTAGGAGATTTTTTAACACAATATTAGATTCAAGTTAGGGACCTTAGGGAATGAATTTCATATTTTTTCCAGGACTTTTACCATTTTTAAGTGCATTGATTTAGTCAATTTTTCCATTGTGAATCCACCTAGCTTAGCTTAGGATTTTATGGTGCATTAGGACATGGATTAATTAGGCTTGATCTTAGAATATTAGGATGACTTAGTATAGTTTAACTACTGAGTTTAGAATGTTGATATCATGTAAGTTCCTTTAGTTTAGGACTTAGGCTTAGAATTCCTATTAAGTGTGTTTACATGAGGTGTAGCTTTTATTTTGGTTTTATGTGCTTTAACATGCATTTTGAGCTAATACTTCACTTTATTTTTATGTTTTTGCCTTAATATTTGTATTCCACTTGTATAGGCTTCTCCGTCCTTAGAACCAACTTAACTTCCTTAGAATGTAAGTTGAGTTCTAGTTCTTTTCTTATTTTCCTTTCTTCCTTAGGAATAGAAAAACCTCACAAACCATTAGGATCACTTTGTGAATGTAATAACTAAATTAGGGTTGTGTCTTAGTCCTTTAGTTTTTTTCCCTTTGTTCAACTTGAGTCTTTATTTCTCACCTCCTGAAGAAAATAATAAAATACTTAATAAAGTTTGAATGTTCTTATACGCCATGAGACTTTGTTGCAGAGTACTTATACGTGTCCTGTTTCGAGGCGAGGTGTAAGTATCTACCACGATGGATAGGTCTTATTATGAGAACGATCACGAACAAATTTAAAACAATTCTCATAAAAGAGAAAAACAAACACAATAAGCGACTATCCTGCAGGAACTTCTCTTCTCATCTCATTCATTCACAACACGAACTTGCGACGACTTGTCTTGCATGCAAGACGGTAAACGCACTCGTACTAGACGAGCCTGCAACACATGAGCATAGACATACGCAGTTCCAGCTATAAAAAACACAAACAAATAGTTCCCGCCTTAGTTAGGCGAACTACGTTGACTCTGATCCTCATTATCTCGATGAGGTACGTAGGCAGTGGGGTAGCGCCCGTTCGAGCACATTCTTTATTTTCCCTACATTTTCCCCCATCTTTTCTTTCTTTTCATTCCCTTTCTCATTTCCATTCCCATTCCAATTAACATTTCATTTGTTCAACAACAATTATATTCTTTTACCCTTTGAAACGAAACAAGCAAGCGTGGATCCCGTCGGGTACGGCGGACGATCTGGGGTGCTAATACCTCCCCAAGTCGTAATCTACTCCCGAACCCAGATATTTGGTTTACAGGACCTTGTCCTTTCCTTCTTCCATAGGTTTGTGCAACATTACCTTTCCCATTCCTCCGGGATAAAAATGCCTGGCTGGCGACTCTACCTTTTTCGCGCCACTTTCGAGTTTGTACTAGGATGAAAATCCCGGGAGCGACAACTGGCGACTCTGATGGGGATCGAACCCAGAATCTATGGTTTCCCTTGTAGAGTCAATCCTAGCGCCTGTTTGGTTTTGTTTCTTTGGGTGTTTATCTGTTTGTTGCTGTGTGCTTTAGTTTAGCTTTATTGTTTTCATTTACAGTTTTACTTTCCAGCTTTACTTTACAACATTTATTTACTACTTTCAGTATTTATTTTCCATGCATAATATTATATTGGACTGTCTGGTTGTGCTGGTTTCTTTTTTTCTGTGGGTTGGGAGTTACCGTGATATAAGCAAACACCCGGCTTGAGTGCACCATAGGATTAGCGTGGACATACATTGTACTTCCATGGTATCTCACCATGATGAGTGGCAATGTGCTCCACACCCAGATTACGACCGTCTTGGAACTATTCTGTGTGGGGATTACCCCACTTCAGGGTACGACCTCGTTAGTTATGTGCATCTGGTGACCAATCATTGAGAACCTTTGTCGAAACATCCCTCTCCAATGATAACAGTGGCAGACCACATTTGTTGGAAAACCCACTCGCATCCGAGGGCCCACTGGGAACTCGCATATGATGGCCTGGTTCTCTCATAAGAATCCAGTTAAAGCAAACTGACTGTATGACGATAGTACTGTATCCCAAGGGTTGAATGTACTATTGTTTCTCGATTCAGTTCTTGAAGCTGGGGACTTATGAGGGATACTTGTTTCCTTGGACTCAGCTAAGACCTCCCTGAGTAGTATATAATGCCAAACCGATTCCCTGATTTGGTCATGAGCCATTTCTCAGAAATGGTGAACGTATTATTGCTATTCGGCTTTGAGAGTCCGTGATGTTGACCCGAGTAGCACACCCGTGAGATTGGGAGGGGTTTACAGGTTTGCAGGAACCCTAAAACTTCCAACATACCCGCTTTGCCAGTATTGTTCAGTATTGTGATCTGTTTACATGGTCCTTGGGTTATGAGATCCGGGATTCCTGTTCAGAGAAACTGTTATATTATTATGACTCTCCACAGAAACTTGGCTCGTTATTCAACTTCAACACCATCAGTGATTGTTCTATGATGTGATCCAGTTCTACAGTTATTGGGTTCTCAGTTATGGGGTTATATACAGAGATGGTGCTGCTATTATGGTTCTATTCAGACACTTGACTCACTGCTCAACATCGGCACCATCATTAGACCATTGATCACATACTTGTTGCATACATGACATCATAGCATTTCTGCACACATGTTCAGTTATTTCCGAGGATCACATATCTGAATCATGTTGTTGGAGTTTTATGTATCAAAACTTGAATCAAAGCAGATAGATTCCTCAGAAATAATTGATCATGGTATTTGCATACATCCTTGCATTCATAACAGGTGTTCAGAGACAAATTATTATCCTGATTTGGTTTCTCATCAAATGGCCAACTGGAATCAGAATCTTCAAAGTATGGATTTGGAACAACTCCGGGCGAAGGTAGCCGAAATGAAGACCCAACTGGGGTAATTCAGGGTAGAGGTGCAAGCTTTATTTCAAAATCATAAAATTCTAAAAGAGTAAGTCAACCAGATGAAGACTCAGATGAGCCGGTTATGGAAATTCTGAATGAAGCTATTTTCATCCCTAGTGAGGGGAACTACGTTGCTATGATTCTCCATTGGTCAATGGAGATACTGTAAACACCCCAAATTTTCCCTTACTTTTTCTCACACCATGGCTTGTGATCTTTCATTCTTGCATAAGCATAGGCATACCATCTCATATTGCATATTTGTTTCATCTGCATAGTCCATTTCATTTGCATCTAGGGTTTGTGATCTGAGCAATCCAAGAAGTGATCTGAGCCATCCCAAAGGTCTTGAAGCTTTCCAAGAGGGTCCATATGTGTTCCATGATCATAATATGCTCCCCAAAGTTCATAAAAGTCAAGGGATCACAAAGCATGGCAAAGGCATATAGGCAGACTGAAGATTTCCTGCACAGATGACCTAAAATTAGGGTTTTGGTTCCAGAGGCCTTAATCCCAATTTTTTTGGTCATTCTTGTTTCTAATGGTCTTAATATGTTATAAGGATCATGTGTACCAAAGTTGATGAAGAAATTCACTGTGGAAGTCATATGATCATTGGGTAACTTCTTGAGCAAGTAAAGTCAAAATCAGGGCATCTGAGGCCTCCATCAAGGGTACCAAAGGGTCATCATCATCATTTTGAGTCTCTATGATCTTTATTTGATCTTAGAAGTGGTTGGAAGTTCAAAAAGTTGAAGAATTTTGAGCTAAATGCAAACTTGCTATTTTTGGAAATGACTTGTAATGGAAACTTTCCATTTCGGGAAAGATTTTCAACCTATTCTTTCATGACCAAAAATGCTTCAAATGAAAAATTCTTGGTCATGAAAGTTGTAGATTATGTCTTCCCATTTTCAAAAAGTATTAGAACATGTCTTGATTCATCCTAGAATTCAAGATATGGCCTTTCAAAGTTGGCAAAAATCCTATAATTTTCAAGTTCATGCCAAAGAGGATTTTTTGCAAATTCAAGTTCTAAGCCATTTCATGACCTCTAATGGATTTCTAAACATCATAAAAACATAGTGCAATGAATTTGAACCAAAATAGTTCCTTGGATTGCAAGATTCATCAAGAAATATTCACAAAATTCTCAAAGAGGGAAAGTTGCAAAATCCTTGGAAACCTTCCATCCACTTGTGCCAACTCATGTGATCTGATCCTATGGCCATCCTTGATGCAAACTGAGGCCAAGACACCCCTTTGAGCAGCTCTGACCCGTGCCATACCTCCAAGTACACAAAATTGACTTTTTTGCAAAACCTCCCATACCAATCAAGTTGTGCCACACCAACTCTCTGAACCAATCACAATTGTTTATACAAACCTCAAACACTCCAAAGGATACAACACATTGGCCTGAATGCTCCAAGAACTCAGATTTCCCAAAAATCACAAAAAGCTTCCCTTCTTCGATTCTCAAAAACCAGCCATCAAACCTCAAAACAAACTTCACCAATCATCTTCAAATGGTCCATAGAACACAAAGCACCCTTTAAAAAGCCCTGAAACACAGCCAAACAAAAACACGATTCCTGCACTATCAGAACTGGATCTTCCAAACCAAGCCATTTAAACTTCATTCAAGCTTTCCAGAAGCACAAGGTGATCAAGTAGGGTGGATTAATATCAAGGAAAGGGCCAGAAAGCACCAAACTGTAAAGCTTCATCTCAGGTAGCTTCTTCAAACAATTTTTCCAAAACTTGTTTTTTAAGTTACAATATGGTTCTTTATGTTCCCCTGATCACACTGATATAATTTGTTTCGAAAATGAGTGAGAAATGGCCATGTATGCTTGCTCTGAAACTTTATGACCTAAAAATTGTTTGCTTCGATTCATGATGTTCTTGAGTGATAAATGATTTTTGAGGATTGATTCGTGTTTAGGGTTGTTTAAGGTTTGATTTTGGAGCTTTTGGTGAAGTTTCATGAGGTTTTGAGAGATTCAGGGGAGGGGACTGGCCGGAGAAGATGACCAGAGGTCTTCTCTGGCCACCTGAGAGTCATTAGGGCTCTAATTAGGGTTTAGGTTTAGTTTGAATCTCAACCTTAGGATCATGGTTTCGCGCGTGGATGGATTGCCCAAATTGGTCATTAAAACCCTAATCCTATTTAATTAGATTAATTAAGATTAATTAAATAAATTTAGCCAGATTGAATGTCAGCTGTAGGATTGCACGCCAGTCAATTCCCTCCACCCCAGTTTGAATATGAGCCACTGGATGCTTTGACTTTTCATTTAAATTAATTTTTATTTCATTTTCTTTGCATTTTCTTTCTCATTTTATTTAAAATATCAAAACTCATAAAAAAAATATGATCTTTTGCATTTCTGATCCAAATAATTTTCTCAACCTGAAAATAATTTTTATTTTATTTTTTGCATTAAAAAAGTATTTTTAAAATATTTAAATGTTATTTTTAATTAATTAATGGATTTTAATTAATTAAAAATGCATTTAGGTTTCTAAAAATCACCAAAAAATTCATGAACCATTCCAATACATTTAGAAACATTTTCAAACTCATCATACAAATTTATTTTTAGGTTTGATCATAATTTCACAATTTTCTTTGAATTAGGGTTCTTAAAAATCACATTTTCTAACCCTAACTTGAAAAATTCATTTCTGCCTAACCATGATGAGTTTGAACTTGATTCTTTTTGAATTGTTTCACATATTGCATATATTTTCTAGGTTAGTTTTCTCATGAATTTATCTTGCATTTTCAATTTGATTTGCATTTTCCCTTAAGAATCACCTAAAAACCCTAGCAAACTTAGAAAATTCATAACTCTCACTAGGTTAAGCTTCTGACCTTCTACTTTGGGGTTTGATCTTGTATAGGTTTAGGGTTTGTTTTAGTCCAATTTCAATTTTTTATCATGTTGATTGCTTATGTTTTGGTCATTTGCATCTCATACATTCATAAAACCCTAATTTCTCAAGTTTCCTTTGCATTCACCTTTGCATATCATCATCATGTGAACTTGCCATGACATTTCAAGAATTTGTATGACATATTATACATCTTAAGACATGTTTGATCATTTATTGATCATTTCTTCATTCATTTTCTATGCTTTGCATCCATTACACTTCATGAACATCCATGTGTTTCCAAGCTTCTAAACATGTTTCCTTTGCATCTCATACTTGTATTATCATTCATATGCATCTTGTATGACTTTGCATCATCTCATATGCCCTTTACATTGTATTTTCACTTATGAATTTGGTCTTCACATCTCATTTCATTTCATTTCCTTTTACTTTATGTCTTATGCATTCATACTTACATTTTCAGGGACTTTTGGTAAGTTATTTAGGAGGTGGATTTGACTTCACTTCCCACCTCTTCTCATCATTCATATGCATATTTACTTGTCTTTGAAGTGAACTTGTTTCACTTGTGTTCCCTTATTCTTACTTTCTTTCTTTTAAGTTACTTATCTTCTTCAGGAAGTAAGTAACTTATTCTTCTTCTTCTTTCTCTTTTCATCTGCTTCTTCCATTGGTGGCCTTGAAGATATTTTTTCTTAAGCCTAACAAACCATAGGATGTCCAAGAATGATAAATTTTAGAGTTGTGTATAGTCCCCCTAGTCTTTTACCTTTGAGTCTCCTTGATTCTCTCTTCTCATCTCATAATCAGAGGCTAAATACTTAAAGCTTTAGGACTTTGAATTAGGGTTATGCCTGCATCCTTATCTTAGGATGGAGTGTAAAACTTTAATCCTTAGTGTTAAAACTTTAATTTATTTTCACCTCTTAATCAAAACACATTAATAATCACAAATACTTTATCTTGTAACTTGGGCCTTTTATTAGGGTTCTATCTCTTCCTTATGGTTAAGAGGGACTAACCCTAGTGTTTAATGGACAAGTCCTCCTCAAGTTGTCTTACAAACTTAAAATCCACTTCTTAATCTCATCCTTTAATTAAAATCCACTTAATAAAGGCTTGTTATATAATGAATTTAATCCCTAACCATGGATTAAGTTGAGGTATCTTCCTCAGCTTAAGTGTTCTCATCTATTATCCTTCTATTAGGATGGTGTAATGAGTTCACTAATCTGTGATTAGAGATTAAACTCATTACTTAACACTAAATAAAAACCCAAAAACATCTAAATAATCACAAGTAGGTTAATGATCTTAATCCTACATCATCATTGTAATTAAGTTGAGATGCCTATCTCATACATAAGGAGGCTCATTATCCCTAATCAGGGAGGATATAATGAGCTTACAAGCCCTTGATTTAGGCTTAAGCTCATTAACTTATGGAAAACACCAAAAACAATAAAAAACTGAAAACACAAAAACAAACAATAATCGTCTCCTCCAGGATTCTTTTCTCATTACACTCATTCTATAAACGAGAACTTGTTTCTTCCGTCTAATGCAAGACAGTTAGCACTCGAGCCAGACGAGTCATACACTTGAGTATGGGCAAGCAAGCAGTTCACAATCAATTCATTTTCAGTCTCTTTGAGTCGAACTACGGTGTTCTGACTTCCTCATTGCACGAGAGGATACGTAGGCATAACCTAACAGTTATCAAACAAAAGTCTCTTTGTCATCCCCCTCTTTCAGCATTCCTTTTTTAAGCCTCAATTCCTGAGCAATTCACACCTTTTGAACTGACACCTGTACTTTCTTTCCCTAGCTTTTGCACACAGATAACACATACACTTACCCCTTTAAACACAATCTTTTAATCGTGGATCCCGTCGAGTTCGACGGACAATCTGGGTGTTAATACCTTCCAAGGTTGTAACCAATCCCCTTTCTCAGTTTCTCTGGTTCGCAACCGTCTTATCCATCTCTTCCCAGGTTTATGCAGCATTACCTTTCCTTCGGGATAAAAATGCCTAGCTGGCGACTCTACTCAATTCACCTCATCTTTTCTATTTCGCCGACAGTTCGTGTCTGCACCGAGATGTAAATCTTTGGGAGCGACATCTTGGCGACTCTGCTGGAGATAAGAGTTTTGCAACCAGGGCTTCTGGTTCTTTTTGTGGGTTTCTCCTAGCGCTTGTTTGATTTGTGTTTATAGGGGTGATATGTGTTATGTGTTCTTTTGTTGATTGCTTTATTTATTGCTTTATGTACAGCTTTATTTATCGTTTTACTTTACTGTTTTTATGCATTTCATATTACTGTCATCATATCATGTGCTGAATCTGTTGTTTACTTTGGTGGGAGGGATACTCAGTGAGTAAGGTTCCATACCGGGAGCCTAAGTGACACATAGGATTGGAGTGGCTTCATATTCTTTCCCATTCCATTTCGGTCTGGTGCGGGAATATGAAACATGGTTCAGACATGGGTTTCTTCTTGAGAACTCTGTGCTACAGATTTCCTGTAGTACTAGGGCTATTTGGGAAGCCTGCTAAGTCTGGATGACCTTTTTAGATGACCTTCAGCATCTGAGGTGAATTAGAGGAGGATCCTTTATGATTAATGTAAACATTGTACCTCCGGGTTAGAAGTGTTTACACTTCTCATAACTGATCCAAGTCTGAGGATCTTTGTTCTAGAACAATACCTATGAGAGGGTTGGGATGTTTAAAGGTTTGCAGGAACCCTTGACCTCATCATACCCTATTACTAATATTGTTAAGGTTACACTATTTTGGACTGATCTTATGAAACCCTGGACTTGTGACTCTTTATTTGAGTCCCCCACCTGGTTACTGGTTCTCTAAGCTTTCATATGGACTTATAAACACACATGGACCCTATCAAAGAAAATGACAAATCCAGCACCTGATCATAAACCCTTGCATATCATTCTGCATACATCATTTTGCATCATTTTAACATTTGTCTGTTTGTTTTACAGGGTATCCACATCTTATATTTGGTTTGGTTTTGACTGTTCTTCTGCTCAGCCACCTTCATCAGATATGTTTCTCAGAGATCTTCTTCATCAGATATCCTCATCAGTTATCTTCATCAAAGATCTTCTTCAGCACCTTCATCAGTTGTATTCATCAGTATTTCTCCTCAGTTATCTTCATCAGCATCCATTATCAGTATGGACCCATCCAGGAAGAGCAATATCACTTATCATTTCTTTGAGCCTTCCCTAGCAGGCATCAGGAAGATCCAGACACTTATCACTCCTGATCATGTCCCTTTATTTAGGGAACATTATGGTAGTTTTATGGACATGATCATGAACTTGGATGCATCACAAAGAAGCATGATCCACACTTGCCTTCAGTTCTATGACCCTCCTCTCAGATGCTTCACTTTCCCAGACTTTCAGTTGGGTCCTTTGTTAGAAGAATTTTCCTTGTTGTTGGGTGTCCCCATCAGGAGGGGGATTCCTTTCAACCCTGAGATGACTTCTCCTAGAAATGAAGACATAGCCAAGGCTCTGCATTTGGAAACCACCATCATTGATCATAATATGACTACTAAGGCTGGAATCCCAGGCCTCCATTTGGACTTCTTAATTATTCAGGCCACGAGGCATGCTGCAACAGGGAAGTGGGAAACTGTTTTTGCTCTCTTGGCCCTTAGCATATATGGTATCATCTTGTTTGTAGACGAGCCTAAGTTTGTAAGAAATAATGCTAACCATCTCTTCCTGCTGAAGAATCCAGTTCCTACCTGTCGCTCCCGGGATTTTCATCCTAGTACAAACGCGAAAGTGGCGCAGAAAAGGTAGAGTCGCCAGCCAGACATTTTTATCCCGAATGAATGGGAAAGGTAATGTTGCACAATCCTGAGGAAGAAGGAAAGGACGAGGTCCTGCGAACCAAAGATCTGGGTTCGGGAGTCGGTTACGACCTGGGAAGGTATTAGCACCCCAGATCGTCCGGCGTACCCGACAGGATCCATGCTTGCTTATTTTGTTTCAAAGGGTGAGAAAATAAATCTGCTGCTGAATAAAACTGCCAACTGGAATAGGAATGCAAAATGGAACTGGAAAAGAGAAAGAACAGAAGGGGGAAAATGTAGGGAAAATAAAGAATGTGCTCGAACGGGCCCTACCCCGCTGCCTACGTACCTCATCGGGATAATGAGGATCAGAGTCGACGTAGTTCGCCTAACCAGGCGGGAACTTTTTGTTTGTGTTTTTTTACAGCTGGAACTGCGTATGTCTATGCTCAGGCGTTGTAGGCTCGTCTGGTATGAGTGCGTTTACTGTCTTGCATTGAGACAAGTCGTCGCGAATTCGCGTTATGAGTGAATGAGATAAGAAAAGAAGTTCCCGCAGGAAAGTTGCTTATTCTTTGTTTTTGTCTTTTATGAGAAATGTTTTGAATTTGTTTGTGAACATTCTCATACTAAGACCTATCCATCGCGAGAAGTAATTACACCTCGCCCCGAAACAGGACGCGTATAAGAACTCCGCAACAAAGTCTCGTGTCGTACAAGAACGTTCGATTCTTATTAAGTGTTTTATTTTTCTTTATGAGGCGAGAAAGAATGACTCAAGTCAGAAAAAGCAAAAACTAAGGGGGACTAAGACCAACCCTAAGTTATTTATTATATACAAAAGGGAGATCCTAATGGTTAGTGAGGTTTTCTAATCCTGAGGAACAAAAGGAAAAGAAATAGAATGCAACTTACTTCCTAGAGAAGTTAAGTTGATTCTACAAAAGAGGGGGAAATCCTACCAAACACAAATATGGAAGGAAAGAAGGAATTAAATGCATAAAAGAAATGCATAAAAAATAAAGGATAGGGTGAAAGAAACTTACCTCACTCTTCCCCTCTATAAAACAAATGTTAATGTGCATTTTTATTAAAAAGGATAAAGCCAACACACAACAATTAAATCCTAATGACTCTATCTTAATTCTAGAGAACTAAAAGAATGCTAAAACAAAAATCCAGCACCTATTACAGCTCCTAAAGTACAAACAACTATGAAAATAATGCATAACACAAAATCAGCTTTTTACAGCCAGCATGCAACATGAAAAGGTAGGTGTAAAAGGTTACAAATAGCATGCAAACAAACAAACAACATACATTTTACAGCAGCTATATGCAAAAACAACTATGAAATGTAAAATCCAGAATTGATTATTCTCATTTTTTTATGCACAAACTCAATGCAAAATGCATCAACTTCAACATGAACATGCATTTGAACATGGATCAACATATCTAAATGGAAGAACATGAACATTTTTGAGGATTATTCAAGAATGCATCACATGGTTGATTATGCAACAAGTAATGCAAAATGTGGCACATGAACATGGCATATGAACATGATGATTATTGATTATGAACATGCAACATGATAGCTCAACAAGAATACCAAACTTAATGCAAAATTCAGAATTGAATTGATATGAATGATGTGACCTAGCATGCAACTAAATGCAACCAAATGCACATACATACATGATTATGCAACATGCAACATTCATCAACATAATGAAATGCAAAATGATTTAATGCAATGCAAACATGTAAAAACAGAATGTAACATGATCACTAATATGCCTAATGATGCATGAACATGGCAACAACATGCAAGAACTCAAGCTATGCACAAAGAACACAAAAAACGCATAACACGCAACATGCACGGAATCGTGTCGAAACGACTCGAAATGGGGGAATGAGCTACTGGAAATGGACTCAAAAATTCCCTAAAATCAATACCTAAACATGCATGAACATTAGAGGCACTAGAAAGCAAGAATGAGCAATCAAATAACCTAAAAAATTAAAAATCAACAGCGTTAACCGGTTAACCATATGCGTTAACCGGTTAACGGACCTTGGACAACACTAATTTGTGGCTAAATGCACTCGTTAACCGGTTAACCAAATGTGTTAACCGGTTAACGCTGAACAGAACTGAAAAAAAAGCTTTTAAAATAAGTGCTTTTGGCCACAAACTCACTTCTAAAGATCCCTAACATATCTAGGAACATGCTACCAATACTTTCTACTTAATTGGAGCTTATTTACACATGATAGAACCTATATCTATTAACACTTTAAATCTAAATCCAACAAAAATCACAAATGCAAGCCACACATAAAGAAAATGAAATCGATTGCAAGCAAAACGAAAAGCAATTAAAGAATGCCGAAATGGCGAGATGAAGAGAATAACTTAAAGAAGAAGTGATTTAGATCACCAACCTATAAAGTGGAGAAGTGCTTCGATGATTGTTGCAAGAATCGGAGCTTAATCAAAAAGAAAACCGAGAAACCGCAAAATAAATGCATTCTTGATGCTTGGATCTTCGTGCACTTCCGATAAGCCGAAATCTTCAACAAAATTCAGTAGCTTCTTCTTCTATAATCCACAAAATCAATGGAGGTTGAGGCTAAGCTTCAAGATCTTCAAGTTTCAATGTGTAACTTGAAGAGCTTATTCAAAAAGCTTTAGTGAAAGGAGGGAAAAAGGAGGAAAAATGAGAGAGAACAAGTGATTGTGAAAGAATGAAAAATTGGAAAAAATGTGGGAACCCCTCTCAATTAAGTGATTTAGCTAGGTTTGGAATGGAATTAGGTTTGGGGCCCAAAAATTAGGCTTGGGATCCAAAATTTGGTTTGGTAGTTAGTTAGGATTAGGGTTGGAAAAGGGAATATTCCTTGGAATACTCTAGAAGATGGTAGAACATGGTGGAAGCTTCCAAGGGAAATGGAGTGGAATTGAAATGGAAAAGCAAGATGGAAAGAATGAAAGGAAGTGTGGAAAGAAAGTGGAAGGAAAAATGGAGGGAAATGTAAAACCAACCACTTTTCAAATGATTTTTCTTTGATTTTTATATGATTCCTCCATCATTTCTTGACCAAATTTGAACCATAGGATCATTGTAACCCTAATTTCATGATTTCGATCTTAAATGTCCAGATTCGATCCCTTTTTACCTAACCCGGTTGCCTTCTCTCCGATTCCTCGATTTTCCATCGTCTGGCCAGTCGAACCCCTTCCAAAACGAATTTGTGGACGAGATTTGAACCCTAGGCACTTGACATCATATATGAGACAAAGGAATCTTCCTTGAACCAAAACTTCATGCCGAAGCCCTGTAGAAGTGAAACCCTAGTTTGGCTCTTTTCATCAGGAAATGTTGCACTGCTCGCCTCCTTTGATGAACTCCATATGTCCATGGCTCGTGGCTTCAAGTGAAGACTTGTGGGATATTGTGAACCTTTTTGCACAAGGTTGAGAAGCTTTGTGGCCCTTCGGTTGCCTTGGTATAGCCTTCAGTTGCTCCATCCATTGACCACATGCCTATGCCTCAGCTATGCTACATATGATGCAATGTTTTGGTTATTTTATGAAGTTATGTATGCAAAATGCTATGCAAAATGTTGAGGATATGAGAGGGAAAATTTTGAGGTATTACAGCTGCCCCTATTCAATCATCTGCAGGCCTGAACGAATAATTGCGAGAGCTTTTAGACTTTCAAGGTATGAAGTGATTGAATACTCAAATAAAACCTAGAAATTTGAACTCTGTGGGAAATAAAATATATTGGGAAGAATGCCCTCCTCAAACAGTGATTGTCAAAAGGTCCTCGGATCTAAAACGAAACCATCCTCGAATGGAAACACAAGGGTATACCTGCCTCAATCGATAACCAGAAACACAAAGACTGACCTCAGACAGACTTTGCAAAAGAGACAAACTGACCTCAATCAATAAGCTCAAAATGGTCTATCACCCTCGAGTGATAGCCACAACAACAAGACCAACCTCAGAAGGAATTGAAGAAAAGAATGCCATCCTCGAATGACAACTCTCAAAAGAGATCCTCGGATCTAAAATGAAACCATCCTCGAATGGAGATGCAATGATATACCGGCCTTAGTCGATAACCAGAAACACAAAGGCTGACCTCAGACAGACTTTGCAAAAGAGACAAACTGACCTCAATCAATAAGCTTAAAATGGTCTATCACCCTTGAGTGATAGCCACAACAACAAGACCAACCTCAGTTGAAGAAAAGAATGCCATCCTCGAATGACAATTCCCAAACGAGATCCTCGGATCTAACACATAACCATCCTCGAATGGAGACGCAATGGTATACCGGCCTCAGTCGATAACCAGAAACACAAAGGCTGACCTCAGACAGACTTTGCAAAAGAGACAAACTGACCTCAATCAATAAGCTCAAAATGGCCTATCACCCTCGAGTGATAGCCACAAAAACAAGACCAACCACAGAAGGACTTGAAGAAAAGAATGCCATCCTCGAATGACAACTCTCAAAAGATCCTCAGATCTAACATGGAGATGGTATCAACCGATCCATAATCAGGAAATGCGAGAATGTAATATCATCCGATTTACAGCTCTAAGAGAAATGATATCTACCGATTCATAACTCAAATAAGATCAACCGATCTAACATGGAAATGGTATCAACCGATCCATAACCAGGAAATATGAGAATGTAATATCATCCGATTTACAGCTCGAAGAGAAATGATATCAACCGATTTACAACTCAAAGAGAAATGATATCAACCGATTCATAACTCAAATAAGATCAACCGATCTAACATGGAGATGGTATCAACCGATCCATTATCATCGCACTGAGACGAGACCAAAAGGAACAGGATCATTGTACTTAAATGATAACCCAAGACGCAATGGTATACCGGCCTCAGTCGATAACCAAAAACACAACAAAGACTGACCTCATACAAACTTTGCAAAAGAGACAAACTGACCTCAATCAATAAGCTCAAAATGGCCTATCACCCTCGAGTGATAGCCACAACAACAAGACCAACCTCAGGAGGACTTGAAGAAAAGAATGCCATCCTCGAATGACAATTCCCAAAAGAGATCCTCGGATCTAAAATGAAACCATCCTCGAATGGAGACGCAATGGTATACTGGCCTCAGTCGATAACCAGAAACACAAAGGCTGACCTCAGACAGACTTTGCAAAAGAGACAAACTGACCTCAATCAATAAGCTCAAAATGGCCTATCACCCTCGAGTGATAGCCACAACAACAAGACTAACCTCAGGAGGACTTGAAGAAAAGAATGCCATCCTCGAATGACAATTCCCAAAAGAGATCCTCGAATCTAAAACGAAACCATCCTCGAATGGAGACGCAATGGTATACCGGCCTTAATCGATAACCAGAAACACAAAGGAAATAGGACAAGATGGACAGAAATCGTTGTACATAAACGAGAGCCCAGGCAAACAGGTCCGTTGTACAAAACGGGAAACTGCGATGCGATTGTTGTACCAAACAAGACGCGGAATAAGTGACGAACATTGACTTGAAAAGACAAGGATGTCTGAAAAATGATGTTGGTATCCTCTGCGCGGAGTACTTCAGGCTGAGAATATGTTTGTAATATACCTCAAAACTGGCCCATGCTGGCATGCATATGCTTGAATTTATGGCGTAATGCTCCATGATGATGGAAATGCTACGCTTTGGAGGATGCAAATGTAATGATGATTACTAAATGCAAAATGCAAAGGATCTCCTGACAAGGAGACTGCGAGTATCCCAGATGGCTTGACTGGGAAGAACTGGTGATCACTGCATTGATCTGGTCCATCCTGGTGAGGAGGAAACGACTCTTTGGGGAAAGCTATTGATGATACACCGACTCTGAACAACCGCCATTGCCAAAAATAAATTGGACTTTAAGATTGGAGTGCCAAGACCTTGCTGGAGATGGACTCTTCTTGCGCTCTGGTGGGGAAATGAGGACCTCCTGATTTGGCTGGGAACCAGGGCATGACACTGCTGAGAAAGCAAACTGCTGGGGAGGACAAACAATCCTTATACTGCTGGGAATTGCCCTTGTATGAAGGGAAACTTCTGCTTGGGGATGACACCCACATTCTGCTACCTTGCTGAGAGAAATTACAACTTCCACTTTACTGGCGACTTCACTGGGGATTTACTTTTTTGCTCTGTTAGCAACGCCGGTACCTGTACCTGCATAAACACAATTGATAGTGCCTGCAACATGGAGAGTTAGTTTGGGACCTGCCTGCCCCAGGCTCGTAGTATGAATCATTATCTAGGTATCTCAACACCCTTTCAAAGTTGTATTAAATGTTTTTGTCCTCCTGCACGAGTTAGAAAGCATTCAAATGTTCACAACACAATGTAAATCACAATTTGTTGGACGTTTTCGCAATCAATCAATGCTAGATAAAAAACAAAAATGAGAAGCAGATAGTCACAAGCTGACTGAAGTCAAATTTTTATTGATTCGAAAAAATGGCCATGAATAGGCAATAAAAAGGAAGCAGTTCCCTGGAAAGAGGAAACAGCCAAAAAGGAAAACAAACTATCCTATTGGCAATGTGAGAAGTGGATCTCATCAAGTTTCAACCCGGTTATGACTCGTATATCTTCGAGACGCTCCGCTCGCTCTGTCTCTTGAGAAAAGTAGTTGAACTGATCTTCAACCCTTAGGATAGCCTCAACTGTAGATAGGTTACGGATCTCGCAGATCGCAGTCGTTCGTGTTAATCCCTCTTTTGCGTGGATCGCCTTTTTAGATTTTCAATCCACCGGGATACCCTTTTTTTCCTGAGTTGTCCGATGTGGCTTTTCAACTCAGCGGGTGTACCTTTTTTTCAAGATTTCCCTAACTTTTACCTGAGCCTTTTATTCTGTTTTTGGCTTGCCGGGATGCCCATTTTTGCCTGGATCTTTATTCTGTTTTTATCCAGCGGGTCCTTTTTACACGAAGTATTTTCTTACTGCGTCTACGTTAACAGGGGACTGGAAGTCTTCTCCGTCCATGGTTGTCAGCATCAAGGCTCCACCTGAGAAAACCTTTTTAACCATAAACGGTCCTTCATAATTGGGTGTCCATTTGCCCCTGTGATCGTTGAGAGGAGGAATAATCCTTTTCAGCACTAAGTCACCTGGCATGTACCTCTATGGTCGCACCTTCTTGTCAAAAGCCTGCTTCATCCGCCGTTGATACAACTATCCATGGCATATAGCTGCTAGACGTTTCTCTTCAATGAGGCTTAATTGATTATATCTGGATTGGAGCCACTCAGCTTCATCTAGCATAATGTCCATCATTAACCTCAATGAGGGGATTTCCACTTCAATTGGTAGGACTGCCTCCATACCATACACCAGTGAGAATGGGGTTGCCCCTGTTGAAGTACGCACTGATGTTCTGTACCCATGCAACACAAATGGTAGCATCTCATGCCAGTCTTTGTATGTTACAACCATCTTCTGCATAATCTTCTTGATGTTCTTATTGGCCGCCTCGACGGTGCCATTCATCTTCGGGTGATATGGAGAAAAATTGTGATGCTCTATTTTGAAATCCTGACACAAATCAGCCATCATCTTGATGTTGAGATTAGAACCATTATCAGTAATGATCCTTTCAGGAATTCCATACCAGCAAATGATGTCTCTTTTAATAAACCGGGCTACCACTTGTTTAGTGACATTGGCGTAAGATGCCGCTTCGACCCACTTTGTGAAGTAGTCTATAGCAACCAGGATGAAGCGATGATCGTTAGAAGCTGTTGGTTCGATCTTGCCAATCATATCAATGCCCCACATGGCGAACGGCCATGGCAAAGACATGACACTGAATGGATTCGGAGGCACATGGACCTTATCGGCGTAAATCTGACACGTGTGGCATTTACGGGAGTACTTACAGCAATCTGATTCCATGGTAATCCAATAATATCCCGATCTCAACAATTTCTTGGCCATAGCATGTCCTCCAGCATGGGTACCGAAGGAACCTTCATGGATCTCTTGCATCAACAGGTCTGCTTCGTGTCTATCCACGCATCTGAGCAGAACCATGTCGAAGTTTCGCTTGTACATCACACCATCTTGATTCAAGAAGAAACCTCCTGCCAGTCTTCTAAGGGTCTTCTTATCCTTGCTAGATGCTCCAGCCGGGTATTCTTGAGCTTTCAGGAATTGCTTGATATCATGATACCAAGGCTTATTATCTTCACCACTGTCAACTGCAAAGACATAAGCAGGTCTTTCAAGATGGGATACCGTAATTCGAGGCACGAAATTCTCTTGACAAACTTTAATCATGGACGACAAAGTTGCTAGAGCATCGGCGAATTGGTTTTCATCTCGAGGAATATAGTTCAATTTGACTTTGGTGAAGAAAGTTAACAGCCTCCTGACATAATCTCTGTAAGGAATCAAATGAGGTTGATGAACCAGCCATTTGCCATTGACTTTATTCACCACCAGAGCAGAATCTCCGAAGATCTCGAGGTTTTTGACTCGCAAGTCAATTGCCTCTTCGATCCCCATGATACAAGCTTCATACTCCGCCTCATTGTTAGTGCATTCGAAAGTCAACCGAGCAGCTAAAGGCGTATGGACCCCTTCTAGCGAGATGATAACATCACCTACTCCACTTTCATTCATGTTCACAGCCCCGTCAAACATCAACTTCTATTTGGATTCAGGGTCTGGCCCCTCCTCCGGAAGTGGTTCTTCGTAGTCTTTTGACTTGAGGAACATGATATCCTCATCCGGAAACTCGAACCTCATGGGTTGATAATCATCGATTGGTTGCTGAGCTAAGTATTATGATAACACACTTCCTTTGATTGCCTTTTGCAAAGTGTAATGTATATCGTACTCTGTTAGTATCATTTGCCACCGGGCTACTCTTCCTGTCAGAGCTGGCTTTTCAAAAATGTATTTCACAGGATCCATCTTGGAAATTAAGAGAGTAGTATGAGTCAGCATGTACTGTCTTAGTCGACGAGCAGCCCATGCCAAGCGCAACAAGTTTTCTCGAGTAGTGAGTAGTGGGTCTCACAATCGGTAAACTTTTTGCTAAGGTAATAAATGGCGTGCTCTTTTCGACCAGACTCGTCCTGCTGACCCAGCACACATCCCATCGATCCTTCAAGAACGGTAAGATACATAATCAAAGGTCTCCCTGGCACTGGAGGCATAAGAATTGGAGGCTCTAGCAGGTATTCTTTGATTCGGTCAAAGGCTTACTGGCAGTCTTCATTTTATTTAATGGCCTGATTCTTCCTTAGAAGCTTAAAGATGGGCTCACACGTGGCCGTTAGATGAGAGATAAACCGTGCAATGTAGTTTAGCCTCCCTAAGAAGCCACGCACTTACTTTTCAGTCTTCGGCTCAGGCATTTCTTGTATGGCTTTCACTTTGGCTGGATCAACCTCAATTCCTCGCTCACTAACAATGAAGCCGAGTAGCTTGCCAGAACGGACCCCGAAGGTACACTTATTCGGATTCAACCTCAGTCTGAACTTCCGGAGTCTGTCAAACAACTTTGCTAGATTAACCAAGTGCTCTTCCTCTGCTTGGGATTTTGCTATCATATCGTCAACATAAACCTCAATTTCATGATGAATCATGTCGTGAAATAACGTCACCATCGCCCGTTAATAAGTGGCTCCAGCATTCTTCAAACCAAATGGCATGACCTTGTCACAGAAGGTGCCCCAAGGAGTGATGAAGGTTGTCTTTTCCATGTCATCGGGAGACATCTTAATCTGATTATAGCCGGAAAATCCGTCCATGAGGGAGAACACGGAAAACTGAGTAGTATTATCGACAAGCACATCTTTGTGAGGTAGAGGGAAGTCATCTTTGGGGCTGGCCCTATTCAAATCCCTGTAGTCTACACACATCCTAACTTTACCGTCTTTCTTGGGAACCGGCACAATGTTGGCAACCCACAGAGGGTAACTGGTCACGGCCAAGAAGCCAACATCAAACTTTTTTTGTACTTCTTCTTTTATTTTAATTGCCATGTCGGGACGTGTGCGCCTCAACTTCTGCTTCACTGGAGGACAGTCTTCTCTGAGAGGCAACTTGTGTACCACAATGTCAGTGTCTAAACCCGGTATATCTTGGTAGGACCATGCGAAGACATCAACATACTCTTGAAGCATAGCAATCAAACGAGTCTTGAAAGATTCTTCTAATGCAGCCCCGATCTTGACTTCTTTCTTGTCTTCTTCAGTACCCAGGTTTATTACTTCGACGACTTCTTCGTGTGGCTGAATCATCTTCTCCTCCCGTTTAAGCAGCCTGGCCAATTCTTCAGGTAGTTCGCAATCTTCTTCACCTTCCTCACCGGCTTGATAAATTGGATTGTCGAAGTCATACTCAGCCATAACAGGGTCGTCATTGATAAGATCTGGTGACGAGCACCTGCATGAATGGTGATTCATGCAAGGCTTTAGAAAAGGTTTAAGAAAATGAGATACATTGCCAGCTTTAAAACTTTTATTTCTTTTTGAAAAAAAAAAGCAAAAATGAAAGACAGAGAACAACATGAATGAATGCGAAACGTCAGCTTTATTGTAAATTGTGTTAAGTACAGAAGAACCCTTACAAAGAGCTACTATGCCCCGGGCAAGGCATAATGCTTGAATACAGGAAAACAAAAACAAAAATTATTACTCTTCGAAAGAGGTGACTGAAATAAGCCTTTCTGATGTCCAATTGCTAAGCTGAGTCCCTGGAATAACAGGCCTGATCAACTCATCTATGTCACAGTCACTATCGACTGCATCATCCTGCACAGCACTGACGTTTCCGTAATCAACCACTCCCGCACTTGTGAAAGTGATCGGGCTTTGACAACCTTTAGCACTTGGTCCCGACGATGACTTCCCCGGATGGTACCCAATTCCGAACATATCTTTCTTTTCAGGCACTTCTACTGGATTGCCCCAGCCTTCTTGCATCCCCGATTCTACCACCTCAAGAGCTTGCTTATAAGAGGCTATGGAAACCCCCTTCTCCGGTTCTTTGGGAGAAGCCGCCACGACAGACGCTTGCTCAGATCTCAGGGGCTCAAAAGCCTGACATGGGGTCTCAACTATTTCGCCATCCATCTCCACGTATTTGAATGAAGCCAGATGACTGATAAAAATGTCTTCTTCCCCACTAACAGTTACAATTTGAACCTCTTAGATGAACTTTAGCTTTTGATGGAGTGTGGACGACACTGCTCCTGCTGAATGTATCCAAGGTCTTCCGAGTAAACAACTATATGCAGGCTATATATCCATTACGTAGAACGTGGTATTGAAGATCTGTGGACCTACTTTAATTGGTAAATCCACCTCCCTGAACACCGATCTCCTTGACCCATCAAATGCTCTGACTACCAGGTCATTGGGCTTTATAACTACTCCATCATAATCCAACTTCATCAGTGCTTTCTTGGGTAAGACATTGAACGACGACCCGGTATCTACCAACACGTGAGAGAGTACTGCACCTTTACATTCTAAAGAGATATGCAGTGCCCGATTATGAGCACGCCCTTCAGAAGTCAAATCCAAATCTGTGAAACCCAATCCGTGACTGACATTGACACTGGATACCACTGCTTCCAACTGATTTACCGAAATATCCTGAGGAACATACGCCTTGTTCAGAATATTCAGGAGAGCCTTCCTGTGAGAATCAAAACACATGAGCAAGGATAAGATGGAAATCTTCGACGGAGTCTGCTGCAGATGGTCCACAATCTTGTAGTCGCTCTTTTTGATAATCCTCAGAAATTCTTCAGCTTCTTTATCAAAGGTAAGGTCTGGATCAGTTGCTGGTGCAGGATCGTTGACAACCACTGGCTGCTTCCCTCTCCCTCTAGCCTGGGCTTCTGCGATGTCCCTGGGTGGTATCACACTATTTCTTAGTGTTTCCGGCGCAAACAACCTTCCACTTCTAGTAAAGCCCCCCACTCTAACATTTTCTACTTGAGCTGGGGTTGTACTAGATGTGGCCAACTCTTGCTTCTGGCCATTACAGTATACTTCGCCACCATAATTTCAGGGAATGGCTTTATCATTATGATACATTACCTGTCCTGCAGTGGTGATGGTTATCGGTGCTACTCTGGCCTGTGGAGGAACTTGAGATGGATCGTAGAAGATAGTTTATGTGGAGACTTCGCTTTCTTTTACAATCTTGTCAAACTGCAACATTCCCTCACCAATCATACTATGGATCCCTGCTTTCAACAGTTCACAACCATTTGTAACTTCAGCACACCCTGGACAATCAACTTCACACCCAGGAAAGATACCCTTCTTTGACAAGCAGATTTTAACAACACTCAACGGAGTCTGCAGGTCGTTGACATCACGCACCAGGTTTAGATTCTCCCCTTCATCAATTTCCCCAACCGTACCTCTGTGAGGAGGCATGGGGTTCTGAATTACATTAGGAGTAGGAGCAAAGTTGATTGCTTTAGAATCCAGTAGGTCTTGAACAACATGCTTCAGTGCTTTGCAATTCTCTGTGGTATGCCCGGGAGCTCCGGATTGGAATTCGCATCTGGCATTTGTATCATAACCCTCGGGGATTTGACCGGGATTCGGGGGTTGTAGAGTTCGGAGTTGAACCATCTGAAGTTGTAGGAGATTCTTCAAAAGCTGTGAATAGGACATCGGCGGAGTTTCGAAATGTCTTTCTCTGGGCTTCTGGGGGTAATATGGACGAGGAGCTCTTTGTTGATACCCTTGTTGGCATTGTTGATATGGTTGTTGGACTTGCTGTTGAACAGGTTGAGCTGAGATAGTGATAGGGGACACTTGCTGATAAAACCCTCTGTTGCTTCCTCCCCTCTGTGCGTACACTGCCCTTGTCTCTCCTTCTCTCCTATTCACGAAGGGCTTCTTACTACCAGAACTTGAAGCACCCCCATTATGAATCTTCCCTTGCTTGATCCAACTTTCTATTCTCTCGCCAGTCAAGATGACATCTGAGAATCCACTTGAAGAACATCCAGCTAGCCTTTCCATGAAATGCCCAAGGAGGGTATCCAGGAACAGGTCTACCATTTCTCTCTCTAGCAAAGGCGGTTGCACTCTAGCAGCCACTTCACGCCACCTTTGTGCATAATCTTTGAAGCTCTCGGAATTCTTCTGAGTTAGACTTTGAAGTTGAGTGCGACTGGGCGCCATGTCGATATTATACTGATACTGCTTGAGGAACGCCTCTCCCAATTCCTTCCATCTCCTCACAGAGCTTCGCTCTAACTTCATATACCACTCCAAGGATCCTCCGGAGAGACTATCCTGGAAGTAGTACATCCAGAGCTTTTCATCCCTAGTATGGGCAGCAATTTTCTGGTAGAATTCCTGCAAGTGAGTCTTTGGGCAGGAGCTACCGTTATACTTGTCAAAAGTCGGTGGCCTGAATTTGTGAGGAATAATCACCCCAGGGACTAGGCCCATGTCAGACACATCTATCCCCAAAGTGTCTCTACACTCGAGGGCTTTGACTTTCTCAGCAAGCACCAAAACGTCCTGAAGATTTCCTTCTCCGCCGAACCCCATGTCATTGTTAAAAGAAGGGAACTGATCATCCTGCTTGTCTTGTATCAGAATGAAAGTTGATGTGCCATGCTCTAGAATTTGAGGTCCGCCTGGGCCATTTTTGGTGTTGGGAGGATTTACTTGGACGTCAGGAGTGGTTACAGGGATATTAGTCTGAGGAGGGTTAAGCCCCTGAACTGCATTCCTTAACTCTTGTTGTCCCTGAGCCATCCCTTGCATCATCACCATGAATTCCCCCATTCTGGTGCGAAACTCATTAAGCTCTGTTTTCATAGCGTCCATGACTGTCCTCTAGTTTCTGCGAGTTGTGTAGCAATGCGGAATATTCTGCCGAAGATGCCGGGTCTTGGCGGCTCTCGCAATTTTTGCCTAAAACACAGATAAGTTAAGCATCCTGTAGAAAACCTGCAAAACAAAGAAAGAATGCAAATGATGTGTATGCAATGCAATGTGTTCCTTTTATTCCTAAGGCTTTTCCCTATTTCCTGTCCTGGCATTTGGAGAATAATAATTGGGAAGAAGACCCAAGCGATATTCAAATATAGTGACGGCCGTGGAGAATTGATGCTCATTACCCCGTGTCGGTGCAACAGATAACAAACAAAAGATTCAAAGCAAGTCAATCGTATAAACTGAAGTTTGAAACAACAAAGTCCCCGAAGGGTGCCAATCAAAAGAGCAACAAAGTATATCAATAAAAGGAATCCCACAACAAGCCTGTGGGTAATCCGAGTACAATAGCATGAAATTAAACCCTAGGGAGCTCCAAGTCTTGCAGCCTCCAGCTAAGACGCTTGACATTCTGGAACAACTGAACGATATCCGGATGATCAGACTCCTGGATGACTCTCTGGATGAGGAGGTCCCTTGGATCAAAGGAAGCATGTAACTCTTTAATCTGCTGCAGGAAAGTTGTCTCATTCTCTTTGCTCGGACCCGGTTCGGCCTTTCACCTCTTCACATCAGCACGAAGCTTCAGTTCTTCAACTTCTTTCTGGACATCTTCAGCTATTTGTTGACTCTTTGTCATCTGACGAAGATACTCTCTCTGTTGCTCTTGTGCTTTCCAAACTAACTTCTCTTGCTCAACCAAGGCATCCTGGAGGTTCTTGATCTTCAACTCGAATTCAGCTTCTACCTCCTTTTGCTTCTTCTGATTATCACTCAACTTCTCTTGCCAAAGTGTGATGGCTTCATTAGCCTCATTAAGTTCTTTCTTATCCTTCTGGCGCTGACTCGCCTTATGGATCTCAGCCAATCCTCTCTTCCTTAAGTATAGCTCCCTTTCCTCGAAATCCTTCTCTTGAGACGAACCGTTTCTTCAGCTCAGAGAGCTCTATCTTCTAACTAATGGTTCTGAATCATCAATTTCTGACTGGAACTGTAAGCCTCTTGATTCTCAACCCTAAGCTGCTTGACCAAAGCTTCCAACTTCTGATAATCTTCTAAAGGCACCGTTGCTGGAGGCAGAGTTGGTACAAAAAAAGGGACTAGAGCCGTTTGAACCTCCTCCTTTATCCAAGCTTCGAATTCAGGGAACATCCGATTGTTGCCCTTTCCTAAACATGTTGTGTCCTTTCTTTTGATCACCTTCCAAGAACCTGCAACTTTCCTGACCAACGGAAGATTGTCTTTCACCGAGAAGTAAAAAGTTTGAAATAACTCGGATTCATCGGGAATCTCCTTGAGCGCATACCCTAACTGTCTTCTTAAGAGAATGGGATTGCAGTTGATACCTCCTGACACTCCTAACAAAGGCACATTAAGGTAATTCCCACAACTGGTAATGAAACTCTTTCCTTTCAACCTCAAAGTGAACCACCTAATATCTATGGCAGACAAAGTACTCAGCTTCTGGGCCCAAGTAGTATTAGGATCAGTAAAACTCTCAGTGGTAGGAAAATGTCTCATGACCCACTTGTAGAATAGGGGAGCACAACATCTAACCAGACCTCCTCGCTTCTTCTTATTCTTATAGTGCACTGAATAATACAAGTCACCTAGGAGAGTGGGCACCAGATTCTTCAACACAAATAAATGAATAACATTTATGTCCACAAATTTGTCCATATCAGCGAACAGGATGATCCCATAAATGGATAGTGCTAAGATGGCGCAAATAGAATCCCACTGATTTGTCACTGCAAGTTCTTCAGCTTTTCTGACCAGATACTCTAGAGTGAAACCACATACTTTTGCTTTGGTGGTAGACATATTTGCAGATACTTCAGATGAGCTCAAATAAAGAGCTTTGGAGATGTCAACATGGGTTGGTCTTATCATCTCTGAGTTGAAAGGAATCTGATCCTTGATTGACACTCCCATAATCTCAGCATACTCTTCCAGTAAAGGACCCAACTGAAAGTCATGAAATGTGAAACACCTAAGCCGTGGATTGTAATACTGCAACAAAGTGTGAACGACGCATCGCTGAGAGCTATCCAAGTTGAATACCAAGTCCAGAATATCACCATACTTTTCCTTGAAGTATCCCAAATGACCCGGGGTAATAAGAGACACCATTTGGTTAATCAGGTCCATCTTAGTATCAAAGAATTTGTAGTGCACAGTTCTCTTTCTGACGTCTTCCATTCTGAAGCAATGATATGACCAGGAACCGGGAGTAATGCAAACCCTGAGAATAAAAGAAACACAAATGATTAATGATGTTTTGATGCTTATGCAAGGCGAGGCATGTGATCAGTAAAGTGTCTGTGATGTGCCAATCATATAATCAGGTGTCGGTGCAAGGTCACAATATCCACATGTCACAATAACAATCCCTCTGATCTGGGATCCATATCTTAGAATCAGAAATCCAGATCACAAAACTGACCCAAAGGAAAAGCGGGTATCCTGAAGGTCTTAGGGTTCCTGCAAACCTGTAAACCCCTCCCAATCTCACGGGTGTGCTACTCGGGTCAACATCACGGACTCTCAAAGCCGAATAGCAATCATACGTTCACCATTTTCGAGAAATGGTTCATGACCAAATCAGGGAATCAGTTTGGCATTATGTACTACTCAGGGAGGCCTCAGTTGAGTCCGGAAAAACAAGCATCCCTCATAAGTCTCCAGCATCAAGCACTGAATCAAGAAACAATAGTACATTCATCCCGAAGGGTACAATACTACCTTCATACGAACAATTTGCTTTAACTGAATTCCCATGAGAGAACCAGGCCATCCTATGCGAGTTCCCAGTGGGCCCTCGGATGCGAGTGGGTTTGCCAACAAATGTGGTCTTCCACTGTCATCACTGGAGAGGGTTGTTTCCACAAAGGTTCTCAATGATCGGTCCCCAGCTGCACATAACCATCAAGGTTGTATCCCGAAGTGGGGAAGAACCCCCACACAAGATAGTTCCAAGACGGTCGCAACCTGGGTGTGGAATACATCGCCACTCATCATGTAACCATGAGAGTACAACATGTCCATGCTAATCCTATAGTGCACTCAAGCCGGGTATTTGGCTTATCTCACAGTAACTCCAATCCTGCAGAAAAAATGAAAACCAGCACAGCCAGACAGTCTAGTATAATATGATGCATGGAAAATAAATACTGAAAGCAATAAATAAATGTTGTAAAGTAAGGATGTAATATGATGCAAGGGAAACTAGAGATTTTGGGTTCTATCCCCAGCAGAGTCGCCAGCTGTCGCTCCCGGGATTTTCATCCTAGTACAAACGCGAAAGTGGCGCGAAAAAGGTATAGTCGCCAGCCAGACATTTTTATCCCGAATGAATGGGAAAGGTAATGTTGCACAAACCTGAGGAAGAAGGAAAGGATGAGGTCCTGCGAACCAAAGATCTGGGTTCGGGAGTCGGTTACGACCTGGGAAGGTATTAGCACCCCAGATCGTCCGCCGTATCCGACGGGATCCACGCTTGCTTGTTTTGTTTCAAAGGGTGAGAAAATAAAACTGCTGCTGAATAAAACTGCCAACTGGAATAGGAATGCGAAATGGAACTGGAAAAGAGAAAGAACAGAAGGGGGAAAATGTAGGGAAAATAAAGAATGTGCTCGAACGGGCCCTACCCCGCTGCCTACGTACCTCATCGGGATAATGAGGATCAGAGTCGACGTAGTTCGCCTAACCAGACGAGAACTTTTTGTTTGTGTTTTTTTACAGCTGGAACTACGTATGTCTATGCTCAGGCGTTGCAGGCTCGTCTAGTACGAGTGCGTTTACCGTCTTGCATGCGAGACAAGTCATCGTGAGTTCGCGTTATGAGTGAATGAGATGAGAAAAGAAGTTCCCGCAGGAAAGTCGCTTATTCTTTGTTTTTGTCTTTTATGAGAAATGTTTTGAATTTGTTTGTGAACATTCTCATACTAAGACCTATCCATCGCGGGAAGTAATTACACCTCGCCCCGAAACAGGACGCGTATAAGAACTCCGCAACAAAGTCTCGTGTCGTACAAGAACGTTCGATTCTTATTAAGTGTTTTATTTTTCTTTATGAGGCGAGAAAGAATGACTCAAGTCGGAAAAAGCAAAAACTAAGGAGGACTAAGACCAACCCTAAGTTATTTATTATATACAAAAGGGAGATCCTAATGGTTAGTGAGGTTTTCTAATCCTAAGGAACAAAAGGAAAAGAAATAGAATGCAACTTACTTCCTAGAGAAGTTAAGTTGATTCTACAAAAGAGGGGGAAATCCTACCAAACACAAATATGGAAGGAAAGAAGGAATTAAATGCATAAAAGAAATGCATAAAAAATAGAGGATAGGGTGAAAGAAACTTACCTCAATCTTCCCCTCTACAAAACAAATGTTAGTGTGCATTTTTATTAAAAAGGATAAAGCCAACACACAACAATTAAATCCTAATGACTCTATCTTAATTCTAGAGAACTAAAAGAATGCTAAAACAAAAATCCAGCACCTATTACAGCTCCTAAAGTACAAATAGCTATGAAAATAATGCATAACACAAAATCAGCTTTTTACATCCAGCATGCAGCATGAAAAGGTAGGTGTAAAAGGTTACAAACAACATGCAAATAAACAAACAGCATACATTTTACAACACCTATATGCAAAAACAGCTATGAAATGTAAAATCCAGAATTGATTATTCTCATTTTTTATGCACAAACTCAATGCAAAATGCATCAACTTCAACATGAACATGCATTTGAACATGGATCAACATACCTAAATGGAAGAACATGAACATTTTTTAGGATTATTCAAGAATGCATCACATGGTTGATTATGCAACAAGTAATGCAAAATGTGGCACATGAACATGGCATATGAACATGATGATTATTGATTATGAACATGCAACATGATAGCTCAACAAGAATGCCAAACTTAATGCAAAATTCAGAATTGAATTGATATGGATGATGTGACCTAGCATGCAACTAAATGCAACCAAATGCACATACATACATGATTATGCAACATGCAACATTCATCAACATAAAATGCAAAATGATTTAATGCAATGCAAACATGTAAAAACAGAATGTAACATGATCACTAATATGCCTAATTATGCAAGAACATGGCAACAACATGCAAGAACTCAAGCTATGCACAAAGAACACAAAAAACGAATAACACGCAACATGCACGGAATTGTGTCGAAACGACTCGAAATGGGGGAATGAGCTACTGGAAATGGACTAAAAAATTCCCTAAAATCAATACCTAAACATGCACGAACATTAGAGGCACTAGAAAGTAAGAATGAGCAATCAAATAACCTAAAAAATCAAAAAACAACAGCGTTAACCGGTTAAACATATGCGTTAACCGGTTAACGTACCTTGGACAACACTAATTTGTGGCTAAACGCACGCGTTAACCGGTTACCCAAACACGTTAACCGGTTAACGCTGAACAGAACTGAAAAAAAAGCTTTTAAAATAAGTGCTTTTGGCCACAAACTCACTTCTAAAGATCCCTAACATATCTAGGAACATGCTACCACTACTTTCTACTAAATTGGAGCTTATTTACACATGATAGAACCTATATCTATTAACACTTTAAATCTAAATCCAACAAAAATCACAAATGCAAGCCACACATAAAGAAAATGAAATCGATCGCAAGCAAATCGAAAAGCAATTAAAGAATGCCGAAATGGCGAGATGAAGAGAATAACTTAAAGAAGAAGTGATTTAGATCACCAACCTACGAAGCGGAGAAGTGCTTCGGTGATTGTTGCAAGAATCAGAGCTTAATCGAAAAGAAAACCGAGAAACCGCAAAATAAATGCGTTCTTGATGCTTGGATCTTCGTGCATTTCCGATAAGCCGAAATCTTCAACAAAATTCAGTAGCTTCTTCTTCTATAATCCATAATATCAATGGAGGTTGAGGCTAAGCTTCAAGATCTTCAAGTTTCAATGTGAAACTTGAAGAGCTTATTCAAAAAGCTTTAGTGAAAGGAGGTAAAAAGGAGGAAAAGTGAGAGACAAAAAGTGATTGTGAAAGAATGAAAAATTGGAAAAATGTGTGAACCCCTCTCAATGAAGTGATTAATGGTTATATAGAACTAGGCTTTGAGCTAGGTTTGGAATGGAATTAGGTTTGGGGCCCAAAAATTAGGCTTGGGATCCAAAATTAGGTTTGGTAGTTAGTTAGGGTTAGGGTTGGAAAAGGGAATATTCCTTAGAATACTCTAGAAGATGGTAGAACATGGTGGAAGCTTCCAAGGGAAATAGAGTGGAATTGAAATGGAAAAACAAGATGGAAAGAATGAAAGGAAGTGTGGAAAGAAAGTGGAAGGAAAAATGGAGGGAAATGTAAAACCAACCACTTTTCAAATGATTTTTCTTTGAATATAATATGATTCCTCCATCATTTCTTGACCAAATTTGAACCATAGGATCATTATAACCCTAATTTCATGATTTCGATCTTAAAAGTCCGGATTCGATCCCTTTTTACCTAACCCGGTTGCGTTTTCTCCGATTCCTCGATTTTCTATCGTTTGGCCAGTCGAACCCCTTCCAAAACGAATTTGTGGACGAGATTTGAACCCTAGGAACTTGACATCATATATAAGACAAAGGAATCTTACTTGAACCAGAACTTCATGCCGAAACCTCGTAGAAGTGAAACCCTAGTTTGGCCCTTTTCATCACGAAATATTGCACTACTCGCCTCCTTTGATCAACTCCATCTGTCCATGGCTCGTGGATTCAAGTGAAGACTTGTGGGATATTGTGAACCTTTTTGCACAAGGTTGAGAAGCTTTGTGGCCCTTCGGTTGCCTTGGTATAACCTTCAGTTGCTCCATCCATTGACCACATGCCTATGCCTCAGCTATGCTACATATGATGCAATGTTTTGGTTATTTTATGAAGTTATGTATGCAAAATGCTATGCAAAATTTTGAGGATATGAGAGGGAAAATTTTGAGGTATTACACTACCTTGCTAGGAGATTTCTATTACTCAGTGCATCAGAGGAATGAGAAATAGAGGGGAAGATTAGTCAGATGTTGTGCACCTCTCTACTACTGTTGGCTATTGAGACACCTGCCGAAGACAGAAGCTTTCCTGAATCCTCATCAGTCAAGAAATTGGGCTAAGAGAATGATTGTTCTCACTTCAGAAGACATCAGGTGGTGCACTCAGAGCACCAAGGGCAGAGATATAATCACAAGCCGTGGGCAGTATCCCAATGTACCTCTTATTGGAGTGAAGGGTTGCATCAACTACAATCCTTTGCTGTTCAAAAGGCAACTAGGGTATGCTTTGGTACATCCACCAAGAGAGGAGGATTTAGTAGAAACCCTTTACTGTGACATTCAGAATAATCATGCTATCGTCCAACAAGCAGCCCGGGCTTGGGATAATATTCAGACAAAAGGGATTGCCATTCTTGGCAAGTGCAACAACATAGCTTCAGCTTAGTATATTGATTGGTCTCGTATCAGAGGATAGATCACCTACATGCCATTCACCTTGGAAGATGTGCCAGGGCCATCAGCAGTAGAGACTATAGCTACAATCAATTTAGAGGAATTTGAGAAGTTGAAGGAAAGGAATACTCAACTTTCTGAAGCTCTAAAGAAGACCCTCTGGGAGAGGAATGATAGTCGTGTGGACAATGAAAGGTTAGAGAAGCTCCGGATCGAGCATATGACCAAGATTGAGAAGACATATGATTACATCAAAAGGGCCTGAGAAGGGGAGTTGGTATTGAAGAATTCTTGAAAAGAAGCTAAGATTCAGAAAGCCAGAGCTGAGCACTACTTGGAAGAGAGTCAGAAGATCAGAAGACCCAGGCTAGGATAGAGCAGCTAGAAGCTAATGAGAAGAAGAGTTAGGAAGCCTTGTTAGCAGCACAGAGGGAAATCTCCGAGTTAAAACTTCGGGCGGGGTTGAAGAGATCAAAAGACCAAGACAAGTATAAGAAATTGACAAGTGTCATTGCTTCCAGGAACCTTCTTATCAGGACCATTACAAAGCATCCAGTTGGACAAGTAACTGATGCTCTCCTGAAGGAAGTCAAAGAGGATGACTTTGGGATGGATGTTTGATTTCTTCATACTTGTATTTCATCTTGTTTGTAATTTTGTTGATTTTGTTGTATTTTGACCCATCATGGGAACTTGTTGTAATCATAAACTATGTATTTTTGCATTTGTAATATATGGTTTGTGTGTTATCCTTTGGGATTCATTTCTCTTCAACACCATCATTCCTCGAGGTCTGGAAGGTCAAAACCAAAGAACCAAACTAGATACCCTTGGAAGACAAATAGACATACTGCATTGCATACTAACCTCATTCTTTGTTTTGTAGGTATTTTTGTTGTTGTTTTCTCACTTTGTTGTGGTTTCAGGAAACATTGCTCGTAGGAGGGTTTTCCCCATCAACAGAGTTCACCGATATCCTACAAGAAACAACCTTCCGAGCTTACAAATGGACCAAGTTCATCAAGATTTGACTGACGTAAGAACTCAGATGGCTAATAAAAGAACTGAAATGAGGGCTCATATGAACCAGTTAATGGCAGTAATGACTGGGTTGGCCCAAAGCCAAGAAAGATTAAGAGAGTTGGTGTAGCGGAAAACTCCCGAAGAGAATCATCCAGGTACAGGAGGTACCAGAAACAATGATCACGTACAACCACGTACTGACCCCCCGGAGTTTGGGCCTTATCTCAACCCTGAAGTCAATGCTATCAGGAATGCGCAAGGAAACACTGGAGGGCGTGCCTTACAAGAGGACCCTCAAGAGAAACAGTTTACTGCAATTGGTGCTAGGGATGAAGCCTATGATCGTCGTTTGGACGAAATAGCAGAAAAGCTAAGATCTCTGGAGTCCCAAAACTCCTTAGGGTTTGATGTTATGGACATGGGTCTAGTTGAGGGAGTCATAATTGCTCACAAATTCAAACCTCCTTGCTTTGAAAGATATAATGGGACCTCTTGCCCTCGTACCCATATTCAATCCTTTCTGGGAAGATTAAAGGCTTACACTATGGACGAAAAGTTATGGATGTTCTACTTCGAGGATAGTCTGACCGGGGCATCCCGTGAATGGTACTCTCTTCTGACCAGAGCAACAGTCAGAAGTTGGAAGGATTTGGCCGAGGCTTTCATACGCCAATATCAATACAACTTAGACATGGCTCCTAACAGAACTCTCCTAATGGGTATGTCACAATCCTCAAGAGAAAGCTTCAGAGAGTATGCCCAGAGATGGAGACAGTTAGCTGCTGTTGTTCAACCTCCAATGTCGGAAAGAGAAATGGCCGATATGTTCATGAACTCCCTACATGGGACATACATTGATAGGCTTGCTGCTTTCTCTTCCACTAGCTTTGCTGATGTGGTCATATCCGGAGAGAGAATTGAAAGTTTGTTAAAGATGGGTATGATTTCTGATAATTGCGCCAGCTCCAGCAACACAAGGAAACCTTTTTCCAGGGCCTCGTAGGTCAGGTGAAACCAATTCAATACACATGGGCAGAGGTAGGCCCCAGTATATGCCGAGATCAATAGCCGCTGTCACTATTCCTACTCCATAACCTCAACAACAATACACTCCACAACCACAACATTTCCCTCAGCAACAACAATTTCCTCAACAAAGATCATACAACAACAACAACAACCAACATAACGTCCTTTCCAACAAAGGCCATCTCAAATCAACAGGGTAATCGATCCTATCCCGATGCCCTATGCCACTTTACTACCACAACTTTTGAAACTCAATCTTGTTAAATTAAGGACTCTGGCTCCACTAGATCCTCAGAACCTTCCAAGGAATTACGACGTCAATGCCAGATGTACCTTCCATTCCAATGCACCTGGCCATACGACAGAAAAGTGCAGAGTCTTGCACATGAAGGTCCAAGATTTAGTTGATTCCAAGGCTTTAAATTTTGCACCTCCTCCTAATGTCACAAAGAATCCTATGCCTAGCCATGGTGGGCCCAAGATAAATGCAATTGAGGAGGATCAGCATGTGAACCTAATTGAAGATACTGCAAGTATTCAAACACCTATGGCCGAGGTTAAAGCCCAACTTTTAAAGTGCCAGGTGTTCCCAGGTTGTGAGGCCTGCTGTAAATCTTGCAAAGTTTCCGCCAATGGTTGTGCAAGTTTAAAAAGTGGCATCAATGGTCTTATCAGAGAAGATATCTTGCAAATAACATCAACGGTTTCAGCTTCTACAACATCAACAACTTTTCCTCCTACAGCACCAACAAGTACCCCTCTTACAACTTCAAAAACAATTGTTCCGACAGACTCTTCTACAAAGTCAACAATCATCTCTTCTACTAACAACAGCAACCATTAAGGATGACATCTCCACAATCACCATCTATTATGACCCGACAATGGTCCCCGATTCCAAGAATTTTTAACAACAATCTCAACAACAACCCAGCTTCAGTCTTCCAACACCATTATCAGTCAGAAATCCTGTTACCATCTATTACGATCCACAGACAATAACAGTTCCTACTTCCTCCGCAGTTAGTCCAGTCACCATTGTCGCTCCCACCAAATGACACAGGGCCAGAAGGGGTACAGCTGCGAACGGTCAGCGGAAGAGAGAACATGAAGATGAACTGAAAAGAGTCGCCAACTAGGCATTTTTATCCCGAAGGAACGCTAATGCTGCATAAACCTAGAAAGAGATGGATAAGACGGTCGCAAACCAGAGAAAATGAGAAAGGGGGTTGGTTACAACCTGGGAAGGTATTAGCACCCAGATTGTCCATCGTACTCGACGGGATCCACGCTTGAAAGTTTGTGTTTAAAGGGGGAGTGTCAGTGCTATCTGTGTGCAAAATCTGGAAAAGAATGTACAGGTGTCAGTGCAAAAGAGATGTGAAGGTGAAATGCTCAGGAATGAGGCTTAAAGAATATTGCTGGAAGAGGGGGAAAGAGACAGAGATTTTTTTTTGTTCGATAACAGTTAAGTTATGCCTACGCATCCTCTCGTGCAATGAGGAAGTCAGAACACCGTAGTTCGACTCAAAGAGACTGAAAGATAATTTGACTGATGAACTGCTTGCTTGTCTATGCTCAAGTGTATGACCTGTCTGGCTCAGGTGCTAACTGTCTTGCATTAGACGGAAGAAGCGATTTCTTGTTTGTGAGTGAATGAGGTGAGAAAAGAATCCCGAAGGAGACGATTATTGTTTGTTTTTGTGCTTTCAATCTTTTATTGCTTTTTGGTGTTTTTCATAATGTCACACCCCAAATTTTACCCCTAATTGTTCGCATCATACAGTCATCGCATTTAGCAGAGAATTCCAGATTTATTTTCCGTTGCTTTCTTCTCATTTTCTAGCTATTTATAATTTTGATTCTTAATTTCTTTTCACCTATAAGCTTTCATTTTAATTTAATTTCTTTTTCTTATTTATAACTTTTTAATTCATTTTTGTGTTTTAATTTTAATTTCTATTTTCGTTTCTATTTTCAAGTTCCTATTTTAAAATTTTATTTCAATTTCTATTTCTAATCTTTAGTTCAATTTTCAAATTTTTTCTAAATTTATTTGTTATTTCTTTTCATCTTCAAGTTCTCATTTCTAAATTAATTTTATTTCATTTTCAAGTTTTTATTTTTTGAATTTATTTTTCTATTCTTCAATTTTTTTAATTTTATTTCATTTTCAAGTTGTTACTTCTAAATTTAATGTCAATTTCTAATTCATGTATTTATTTTCTAAATTCCAAATTTATTTCTTTAGTTCTAAGTCATTTTAATTCCAAATTTAATTATTTAAGTTTCTAAGTTATTTTCAATTTTAAGTTTAAATTCTTTTTTTTATTCACTTCTAATTCAAGTTTTAGTTTTTAACCATTTTTTCCATTTCAATTCATATCCACATGTTTATTTTCTAAATTCCAAATTTATTTCTCAAATTCTAAGTTAATTTTAATTCCAAGTTTAATTATTTAAGTTTCTAAGTTATTTTCAATTTTCAATTTTTTTTTTTATAATTCACTTCTAATTTAAGTTTATATTTAGATTCTAATTTAAAGTTCTCATTTCCAATATTAAGTGTCAAGTTTAAATTATAACCATAGTGTAAATAATCAACTTTTATTCCAAATATTTTGTTATGTTGCAACTACAAAAAAATGTACAATACACACAAAAACTCAGTATCAAATACACTCAAATTCAGCCCCATAAATCACAAAACAGCCACTGTTATATAAAGAAAAAGAGACAAAATTCAGCCGCATGCAGCCACCAACAGACCCTGCTCTACTTCTCCACCCACAGCAGCAATTCAGACTTTGTCCCATAATCCTCCAACCCTTCACCTACAAGTTATACAGTACACATTTTCAAATCCACAAAAAAAAACCCTAAGGAAGTCATACATATACACTGTTACATTAGAAACAACACACAAAAAAAATTCAGCCTACAACACCAAAACAGCATCAAAAACATACTGTTACATCACAAAAACTCAGCATCAAAGCATACTACAAAACAACCCCAAGAAACAACAAAATCAGCCACTAATCACACCCCTGTTACATTCAAAACACCCTGTTACATTAAAACAAACCAGCCCCATATAAGCACAACAAATCAGCCACCTCAAACCAAGATTCAGCCATACAAAATACACAAGCCAGCCATCAAAACACTTACAAACAACAACTGTTACATCCATTAAAATCTCATAAAATTCAGACCTCAAAAATCTCACAGAACAGCAAAAAAGCTTCAGAAGAACATTGGAAGAAGAATAGAAGAAGGAGGGAGTGTACAAGTATAGCTTACCGTTTGCGGATCCTTCACCCCGATAACGTTCGGGTCGGTATTATCTTTTTTTCTCCTTCACCTCTTTTCTGCACTTGTTCATAGATAGTTTTCATTTTCAGTTTCATTCAAAATCTGCATAACATAAAAAAAAGAAATATGAAATGAATACTCAAAACCAGAAAATTATTAAGGAATGAGAAGAAAATCTGAATCTATTTTAAAAAAATCTTCATAACCATTTTTCAGTAAATCCTCCATCAAACTCTTCAAGTCTTCACAACCCCACTTGAATCACAAAACAGACAAAAAAAAGATGACGAATAGTGAGTACAAACACTAAACCTGAAGCCAAACTCCAGCCAACCCTGTCAAAACCAGCAGCCACACAACTGCAGTCAAACTGTAAACAAACCATTGTAAAACCTTCGTAAACTGTTTTAGCCGAAACCAAACAAACCTCAAAACCACTTACCACTGCAACTCTTCTTTCGACTTCACAAGAACCACCATAGCCTTTTTTTAATTCTCTTCGAACAAGCCGCTCTATGCACACAGCTCCTATACTTTCCATTTGTTATAATTTGGTGTCAAGTAAACCTACCATCATCCGAAACTACCCTAGACAACCACCTTCAATCTTCAGCCGCTGAAACACCTCCACTTATCACAACAACACAAACTGCCACATCCAAAATCAAAAGCTGAACCACATCAACTGTCTTCACCAAACAACAGAACCCACCACCGAAACAACCTTCGGCCAGCACCCTTGAACCACCATTTGCGGAACCCTTCACCTCAGAGCAAGCCACCATCGCCCTGCTCACCCTCACTGTGACCACCTCCTCCACCCTCCGAGCTTCATCACCACCACCAAACCACCTTCACCTTTCCATCAAAACCAAATCCTCCTTCATCACCACTGCTAAAACCTCCCTGAAACCAAAAAGAAAAAAACAGAACATTACAAAACAACATCAAGAAAACTCAAGAATCGAAAACTCCCAAACTTGTGAAACCAACGAACCAAAAATACACGAAACCAAAACACGCACAAAAAAAAACAGTCAAAATCATTACACTAACCAAAAAATCCTAAATCAAGCCACCACCCTTCAACCTGTTAAAACCTGTTCACGCATCCCACCCTCTACCGCCATCTGAACCACTTGAACCAACACCCAAACCGTATCATACTCACCGTGAAACACAAACGAAATCCAGAAATCGAGAGAGAGTAGAAACCGAAACCAAAATCGCAGCAAGAGAGATCCAAGTGAAGCCTTTACTACTTCCTCTTTCAACCGAATATGATCCATCACGAATCAACTCTCGCCGTCACACAAACCTTTGAAACCTTGAACACCAGCCACCGGCACTCATCCGACCCAACTCATAGACCCGAAATCCGAGAAACCAACCACTGATAACAAACCCATCTCATAAACCTTCGAACCCTTTTCGTAAACAGCAATCCAAATCGCAATCACTCACCGTAAAACCACCGTACCTTCGCCATTGCATTTTCGAAACTGAGATTGATACGGAGCGATTTGAGAGAGAGCGAGATCGGACCGAGATGTGCGAGTGACAGAGAGAAATGAGAGCTTGAGAGAGAACCTTGGTGCCGTTTGCTTCGGAAGTGAATGAGAACCGTGGTTGAGTTCCATTCGGTGATGGTCATTATCGTGAAGAAGAGGATCACGCGTCTTTTTTTCACCCCTGTTTCTTTTCTCGCCCTCTCTGCGGCTGCTAGTTTAACCCTAACGGATCCTTTGCCCTTTCATTAAACCAGATCCGGGTCAAGTTTGACCCGACCCGTCCCCTGATCCAGCGCCCCTGGTGGGCTATTTCCCATTGGCCCCTTTAGTTCAGCACCCCCCTGTTTTCTCTCCAGCCATTAGCTCTTTCCTTTTCTTATTTTATTTTATGGAAAAATATCTAAAAAATATATTCATAATTCAATTAGGTTTTTATATTAACTAATCTATTTTATTAGGTTAATTTTTTTAGATACTTAGTTAAATTATTATATACATTTTAATTTTATTCTTTTCTATTATTATTATATTTAGTTAGAAATATGTATACAAATAAGTAAAAAACATTTTAATTTTAGATTTTCCTTTTCTATCATTATCATTATAATTAGTTAAGAATGTATATACAATTTCTTGATTTTATTTCTAAGGGCCGATGATATGACAAAAAGTCACGATAAATCGTTTCCGATTAATCGTGACCAATATGAGGCCATGCATTTATTTATTTTTATTCTATTTAATTCATTTGTTTATTTAATTTATTTTATTCTATTTCATAATTATTTATTATTTATTTCTCGCGCTTCTACACCATATTAAGTTTAATTTTCAAGATAATAATTCTTGGTCCAACGCCAAGTGAACCTCACATACACTTCACTCACACACGTAAGTCGGTCGTTTCACGATCGCCATCTGCACAGTTCCTTACACTTCACAGTTTTCTTAACTTAAGAAAATTGTCACACTGCGTTTGTTTTCCACCCCCGCATTCTCGATCCACATATCGAGCCATAGCCCAGTTACTAAGCCTTTGTCTTATATTTCTATTTATTTTATCCAATTTATTTTTGCAAGTTGCAACCTATGCCTTAGACTTAGGAGCTTGCACCCTCATTTATTTACTTTATTTTTCGCATTTAAATCCAAAAGGGAAAGAACTCCTGCAGTTGACTCAATGTCATAGGAAGTTTAGCAATCCCTAGTTACCTTTTCGACCTTAGCCATTAGGACTTTTCATTTTACAACTTTTTGTGACTTTGCTAAAGTCACGTGAGTGTTTGCCATAACACTTATCTTCCCCGCGAACCTTGAGCTTAACCAAGTGTTCGTTAATCCTTAGGAGAACTACGAGTGCTCTGATTCTATACCCGATACGTAGGCATCGATGCGATGTTGTGCGAGCACCATTAGAAATAAAACCTTAGGTTCCCATAATTTTAAGCAAGCAATAAATAATAATATACACAAATATTAACAAGAGGTTCCCATAGGATACTGCGGATGCTTAGGATGCTAACACCTTCCCTAGGTATAATCAACCCCCGAACCTAGTTTCTCCTCACTTAGGGTTTTTACGATCTTTTTCCCTTTTCCCTTTGGATTAAATTAAAGTCGGTGGTGAACATAAATGTTTTGTGATTCAAGTTAACTTAATAGCTTGGTATCCGATTCTCACCGCGACAGAAATGGCGACTTCACTGGGGAGTCTATTTTTGAGGGTTAAGCCCACCTTGTATATTTGTATATTTGTTGTTGTATTGCTTGTTATTATTTGGGATTTTTGTTGGGTGTTCCATGTGTGGTGAGATAAGTCCTAACCCGGACTTGAGTGCAAAATAAGATAGGACGGTGGTATATTCAAGAAGGCTTGTAGGGAGTTGAGTCCCGACCAAGTTGACTTGAGACACCACCACTCAGCGGAGGCCTCCTCGGATGTAGTTTTGTTGATCGAGTTGAGTCGTGAAAGCATTACTATATTCGACCTGAGAGCCATTAATGCTGAGGACCGTAGAACATTTACCCCCACTTGGCCTTTTAGGGATGTAGTGCGATGACTATAAGGGTGCAAATCCGAAATAGTTGATACGCGATACTACACTCGGATGAGACTCTCTTGAGAATATTATTGATTACCAAGTTGAGTTGGGAAGTCGGTAATATCCGAAAGATGGGACAATGATTTTGGGAACTTTTAGAACCCGTTGTACAGGTACAAATAAACTCATAGTACATACCTTTTGGGAGGGTTGAACCTTCGACCTCATGCAAGCTTTGAACCTAAGCCTTGTGTGTGTTTGTGCATTCACGCATCATGAAGCATCATTTTACCATTTTTATTCAAGGAACTCAGAAACTCTATCTTTGCAAATATCATAGGTATCATCATGGACTTTGGAAGAAGAAAGACTGTCAAGTACACATTCAAAATTCCCAAACTCGAAGACCTAAGGAAATTAAGAGATTTGGTTCTGGATCAAGAAGCCTTCATGGAGAAGCATAGGAGACTTTTAGCCTTACTTAAGACTGAGTGGGATGGAAGGTTGCTCTCTGTGATGCTCCAGTTTTATGATCCTCTCTACCACTGTTTTACGTTCCCTGATTACCAATTGGCGCCTACTTTGGAAGAGTATTCATTTCTGGTGGGATCACGTGTTAAGGATGAGTTTCCATTCCCTGTTCTAGAGAAGGACCCTGAAGAAGCGGAGATTGCAAAGGCAACATATTTGAGTGTTCCTGAGGTCAAGGCAAATATGACCTATAAAGGAAAGATTTTTGGATTCCCTACAAAGTTTTTGGTAGAAAAGGCCAAGAGTTTTGTTGGTGTGAAGGATATGAAAGCTTTTGAGGCGACCTTTATTCTGCTAATATATGGAGTGTTACTTTTCCCAAACTTTGAAGACTTTGTCGACCTGAACGCCATCAAAATCTTTCTGAAAAAGAACCCGGTCCCTACTTTGCTCGGAGACACATACCATTCCATCCATCTGAGGAATCACCATAAGGGAGGGATGATTACTTGTTGTGCATCATTGTTGTACGAGTGGTTTATTTCGCACTTGCCTAAGTCAGCTTCATTTTGGAATCTTAAGGATGGTTTGTGGTGGTCACAAAGGATCATGTCTCTTACCCACTCTGACATTAGTTGGTACAATCGTGTTTATGATGGAGCATTGATTATTGATAGCTGTGGTGATTTTGCTAATGTGCCTCTTCTTGGCACTAAGGGAGGAATCAGCTATAATCCAGTTTTGGCTCGCCGCCAACTCGGATATCCGTTGAAGGACAAACCTAAGAGTGTTGAGGTGGAAGGAATTTTCTTTAAGGATGACGAAGAACCAGAGCTCAAGAAACAGATTATGCAAGCTTGGAAGTACATCCATAGGAAGGGGAGGAGTAGCTTGGGAAAGCCGAATTGTGTTTCTATGGAACCCTATCTCCAATGGGTACGAGATAGGGCAATCAGTCTGAAGATGCCTTACCCTCGCCAGGATCCTATGACCTTCAAGAAACCCATTCTAATCTTTATGGATGATGCAGAGAAGCTGAAGATTGATTTGGAGAAAGAGATTCGAGAGAAGAATGCATGGAAGAATCGACATCAGATCATCAGTAGTGAGAATGAAGAGCTTAGAAGACAACTGAAGATGAAGGAAGAAGAAGAGCTCTCCAGCAAGAAAAGGAAAGCACAAGAGGATTTATTTTCCTCCAGCACTCAAGGGGACGCTTCTTGGAAGTCGATCGTGGATCAACTTATGCTTGAAAGGGCTCAGATGAAGGCACAAATCGAGAAGCTCAACTTGAGGCTTTTAGGAGAATCTCCTTAGGACTTTGTCTTTGTCTTTATTAAACTTTTTTTGGGATTTTTTGAAGATTGTACTCAAGACTTTGTATCAATTTTTGAATTTAATGAAATCATACCCTTTTGATTATTATGTGTTCCTTGGTATTTGCAAAGTGTTTCTTAAGTTCCTTGAATAAAATTTCATTTTCGCATTGCACTCATACATTTGGCATTTCATTTGCATTTTTTCATATAAAACTCATTCCCGTCATCTGCTCTCAATTCAGCTTTCACACTGAGGCTCTCACGCAAATACTACACTCGAGCTCAAGCCAGAAAGAGGATGGCTGAAAGAGACATAGAGATGGACAGAGTTAACGAGGAGCTTACTGAAATTCGTGGAAATATGGGTCAGATGATGGAAATGTTGCAGGTCATTCGAGCAAAGATGGATACCCAGCAGACTGTAGTGTCAGAAATTTGCACTGCAACGACTGAGCCTACGTCATCAGTCACTACCCCTGTGACCTGGCCTCCTTTTGGGCTTCCTCAGGGATTCGTTCCTCCTCCACAAGGGTTTGCTTCTCAAAGTTTTATACCTTCTTCCCAAGGACTTGCTACTCAGGGTTTCTTCCCTCCTTCTCAAGGTTTTTCTACTCAAAGTTTCATTCCTTCTTCCCAAGGACTTGCTGCTCAGGGTTTCTTCCCTCCGTCCCAAGGTTTAGCTTCTCAAAGTTTCGCACCTCCCTCTCAGGGTATGGCATTTCCTTTCCAAGGTTTTGTGCCTCCTCCTCAAGGATTTGCTGCTCAACAAAATGTTCCTGTGACTAATGAAGAGAACCATGCAGTTGCTAATTTTACACAAGACATTGTGCACACCCGTGCCCAACCATACTTTAATGACCATCAGGGGCATGAAGCGCCAGATATGTCTGAAAACGGAGATGAGAAACATGTGAAGATGCAAGAGAATTTTGATACCCTTGAAAAAAGGTTAAGAGCAATTGAGGGTGACCAGATCTTTGGGGCTGCTGCTAGAGAGATATGTCTGGTGTCTGGATTGGTAATACCTCCAAAGTTCAAGATACCCACGTTTGATATGTATGAGGGTGAAACTTGTCCTAAGAACCATCTCTTGATGTACTATCGAAGAATGGCTGCGCAAGTGGACAATGATAAACTAATGATCCACTTCTTCCAGGACAGTCTGAAGGGAATCTCCTCTAAATGGTATCTGACGCTTGACCAGTCGAAGATTCGCAGTTTCCAAGACTTGGCAGATGCTTTCATCCAGCAATACAAATACAACATGGACCTTGCTCCCGATAGGAGGCAACTGTTGAGTATGTCACAAAAAGATTCTGAATCATTTAAAGAATATGCTCAGAGGTGGAGAGGGACCGCTTCTCAAGTAGAGCCCCCATTGACTGAAAGAGAATTAGCTGACTGGTTTGTTGACACTGTGCGACCAGAATTCTATGAGAGAATGGTGGGGAGCATAACTGCTAGTTTCTCTGATTTAGTGGCTGTGGGAATCAAGGTAGAACTCGGTTTGAAGAGTGGAAAGATGAGTGGTGCATCTGGCAGTTCCAGCAGTGGT